>OU026096.1:8750000-10000000 GCA_907269075.1 Idaea aversata
TTTTTCGTTTACTTAATGTTTTAAGTTATATTTTATTTTATTTCGTTTAATGTTTTAACCTTATTAGTGATTTGATTACCATTAAAGTAAACCTAAAAGATGCAAGCAGTGTGTTGCTAGTTGGCTATTAAAACTCGAATACGACGAGACTGAGGCATTACTTATGAAAACAGTTTAAGCAAAGCGTTTGTTCTCATTATTATTGTTTTTTGTTTTTTATATATTATTGTTAGGTATCTCATACAGGCATTCGTATTGTTGCGAGTACAAAGGGAGGACTAGGAGACCCATAGCACAGGTTTTACCTAGTTTGGGCTCCTGTCTCTCATGTGTTATCATTATACTTTACTCTATTTTATTTTGAGACTTAAAAACATTATTGTAATTATGATAAGTTGTAAATTGTTCCAAAAGAAGTTGATAGTGTGATGCATGCATGGGAAAAAAATAAACGAAATTTTATTATTATAAAAGATAAAAGATATACCTATTAAAGTTATTTAAAACAGGATATTTACCAACTATGACTATTGTTTTTATTTTCTGGTGCTCGATATTTCGATTTTTTTTGCCAATCTTGTTAAATATGATGTTTGTAACAACATCGAAATGTAAAGCTCCACTAAATAAAATCAATGATCATGTTAACTATCCCGTTTTAAATAACTTTAATAGTGAAAATAACCATATACTTAGTAGTTTTTCTTTTGCCATTGAAGACAGTGAAACATTGAAATGAAACAATGATCTAAAGATACATAAAGAATCATTAAGATATTATATTGATCTAGTTTATCTTCAAGTCGGATCTAGATCTTTTGATGAATGTTAATCTGCACATCTTTACTCATTAAGCGTAAAATGATTCCTCAAAGAGCAGGTGCAAGTCGGGTTCTGCCAAGTTCTGCAATCGGTAAATAGAGAAAAACAATGTGCAGTGCACTGAGCAATGATCTTTGCACAAAAAATGGTCAAGAGAGACGAGTTAATGAGCACTTGAAATCCGTATGCTTTCTTTTCGTGGTATTTATGGAACTACCATATTGGAACTGGCTTTCGGAAAGTTTTATTGAATTGAAACTATAATATTCGTTACTAGTTTTAACCTGCGGATTCGTTCGCGTTTATTTGCGGAAAACCTACAAATTCCTTGGTAAAACACCTCAGAACTTTGATTACCGTAAATAAAATAAAGTTTACGGACGATAATTTTACGTGATAACGTCATAAAAACTCTATTATATCGTTGACATTACCAATTTGCATACTTTAATACGTTGCTATGGTTACCTTGTCAATAACGGTAACCTGACGTGACGTCACACTTTTTTATGAGTGCAGGTGTTCATCGATTTATAAGACGTTATGACGTCAAAAAGTTATAGTGGGTTAACCTTATACAACTTAGTTTTTAAGACGTTTCAATGTGATTTAACGCAAATTGTATGATTCCAAATTAATAAAATTTGTCTTTAATTTGAAAAATAAACCATGTTGTTTTTGGAACTTTTAAAAGGAAACAATTTAGTTATACTTACATGATTTTTGGGTAACTTTAACAGTTTACGTAAAGGAAGCTCTCAAAAGGAATATTTTTGAAGTGAAAACTTCTTATGGCGCGTTGGGCACTTTTGTGGGTGAGCATTTTCAGCCGTTCTCGCGACAGATTTTGACGCGACAGATTTTGACGCGACAGATTTTGACGCGACAGATGAGATTTGACGCGACAGATGAGATTTTATTTGTGTTAGTCTTTTTGTTTAACTTATACTGCCATCTATTACACAAATTGAGAAACTTAGTTTCTAGAAAGACCGCTATTCGATGGAATGTAGATGGCGCTGATTTAAATTTTTTACTGCCATCTAGCGAATAAAAAATAAACTATATTTGTTTAAGTGAGTGCTAATAGATGGCAGTAGCAGATCGTTTCAAAAAATATTCTATGAGAAATAACAAGTTTATTGTTTTCACTTCTGCCTGCACTCCCGGAGTGCGCTGTTTTTTTTTCCATTTTTGCAACATTTTTCATTGATATTCTGCTCTTATAGGTATACTAGCGACCCGCTCCAGCTTCGCACGGCTATATTATGCATGTATTATACATAAACCTTCCTCTTGAATCACATTAAAAAAACCGCATCAAAATCTGTTGCGTAGTTTTAAAGATTTAAGCATACATATGGAAATAGGGACATAGGGGCGGCGAAAAGTGACTCTATTTTATACTATGTAGTGATTGGTTGTAGAATTCCTCGTCATAGTCCATCTGACTATCCAACACAAAAATTAATAGTCAATTCGAACCAGAGTTCTATCAAACAAACAAACTCTCCAGCTTTATAATATAGCTATATATTTACACTTGGTTGCTAGGCAAAGTTGCTAAGTCATTAAAAATAATTAGTAGGTAGGTAATACAAAAAACGAAATAGGTATAATAGTTGCTAATTAATTTGTTATTGGCCATTCCATAGTACAAAAACACTAAAAGACTACAAAAAGATTACTATCTAAGCTTTTTGTAGACAGGCATATTATTGTTAGGGTTCCGTACCCAAAGGGTAAAAACGGAACCCTTTTACTAAGACTTTACTGTCCGTCCGTCTGTCACCAGGCTGTATCTCATGAACCGTGATAGCTAGACAGTTGAAATTTTTACAGATGCCGCTATAACAACGAAAACTAAAGACAGAATATAATGGTACGGAACCTTTTGTGCGCAAATCCGACTCACACTTGGCCGGTGTTTCATAAAAGAAGCCTTATTGTTATTTTTTATAAGTATCTTTTATGATGGATCTCTAAGAATATAAATATTACGACATAATTGTTCAAAGATGTCTGGTAAAAGTATAATCGACGCTCAAAAGTACACCGCCACCGTAACGTTTACAATCCTGTGCAGCACTATTTGAACATTATAACAACATAACCTGTGGATCGAACCCACGTCGGTTATATAGCGGGTGGCGGCTTATACCACTCGGCAAAGACACAGCTATGTACCTTTAATTCAAGTATTTATGTTTGTGTGTAACGTCTATTAGAAGAAGGTCGTAAGTTCAATACTTGTTTAAAGTATATTATTGTAGCACACTGATGGTGGACTTATGACGCATACTATAGGTACTCCTACAAATAGATCACTAAGTTACAAACTTGCAATCTCGATGGTCCTGCACTTCGAACAGGTTCATCTATTAGAACATTAATACATACCAATACCTATATTAGTACCTACGAATGTACCTATATCCTTAGATGGTTTGTCAGATGATCACACATTTAGTTTTTATTAGAAATGGTCGTTATTCCTGAAGCACCGTTTTAATTAGTTTAATAAGGTTTTCCGACAAACATCAGACGCGCAACAAAACTTATAAATAAACTAGCTGCGCTCCGCGGTTTCACCCGCATAACTCCCGATCCCGTGGGAATATCGGGATAAAAAGTAGCCTATAACCTTCCTCGATAAATGGACTATCCAACACAAAAAGAATTTTTCAATTCGAACCAGCAGTTCCTGAGATTAGCGCGTTCAAACAAACAAACAAACAAACAAACTCTTCAGCTATATAATATTAGTATAGACATCTAATAAATTATTATTATTGTAGGACATTGTACACGGAGCCGTCTAGCCCTAAGATAAGCAACTAGGCTTGTGTAATGGAGGCCAGACCACGGACATAATTTATCTTTTGTAAATAGCTAGCGACCCGCCCCGGCTTCGCACGGCAATATTATGCATGTTATAATACATGCATAATATTGCCGTTAATACACGCATAATGTTGCATTTAAACCTTCCTCTTGAATCACTCTATCTATTAAAAAAAACCGCTTCAAAATCCGTAGCGTATTTTAAAAGAACCAAGCATACATAGGGACAGACAGCGGGAAGCGACTTTGTTTTATACTATGTAGTGATATAGGTACCTACCAAAAACAAAATCTTAGTACATAAATATTTTTCTTTGAGGTGGAAATCGAAACCACAACCTTATGCTTCGCAAGGCAATTTATTTATTCTATTAATAACTAGCTTTTGCCCACGACTTTTCCGCCGAGACGGTAAAACATCTGTATACCTACTAAGAAGCCCGACCATTGGTTTAAGTTGTGCCTTGATAAATCAGCCAGTTAACACATATAGACATCGTTTCTTCTGCATTAGTGTTATTTAAGGTTTACCTAAATATTGTTATAAATGTCTCTTAACTTAACCTAATAATTCAATGAGCGAATTTTAACAGGAATATATAGGTATATAGAAGAATTACGTGTTCTTGTGTTATAATTTCTCTATAGTGTTATTTCGCGTTAAAAATTACGTAATATTGGAGTAATTTTATTAAAGACGTGCGTCGCTTAACCCGCACGAAAATAAACCATCGTCGAACCCCGCTAAACTCTTAATGAGAATAAAATTGTTCTAAGATGTAGGTCTATGTAGAATACATATCACAAAAGAGATCCCGCAGCATTTCCTAAACCTAACTCTATAATATATTGGTCAAAGTCATGGGTCCAAGTGATTCGTCGCGTTGCATCATGTTGTCCAGGGAAGCCGAAGTTCTCCTTCTAGGCGAACATGCTGCATTCTCGACCTCATCGTCGCTTCCCATCAGGTGAGATGAGGTAAAACGCAAGCCTATTGCGTAAAAAAAATTGATTTCAAGCTGAAGCTTGGAATCGGAAAAAAGTAGCCTATTCCAGGACTTCAGCTATCTACACTTAAGTTTCATTGCATTTATTTGTAGTAGCTTTTATTTGAAGGAGTACAAACCTTTAAATTTATAATATTAATCGGATGTTTTTGTGAATTATATCGAAGTTTACTTTGTCCCAAACATAATATAAACGACAAAACGACCCGTTTAAACGTCCTTGATGCCAAGTTTTAGCCCATACCGACCATTGGTTTAGGCTGTGTTTTGACATATTGTTAGTCAGTCAGGATTTGAATTTTATATTTATGAATATGGGCATAACATTTAAAAGTGTTTAAAAGTGTAGTTTAAAATATTAAAGTTGTAGAAAAATCCAAAAATTGCATCATCTTTGGAGTGACTACTAGATCGGAAGTGACTACAGTCCTGCATTTGCGAGACATCTTTTTTAAAGGGACTATAAGTCGTAAAGAACGTGATATTTTCATTCTCGCATCAGATTAGAACAAATTACCAACATAACAGATATAATGCCTACTAACAACTCTCTCATTAAAACATTCGCATTTCATGGCATTTATCTATTAGTTATATTTTTTATCTTATCATCTATTCAAATAGGGAATGTCATATTTGTTTTTTTTTTTTTAATAAAATAGTCGACTGTTATGTCTCTAATTATAAGATCAAAAGTTTGTAAGTATGTGTGTAGGTATGTTATGATGTTTTATTTATGCAAAAACTAATAACTAACTTAGAATGATAATAGCTTTTATCCCAATATTCTTAGGACTTACGTAGGTAAACCCACGGGACGCAATCACTAAAAAATAAATACATTTTGAAGAAATTTAACGTATCTATTTTGCTAAAGAAAAAAGTGACGTACAGAAACATGAAGTTTTTCTGCTTTCTGTGTTATACAAATACATTTTATTTATCTATTAATATATTAACCTATAGGAAAGTGGGCGAATACATCTATTACTATTAAAAAGCTAAAGAGTTTGTTTGTATGAACGCGCTAATCTCAGGAACTACCTACTGGTTCGAATTGAAAAATTCTTGTTGGATAGTCCATTTATCGCGGAAGACAATAGGTAATTTTTTATTTTGATATTCCCACGGAATCGGTAATTACGCGGGTGAAACTGCGGGGCTTAGCTAGTCTATTCATAAAAATGTAGCCCAGTACCATTATTCACTAAGGTTCAAGTCGTTGGGCGCGCGTGATTAGGGGCGGAGGGGGAGAGGTTTTTGTATGGCAATTTTTCAACATTGCAATGTTGAAAAATTCAGTAATTTCAGTTTTATGTAAAAAAATAAGAATTAATTTTGCAATTCCGATAAGTTACCTAAACGTTACCTTTTGAGTAGTGTAACCTAAAAGTAACCAGACAGGCTTAAAATCACTTAAAAGGTTACAAAAGTAACCTTCTGGCAACGCTGGACATACGTCCTACATTAAGCACGCGGTAAATCATTTTGCACCTCGTCACAGCAAACAATGACAATACTGAAGTTGTCCCAACCAAACCATCACGCATTTCACATTATTTTTCGCTAAACAACTCGTTTCCAGAGCTGGCAATGAGCAAAACAAATATTAGCTAACTCCTCAAGACACACAACACTCTGTATAAACCACCTAAAGGTGCCTCAAGTACAAAGACATTTTCTACGCCCCCATGTTTACTATCAATCTTAATAACAATGAGAAAATGTTCGCAGAGGTTTTGTGATGTACCTACTTACTATTTCGTACAGTTTAACTTGTGTTTAAGTTTAGAACCATTTAAGCTTGGGAAGGTTAATAAATCTTATCATGAGACTTACCTAAATAACTTAATAAAATAAAACAAAATAAAAATCGAAACTGTATGGCACTTTAATAAATTAAGTCAGCCGTTACCGTATACTGAATCACCCGTTTTGCCGTATTAACTATGTACACACAAAAAAGTGTCATGTTACGGGAACGTGAGTGAGCGTTATTGAGAATCAATGTTTTCTGACGTTATCACTTAAAATTATCGTCCGTAAACCGCCTTTACAAATAACCATTTTTATAAGGCAAAACTCCAATGAACTAAGGGATCAGATAAGAGTATTTCTTAACAACTCCCCTAGAGAATTCGCCAGGGATCCGTAAAAAGTCAACTTTTTTAAATTGCAGTGATAAGTTATCATTACGAACCCCAGTTTAGCACAAACCTCCCCCACACTACATATTTTAAAAAGCCTGTTTGTACAATTTAATAAGCTTTCTTGTCCTCTTTGATTTTTTCAACGTTTTGTGTATTTTACAAATAAAGTGTCTAACTATCTATCTATTTTTATTAATATTTTTCTAAATAAAAACTATTTTCGTATTTTTTACTAAAACTGCTTAGACTAACGTAGGTCCTTCATTACATTAACTTCTGTTATCTAAAACCGAAAGTTTCAGTTCTAAATGGTTATTCCAAGAAAAGCTAGCGGATAACAAAGTACTAGAAATTAACTGTAAGCCTTCCGCAGCTATAAATTCAAGACAAACCTAGTTTACCTAAGGGCCTTTCTTGCACATATTAATCAAAAGTAGGTATAGGTACAGTCAGCAGCCGAAAATTTAATTTTAAATAAATTAAAGTACATATTTCATACATTTTTATAATTATTTTCGGTAAAGACTGAATCCTGTTAAGTTATTTTTTTAGTAAGTATCGAAAACTTATTATTTTAACATTTATTTGCGAACAGTACGTGCACTGTTACCTTCTCGCTACTTTTTCCGGTCTAATAAGTACACGAATATACTACGTGTAAATCTACATACAAAGAGAAATAAATTGTCAAAGAGTTCGTCTATATACCTGCTAATACTAGTAGGTATTTGAACGCTGTGTGCAAAGAGAGACAAATCATATAGCCCGGAGGTATTGACGCCAAATGATCTCAAGTTCAATGCACTATTGCTAGCAATGTATAGAATAAAGTCTAAAGTAGGTACAATTGTAAAGTTTGTTGATCTATCACATGTCTTTTGAAGTTGAATACGTTTCCAAATTACCTATTTGTATAACGCCTACACGCTTTGGCCTACTATGCCTATTGGCTAGATAAACAATTAAAGATTCACCATTTCTTTTCGTTGAATTTGTACCTACTGGGTAGGCTGTTTCGTGATGACCTATTTAGCTTGTATGATTATCTACCCTACATTCCCATAAACCTACTGCGGCGTGATAACGTTATCATAATTATGTAATCAAGACCAGGTTTTGAAACTGCGCTACCATGGGTAGATACATTTCCTATTTGATGTTAAAAGTAGCGAAAGCCCATGACGCTAAATGTGGATTTATTTGGGAAGAATAAATGTCAAATAAATGAATAAATAATATTAAAAGAATGTAGTAACAACTTTTATTACTACATAGTATAAAACAAACTCTGTCCCAATGAATTCTTAAATCTTTAAAACTACGCAGAATTTTGACGCAACCTTTTTAATAGATAGAGTGATTCAAGAGCATAGTTTATAGGTATAAGCTTTATGAATTGACTCCAGTCTGAACTATTTCTAGATTTAAAATCTGAAGTAGGTAGGTAATTTTAAAATAGCTGTTAACTTCGCAGACCTAATTCAAGAAGGATGCAATATCACAGGTCAAGTCAGACCGGTCATCAATCTCTCAACGAAGAAAAAAGTGCTCAGTGCACAACGCATCCGATCCTATTAGAGACACCGACATCGACAACCAAACTAGTTTTACAGTTAGCTACAATTCGATTCTGCGACGAAACCATAAAGTTAGAAATAAGTGTGCCTACATCAAATGTCCGGTTACTACTAAGCCTGTTCGGGACATAATAAACCACGCGTGGATCCCTCTGGACCCCATACTTACATTTTATATGGTAGCTCTAGATTTATAGAGCTACATCAGAACACCATAGGGTTGGTAACCGTACTATAATTTAAAGTACTAGCAGCGCTCCGCGGTTTCATCCGCGTAACTCCCGATCCCGTGGGAATATCGGGATAAAAAGTAGCCTTCCTCGATAAATGGACTATCCAAAACAAAAATAATTTTTCAATTCGAACGAGTATAGTAAACAAACAAACAAACTCTTTAGCTTTAGAATATTAGTATAAAGTAAGTAGGTATATTATATTTCGAATGATGGTACTAAAAAAAATACTGGTCAAAAAAATATCGGTAAAATTCGGTAATATCAGAAATACAAAAAAAAAATATAGTCTGAAAAATATTGTTATTTATTTGTGTCCTGGGAGAAATTTCTCTTAATTTATATGAAAACTCGAAAAAAATTGAAGTCAAAAAATTGGGCTGACACTGACACATAACCATTTTTTGGCTTTGCCGTAGTCGGGTAAAATGAAAGAGACAATCAAATCAACAAAACTCGTCATATTCATTCAAATTAAATGCTATTGAACATTTCAAATTTTTCAAAAGCAAATAAGTACTACATTGTGGCAAAAAATTGGCAGCCCTAGGTCTACTTCCCATACATTTTTGACGTCTCAGACATCTGCGTCTGTCTACTGTAGTTTTAGCTTTAGACGAAGGTCGAAAGAACTCGACCGGGACTAATTCAGAATTCGTTCAACAAATCGATCCATGATGGTAATAATCGAAGAACGGAACATGACCAGGCAAATTGCATAAACATTAGCAACAACGTTTGTAACTTAGCGGTTTTACCTATATAAATGTGAGAATCTCAAAAACAATTCATTTAAAAATCTACAGGTTTCTATTTATTTTTTTCTAAATATTTATTTAAGTATATCACTATCACTACATAGTTTATTAAAACAAAGTCGCTTTCTCTGTCCCTATGTCCCTATATTCCTATGTAGGTATGCTTAAATCTTTAAAACTACGCAACGGATTTTAATGCGGTTTTTTTAATAGATAGAGTGATTCAAGAGGAAGGTTTTGTATGTATAACACATGCATAATATAGCCGTGCGATGCCGGGGTGGGTCGCTAGTCATCACTACATAGTATAAAATAAAGTCGCTTTCTCTGTCCCTATTTCCCTTTGTATGCTTAAATCTTTAAAACTACGCAACGGATTTTGATGCGGTTTTTTTTATAGATAGAGTGATTCAAGAGGAAGGTTTATATTATGTAAAATACATGCATAATATAGCCGTGCGAAGCCGGAGCGGGTCGCTAGTTTACTTATAAAAATCAATTGCTGTTCGTTTGTCTCGCTAAAATTCGAGAACAGCTGGTCCGATTTAGATGCTTTCGGTTTTGAAATGTTTGTCGTAGTCTTGGGATGGTTTAAACGGTGAGAAAGATCGGACTTGCGCAGATGAAACAGCGGGGCGCAGCTAGTTAAATATAAATATTATCTTCATTTGCCACATCTACTATGTTTTTTTCGAGGAATTAATCGCTATTAGCAACATTATCTATTGGTGCAAAAATATAGGCGTTTTTTTTTGTAAAATTATTAGGTCCGATTCTTGGCTTTGCAGCCTAATAACTCTCCAAGCCACTATGGTCTGAACTTCATAATTGCACATCGTTCTTAACTGTGTTGGGACATGCGATAAGCTGGCGGTCAGGGGATCTTGATTGAATAAATAATCTTTTGGGTAACATCAATAATTTCGTTTGTTTTCAGGAATTCCTTTGAAGGAAATACTGATAGTTTTTTTGTATCGGTAGTTTCGTCAAAAACTTCCCCAAAGGGACTAAAGGAACTATTGAAACCGTTTGTTGACATCAGTGGTAGGTCTAGGAACCTATAGTTAGTTACAGAGTATTCCCCCTGGATGTACCTATTTCTACTCTCTCTGTTACTGACTTAGGTAACTGCCTACTTCATTATTTTCTACGCATTCATTATTAACTATAACATTCATTTAATTATATCGTGTGTGGGCGTGTTTTGCATATTTAAGTGATATCTATGCAGTGATCTTTTAAAATAATAAGCACAAGACTACTGGAAATTCTTCTTTAGACACCTACCTATTTAATAACTAATTTAGTGAATCTCGGTGGGATGAAGGAGATTTCTAATAGATAAGTAGGTATATATATGGCATAGTTAAAACAAAAATGTAATAAAATACAAAATGATGCACCATAAAGCAGTGTTCTGTTTAGTAAACGAATTTGCATAAACATTTTCTCTTAAGTTCTCACGTTTTATTGTTTATCTACGTCCATTTTACTCTATAATCCCGATTTATATTGATTAATACATAATAAAATAAAGATTTAAGGGAATATTGCCTTAGGTTTAAAGATTAGGATGTAACTTTTATTGGTGGTAGTAAATAATAGTGATAAAGTTGTCTCAAAGCCATAAATAAACCCATCGGAAGTACCTACTACGAGTCATGAATACCTTACATAAGGTATGCAAACAAATGTTATATTTTATTAAAACTTAAAATAGGTAAACAATAACCTATTGCAAGTTTTATGGCAGTACCTATGTATCTAACAACTTGTTAACAACCATGAATATCTACCCGTTTACATAAAGTTAAAAGTACCCTGCAGTAAAAAGTAACAATTTGCTAAGTACTTAAGTTGTAAATAAACTTAGCTCAAGCTTGCTCAAATCGTTCACAATTTTATAAATTGCTTCTCTGCAGCTCAATCATTCGACCCTCCACCATTATGTAGGCTAATTGCGGAAACGGAAACTTACCTCCCCACGTAACGTCCAAACACTTCCTTTACAACACAAAAAAAATCACAAGCACTCTATATTTCGATTCATCACGAACCAATGCCGATTAGGTACCGAACATAAAACAACAAAACCATAATAACAATTTACTTTTAAAATTCACTGATCGTAAGCAATCATATAAAATTTAAAGGAAGCACTACACAAAACTTTTCGTAATTACTCGTATTTCGAATTTGTTAGCGCGCGAAAACACCGATCGTTACTGCGCCCGCGCCCGCGTCGCGCGTGCTTTGCTCGCATGTGCCGACAGCTGACTGAATCGCAACCACAATTTTCAAACAAAACAACATTGAACGCTGCAATTACAAGGTTCGACTTCGAATTTTTCGCTAACTAACTTTAATATGCCGAGTGGTGACCGCTACCGAGTGATGGATTTGGTCTACCGGGCGCAGCGTCATACGTATCAGAACTGGGATCTCTGGCCTGCAGTTTAGGGTGCACGAGTGTAGAAATATAAGCTTAGATGTTTAGAAATTGAACCATATTATATTAAAACCAAAAAAATATGTTAAACCTATATCTATACCTACTAATATTATAAAGAAAAAAAGATTTTATTGCTTTTCTGTTTGTAACGAATGGGCTCCAAAACTACTGGACAAATTTTGATAGAATTTGATCTGAGGATACATTAATTCATTGGGAGTGACATAGTTCAATCGGGAGCTATATAAAATAAAAACTAAACCAGGAAACCTAAATATTGGAAAGGATTCTGGAGTGGCACAAAGGGCGGACTTGATCTGTTCCAGAAAGAAGAAAAGACGATATTATAATACTTATACTGACTTTTTTGTAGGTAAACTCTTAGATCTATTCTGAAATGAATGTACTAGCTCCAAGGAAATATCAAAGCAAGTCTCCTCAAAATATCAGTCAGGTGAAATCATACAAATTGATTTACTAAGACCAGTTTCTTATCTACTTACATGCTACTGTCAGTATTAGGTACTTATGTAAAGCCAAGTCAGATATTGAAGATATTATGTTTATTTCTAAAGTAAATTTCAAAATTACTTGGCAATCGTAATTAAATGTAAAAACTGGAAGTGAAAGATGAAGTCAATGCTCAATAAAAATGTTAACATATTTCTACAGATATTTATTTTAATTTAGGGTGTTTGAAAGGTAGGTTTGTAACATATTTCTAAAGATAATATTTATTTTAAATTATTTAGGGTGTTTTCTACAAAATAACTATTCAAACGATTGCTTTTAACTTCGTATTATGGTAGCTCTGGAGTCTTTGAAAAAAAAAGCAAAGTTAGGTAACTTTTTATCCCGATATTACGAGTTACGCGGATAAAACTGCAATAGATACACAACCAGTTTAATAGATATTTGAAGTGAAACATATCGTGTATATATCATATTGATATCTCTACGTTTATCACTTTATCTCACGGCAGCCCTAGTTTGAAATGGGATTTGCGTTCTAGAATCACTTCCTGTGTTTTCAATGATGGCTGCGAAGCTGTGTCGGACGCACTCAAATAATGCGGATGTTGCTGTTTCTATTCGAGTGCTTCGTCGGTCCGCCCGCGAGGCGACCGCCCGATCGGGCGGACCGCATACAATAATAAATCCATGGAGCAGACCGCCCGATTGTAATTTATACCTACTTATTTTAATAACTTACTTAGATTTAGTACAGTTAGCAACAAAATCGGTTTATTACAATTAATAAAAACTACAGACTGGAGTTATGAATTAAAAAACCGCTGAATCTTTGCTCAATTAAAAAGGACATGGTAATCCTTTGTGATAACCCTTTTAAATTTTACGTAAAGCCTTTTTATAAGTTATTTACGCTGCATGTCGATTATGGAGTACAAAAACCCATAATAATGTAGTACCTATTAAGCTGTGGAAGATGTATTTCCTACACCAAAAAATAGGGTTGCCTGTTTCACAGTCTAAGATGTTTGTGGAGAAAAAAGTCTAAACTTGTGAAAAAGTACATAAAAAACCAGTCAAGTGCGATTCGTACTCGCTCGCCGAGTTCCATACATTACTTTCAACTCTCTTTTTCTACCCTTGCAGTGGTATGGTAGTTACCAATTATCTTAACCCATATTTCGTCTGGGCGCCTATACAATGTAAGGTTCAAGTTAAATTGATCCAACTATAAATTTATGGGGACACCCTTTAATTTTCAACATTTTTTTCATTTTTCCTTTATTTGTGCTGTACGAGTTTGCTTTTGCCAAACTTCGTGATCCTAGGTCAACGGGAACTACCATAAAATATAGGTTTGCGACCCAAAACCTTCCGGTTAACCTGGAAATGTCAATTTTGGTTTAAACCAAGGTTTTACAGTAGGAGTAAAGGGATAATTCCGAAATATAAAAAAGTTGAAAATTATGGTAGGTAGGTACTTACAAGTTTTTGCGAAAATGTAAATTTGCCCATATCTATTAATCATGTTTACTCAAGACCTAGATTTTTATACACCTAATAGGGACTATATAGACCTCAGTATCAGTATCTGGTATCTTCAACTTGCTAGGTCCACCCATTCCTGAGAAAATCAGTGGTAACACATTCAGACAGACAGACGAGCAAGAAAGTGATCTTTTAAGGGTTCCTTTTTACCTTTTGAGGTACGGAATCCTAAAAATGTGCAGATTTGGCTCATTTGCCACAAACCTCAGTCAGTGATGGGTGGTTGTATAATGTATTGTTAGCACTGCCCCTACCATCTACCCCTAAAACGGCACAGATGGTATAAAAGGACGCACGATCCGAGTAATCGCCCCATTTGCTCGTCGACTTTCGTAGCGTCAAGACCTCATAATCGACCGTAGGTTACGTAAATTGGTGGACGCGTGAGTCATTTTGTTTACATTTGTTTATGTGTGTTTAATTTGTAAGTAATTCTTTTATTTGTTAAATCAGGGTAATTTGCTATGAATTTGGTTCTTTTCTTTGATGTTATTTTTAAAATTGTTGTAAATAAATAGGTTTGATTGTTAATCTTTTTTTTTAACTTTAATTAGCTTTAATTGATAAAATCAGAAGTGTGATAAAGGACCAATTAGTTTTTTTTTATATTGTGAACCAAATTTTTGCAAATATACCCTCGTACTTTCATTATCTTGCTTTTGTTTTGGTGTTTGATTGTGATTAAAATATCACCGTAATGACGGGCAATAGATCGCGAAGTAGATCAAAACATTGTGTGCAGGGTGGCTCACGCGTTCAATCGCGAGACCGTTCACGTAGTAGTTCCCACCGTAACACCAGGCGCGGCGGGTCTCGCGAGAAGGTTAGGTCCCGATCTCGTCAGCGTAGGTCAGCGTCGCGGTATAACCCGAGGGATATTGTGACACCCTCTAGGGATGTTTCCCGTAGGAATCGATCTCGGGAAGCTTCGCGTAGAAACCGGTCTAGGGATGTTTCCCGCAGGAATCGATCTCGGGAAGCTTCGCGTAGAAACCGGTCTAGGGATGTTTCGCATAGGAGCCGGTCCAGGGAAACTACACGTAGATCCCGCTCCAAGGATAACTCGCGTAAAAACCGGTCCAAGGACGGTTCGGGGCACGAACGCCGTGCTCACAAGTCGCACTCGCGAGACAGGTCTCGTTCCATAACAAAAAGACGTATTACATCACACCCGCGTCATAAAACACGTAGTAGATCACCGGTCGAAATCGAGAACACAAACCGTCATAGTAGTTCGAATATAGCAACTGATCATATTGTTGAAGGTTCTCTCCCGGGACATAAAAACGTTCTACCCACATCTGATAGTCGATATATCGGTGACGAACCGTCGTCAGTAAGTAATATGGTTTCAAATAAATCCAAATCCAACGCGGAACATTCTGAGGCATCTACCTTCGCCCAAGCCTTGATACATGCTCTAAAATCAATACAACCAAGTAGAACACCAGATTATTTTGTTTCAAATTTTGACCCTTCGATTCATAACATCGAAGCTTGGTGCGAAGAGGTGGATCTTGCCAAAGAAACGAATTCTTGGACAGATCGCGAATGTTTGTCTCGCGTTGCTTCATGTCTTAAGGGCGATGCTAGGGTGTGGCTGTCGGAATGGGTCACAAATGATCGAACGTGGACTAACTTTAAACTAGAATTTAAACCTCTTTGCCCAACTAAGTTAGATTACGCAAACATCTTGTTTGAAGCAATGAAGTCCACGTCCGATAATTATCCCACGTATTCAGAATACGCACGTCGAACTCTTTTACGTCTAAGAATAGTTCCAGGCTTAAGCGATGAACTTAGGACACTTATTGTCATTCGTGGTATCGATAGTCCTCAAGTGCGAGCGGCCGCAGCTAACGGTGACGTAACCCCTCAGAACTTAGTATCCTTTCTTTCCATATACACAAAACCGAACAGAGTTAATAACAATAATCGATTCAATTCTCAAAGTTCGTTTAAAAAACGCTTTCCACAGAACACTAAGTCACGTCCTGGGGCCGGAGCATGTTTTAACTGCGGTCAGAAGGGACATTTAAGTCGTTACTGCCCCAAAAGGTCTAAAACTAGTTCTAAAGTTACGTCAGGTACAGGTTCCATAGTTTGTTCGTTCTGTAAGAAACCTGGCCATTTAGAAGTCGACTGTTTCGCTAAAGCACGCTCCGATCCTAAGAACTGTCCGCGCAGAGTCAATTTGTGTTCTGAACAGTCTTCTTACCAAAACAATAGTAGTGACATCACAACTGCTGTAATCAGCGGTGTGCCAATAGACGTTCTTATAGACACTGGTGCTTTAAACGTATCTCTTATATCCTCCGACGCTTTAGGATATGTTTCTACTCAACCGAGGAATAAGCGATGTGTTTTAAAAGGCATTAGTGACAAGGAAATCATTTCGACATCTTATGTTACAGTCATATTGGAATTTCAGAACATTGCGATCGAGGTAGATCTTGTAGTCGTACCGTCAAATTGCATGAACACTCCGATTATAATAGGAACCGACGTACTTAACCGTGAAGGAGTGACGTATGTTAGGACAAATAGTAAACAGTACCTAACACATTCATCGAACGTTTCTATTCAAGTCAATTCCGTCAAAGCAATAGATGACTTAGAAGTGAATTCACCGTTGCTAGGAGACGAACGTAAGGCGTTAATGAACGTTGTCAATGAGTTCTCTGAATTTCTTATATCGGGTACAGCTACGACTACCGTCAAAACGGGTAAGATGGAAATAAAACTTACCAGCCTCACACCTGTAGTATATAGACCATACAAACTTTCCTATCAGGAAAAACTCAAGGTACGCGAAATTACTAGTGACCTTCTGTCCAAAGGCATTATTAGGCGATCACAGTCGGAATACGCAAGCCCCATAATACTAGTAAAGAAACGTGATGGTTCCGACAGGCTTTGTGTTGATTTTAGGGCCCTCAACAGAATTACGGTAAAGGATCGATACCCTCTTCCTCTAATCGATGACCATATCGACCGGTTAGGGAGCCATAAATATTTTTCAAGCCTCGATATGGCTACAGGCTTTCACCAAATACCGATTAAAGAAGAGTGTATTCATCTAACGGGATTTGTCACGCCTGAAGAGCATTTTGAGTATCTCAAGATGCCTTACGGTCTGGCTAATTCTCCTATAGTGTATCAGCGAATAATAAATGATACTCTGCGAACGCTTATCGATGAGGGAAATGTCTTAGTGTACGTAGACGACGTACTTTTACTCAGTAATTCCGTGTCTGACGGGATAGATCTATTACGCAGAGTATTATTTACGTTGACCCAAGCTGGGTTCTCTGTAAACTTAAAGAAGTGCTCGTTCCTTACCACTGAACTCGAATATTTGGGTAGAGTTGTGAGTGCTGGCAAGGTTAAACCAAGCCCCAGAAAAGTAGAAGCGCTCGCTAACACTTTACCTCCAGAAAACGTCAAACAAGTACGGCAATTTCTGGGCTTGGCGGGATACTTTCGCCGTTATATTAAGGGATACGCCGTGAAGACTGCATGTATTGCCCAGCTTACTAGAAAGGGAGTTGAGTTCTTTTGGGGACCTGAACAGGAACGGGTCCGTCAGGAGATAATTCAGCATCTGATCAGTGAGCCTATACTTGCGGTTTTCAATCCCCTTTCTCCTACCGAAATCCACACAGATGCGAGTAGCGTAGGCTATGGAGCAGTCCTGCTCCAAAGCCACCCTGATGGTCAAAAACATGTAGTTGCATATTTTAGCCGGGCGACTCAGGGTGCCGAGAGCAAGTATCACTCCTATGAGCTCGAGACACTAGCTGTAGTGAAGGCTCTACAGCGGTTTCGACACTATCTTGTAGGAGTGAGATTTGTGATAGTCACTGACTGTAACGCTTTGAAGGCAACTGAGCGGAAAAAGGATCTTATACCTCGCGTGGCTCGGTGGTGGATCTATCTTCAAGATTTTGATTTTTCCATCGAGTACCGTAAGGGGATAATGATACCGCATGCCGACTATTTTAGCCGTAATCCTCAAGTTTCTGTAAATCAAATTTCAAAACCCCGTAACTGGGCACAAATAGCGCAAGCCGCTGATGACGAGACACGCGGTCTATTACAGAAACTTCAGGAGGGTGGTCTCGACTTCACACGGTATGTAGTTCATAATGAGCTGCTTTGTTATCGCTACATTGCCGTTGGAGAAGAGCCAAGGTTGCTATGCTACATACCTAAAGGACACCGATTAAGTCTCCTCCGAGTGTTCCATGATGAACATGAGCATATCGGGGCTGACAAGACGGTGGACCTTATTTTAAAACATTTTTGGTTCCCTAACTTAAGACAATTTGTTGTTAAATACGTTAAGCATTGTTTAATTTGTATATCAAAGAAACGTGTACCACGAGCTCCTTTGCAGAGCATTACTTCATGGCAAAAACCCGATGAACCTTTTCATACGATACATGTAGACGCTTTAGGTCCCCTATCAGTCTCCGAAGGGTTTAAATATGTCCTTATCGTTGTTGACGCGTTTACTAAATTCTGTTTAATTTACCCTATTTGTCGACAAGACGCAACTGAACTCAAACGCGTCCTCACTCAGGCTATATCACTATTTGGTACACCAAAATTAGTGGTTACCGACAAGGGTCGCATGTTCGAATCAAGCGAATTTGTTTCATGGATAACAAACTTAGGATGTGACCTGCATTCAATAACTCCAGAGATGCATCACGCTAATGGACAGGTCGAAAGGTACGTGCGCACAATCCTTAATATGATTCGAATAGAAGTTAACCACAAAGGTTCATCCTGGTCTGAGGTGCTGTGGAAGCTACAACTCGTCGTTAACATCACCAAGCAAAAATCTACTAGAGCTTCACCATTGAACCTCCTCATTGGTGTTGACGCGACAACACCGGTTATACGATCGTTAATTCGCGACATCGCGATGCCGGATTCTAGCGTCAACAGGGAGGCCACTCGAGAACTATCAAGAAGCCGAGCTCAACAGCTACTCAGAGAGAACCAATCGAATCAGGATGAACACGTTAATCGAAATAGAAACACACCAAGGCAGTTTCATCTCAATGACCTAGTCTTCGTTATCAAGTATTCTCAGTCCACAGGGAAATTGGATCCAGGTATGCGGGGTCCATACAAAGTAACCAAGATTCTGCCTAGCGGACGCTACGAGTTGAAGCTACTTGCCGGTGGTTATGGGAAAAAGACGCAGGCTGCTGCCCAATTTATGGTACCCTGGCAAGGCGAGTGGTGTCCAGAGACGTGTGCTGCCTTTTTTGAGAGTGAGTACCTGTTATACATTTCAATCCATCTAAAGCTTCATATACGACATTGCTTATTTTGACAATCTTAGATAGCTTTATTAGTTGAGTCAAACAGGTTTAGACTAGAAGTACTTTTAATACACTAAATAAGAAAATAACTAAGTTAGGATAGGTAATAAATAGTTAGGAATCAAGTAAAGTTAGGATGGGTAGTAAACAGTTAGGATTCAAGTAAAAAGTTAGGATAGGTAGTAAACAGTTAGGATTCAAGTAAAGTTAGGATGGGCTGGTAGTGTCGTATATGAGGTGCTGAGCGAAATAAATGTGCTACTGAGTGAGTTCCTTTCTGCACAAAGGTGCATAGTGGAAATTATTGATACCCGTATCTGCATAGATTGCATAGTCGGGCGGAGGATTGTATCCCTTTCTGCACAAGATGCATAGTGGGAATAGACACCCGTATCTGCACAGGATGCATAGTCGGGAAGTACGTAATTAAAATCATGTTGGTTTCCCTTTCTGCACAAGATGCATAGTGGGAATAGACACCCGTATCTGCACAGGATGCATAGTCGGGAAGTACGTAATTAAAATCATGTTGGTTTCCCTTTCTGCACAAGATGCATAGTGGGAATAGACACCCGTATCTGCACAGGATGCATAGTCGGGATGTACGTAATTAAAATCATGTTGGTTTCCCTTTCTGCACAAGATGCATAGTGGGAATTGTCCGTATCTGCACAGGATGCATAGTCGGACGGACACATGTGATGTGTCATGTTACGTGTTTACCTACCTACTGGGTGAGCTCAGTCACAGCAGCGCCAGCGAGCGGTAGCCAGGGGCTGCAAGAAATCGGATGGCGCACCTAGTACAACAAGGAAAACGGGGACAGGAACTAAAAGGCCTATTTGTTTATTTTGTGATGATGGTTGCGTGAGATTGAGTGTGAAGGAAAGGAAAATAAGATGACGTATGAATTAAATGAAAGGTTTATTGCAGATAGAATGATTGGAAGCTTGATACAAATTACTTCTTAAAACAGGTCGTGTTTTAACATTAAGTTTTCGTTTCAGACGACAATGAAACTGACAATGATTCCGAAGCAGGTCCTTCTACAAGACCCGATGATTCCGGGGCAGGTTCTTCTAGAAGACCCGATAATCCTGGCCCTGGACCATCCATGCCTTCTTTGGACTCCGACGCTGAGGCTGAGTGTTTGTCAGGAATCGCCGAGACTCCCAACGTCGAGGACGACTCTTAGGTCAGGAGAGGCCGTGTTAGCACTGCCCCTACCATCTACCCCTAAAACGGCACAGATGGTATAAAAGGACGCACGATCCGAGTAATCGCCCCATTTGCTCGTCGACTTTCGTAGCGTCAAGACCTCATAATCGACCGTAGGTTACGTAAATTGGTGGACGCGTGAGTCATTTTGTTTACATTTGTTTATGTGTGTTTAATTTGTAAGTAATTCTTTTATTTGTTAAATCAGGGTAATTTGCTATGAATTTGGTTCTTTTCTTTGATGTTATTTTTAAAATTGTTGTAAATAAATAGGTTTGATTGTTAATCTTTTTTTTTAACTTTAATTAGCTTTAATTGATAAAAGTATATTATTATAATGGCTCAAAGTCTAATCAATCTGGAAGTCACTAAATTTAGTGACTATTTTGTAGATTAATTGGTACAGGAAACATCATTTTTAGGGTTCCGTACCTCAAAAGGTAAAAAAGGGAACCCTAATAAGATCACTTTCTTGTTTGTCTGTCTGTCTGTCCGTATGTCATCACCCATTTTCTCAGGAACGAGTGGACCTAGCAAATTGAAATTCATACTAGATACTGGGGTTTATAGTATCTATTAGGTGTATAAAAATCAAAAGTCCCGAGTCAACATGATAAAAAGATATGGGCAAATAAATTTTCATTTTTGCAAAAACTTGTAAGTACCAAAATTTACCTTAATTATCAACTTTTTTATATTTCGGATTTTTCCCTATACTTGTGCTGTAAGACCTAGCTTTTAACCAAAATTGACAATTTCAGGTCAACTGGAAGTACCCTATTGGAATTTTCCTTTATGTGTGCTGTAAGACCTTGCTTTTAGCCAAATTTCGTGATTCTAGGTCAACGAGAACTACCATATAGGTTTTAGACCCAAGACCTATAGCACACATACAGGAAAAATTCCAAAAAATAAAAAAGTTGAAAATTAAAGAGCGTCCCCATACGTTTACATAGTTAAACCAATAAATTGGTAACAACCGTACCACTGCAAGGGTAGAGAAAGAGAGTTAAAACTAAATTACGGAAGCCTCGGCGCGCGAGTAGGACTCGCACTTGACCGGTTTTTTTATTAGTAATTGGAATTGCTATAACCAGCACACAGAACCACTAATATGGTTGAAATGTAAAATGAAATGTAGAAGGTAATTAATATCTTTACGATAAGTCACTTATTTAGTTTATCTATTCATACAGTTGAATAACGTGTGTACTAATGTAGGTACTTACTTAGCTTCAGATTATTGTATTAAGTATACAATTTATAAACCATTTTTTACTTTTATTTCATCAAATTATTTTGTTGCCGACTGTACTTTTATAGAAAAATAGGTATCAAATAAATTCGGGCGGAACGCGGAACGAAAATAATATTTTTTTTTCAATACTGCGGTCCGCCCGATTCGGGCGGTCGCCTCGCGGGCGGACCGACGAAGCACTCTTCTATTCTACGTGTTGTAGGTACCTACACTGAGATGTCTCTTTATATTACTTAATCCATTAGAAGAGGTTACCTACCTCTACACACTAATATTATAAATTACTAGCTGTCCTGGCAAACGATGTTTTGCCATTTACAAAAAAAAAAAAACGGAAACATAAATGTATACCTACTTACTTACACAAAAATTTCATACAAATCGGTTTAGCCGTTTAGGTGTAGGGTAGGTAACTAACACCGTTGCTATAGGGACTAGCTGGCCCGGTAAACTTTGTTTTGCCGTATACAAAAAAATGGGAAAAAGGAAAAAAAATAATTTAAAAAGGAGATGTTGTTCGAGTAACTATGGACGTTAAATTCTAATGCTTTTTGTCGATTCTTTACAAACTGTTAAGAGTAATTTATTTCAATATTTCCAATATGTATTGGTAAGACAAACTAACAGATTTAATAGCTCAAGTACCTCATCGCACGCCGCGGGCTTACGCTAGTACATAATAAATTGTGCCTACAGATATACCTACCTCTGCGATGCAACTAGGTGTGATTTACGGCGGACACTGAGTCGAATTCACAATTACATACCACCTTTTCGAATACCACCGTTAGATAAAATACGTGGGGTCTTTTAAAAAATGTATTGACTAAGAATTTCATTGTAAAGTGAAAATAATAGACAAAAAGAAGTATTTTTCATCGTTCGGAAAGGTGACTTTCCTACCGTAGGTTTTATACTAGTGAAAACAACTTTTCCGCATATTATGGTAGGAAAAAGTACCTACCATTTTCCGACCATTATGGTGAGAAAAGTAGCACTTTCAGTCCATGAAAGAGTAAAAATCGAATTCGCATAGAACATATTTTAAAGGTGTATAAAATCGAGTTGGCTACGGTTTATTTTTTTAATAGCGCGGCTTATGAACAAAAATTAGCTGTTCATACAGCCAGAAAACATACGCGCACTTACTTACAAACTTAATTAGGTAGGTAGGACAAAAACCACAAAGTGTTTAAAAAGTAAATTTCCCAGGTGGAAAAAAAAAAATGTAGTCCAATCTACATTAAACGAAAAACGGTATTTTTATTGCGATTTTTTTAGTATAATATAAAATTTTCTGCGTTGACTTCAATACAATACAATAAAGTATTAATTTGTTCGAGCTCGTTCGTAAATAGATAAGTACATGACTCAAACCTAGTCTGTGCTAAAACTATAAGTATCTTTTTTACGAATTACTTAAAATTAAAAATAATATTTTTACTTTAGAAGGTATCTAAGTACCTACATACTTAACTACTTCTCAGTTTATAATATTTAAAGGTATAAAATTTTTAGGAATTCTATAATTAAGACGAAAGGTACCCGGCTCTCTCTCCATACAAACGACTGTTTCCTCCCTGGGTACACACTAGCACAAAAAAAAAGTTGCATAAAACCTATAACTGCCATGACCAATTACCATACCCGTGTGTCTTGGTTTTTTCATTAACTAATTACTTATCATAGAAAGTAAGAGTAAATAAAAAAAAATTAAAAAAATATATATATAAAAAATAGGACATAGGGGCAGTTATAAGTTTTATGTAACAAAAATATTTGTGCAAGTGTCATTATCCAGGGAGGAAACAGTCGACTACGTTTGTAGGTATGGATAGAGAGCCGGTACCCTTTCCTCTATAAATAATATTTTCTCGATGAGTAGGTACCTACAAATCGTAACTAGGTACTTACGCCATACGTTTTCTCGTTTTATGGAAATTTCTAAAAAACCTACGTTAGGTATCGAAAATATTTATGTCTATTATAAGTTTAATCTATTGCTTATTATAGATAATAAAGTTCTTATATGTTGCATGGTTACGTGTGACGTTAATAAATCTTGTATGGTTAGGCTTTGAGACATAACATACCACTTGCTGGTATTGAGGGACCCCCTCTGATGATAGTAGAGGTACCTACGGTGCGGGATCGTAATGAATGTGGTCAAAAAGTTTCATAATATTATGCTATCATGCAAAGAGTACCCACCTATATTTGCATGGCAGCAAATTGGCACCTTATTGGCAGCAAATTGGTACCTTATTGACATCAAACTGGTAGATTATTGCCAGCAAATTAATTGGTACCTTATTGGCAGCAAATTGGTATTAGCATCAAACTGGTAGATTATTGCCAGCAAATTGGTACCTTATTGGCAGCAAATTGGTATTAGCATCAAACTGGTAGATTATTGCCAGAAAATTGGTACCTTATTGGCAGCAAATTGGTACCTTGTTGGCAGCTAATTAGCAAAATAAAGTACTTAACTAACTATAGAGATCGGTTTTGGCCTAGTGATAAATACCTACCTCGCAAGATTTAGGGTTCAAACGACACTATTCTTACGGTGATCCTTCACCGTAAGAATAGTGTCGTAATGAAATCCACGGCTTAGTTGGCTCGAACGGGCTCCGAAATTACTGGGCCGATTTTGACGAATCTTAGTATGAGGATACATTGATCCATTGAGAGAAACTTAAGCTACTTTTTTGACGTGATAACGTCTAATAAATTGATTGAACACCTGCATTCACAAAAAAGTGTCATGGTAATATTGAGTAACGTTATGCATCATGGTAACATGACCATAACGCGTCCGTTACCGTTAGGAAACAGGGTATATATATAATAATCGATTAAACGATTTTTATTAAGGGTATTTAATAAAAATCGTTTTCTGACGTTATCTTATCACGTAAAGTTATCGTCCGTAAACAGACTTTTCAGACAATCATTTGTTTTCTTTTATATTCCCACGGGATCGGGGGTTACGCAGATGGAACAGCGGGGAGCTGCTAGTACAAAGAAACTACCAATGCCAAATAGGATTAAAGAATTTATTATTGAACTCGCTCACGTTCATTATAATCCATGTCGTTTTACCACAATGTTGCTTGCTAGAAGAAAAAATGGATAGAGAAATAAATCTGATAAATTATTGGTATGGTAAGGTTGCCTATTTTGGACGGTTTCGTCGATCTTTTTAACCGACTTCAAAAAAGGAGGAGGTTCTCAATTCGTCTGTATGTTGATGTTTTTTTTTTTTTTTTTTTTGTGTGTATGTTACGCGATCATTCGAAAACGGCTCAACCGATTGAGATGATTCTTTTTGTGTTCGAAAGGTGAATCCTCAGGAGTGGTCCCATAAAATTTTGGTGAGGATCTGATGAGAATCTTCGGAGTGATGAACAGAATTGCACCTCGAGAGTGCACCAAATTGCTCAGTTTTCGATTTCCACCAGTACAATTGGCCCATAAACGAATAGTTACCGATAAATGGAATATCTGAAACCACCTTCTCATCAGAAAACTCTTTAATCAGTTACGATTACAGGTTACAATTTAAAGAATTTAGTCGAATTTAGTCACCGGACTGGGTTTGAATGAATGTTGATAGAGAACCCTATCTTAAATGAAGTTCTGATGAGAATCTTCGAAGTGATGAACAGAATTGCACCTCGAGAGTGCAGCAAATTGCTCAGTTTTCAATTTTCACCAGTACAATTGGCCCATAAACGAATAATTCCCGATAAATGGAATATCTGAAACCACCTTCTCATCAGAAAACTCTTCAATCGGTTACGATTACAGGTTACAATTTGAATAAAATATTCGCTTTTGCCTCGCCCGACTGGGTTTGAATGAATTTTGATAGAGAACCCTATCCTAAATGAAGTTCTGATGAGGATCTTCGAAGTGATGAACGGAATTGCACCTCGAGAGTGCAGCAAATTGCTCAGTTTTCAATTTCCACCAGTACAATTGGCCCATAAACGAATAGTTCCCGATAAATGGAATATCTGAAACTACCTTCTCATCAGAAAACTCTTCAATCGGTTACGATTACAGGTTACAATTTGAATAAAATATTCGCTATTGCCTCGCCGGACTGGATTTGAATGAATTTTGATAGAGAACCCTATCCTAAATGAAGATCTGATGAGGATCTACGGAGTGATGAACAGATCTGCACAGCGAGATTCAACAAATTGCTCAGTTTTCCATTTCCACTAATAGAAGTGGCCCATACACAAATAGGTACCGATAAATGGAGCATCTGAAAACACGTTCTTATCAACAAACTCTTCAAAGGGTTACGATTAGGTACAAGTTGCAATTTGAAGAAACAGTCGCTTTCGCCTCATGGAGTAGAATTTTCAGTGACAGTGGCACTAAAAATGGTTAAATAAAAAATAAATTAAAATTTAAAAAACCGACTTCAAAAAAACCTGAAAACAAAAATTAAAAAACCTGTAAAGAAAAACAAAAAAGTGAAAAATAATCCATTTCGGGTCACTAAGACAGCTGATAACTTAAACATAAGTACTTACTTGGAAGTCGGACTGGGTGACACCATGTTTTCTTTATACCTCTCAACATTCAATCTAACCCAGTCCGACTTCCAAGTAAGTACTTATGTTTAAGTTATCAGCTGTCTTAGTGACCCGAAATGGATTATTTTTCACTTTTTTGTTTTTCTTTACAGGTTTTTTAATTTTTGTTTTCAGGTTTTTTTGAAGTCGGTTTTTTAAATTTTAATTTCTTTTTTATTATTTGGCAATTGCAAGTAAAATTTGGGAAATTTGAATTTTCATTATATTAATATTTATCGCGCATAAACTAAAACTTAAAACATGCATGTTACTGAGAATAATAAAATCCTTACGATATTACGTGATTTAGTTGGCTCCAGAGGTATTTACGTTTTTTTTCCTCGGGACGGTCAACCACGCTGAAACCGTCTCAGCGTCCCAGGCACTACAGTGGGTGGAGTGCGAGTTTTTCCGTATAGAAAACGTTACTATCACGTTAGCGTCAACGACAAAATTGTATGGAAAGTTGAAAAGCGCCCCTAGCGGACGTAATGCGAAGCTATAACTTTTCATACAATTTTGTCGTTGACGCTAACGTGATAGTAACGTTTTCTATACGGAAAAACTCGCACTCCACCCACAGATGTAAAGACTATTATATTAATACGATATTTATGAAATTTACCTACTGAGACATTATCGTCGAAAAATTACATCAAACTGTTGAAAATGTAAAAATTTTACTATTAGCTGTTTTAAAGTGGTGTGTGGTGTCCATGTGTCGTTTCATTTTAGAAGTACTTCCTGTAAATATTGTGCCCATGAAAATAAGTGGTTCTATTTTTGAATAATTTATATTAAAAACTAGTTGTCCCGGCAAACGTTGTTTTCAATTTAAAATAAATATTTAAGATAGTAAAATCCATACATTAAAATAAAATAATTAAAAAATAAATAATCAAAAATACTAAAAATTAACCAATACCAAATCACAATTAAAAATCAAAAAATTCAAAATATCAAATAGTGTTAATTATAGTTAACTTTTTTCCTTTTATTTACAAAAAATAAATAAAAGGAAAAAAAGACAGCTCTGGCTTTTCCATAGGAAATTAATTTGGTATGAAATGCTGGCAAAACCACGTATTATATTATACCATTTCAGAATATCAATGAAATACTACTTGAATAATTGTAAACAACTGAAACACAAGCTGTAAGCTTTTTGGTAAATAAAATTATTATTATTAATACGCAACTTTTTTTTCAATTTGGCACTAGGGTGACCCTACATTTTTTTTACACCGGGAAAGTTTAAATTTTAGGGTTAAAATTAAAAAAAACATGAAGTTTGAGTTAAATCTTAGTTTAAAAAAACTGGTTGCCTGTAAAGTCGGTATACGGGCGAAAGTTTTACGTGACAACAACTGTGCTCGAGTGGAAGGGACGCGTGCCTTTCACTTTTTATGTCTGTCTCTCTCGCTCTTAGGCGGGCTAACCATGCCCGCGTGCCTCTCACTCGCTCTCATTGTGAGCGCATAACGTCAGCGGAGCGTAACGCAGTTTCTTGAAGTGTCACCCGGCAAACCAATTTATAAAACGTTGTCACGTCAAAAAACTTTGCATGTGTCGTAAAATTAATTGTTTGCATTCGATAGCACATTTATCCTGGAATACTATCCAAAAACCAGATTGGAATAATTCCTTCATTTGCAGTTTTGGCACCAAAAAGCATGGAGAAAGGAGTGCAAATTTTGATAATTTCGGATATCTCGGAAACCGAGAGACTTTTACATAGCAGAACTTTGTTTTTCTGAACCGGCACAGTGTCCTCTATCCGTAGGTGCCCGCTTATCCATTCATTACCGGACACCCTGCATATAGGACGGTACGATTTAGCGGGTAATTGACAAAAAACACAAATATAACTAACAATATAATATATTTTAATTACTAAACGTTACATAAAATAATATGCACATTTTAATTTCAGTCTCCATAGAATACATACAGTTTGAAGTTAGCAATAAGAATTTATTAAATTGATAGCAATATTCAGATATACTAAAGAGGAAAGGGTACCGGCGCTCTCTTCAAACAAACGTAGTCGACTGTTTCCTCCTAGGGGCATAGTCATAGCAGTTATAGGTTTTATGCAACAAAAATATTTGTGCTAGTGTCATTATCCAGGGAGGAACCAGTCGACTACGTTTGCATGGAGAGAGCGCTGGTACCCTTTCACCATAAGGTCTTAAATCAATTTATTTTTTGTTGTGTAAGTCAAAATGTTTATGAATAAGGAGATAATAGTTATTTACATAGTTATATCAACTATTTATTAATTGTTATATTAATTGGTGTATAAACCCTCTTTTTTTTTTTCATTGACATTTTCTATGATGACCATTAAGGTAGTAAAATTAAGGAATGATTTTTTTAATGTTTAGAGACTTGGTCTAATCCACTTTTAGGGCATGAGTGATAAGAGCCAGGTATTTACGTCAATTATGGGACCAATCGCAATACAACTTTTGAAATTTTGAATTTTTTTTATAAATTTTATCCATGATATTCATATTATAGCATAGCGAAGGCGCCCTGCTGCATGGATTGAGTTACAAGCGCTGTATAAAATCATCTAGATTAAGGCCTATTTTATTAATATAGGTACCTTACGATACGTTTCCCGTTTCCGTTGCAAGGACCGCTGTCACTTATGCTTTTAGTGCATATTATTACACAGGAAAAACCCCGTAAAATGTGTGAAAATTGCGTTACTTTAAAAAATACTAACACTCGATGCAATCTGTTAATAGATTTACTAGCTAAATATACAATACTGTGCTTTACGATTTAGGATTAGGTACAGTTCTAGCACAAATAATTAACGTTTCAAAATATATTTCTCTATAAGTTACGAGTGCTTATGTACAAAAATACCTAAGCGTAGCTAAATTAGACCCTGTCCACGTCTGCGATTTGATTAGCTCTTTGTTTTATATCCGACTACGGCGAAAATGAAAGACGGGTTATGTTTTGTAACGTATGCTGTGCCCTTATATGCGTTTTTTGATTAAACGCCTACTACGGTTTGTAGTAAATGGTTTCACCCGCGTAACTCCCGATCCCGTGGGTATATCGGGATAAAAAGTAGCTTATGTTACTGTCAATGAATCAATGTATCCTTATATAAAGCTTAATCTAAATCGGTTCAGTAGTTTCGGAGCCTATTCACTGCAAACAAAGAAACAAATAATCAAATAGATATCAGAATCAAACTGAAAGACTTTTATTGAAACACAAGTTTTAATTTTAAAGTTACGAAAGACGAAATGTAGGTATCCATACCTACTCTTTCATCGAAACAAATTTCGAAATAAATATTATTCTTATTTAGAAATAGGTTTCGAATTTGGACGAGGCGTATGTGAGACTTACTTGTACTTTTTGCGTGTGTGGGTATTTAAGTATGTTCTGTTCCCGCATAACTTCTAAACTACTTATCATAATTTAACAAAGGAGTTATCGTTGGAAGCGTTTTGATCGTCCACTGGTTATAGGTTATGTGACGTCACTAATCAATCAGTATGGCGTCTTCTATAGGACATAAAGCCAGGAAATAAACCATTCTTTGAATTAACCAATCACTAATCAGCTAAACGCGAGTTTGTGCGTGTGCGCATAGGTGAGTGCCGATTGGTACTTTTTTTTCAGAAACGCGTCAGTTGAATCGCAGTCGTGGACAGGACTATTCTCTAAAAATACTTACGTATAATAAATAATAACTATAGTGTTACATTAATAACTAAAATACAGTCAGTTTAATAAAAGCACAGAAATATATTCGACAAAAAAAATATACATGGAATGAGATAAATTCCTTTTATACAAATTAGCTATTAATACAAGAAATTATTATTTAATTTTAAAATAATACATTTTCCCTACACTTGTAATAAAGGAAGAAATGACAAAAATACTGTACGTACAAGAAAGCAAATTAAAAATGTCGAATTAGTATGTTAAGTATCTTAAAAAAAAGTAGTCTTTAAAATGAATGTTTGTCGGTGCGTTATACTTGAAATGTAGTTTTCACTATTTGGTAGCTCTATTCTCAGAAAAAAAGTCTTCGTTAGTATATTTTTTTAATAAAACGAGCTACATGGTAGGCGGAGTGAGGGGTGTTAGGTTTTATTTTCGTTACGGAATTTAAGATAAAAGCTATGCAATGGCTTAAAAATATAAAAAACAACCTAAATAATTAACTAAAAAGATCGGTATGTAAGCGAACGTAAATGCGATCTAACATTTAAAAAATACTATTTTTTTTTAAGAAAACTTAAATTGCCGTTTAGTAAAATCGAGTGGAGTCCTGAGGCACAGCTAGTTGGTACATTATATGTATAAATAAATGTTTATATTATGGAATTATATTTAGATAATACAGTAGAGACCAATAGGCCGTGAATTAAAGTATTAAAATTGGAGTATTCGTTCATTCGATCATTTATATTATAAGAATACTTATTTTCATTGCTTATACCTATTTCAATAGGCGAAGTAGGTACTTATAGAAAGGCGTGATTTATCCTAAGAAGTAAAAACTCAAGGAAAAAGTCACACGTACATGTAAAAACTTATGTTTTAAGAAAAGAGAAAAATAACCGCTAACATAATCTATCTGGCAATTTTACGTTCCATTTTGTAGTTTTGACTTTTGAGTGCCTGAATCGCATCAACATAATCTGCAATGTGCCAGTTTTAAGTTCCATTTTGTAGTTTGGCTGCTCAAACTGCATTAACATAATCTGTAGTCTGTCAGTTTTACGTTCCATTTTGTAGTTTGGCTGCTCAAACTGCATCAACATAATCTGTAGTCTGTCAGTTTACGTTCCATTTTGTAGTTTGGCTGCTCAAACTACATCAACACAATCTGTAGTCTGCCAGTTTTACGTTCCATTTTGTAGTTTGGCTGCTCAAACTGCATTAACATAATCTGTCTGGCAATTTTACGTTCCATTTTGTAGTTTGAGTGCCTGAATCGCATTAACATAATCTGCAATGTGCCAGTTTTACGTTTCATTTTGTAGTTTGGCTGCTCAAACAGCATTAACATAATCTGTCTGGCAATTTTACGTTCCATTTTGTAGTTTGAGTGCCTGAATCGCATTAACATAATCTGCAATGTGAAAGTTTTACGTTCCATTTTGTAGTTTGAGTGCCTGAATCGCATTAACATAATCTGCAATGTGCCAGTTTTACGTTCCATTTTGTAGTTTGGCTGCTCAAACTGCATCAACATAATCTGTAGTCTGTCAGTTTTACGTGCCATTTTGTAGTTTGGCTGCCTGACTTAAGATTATGATAATGCGGTTATTTTTCTCTTTTTTAAGTTGGTTTTTAATTTTAGTCATTTTTAGTGCAATATTGATTACAATTTTGCCTTTTTGCCTGAAACTTCCTTAGCTGCTTAATTGAGGACAAGTTAAGCAATTACGTCTAGTAAAGCTTTTAGTAGTAGAAAAATTTGGTTATAGATCCGCAAGTTAAAAAATAACGTTACATTTCATTTCCTACGGTTCATTTTTACAAACGCAAACCCGCGATAAGAAACTTCTTTCCAAAACTGATAATTTGATTTTTGCGGGCAAGTAGGCAAAATTCCCTAATTAATATTCATCATCAAACACATCACAATCCTTACTAACATTAATCAATCCATTAACTTTACTCGCATCTCCACCATGTCCATTACAATTATTCAAACCATGCACTCGTCTATTAACAGTTTCATTAATAGTATCTAATAAATGACTGAAGAAGTTTGGAAAATTATCGTAACCGGGAAACACATTGATATCTATAACTGCATGGTTACCGGAAACATTATCTATAACAACATCAAAGCCGGCTAGTAATAATCCGATTTTTCTTTTTAATATTTTTATAATGTGTTTTACCTTTTCGTCGTTTGGTAGTATTTTGATATCGGGTTTGTCGTGAGGGTCTAGTATTGATAGTGTCGATTGGCTGCTAGCTTTGCAAACTTCACCGGTGCTGTAGAATATTGGTTCTAGGTCTTCTGATGCGTAGAAGTTTTTGAGGCTTGGTCGTTCGCAGACATAATATCTGAAAAATGTTTTTTGTTTAATTAGTATGGTCGTTTTCTGTTTTGTTTTCTTCTGTGCATTAGGATCCACCGTCTCGATCTACCAGTGGATTGAATAGTACGCTTAAGTTCACAGTGGCCTTAGATTAGTCTAAGGCCTCTGAGTTAGTCTTATAATATGAAATGATTAGTCTTTATAATATTAGTATTATAAAGAGAAAATATTTGATTTATTTAATTTTTGTTTGTAATGAATTATATAAAACTACTGGACCTATTTTGATAAAACTTGTTGAAGTGTATATAGTGTGTAAGTTGATATGTATACCAATGGCCCTTTATCTACTAGGTTGATAAAAATGAAGCACTTGGAAAACGCCTCAAAGTCTGTACTCGCGAAGACGAACTACTAATTAGAGTGTTAATTGAAGTAGATAAACAGACCATATCAAGCTGAGTAAATAGTCTTATCATTAAACCGCAAAGAAACTATTAAGCAAATACACTCACCTATCACCGACCACAAATATTTTATGTAACACAGCATTATGGTTAACAAAAGTTTGTACAACGCATGGAGGTTTGCACACATTCAAACCTGTTTCGTTAAATATAATGATCATATTGTGTGCGGATTTAGTTCCGTGCGCTACGGTGTTCTTGCAGATAACAGGGTACTTTACACCTCTGTCTCTCATCTTTTCAATATTGCTTTGAATGTTTTCAGTTGTGAATTCTGTGAAGTTTGGTGTGAAGATGCCGTAGCTTTTGAATGTTGGTTCTTCTTGGAGTATTGTGTAGTATCGGTATCTGGAATTTAAATTAGGAATAGTTATAAAAAAGAATGAACTAACTTTTTATCACAGTTGAACACAAAGTGAATCTTAATAAACCGCTTTTAGGCTCATAATCCAACGTATTACGTACGCGTGCGTTTTACTTTACCATAACGCACAAGTGTTGTAAAGTAATCTAAGTTAAATTCGTATCTTACTGCATTAGCAGTAAGATACGAATTTTCATTTTAATCGAATTCGAATTAAGAACGATATGTAGATGAAACATTCTTAATTTAAATGGGTGTATCTGTATGTATGTAACTGTTTCTTCTAATTTCGGCTGAAGCATTCATTGGCCGCGTAGGATAGTAGTTTTCCCACCAGCAGGGTAGCTGAAGGTCGCAAGTTCAAATCTCCCGCGGTACTAAATAGATATGCATTTTTCCTTGAATTTTTTTCTACAAACCACATAACATAGGTGGTAAATTATTTTCTTTAATCTTAATCGTGTATTTTTTACTTCTCTTACGTCGACGTTTCGAGTATGTTACAACACGCATGGTCGCGAGTATAATGTAGCTGCTGAGTATCGTTTGAAATTAAAAGTTTTTCTTACAAGATTTAGGCTACTGGTATTTTATATTCTGCTAACGTTTTCCAATTTTTCACCTTGGTATTAGCTTGGTATAAGAAATCTTGATAATATGAGAAATCTTAATTTTTTGTTACTGTGTTGCATGCTTTGAGGTTTTAGCAAGGTTATGTTGTGTCTACACTATCCTGCAAAAAATGTCTCGAGAAACACGAAGAACGTTTCACTGGCAATTTTGGTAGAGTAATAGCGGATGTAGGTACCAAGAATTCATATTTTTTGATCTAGGGCCAAAATTTTTTTAACCAACCTGCTACAGATAAAAATGTTTCTTTGAAGCAAGAAATAATCAATCAAAACATAATTTCTTGGTTTTACAAAAAAAAAATGATGCGCAGTTTTCTGATAAAAGTTCAAAAAAAACGTATGAAACAGGTAGCCCGGCAATTCAACGGCAATTACCAATAACCCTGTCTGTAGGTATACGCGGGTGCACAGCTACTGTTGAATATAATAATAATAATAATAAACCCGCAGGGCACCTTGAGGCGAGGTGAAGGGGAGTAACGACCCCGCGGTCCCGAGTTCTCCAGGGGGAAGTCACCGTTCCTCATCTCCGGCTTGCCTTGGTTGGCTGGTCGGAGTGAATATTGATGAGGAAGCGGTCCCCCGCCTCTGGCTTGCCTTCACCGGCCGTCCAGAGTGGAGTCGCATGAGTAGAAATACTCGAAGGATGGATGCCGAACGTCAGTGATGAGTTGGCCCGCTCGCTCGGACTACCAGCGATGACTTAAAATCCTGTGAGGCCTCTGCATCCTTTAAGCCACTCACGTTCCTGTTGCCCCCTTGCTGTAATTTACTCGGCTAATTAGGGTGGCCCAGTCTGAGAGTTGGCGAGTCTCCGCCTGCCATTTTTACGTGTTTATTGGACATTGTTACGGCAGGTGCCATAGTATCCATAGTTCCTCGGTATCTAGTCCACTACCATCCCATCACAATAGCTCAAGTAGTTTTGTCCTGTAGATTATCAATAGTTTCATCCAAACCGGAGGTTGTCCTTGGTTGCACTTTATAGTGTAGACAGGGATAATCGCCGGTTTAGAATCCACCCCATTGTTTGCTATTATACTTGTTATTGTAAAGGGCCTCTACGTGTTGGCTTCGGCTCCACGCACGCCTTCCAAAGGTCCGGGGCTCCATAGCCCCGTGATACAGGACGTATAACAGACAAATAATAATAATAAATATTGCAGGACATTCTACACATCGCTATCTAGCCCCAAGCTAAGTAACTAGACTTGTGTTATGGGTGCTAGACAACGGATATACTACTTATATACTTATCTTTTGTAAATATATACTTATAATACATAGAAACAACCAGACCACAGACAAATATCTAAGCATAAATACTTGTCTGAGGCGGGAATCGAACCCGCAACCCTGTGTTTGGCAGTCCGGCATGGTGACCATTGTGCCAACTGGGTCGTCAATATTATGAGAATTAAGCTAGATAGTCCCATTTTATTATAAGTTTAAGTTTAAAATCAAGTCATAACTTGACAATGACTATGTAAATGACTCATGCATGCTAATTAATACCAAGGTGGCTGTTTACTAAAACTGAGGCCAAATACAGGTTGTACAATTTTATGGCAATTAAGTGTTAAGTAACTACGTTAAGTGAGTCATTCGTTAATATGTCTTTGACCACTAATTAGTTAGAAGTAGTCATTGCTTTTAGGGATAAGGTGAATCTTTAGGAAATGTTTTATGTATTTAAAACTAACATATATTAGTTACTAGCAGCGCTCTGTGGTTTCGCCCGCGAAACTCCCGATCCCGTGGGAATATCGAAATACAAAATAGCCTATAGCCTTCCTCGACAAATGCGGACTATCCAACACAAATAGAATTTTTCAATTCGAACCAGTAGTTCCCGAGATTAGCGCGTTCAAATAAACAAACTCTTCAGCTTTATAATATTATAATATAGATACGATTCTGTTTGGTTATTTGTTGTTCATATTCGCCATTGCGTTACAACTGCTACTACTTTATCGTGTTCAAAATGACTTTAGGAATTAATTGTTGTTTTTTTTCGAGTCAAACTGATTTCCGATTTTGATAAAAAAATATACAGGGGTAAACCGCAAGGCGCATTGCATTATAATATTTATAGTTATATGTTAAAAAAGCATAAGTTACCATTTTTTTTATTTCTAAGCGCTCAAGCCTGCCCTCGGTAATTCCTAGAAATATTTATAAGTTAACAAATTCTAATAAATTATTTTGATTGTCATCTTAAAAACTAAGTGAGGATGTGGCTTCAAAACGCGCCCCAATGAGAAGAATCAACAATTTCTCTAATTATTACAAGCAACGCTTACAAAATTGAGTCATACATATTTATCATTGTCAAATAACCTTATGTTCATTAGTCATTTGACAATAAAATAAATTATACTAGTTTTTAGGATTCCGTATCCAAAGGGTAAAAACGGGACTCTATTACTAAGACTTCACTGTCTGTCTGTCTTTCTGTCACCAGGCTGTATCTCACGAACCGTGATAGCTAGACAGTTAAATTTTTTACAGATTATGTATTTCTGTTGGGGCTATAACAACAAATACTAAAAACAGAAAATAAAAAATTAAGTGGGGCTGCAACATATTACGGAACCCTTCGTGCGCGAGTTCAACTCCCACTTGGCCAGTTTTTCTTATTTGAAGGAGAAATAGTAACTTTTTTGCTACAATTACTAATGACTAATGCTAACTAACTAGGTAAATACTAATTACTAATAAGTGTGTAGTTCTTATCTTGTTCATAGAGGCGGGAATGGTAAAAATGTAAACATGTATAAAATCTGTCAAACGCCATAATTTGTAGAAGAGGTTGCTTATTCATGTAGTTAATAAGCTTTGGCGGGAATCGAACCCGCAACCCTGTGTTTGGCAGTCTGGCATGGTGACCATTGTGCCAATTGGGTCATCCCAATAAATAGTATTAAAAACTTTAATAACACTTACCTATTTAATAAAATTCTAACATTATCCAATGGGTCTATTACAGCTATGTTCGGATGATTTGACAAGTATTGCTCAACTCTGTTGATTATTGATGCTGCCTGGAACATTACAATAGAAAAACAAGTTACGGTATCACGACATAGTATAAAATAAAGTCACTTTTCGCCGTCCCTATTCCCTTTGTATGCTTAGATCTTTAAAACTACGCAACGGATTTTGATGCGGTTTTTTTTAATAGATAGAGTGATTCAAGAGGAAGGTTTATAATTATGCCGGAGCGGGTCGCTAGTCTATTCATATAAAATACTTTGTCAAATGGATAGCCTGAACCGCTGATCGTAGAGACCTGAAACTTGGAGGGTGTGTTCTTTGTATGACGTAGGCATCCGATAAGAAAGGATTTTTCAAAATGTTATCCCTTATAGAAGGGAGGCGAAGTTTGTATGAGACAACATTCTCTGGTCATTTTCGTCTTCTACGCGAAAGGAAGTCGCGAGCGAACGCTAGTCTATAAATATAAAGACCTGATTGATATTAAATCACAGCTTAAGCCAATGGACAGACAACTAGTATGAAAAAGGTATCGGCTAGGAGGAGGATTTTAGAAAATTCAAACCGTGGACAAAATCACTGATGTAGCCAGTCTGATCATTTTAAAATTCAATTATCTCAAAGTTTCATCAACATTGGTCCTGGGCCATTATTCACTAAGCTTCAAGGGCGGAGGGGGTGCGGTTTTTGTAAGGCAATCTCGCCCTAATCACACGCGCCCAACAAGTTGAAGCTTAGTGAATAATGGCCCTGTAGTTTGTAACGAAACGGCTCTGAAAGTACTGAACTGATTTTTATTAAACTTATAATTAGGATAAATTGATTAATTGGGAGTAATTTAGGCTACTTTTTATCCCGATATAGTTCCATGGGATCGGGACTTATGTGGATGAAACCACAGGGCTCTGCTATATTAGAAAAGGTTAAAAGCGCAAAGGTTGATAGCAAAGTGTCCGTACATCTTTGTATTTAGTTCTAAGACATACAAGTAGTTTAGTGGATTAGATTAATAAAATCAAGGCTTTAAATGTAGTTATACTTACTTTTATGTCACCTTCATCTGCTGCCGCTAATAAGTTTGTTAATTTATGAAGAAACACGTCCAAATGACCTTGTTCTTCTAAAGGTTCCTCTATGTCCAACTAAAACATACATTTTTTGAAACTGATAAATAATTAACAAATTTAATGAGATAATGAATTATTAAGGATTCAAATGAATACGTACCTTAACAACGTTATATCCGTGTGAAGAACAAGTATTGAAAAACTCTTTCCAGTTGAGTTTTTGACTCTTTTTATCAGATATCCAAATACCGATGGTTTTTGAGTGTGAATTTTGTCTTTCCATTTTTTTTATGTAGATTTAAAAGCCCCCAAACGAGGAATCGATAGAAATTAACCAGGTATTTATGTACTAGGCAATAGGCAAACAGAAGTCCGTATTAGGATTTTAATTTTAAATTACCTACTCAAAACAATAAAATTGGATTCTACAACTTTTCTATTTAGTTACCTATCAATTTTTGTGACAATGAAACACCTTCAAAACCACAAACTCCTCAGAACGGAACTTAATTAAACTAGTAGTAATAAAACTAGTAGATACACAATCAATTAAATAAACAAATTAATTTAATTTGATAACACTTCGAAAAACACCTCACTCCTTCATCGCACTTTTCGATTTTGTTACTTTCAATCTCTTTCAATATTGCCAGTGACAAAGTGGCATAATTGATATTATGCTTATTTTACACTTTATTTTAGTAAAAAGTAAACATTTTATTTTGACGTGAAACCTTCGTGAAACGGATCTACTCTGCTGTGGTGGAACGGCCGACGCTAAAATCAGTGAGAAAAGTACAGACAGCGTAACTTGTTGAAATCAAATGTCCAATAACGATAAGTCCAAAAGTCAAATGATAAAAAGTCTACTGATGGATTGCAACGATTGACACTTTAAAAGTTACAAAGAATATCGCAATAAATCAAATGGCAACATTTTGCCCCAAGCCATTTCACGAAGCTGTCAAACTGTCAAATGCTGTGCATTCTTGGCCCCTCTACACAATGGGCCATCATGCCACCATACTTATATGGGCTAGCATGTAGAGAGCGTAGTGGTGTATGATGGCTTATGGTTAGTGGGATGGTGACTGGATGGCCACGGTGTCAGTTTTCGGTAACACATCAAAGGCAACGATGGCTGAACGTGGCCATCGTGTAGTTGAGTTTCAACCATTGCATGGCCATCTTGCTGGTCCAGTACTGCGCCATCATGTAGAGGGGCCATAAAAAAAATAACGTAGATTAAAACCGGATGTTTGCGAGTGCTCTTAAATTCGAGACAAAAAAAGTGAGGTTTTAGGTTAGTTTGTTTATGGTGTGTTTCAAAATTCGAAGTTGTGTTGTGCTCTAAAAGTTTTAATTAATTAAAAATTACAGCTCGCAGCTATGTCGGAATCGGACGATGGGTTGTTAAGTGCTAAATACAAATTATTAGAATTGTTTTCTAGCCTAGACGATGTTGAATTGGATAGCATTGAGCAGTGGATTTGTAGCAAAGCATACAAATCAGGTAAGTCTTAGATATTGTCTAGTAAGCATGTTCTTATATCCCTATTCCTTACTTTTTTAGCGTTAAAGTTTGTTAATCTAACTGCCTATAAATGTAAAGTTAGCTACTACTTTCAAAGAACATAGAAAGTTATCTATTCATAATTGTTTTTAAAAATAACCTCTTCACATCATAAATTCATGCTGTGACTATGATAAACTGGTAAACAGACATAATAAAATTATTCTGAGGTATACCTACTTACAACTGCACTTAATTTGTTCAATAGCAGGTCCATAATTCCTATTGGAAACTCTTAACTTCACCATAATAATCCTAAAATAATTGCCAACCTATATCGTAATCTTTTATTTTCAGATCTAGGAAAAAAGAAATCACTTCTTAAAAAAGAGGACTTGCTTATCAAAATAGGCAATACTCTGAAGAAAATTTTACCTCTCAATGCTGAATTACCATCGGAGAAGATAGTACCACCAATTGTAGGGAGTCAGGCAGATTGCAACAAATATAATACATGTCATATTGATGAGTTTTTATATGACGAAGATGATGTTGAGAAACTTGCAGAAGAAGGGAAAATAAAGAGGCATTACTGCCTTGACTGCCATTCTCGTAATACTAAAGTAAATAAATAAATATTAAAGTACTAGCATAATGTTAAAGTTAGGCATAAAATGCCACACTATCATCTAATTACTTGTGGTTGATGATTATATTAGGTGGATCGCAACTTAAAATCACATAAGTATTAAAAAAATATCCTGAATGGAATTTAAGATGAATATGAATAATTTGAATCGTTGTTTTTCAGGCATTAACATACATTTCACATTCTATGTCAAGACAAGCAGTCCAATACATATTCACTGTCCTACTGCCTAAAGATTTAGAGGAGAAACAAATATTGGATGTTGGTTCTAGAATCGGAGCTGTAGTTTTTGGTGTATGTATAATAATAATGTATATTATGATGTTGCCAAATAATTAAACAATTTTTATAGATAGATAGATGAAAGCTTTATTTGCACAACACACAAAACATAGATAACTATTAAACAATAAATAAAAACAACAACTAGAAGTAAAAGTTCCCTAATGTAGTTGTAAAAGCAACATTACCTAATATTGCTTATTATGACTAAGAGTTGGTGAATAAATTAAAAGTTGATAAATATTAGAATTTTACACAAAATTTTAGTAAAATTATGAGCTACAATTTGATTATTATGTTAAAAATTCTTATGATATTGACAATTATTAGTTCACTCTTTGCGATTTAATTATTTATCTAGTTTATTTTTTTAACTAAGAATTTAATATTACAGGCATACTACTTCTCAAATGCTGGAACAATAGTTGGAGTTGAAATGAACAAAGAATGCTGTGATATTCAAGAACAAATAATTTCCCAATATTCCATCGATAACAATCGGCTAAAAATCATTCACTCAGATATCATGGATCGGAGTGATATCATATCTAATACTGACATTATTGTCATAAATAACCCAGACTTCTTTATTGATGTTGAAATACATAAAAAGTTGTGGTACTTTTTAAAAAAACATGTTAAAAAGGGCAGTTATTTAGTCAGCAGTAAAAGCGTTATCGATTCATTGGAGAATTTGGGTATATTTGAGGAATTCATGGACTGGTTAAGTATTTGTAAACCGAATCAACAGGAGAATGAAATATTCTTTGACTTTGAAGATTATTGTGAAATATTTTTGTACACGATTAATTAAATTATTTGAAATTCATTGTTTGTAGTTTTGATTTGTTTAATGCTTTGCAGTTTTAAGATAGTAGCAGATACCCATCAGATACCTAGTAAAAATAAAATTTTAACATGTGCGGTGTTCGTCGGATTTTTATTCCCGCCAAAACGAAATCGTGCTGGCTGGATAGGATAAGGTTTGCCGTACACATACGGTTTTAACCGGATCATTACTTTTTTTACTCTGTACAAAAAAAATTAAAATACTCTATTCTTCTCGGATTTCTCAAAAAAATCACAATGTCTGATTTGATTTTTGTGTGAAATTAGTGAATTTTTTATTCTTCATGAATTTGCCTTTATTTGAAGCATTTTTGTGTAGAGTAGTTAAATAAAATATATCTAAGATGTGGCACGAGGCAAGGAAACAAGAAAAAATGATCCGCGGCATGATTGTCGACTACCGACGGAGGGCGGAGCGCCGCAAGGATTTTTACGAAAAAATTGTTAGTTTTTGCGATAATAATTGGCATTGTCTTTAATTAAACTGTAGCAGCAGTTTGTTACAGCGTTATCAGGAAAACTACATGTAGGTATATTGATTGAATCGACTATGAAATTGTATTTTAGAAAGCCGATCCGACGCAGTTCCTGCAACTCCATGGCAGGCCTTGTAAAATACACTTGGATCCAGCTGTCGCTGCGGCTGGAGAAGGTCCAGCTATTATGTGAGTAATATTAGAAATACAGAAATAACTTTCTGATAATATCAAATGCCACTACTACTACTTCAATTTTTAATTTATATGTAGGTAGTAATTTATCGCTGATGCCTTTAACGTCGTTGTCTTGCATATTTGGAAGTACTGACCTACCGGTGCAATGCATTAGCAAAACCTAGCATGCTGGTTCAAGGTATGGCCTTGACTCTACGACAGGGGGGTTCTCTACCTAACTTCTAAAATTGTAATCCACAGGATGCCCTGGCAAGGCGACACTAATAACATGATAGATAGGTTCGATGTAAGAGCACACTTGGACTTTATACCTGATGTGAAAACACCGGATATATCACCAGAAGACCTTAATACTGAGGAGAGGCAGTGCAACTATGAGAGATACCGTATACTGGCTCAGAACGCTTTTTTGGGAATGAGTAAGTTATTTTATTAAGTTTTCCTTGCTTAAAGTGCTTGAAAAGTATCCCTATATATATTAAATTCCCGTGCCTCAGTGTTAGTTACCTATATCCACCTAAAGGACTGAACCGATTTGTCTGGATTTTTTTATGTATGTCGTTAGGTCTGAGAATCCAACAACATCTATTTATTTATTTTGTAAATGTCAAAACAATGTTGCCGGGTCAGCTAGCAGTTACATAGAAGCACCTCTCATTATCATCAACATCTGATGCAAAATATGCTTCTTGCTTTGTGTGCACCCCTCTTTTGTCATTCAAGAAAGATAAAATGTCCTTAATTGAAGTAAACCAATGCAGCAATTAGCTTTGTTACCTGTTTAAATCTTAATCCAGTGATAATATCGGGATAAACATTAGCCTCGGTGTTATTTTCAGATACTTACCGAGTTATTTATTCAATAATATTTATGATAGAAACTCTTTATAGGTGAAGACAAATTCCTCCAACAACTGGCGATTGAAGAACAATTCGGTGTAACATTAGAAGAAAAAGAAATGGCTAAAGAAAAACTAAACGAGAAAAAAGGCACTGGTGTTGCTATAGGATATAATTACAGTGATCCGACTGCTCAACCGTCAACATCCATTGGTAGATTCTAATTAATTATACCTATCAGGGTTACCAAAAAAGTCTACAACTTAAGCCTCGGTACAAGCACCTGTGGCTATTATACTTTGGGTATTAAACATCCCGGCTATGGTACTTCGAAAAGTATTTAGCCCTAACTTTTATATTATGGGTATACAAACTAAGTACCAAGGGTACAATTGTAAAAACCTCTTATGGTATTGAGTATTAATTCCAGGGCCAGAAAAGAAGGTGGAACAGAAAGATTCAGATGATGATTCCGATTTGGAAATACTTGATGTGGATCTTAGTATTGATGTTAATAAAATGGAGGCGTCCCAGGTGAGATTTATTTTTAAATATTCATAATTTAATCAAATAAATGACGCAGTTTCATTTTACTGGTAGATCCCTTTTGGAAGCACACAGTTCATTATATCTTGTTTCATTTTTTTTATTGTGTGTATGTTTCTTCGCTCTTATTTTTGCAATGTCCTTACTAGCTCTCTTATAACATAACAACAGGGAATACCCCATGAGTTTCTTGTGTGTTATTATCATTGGCGGGCACATTTTGAAGTCATACATCCTAATTTAGTTATTAAGACGTTTGCAAATGGTCAATTGTTTTTAAGACAATGACAATGCAACATTATGCACTATAAAATAAAAGATATCTAGAGCATATATATCATATTTATCATCATTCTTAAAAGAAGAACATCCTCTTCGATTTGTTTAAGTTTTTATAACTTTGATGTACAGGCTCACGAACTAAACGCAGTTGGTCCCCAATTCGGCATGGCGGGTTGTGATCTGTTCTCGTTCCTGACCGGTGACGCGGACGACGCTGAACATCAGAAACAATTGCTTAGGGAGGAGAAGGAGAAGGCTATGTTCTCGGGACGGAAGAGTCGCAGGGAGAGACGGGCGCATCGGTATGTCAAACATCCAGACTGTCAACTGTCTGTAATAGGTCGATTCATACACTTTCCAAGCAGCGCGTGTGCATGCTTGGATTGTGCGTGTGAGAAAAGCCTCCTTGTCACTCCAACCATCCTAAGTCCTTCCAGAAGGCTAGCAGCCTTTTCAGGCTGCTGTAGGCCTCCGAAAAGATGCCGGCGATAGATGTAGTAGTGCGAATAAGATTCTATTGCTGACATTAATATTCCGGATAATAAGAACTAGTATAAACCGAACAATAGTTGGGACCTGGTACTTAGCTGTTCCAGACATAGCAGGAACAGCATGCCTCACTTCCTTAACCAGTTTGTTAGCTGATAAATAATCTATCAGGTAAATGTTGGCGTGCGGTTCTAAGTATTTATGTGTCAGTCAGACATAGAATCGCACCCCAACATGTATTATGTTATATTATAGTGACAAGAAGCTAGCGACCCGCGTAGTGTCACCTCCAAGCTACGCAGCCCCCGCTCCGGTCAGCTCGACGGCCACGCAACTACCACACTCACCGTCTCCCGCGCGCTCACTGTCGCGCACTCCCTCTCCAGAGCCGGGGGGGACTATTGAGTTCATCACCTCCTTCGGGGGGGACGATGACGAGGTCAAACCACGTGAGTCTATGATACATAGAAATGAAGTTAGCCTATTAATATGTCCCATACTACAGGACAAGCCTGTTATGGCTCAGTCCCATGCTTTCGAACTGTGGCTTGTCAGTTTCTTCACAATGTTTTCCTTCATCATAAGAGCTTTTCGTGTCTAAAAACCCATTACACACCTAACGCAAAGCACGAACTTCGAATTGAAAGTCAAGGTATCCCCACCCATAAACCAACATATTTTGTTCTCATTTTATCAGCCATCGGCCCTACTAGCCATAATCAGATTTGATCTTCATGGCTTGTAAGGGAATATCAAGCCCAAAATAAAATATGTAATACATAAACATACAGAGGCTTAAAAAACCCCTTTAAAATAAAATAAATAAATAAATAAATCATTTATTTCAGGCTACGAAGGCCCATAGATACATACCTTATAGACTAACATACATATTTTATAATATAAATTGAAAGTGTTAATAGATAACTTAAAACTATGTTAGTAGCACTTCCAGGACACTACACTTCCCCCCTCACCCCCCCCCTTTCCCCCTTCACTTCCTTCTTCCTTCTTCTTCTTCCTTTAAATGCGAAAGTGTTTGTTAACTCTTGAAGTCAAAACTACTCAACCAATTGCGATGAAACTTAATATTTAGATAGTTGAGGCCCTGGAAAACACATTGGTCACTTTTTCCTGATATTCTCACGGGATCTTATGCGAGTAAAATAAAATAAAATAAATAAATAATCGTTTATTGCCATAAAATTACAATTTCTATACAGTAAACAAACAATAATAAGTATGGCAAAAGGAGCAGGCTCAGCATATGCTGTGAGACGCGCCTGCACAGCGCTGGTTTTCAGCTTGACCCTTTCTCTCTCTAATTCTATACACATTCTTTACACCTATATTTATGTTTATTTTGTATATTTTTTAGCATTACCGTCTTCCAAACCATTATACTCCGAGAAAGTCAAACAAAATTTGAAGAAAATGGCTCTATATTCTGAAATAGCTAGAAAAAATAAAGCCAGGTACTGAATTCATTCATTTTAAATACCTTTTGTTTCCTTTGTGAACCCACTTAAGTTATTTTACCAACTTATTATGCTACTATAGACCTCATCTCAAAGAGTAAAGTAGTAAGACTTCACGGGACCAGTAAGACTCCATGGATGAAGTAAGACTCCATGGGGGTAAGACCCCATGCCTTCAAACTGTTATGAGTTTTAGGGTACTTACCTATTTCATGTTACCACTCAATCTTTTTCTTCACCATAAGAAGATTTTGTTAAAATGCACATAGATAAAAAACTCAAATGAAATGAAAAATATGGGAAATTTCATGGTTATAATAATTTAAGTAGTGAAAATAACAATTTTAGGGTTCCATACCTCAAAAAGTAAAAAAAGGAACCCGTATAAGATCACTTTCTTGTCCGTCCGCCTATATTATGTTATATTTATGTGAACACTTTTTCAGGTCTCCAGTAGCAGAACAGAACTATTCAAGACCTATAGGACCTCGCGGTCCCAATTCAAGATCCCATTCGAGATCACAATCGAAATCACAATCTCGATCTAGATCTAGGTCTCGAGAACGATCGCGATCTAGATCCCGATCAAGATCTTATATGAAATCGAGATCCAGATCCCGGTCGAGATCTTATAGAAAATCGAGATCAAGGTCATCTTCGAGGTCACGCTCGAGGTCATATGATTCGTATAGAAGATCAAGATCGCGTTCAAGATCTAGATCTCGGACACGTAATTACAGGAGCAAACGATCACGAAGCATCTCAAAGTTTGTATTTTGTTAACTTATTTTTCGATTATTTTTTTAAATCAAGGTGATGGCGAAGTAAAGGTCCGCCAAATTCAATTATTTTTTGTTAGAAATATAACATTTTTAAACCTTTTTAAATCTAGAATTATTTTCTAACTGCTTACTTAATTATTTATTGGATTTTAAAACTATCCCATGTTTAAATGAAAGTGTTATTTATGAATTATCCGTTAATTATTGTTAATTAAACTGTTATATTAATTTAGGATAGATTCAAAGCTTAATAAGGAATTACTTGTTAGTGAAAAAATTATATCTAAATTCTTGTACCTTCAAATTCTATGTAATGTCTAACTAACTATTGTAATTTTTTCACAGTACAACTAGCGCTAAGCGTATTAAGTCGAGATCCATGTCTTATGAGAGGTAAGGCTGTCATTAATTATTTTCATATTATACGTTTTACAAATCCTCGTAAATTGGTAAGTTCTGTACGAAGAAACAAAATCATTATATATTGGTTTATTATTAAAACTAGTCCCGGCCGCGGTTTCACCCATAAAGTTCTGATACTCTTCACCCCCCATTTCCTCCCTTAAAATGGGAAAAGCCGAAAACTTTGAAATATTATCATTATCAGGGTATCAATCAAAAAGTAAAAAAAGGAACCCTCATAAGACCACTCCCTTGTCCGTCTGTCCGTGTGTCACCAACCACCGATTTTCTCAGAAACGGTTGCACTTATGAAGTATTTTTGAAGTGAAAACTTCTTATGGCGCGTTGGGCACTTTTGTAGGTGAGCATTTTCAGCCGTTCTCGCGACAGATGAGATTTTAACAGTTATTGTGCTTCTACTACTATGCAATATTGAAAACAGCGCCATCTCTGTGAAAACGGCCGAACTACGATACTCACTTCTGTACAACAGTGTTAACAGCGACATCTCTCGGTGGATGGTGCAGGTTCGTAGCGAGCTGCCGTACGCAGTTCGCTTTACAGTTTTCACTTCTGCCTGCACTCCCGGAGTGCGCTGTTTTTTTTTAAATGTTATGTACTTAGATATAATTTAAAAAAAAAAAAACTACCTAGAGAACGATACTCCAATATTAATTTCCACCCCATTCTCCCCATCCCTTTAAAATAAGAAAAACCCTGAAACACGGAATTTATTCTTTACGACTAGCTTTTACCCGCAACATTGTCTGCTTAGGGTTTGAATTTTCCCAAATCCTGAACAGGTGCCTACGTCATAATAACTGCCGTTAGTCCAATCCATCCATTGGCTTCAGCTGTGCGTTGATATTCAATCAGGACTAGTTTTTGCCCGCGACCAAATCTTTATCTCAATCCGTAAAAAGGTTTGAGCAGTACGTTAGTCAGTCAATCAATCAAGACTTTAATTATAGGGATTATTTACTAAACTATTTGTTATTTTAAACAGTAGCGAGCGCGGCGCGTCCAAGCCTTCAGTGCCGCGATATTACGGGCGACGTAAGGAGGACAAGTCTTCGAGCGAATTGTCTCTAGATTCGGATACTACGGACTCGGAGGATACGAAAAATAAGTAAGCTATCGAAAACTACATAATTTAACATTTTTTTTCTAGTTTTATTGTATTAAGGCCAGCGCACACCGACTATTTAAATCTATAAATGTCAATTACGTACGTATCATAATGGTAACAAGGTATTTTTTAACTGAGCGTCATATAAATCCCCTATGATGCGGCGTGGTCGGTCTCTGAGCTTTGGAATTTCTTGTTATTATTATATTAACTAATAAGTGAGAATATAAGTTAGCAATTTAACAATTGTTTAGTATGTCCGTAATAAGATGGCTGAACCGATTTCGTTCAAACATAGCTAAGAACACTCCAGACTAATTCACTCAAACAAAATAAACAAAATCAAAATCGGTTCATCCGTTCGGGAGCTACGATGCCGCAGACAGACACACACAGACACGTCAAACTTATAACACCCCGTCGTTTTTGCGTCAGGGGTTAATAAAGAACAAATAAGGTATCAATCATCAAAGTGATCTTTTCCTCGACTTTCAAGACCTTTGCAAGATAGATAGTAGTGTTGCCGAAAACCAGCTACCTTATCGATATACTTATCGATGAGTATCGATTGTTATCATACAATACTATCGATTGCTCTATACTATTTATTTCTGCCTAGAACAATTTAGTTATAAAGAACAAATAAGGTATTAATCATCAAGGTGATCCCAATCCAATCCCGGTAGTCCGTCTGTCAATAACCTTTATTTATACCAAATACTTAAGTGTCAAATAAAATAAGGATTTTTCTATTATTTAGCTCTAAAAATTGTTACGATGCTGAAGCATAAGAAGTGATGTCTCTTCGAAAGTAGTATAAATAATAATAATAAATATTGCAGGACATTTCACACATCGCCATCTAGCCCTAAGCTAAGTAACTAGACTTGTGTCTAGCTTAGTTAACTAACTAGCGTAACTAGCTTAGTTGTATGTATGTTGTTGTTTGGTGCTAGAAAGTATAATAATTCATAATAATTAACATATAAATTATATGTGTTTCAGATCATCAACGGTGAATAAGTCGAATTCAAACCCGAATCAGTTACGATCCTCTGGATCCAGCTCCAAAGTCAGTAAGAATCATTTCACTTTGTTAATCTCGTATCGCTTTCGTTACCACCAATACACCATGTTTATTAATTAGCTTACTATTTACTCTCATACATTTTGTTTGGCTAGAAACTTTCAAGACCTTTGCAAGCAAATGAATGCATAGTAGTCAAAAATCAAAATATCAAAATATTTATTGCAGTAACCAATAAAACATATGTACATAGTTGTGGGAGCCACCTTTTAAGTAAGAAATACTTGTGATAGGTGGCCCAGTGTTGCCGAAAATCAGCTATCGATTAGTTTCGATTGTTATCATATAATACTATCGATAGCTCTGTTATATTGATTTCTGCCTGTATTCAGAACAATTGATAGGTACTATCGATAGTTATCAAACAAAACTATCCGATATGATAACTATTATTATATTTTTATCAGTTTCTGTCTTTAATTTGATAGGTAATATCGATATATTATCTATCAAATTATAGACCGAAACTAATAGTACAGACCAATCAATAGTATTATATACAATACTCAATCAATAAACAATACAAATACAAATATATTTATTTAAATTCATTTTACATAATAAACTAAGCACTAAATATTAAAGAGAACAAAAATAACAAAAATATGCCTGAACTAGGTATTCCTGTATCTCAGGCGAAAAAGGACTACCAATATACAATCGATAGTATTGTATGATAATTATCGAGTTATCATACAAAACTATCGATGATTATCATGCAATACTATCTATAGTTTTCGGCTCAAAGGCACAGCGAATCAACCTGCGCTGGCGCATATTCGCTGTAACTTCATTCCAGCTAACTTGACGTACATAACTCGAAAAAGATGCTGTAAAAGCGACCTTAAAAAGGTCTTGAAAGTTCAAAGTTAGGTAATTCAAATAAAAATGCTAAGTATTTAACCATTTTCCTATTATTTTATATCTTAGAATAGTAATTAAAAGACACCGGGTACTAAAATACCCTTTTACTTTAGCCATATCAATCTTTCTTTTGTAATAACTAATAAATACGTTTGTGTTAAATACTATATAAATAAGTTTATGTATTTTTGACAGATCACCTTATGATTTTTCTGACATTTCTATACATATCATATATCATACTTTAAATATCTTTATATTTTAATGAAATCATATAATTTTCTTTGTGGAGCTATTTTACAATAGTTCTGCATAATATTAAAGAGTTTGTATAATGAAATGTGATTGTATTTGCAGGGTTCGCGAATGTCACGCGAAACGCTGTCGTTGAAAGAGAAGCTCAAGAGGAAAATGCAAGCTCAATTATCAAGGCAACGTGAGTTCCATTACGTTTGACTTCTATATCTTGTTTGTCTATCACCCTTACCATGAGTTAGTGACCGGACTCGCTAGCGTTTACGTAAAAATTCTATAAAAAAATGTACTTCTAGTGACCGCTAGAGGCGCTGTACATCAGTACATAGTATAAAACAAAGTCGCTTTCCCTGTCCCCATGTCCCTATGTATGCTTAAATCTTTAAAACTACGCAACGGATTTTGATGCGGTTTTTTTAAATAGATAGAGTGTTTCAAGAGGAAGGTTTATATGTATAATACATGCATAATATAGCCGTGCGAAGCCGGGGCGGGTCGCTAGTTTTTTTCATTAAAAAAATTACGCAAACGCTAGCGAGTCCGGTCACTAAACTCATGGTAAGGGTACTGTTTTTAGCTTTGTCAATGTCTATATATTTAACCGCGACTTTATCTGCCTAGAAGTTAAATTTGACAAAATCCTTATGTCATTAGAGGTATCTTTATGCCAAAATGCCAATCTGTTAATTAGTTTCACCCGTGCAGCTGCTGTTGATTCAGTCAGTCAGTTAGTCGGCAGTTTGAATTTTATATATATGGATTTTGAGTAAAAAATATTGTCCAATCTTTTATTTCTCAAAGCGTTTTAAACGAATCTTCGACATTTTTATGTGAAAATTAATGCCTAGTTGTTTTGGGCTGTTTTCCACAAGAAAACCAGCCTAGCTCTTCCAAAAAATTTAGCAGTAAATGTGGTATTAAGAAGATTTGAGAAAGGCTGTTATGGCCATGGCTCTGCATAGGAAGCTGTCCGTTATATCCAAGTTACACAAGTGTTTGTATCGGCAAAACATTTTTTTTGCTTAGTTAATTAATTTGTTTTAATTATTGTGTCAGTGCGGGCTGACAAACGTGCGGAAGCGGAGCGGTTGGAGCGTGAACGTGGAAGGCAAGCGAGACGCGATGAGGAGATGCGAGAACTGGCCATCAAGCTGCGACGCAAGTATGTATTTTATCATGTACTAGCTAGCTAACGGGTTAAATTGCAGTAGGGAACTAACTGCCATTTAACCCGCGTAATACGACACTGGGTTTATCTATTTTCACACACCCCATTTCACTCCTCTTTCTAGATTAAGCAGTTTATACTAAATATTATAAAGAGGAAAGATTTGATTATTTGTGAATAGGCTCCAGAACGACTTGACGTATTTTGATGAAAATTGGTATGAGGACACATTAATTCATTGGGAGTGACATAGGCTACTTTTTATCCCGATATTCCCACGGGATCGGGAGTTACGTGGGTGGAACCGCGGAACGCTGCTAGTCCTTAATACATAGACGCTTTTATATACATAGATATGTACTACTTATAGAGATTTTCCATAGTTTTCTGTTAAAAAAACGGCACTAGACTCAGCCTTACTAGATGGCAATATAGGTAACATAGTCTAGTGGCAAAATGAGCAAATTGCTAGTGCCGAAATGTCCTTATGTCCTAATAGTGCTTGAAGACACCTTTGGCTACGGGTGCCTATTCAAGGCCGATAAATGCCTCATACCTGGCGAATTCTAGACAGACTTTTGAAATTGTATTCTATTTAACCTAAATACGAATGTTGCAGGCAACGTGAGATGCGGCACAAATATAGAAGATCAAGTGACGAATCTGATAGGAGTCGAAGTGGATCATCTTCGAGGTATATTTGAAAGAATATAAATACCCTATTAACACATTTCCTAAAACTAAAAAAATTCCCATTATCCCCCAAATTGGCTAGATTATGAATTTGGGGATAATGCCACGAAGATTCCCAATTGGAAGATTACGGGGATGAATACCCCAAATAATTTCACTAACAGATGAGTTGAAAGATGAAAGTGATTTTGTCTTCTTTATTTCTATCTATCTTTTTCTTTATTTCAACAGAGATTCAGCAGCAGGCGAAAGACGGAGCAAATCAAGATCACCATCCCCGAAAGAGAGACCAGAGAGACTGGAAAGACCACCAGTTTGGGAAACCAAAGACACTCAACGTCACAAACAAGATGTCAGAGAGCAAGAACCTCCACGGTCCAGAAGCCGAAGCCCAGAGAAACGATACCCCGTTTGGGAGTCAAGGGAAGGGAACCAAAACCCGCCTACATACCGCCAAGATACCTCCGGACCTTCCTACCCTGACTATAGGAAATACGAAGAAGAAAGGCCACACTATAACCCTAGATTTCACTCAAATGATAATCCTAGATTTCACTCTGAGAATCCTAGATTTCACTCTGATAACCCTAGATTTCAATCGAACGATCGCTTTGAACAAAATCAATATGAAAATCGTTGGGATAGTAACCGTAGGAGACCGTACGGTAATAGAGGAGGATTTAGAGGATACGGGAGGCCCCCCCATACAGGAGGTCCGTCACATTGGAAGGATGAGAGAGACGATAGCAATAGGGGTAAAGTTAAACTTGTCGACTATTGACATGTAATCTGACACCCGTATAAGTAGCCTAGCATTCTTCATGTGCATTTCTAACCCAAAAACTCTGTATATTAGTTGGATATTCCAATTGTGCACAGAAAAAATAAAAAGACGTATTTGTCAAACTTTGAACACCTCTCTTACCCTTCTTTTTTCATTCGGATGTTAATTCGTTTGTATTCAAACTGTTGCTAATTTGTACCTAAATATTATACCTTAATGCTGATAGTTTAAATGTCTTCTAATAATTTTAAGATTTGATAATATTAGAGTCCTATCGGAGGATTTGTTTTGTCATAATTTCCTTCACTCAGATTACCTTTTTTTTGGGTCTGGCATCTAATTCCAGGATATATATTTAAGACTTATTATTTCTACCGAGACTCGTTCAGCCAATTACGTTGCATAACGAGACTTAGAGAAATAATAAGCCAGTGGCTGGACAAGATAATTCCATTTTTAATTTTACCCTGTCAGGAAAGGCAAAAGGTGTTGAGCCCATACAGCCTCGTTTTTACATACCTTTTAAATGGTCATAGACATCTTTAATTTTTATCCGGTTATTTTGAAATTCTCAATTTCATGATTTCCCAACATTTTCCCTACAAGTATGAGGCGGGGCCCTAGATATTCCCATAATGTAAAAGTTATACGCAGACAATACACACAGATTTTTTACTTTTATAACAAACTGTTATATTTAAAAAAACAAATGTACCTAAATAAAGTATCTGTGAAATATGAAATGGCTTCAAATTGTATTAAAAAGTTGAATATTTTCCGCGCGAGGTATATTTTGTCAAAATAAATAGTTGCAGAACATTCTACACATCGCCATCTAGTCCCAAGCTAAATAATTAGACTTGTGTTATAGGAGCTAGACAACAGATATACTTTTCTTTTGTAAATATATACTTATTATACATAGAAATAACCAGACCACAGACAAATATCTAAGCATAAATACTTGACTCAGGCGGGAATCGAATCCGCAACCCTTTGTTTGGCAGTCCGGTATGGTGGCCATTGTGCCAACTGGGTCGTCGCCAAAATATCGTGTGATAGTGATCAAACTTTGACCTATAACTTGTAAAAAATTATTAAAGTTTCATGATGAATACTAAATACGAGTAATTATAAACTCGTGAGCGCCTCGGTGAGCAATGTGTTCCTTAGAGGCAAAGAAATTGTATATTTATAAGTATATAGAAATTAAATAACTCAAGATTTAAAATAACTAAATGATTATACTGTATTAACTATTATATCCGTTGTCCAGCATTCATAACACAAGTCTAGTTACTAAGCTTGGGGCTAGATGGCGACGTGTGGAATGTCCTGCAATATTTACTATATTTATACAGCGCGCAGAATAGTTCTGAATTAACTATTTAATACCAACTTGAACAAACTATTTATAGCTAAATATGTATTTGTTATAAATTCGTCATATCATTTACCTTATTTGTAGATAGATGCAGCTATGTATTTAAGTGGTTAAATAAATAAAATTATAATACTATTGTTTTTTATTTTCAACGTTTCTGTTATTTGTACATTTTGATGGCTTTTTTTCGTACATTTGACTGAAAAAGCCCATTAAACAATGTCCATTGTAATTCTATAATTTAAACTTACAATTAATAATATGTCACTCTGATAACTGCACTAGAATTAACTCATCGTTTTATATTATTTATTTACAATTTGCAAATACAGTGTATAAATAAAACTAACCCTTTTAGGTAGTTTAAGGCACCCTCCAGGGGCCTAATTCTGCTAACACAATTGTGTTTCAGTAGAGTGTCGATAGAATCGTAATAGACATTTAGTGTCAAAAATATGACATTACATGTCAAATTGGTATTCTCCTAATGTTGACTATTCAACACCACTGACTCACTTTGGTATTCTGCTCTAGAATCATGGCTCAATGAAATCTCGATAGTTGTCAAAACGGTATATATCGCTTAGCTTCATATACCATGTTGCTAGGCAACACCAGCGACGTATCTATTACCAGTCCATTGAAACTCCATAGCGATTCCATTGCGATGTTATTAAAACTTTAGCAGAATACCAAATAAACTCACAATCTGGATATAATATCAATAGAGTCTCGATATAATGACAATGGTAAATCCATTAATACAAAATAGCAGAATAAGGTCTTGCCAAAACATAATACAAAAACTGAAAAATCTAAAAAAAATAGATGACAGACGTATGATGTTGCCACTTTTAAAAAAATCCTCAAATATTAATTACAAAAAAAAAATACTGAAGGTCCAGAGCTTCAGTATTTTTTTTGTTATGTCCTAGGGATAAAATCTAAAAGTACCGCTACATAGGTTTTTCTTTAAACACTGTATTTGTTTAGGCAAGTATTTTAAAGATTACACAAGGTATATTTCTATTTACATTATCTACAGAATTCCAGTCCAAACAACACTATACTAACATCCATACTTACATTCTTCTAAAATAATTTTAAAAAATCAGGTAGCCTTTATCAGAGACGCAGAAAAGTTTTATTTTTCGCTTTGAGTGCTCATGACGCCAATGTGCGTTTCTAAGCAATTGAGCATTATCGTGAGTTTTCTCTTTCACATTATATTAGTTCGAACAGGCTAGATATAGTTACAACGCTTAACATCCGATTGAAGTACGCGTTAAAAGTCTGCCCGACAGATCCGCCATATTTCAAATCAGACTTTAAAAGTCTGACCGACAGATGACAGGATAACGGCTGCGAGTGCTGCGACCATACATTTTAGATTTTAGACGGAAGAACAAATTAAGAATGGGTCTCACTCACCTCTTCACAGAAACTTCCGTTACATATTATGACGTCACATCAGTCATTTGGTTTTAACAAGAGAAGTGACTGTAGCCTTCTCTTTCGACCGAATGCACTTGCACAAATAAAAAAGTTAAATATAAAAATAGATAAAACATAATTATGTAGACACACATACATTAACAATTTTTTTTAAACTCACACTATTTGTATTCAAAGTTATTATTTTCCCGGGTTTAATCGCGTATTTTTATTTCTAATTCTTTTATGCTACGACTATGTTACAATAGTGGTGGTCGCGAGGAGACTGGAGCAGTGCCGAGCGTCGTCATATTATTATGCTGATAGTTGAGGGTAGTAACAGAGGGTAGGTCGAGGTCGACACTCGATTAAGACCCGGGAAAAAAGGTGTTAACATATGTCCCAAACCGTTATCCTCAGTGGAAAAAACGGGACCCTATTAGTAAGACTTCACTGTCAGTCCGTCCGTCGTCGCGGTCCGTCGGTCCATCCGTCAGTCAGTATGACATCCGGTTATATCTCATGAATCGTGATAGCTAGAGGGTTTTTGCTGTTCAACCGACCATAAGACCAAATATTACAAGTGGAACCTCTATACTTACACCGCACACCACGATATACACCGTATAATTGCTACACAAACCTGGACTTCCACACCACTTCCAGTATATTTGGCTAAATTGCGGCTTTTTGGCGTGCAGAAGCCATTAATTAAGAAGAAGAAGCTAGAGTGTTAAACTTTTCACAGAGTAGGTATGTATTTTTATTGTCGCTATAAACAACAACTAAAAACCGAAAATAAATGAGTGGGGCTCAAATACAACATGGTAACTACGGAACCCTTCGTGTCCCGCACGAAGGGTTCCGTAGGTACCATTTTGTTGTCCGACTTGCACTTGTTCGAAATTGGACGTCTGACCCGATCAAATTCGGACGTGTGTCATAACACTTTAAGAGGAAAGGGTACCGGGCGCTCTCTCCATACAAACGTAGTTGACTGTTTCCTCCCTTTATAATGACACTAGAGCAAATATTTTTGTTGCATAAAACTTATAACTGCCATGACCATGCCCTTAAGTTTTGTTTTATTTTTTAAATCTTCTTTTCTATGATAATTAGATATGAAAAAAAAATCAAGACATAGGGGCATAGTCATGGCAGTTATAGGTTTTATGCAACAAAATATTTGCTCTAGTGTCATTACTCCAGGGAGAAAACAGTCGACTACGTTTGTATGGAGAGAGCGCCGGTACCCTTTCACCTTAATTACTACATCTGCACTAATATAATAAATAGGAAAGGTTTTTGTTTGTAACGAATAAGCTCCGAAACGACTGGACCAATTTTGATGAAACTATAATATTGGGAATAATTGGGAGTAAAATAGGCTACTTTTAATCCTGATATTCCCACGGGATCAGGAGTAATACATTATAATGAAATTAGAAAGTAAGAATTTGTTATTGGCAGTATTTTGTATATCGTTTAAGTATTCTTTAAGTGCTGTGGATTCTGTAAGAACCCAATAAATAAAGGAAAACAAGGTTTCAGTACATAAAGTTGGAATATATAATCTAACCCCTTTATTCCAAAACGAGGTTTAAGGATAGTCCGAGATGCAGATTTAAACCTTAGATTTCGACACAGATTTACTCGTGAACTATAGTCTAAACAATATCCATATGGATTATATAGGGAACTATAGTCTAAACACTATCCCTAAAGATTATTTAAAGATAGTGTTTAGACTATAGTTCTCGAGTAAATCTGTATTAAAATCTAAGTTTTAAATCCACATCTCGGACTATCCTTAAACCTTGTTTTGGAATAAGGGGGTAAAGGTTTAAACCAGGGATGCACAGACTTATTAAGACTAGGGGCCACTCGGGCAAATCATGAACTGATGGCGGGCCGCCAGAAGTATAGGTAATTAAAGACAATAAAGAATTGATAATAATGTATTAAAATTGAAAAATAATGTATTAATTTGAAGCGTGGCACTGCATAGTGCTTACAATCTTTTTTATATTTAGCTCAAATTTACTTGTAGGAACACGTAAAACTGCTTCCAAACTTTCATTTGCAAGGTGGTTTCGATTTTTTGTCTTATTATTATTTAGTATTGAAATAGTTTGTTCACATATATAGGTAGAACCAAATAAGCTGGCACATTTCAGAGCGTTTATGCGCAACTCTTTGTACATATTTTTATCAATGCAGCGGTAAAAGTTCAGCAAGTCTCCTTCGTTGAATTTGTTGCGTAAATCGTGGTCGTTTTTTTGGAGGATTGCTGGGATTGCTGAAAGGATTGCTGAATATGTCCAACAGAGGTTTCACTTTTTTAAACTCCGAAAATCTGTCTTGAAAAGATTGAATCAAAATATCTAGCTTTTCTATATAACTGAAATTAATCTCAGTTTTGTTGAATTTTTCAGCCATTTTCCTATAATTCGGAAAATTATTGTAATTTCCAGAAATTACTTTTCGAACAAATTTTTTTGGTTTTATTATTCAATATTTTTCGAATGTACGAGAGTATTATTTTTGCTGTCGGCGGGCCACCAGTATTCGACCGGCGGGCCGCGGTCTGTGCATCCCTGGTTTAAACCGTTTATTAGTGGACTAGCAGCGCTCGGTGGTTTCACCCGCCTAACTCTTGAATTCGTGGGAATATCTGAATAAAAAGTAGTCAGCCAGTAATCAATAATATTCTCTTACCAAGGTTCATCAAAATCGGTCCTGTAGATTCAGAGCCTATTCGTTACAAACAAAAAATCTTTTCTCTTTAGGTATATAAGTATACTATCATATAATATTATAAAGCTGAAGAGTTTTTTTCTTTTTTTGAACTTCGAACGCGCTAATCTCAGGAACTACTGGTTCTAATTGAAAAATTATTATTGTTGGATAGTCCATTTGTCTAGGAAGGCTATTTTATATTTGGATATTCCCATGGGATCGGGAGTTACACGAGTTAAACCGCGCAGCGCAGCTAGTAGTTTATATTAGTGTAGGTACACTTCACAAACAAAGAACACACTTTCCTTTAATGTCTCTAGACCCAGCTGTTTCAACTGTGCTTATATCAGATATCAGTCAATCTTTCTATAAGTATTATATTTTATAGATAAGTTTTCTAAAAACTGAATAGTTCAATCGCTGAGCGTGTCTACATCAATGTCCTCATTGTCTTCTGGTGAACCCTCGCGTGGAGGCAGCCAGCCGGGAGCTGAAGGCAGGCCTCCGCGCCCTTCCTTCGTGTGACGCCATTTCATACGGCGATTTTGAAACCATACTTTTACCTGAGGAAAAATAAATTCAATGAAGTATTTTCAGAACCATACTTTATACAGGGTTATTGTAAATTAATGTACACGGCGTTAAGGGCTTCTTCTGTGCACCTTAACAAACAACTTTTGTTCTACGACTTTTGTCGAAACTTAATACATATGCAAAAAAAAATATTTAAGTGTTTCTCGTACTGTCTGGTAATTTTCTATGTCTATGCGGCAAGTGCGCGCGCGCGATCGGCACGGGGCGCACTGCGTGCGACCGGCGACCCGATCGGGTTGTACCATACCTACTATGATTGATTCTGTGACCTAGACACAGAGTTGAGTATTATTTGAACTGTTGGATTTAATTTTTTATTTTTGTATGGAATATTTTTATAATGAATTTCCAAAAGTCGTAGAACAAAAGTTGATCGTTAAGGTGCACAGAAGAAGCCCTTAACGCCGTGTCAATTAATTTCCAATAACCCTGTAGATTTCATTTAATTATTATTAAAAAAATAAAAGAATCTGATTTTTATTATTCTTAGATACCTATATAAAATTCTCGTGTCGCGGTGTTAGTTACCTATCTTCTGCTCGCCACACCTCGGCTGAACCGATTTGTATGAATTTTTTTGTGTATACTTACCTATTAATTAGGTTAGAAATTACAGAAATTGGTGACTGTAAATACTAATATTATAAAGCTGAAGAGTTTGTTTGTTTGTTTGAAGGCGCAAATTTCAGGAACTACTGGTTCGAATTGATTTTTTTTGTGTTGGATAGTCCATTTATCGAGGAGCTACTTTTTATCCCGCAATTCCCACGGCATCGGGAGTTACGCGGGTGAAACTGCGGAGCACTGCTAGTAATATTATAAAGCTGAAGAGTTTGTTTGGTTATTTGAACGCGCTAATCTCAGGAACTACTGGTTCGAATTGAAACATTATTTTAGTGTTGGATAGTCCATTTGTTGAGAAAGGCTATAGGCTATTTTATATTTCGATATTCCCACAGGATCGTGAGTTAAGCCCTGCTAGTTCTAGTTACAACTTGCTTGAGCATCAGTCAGTCCCAAAGTGGCCGCCAACTGTCTTCGATCCGGCTTCGTGATATACTTCTGTATCTGAAACCGTCGCTCGAGACCCTTCCGTTGTAGGTTGCTGAACACAGCTCGGGACCATGATCGCTTGCGTTTGCCGGACGATGTGACGTCACAACGTGCCGTGCCGGGTTGCGGTGGTGACGTCGAAGGGAGGGGCAATCGGTACACTGGAACATAATGATTTTTAACGTGATAACGTGTAATAAATTGATAAAACACCTGCATTCACAAAAAAGATGACGTCATGCGGGGTTCGTGGCTTTCGCCTACTACAGTGGTCTACGCACATGTGGCGTACGCCCACGGTCAGTTTTATTTGATTGGAAGCATTTTTAAATCAAATGCACTGGAGGGCACAAAATGTTTAACAAAATTAATAAAAAAGAGCCCTCGTTTTGAATCGCTCGATTTCCACTGATATTCGTTCGACATCGGAAATTCGCGTTTTTTGAATCGTTCGATCGTAACGAGTGTTCTCCACCACTCGTCGCCGACAGGCGATTGGTAGAATAAACGTCAAACGTCATGTCAAACAATCATAATCAAACATTCAAAAACGATATTTGAAAAATTTATTAATTTTTGGATTATTTCGGATGTTCGTCGGTAATTATCGAGCTCCAGGAGCTCTATTTTTGAATCGCTCGTGTGACATAGCTTCGTCGTATACTTACGCCTACAAGTCACGCTCGACTTCCAAGTCGCATGACACCAATTTTCTATATATTTTAATCGTTCGTCGTCAAAATTTAAAATGTCAATTTTTGTTCGTTTCATGCAGAAAATTGAAAACCGGTAATTACCGACGAACTTCCGAAATAATCCTAAAAGATATAAAAATTCTCAATTTTTCAGTAGATATAATTATTTAGTTTTAAATTAAGGCGGTAGTTGGCCCTTATTACCAGCAGGTACATTATTTGTTTCTATAGTCTGGGTGTTGTGTTTCTATAATACACCCTTATTAATAAATGAACATTTGTTTAGCCGTCATGTCATCTGTAAAAATGCGAAAGTGACTAACACATTTAAACTAACGAAGGCCTATAAAATGTTTGTGAAAATGGGTAGGTAATAGGTAAGTGTGAATTTATAAAATAAAATTATTTAAGTAATATGTGCATAGTCTGGTTAGCGTAACACAAGCCTAGTTGCTTAGCTTGAGAGTAGATGGCGTTGTGTTCAATGGTTTGCAATATTTATTTACTAGCTGCGCCCCGCGGTTTCAACCGCGTAAGTCCCGATGCCATGGGAATATCGGGATAAAAAGTAGCCTGTGTGTCAATCCAGGTCTCCAGCTATCTAGATACCGAGTTTCATCGCAATCGGTTGAATAGTTTTTGTGTGAAGGAGTAACAAACATACATACACACACACACGCACACACAAACTTTCACATTTATAATATTAGTAGAATTTGGTAGACATAATGCACTCAAAGTTTAAAGTTATCAAGAAAAAAACTCACTTTTAAAGTTTTCAAGAAACAACCTTAAGTATATTTCAAATCAGATGTGAGTGCGTAGGTAAGTAAAATAAACAGCTACTGGATTTCTACTATTTTATTGGTTCTAAACAAAAATAACAGTTACATACGGACACGACTACTGGAAAGCGGATTCTAAAAATAATCTTAGTTAATAGGAAAATAAAAGTTAAATATTTAATATGTCTACACGAATAGAAAATGAAATAAGTACAAAAGACATCAACGCGTGCTTGGAAGCAAGTAGGTATTTTCAGCAAGCGTAAACGGTAGGTTATCCCGTTAAATAGGTAATATAAAAATTGTTTATTTACACTAAAAGGTATCTCTGGAACTATTGGTTCGAATTGAAAAAATATTTTTGTGTTGGACAGTCCATTTATCGAGGAAGGCTCTAAGCTATATAACATCACGCTGCGACCAATAGGAGCGAAGAATCAGTGGGAAATGTGGAAAAAACGGGGGAAAATATTCATCTTTGAGGGCTTCCATTGTTTGTTTAAACTTGCTGATCTCAGGAACTGATAGATCGAATTAAAAAATATAGGCTTCTTTTTATCCCGATATTCCCACGGGATCGGGACTTAAGCGGGTGTAACCGCAGGACGCAGCTAGTATTTAATGTTATAAAGCTGAAGAGTTTGTTTGTTTGAACGCGCCAATCTGAGAAACTACACAGAAAGAAAAAAGTTCTCCAGTCAAATAAATTTACTTCAGTCAAGATATTTCCTGTTTCCTATATAAGGAAAATAGAAAATACTCGGAGTAAGATATAAAATGTTTCAAAGTATATTGTTTAAATGAACTAATATAGTATTTGAGACAAAAGCGTGTTAACTCTCTTTTTAAAAAAATAATTATTGAATCCAAGAGCGCAACAGTTTTGGCTTAAAAATAATAATATTTGCATTTAATTTGTACCGTTTTCAAGATAAAATTTATTGACTCTTGATCTTACTTATTTTCATTCTTAGCTTGAAAAACTTTAGATAGAGAGAGGTCACATTCTTGCAACAAAACTTCTTATTTCTTGATTAGGAAATGATCTTTCTTGATTTAATGTTTAAGTGTTTATTTTAAGATCTCGATGATTTTGCGACCAAATATACAGTACTTGACAGCATTAATGTCATTTCTTGACTTAAATATGTGGCTAATTCATTCTAACATTTAGATATTACTTTTTTGGAATTTTTTATTATTTAAGCCAAGCTCTTTAAATTCTTTGTATTAAGAGTAATAGTTACTTGATATAAAAGATTCTGTTATTTCAATTGAAAATTACAATGCTTTGATTGAAATATTTTTTTTATTTAGGGTTAAACGTCACCAGCAGTGGCGCCACTTAAATAAATAAATTCATAGCAAACATAAATTCTTTCATAAATATTCCGTAACCACGTCAAAATGAAACAAACCATTATTTTAGTACCAACAAGGTATATCATTATTATGTATTGTTTCATATTGCCGTGGTTTAGGAAATATTCATAAAATGATTTATATTTGCATGAATTTATTTCTGAAAATGACACCAACGCTGCGGAAATTTAACCATAAATAAAAAGATATCAAACATACTATTCTATCTGAAAATAGCAACACTTTTCTTAACTAGCATTTGATTCACACAGTACAGTAACCTATAACAATATTATATTACAAAAAGTACATAGACTAAATAAGCAAACGCAGAATCTTTCACTTAACAAGTAACACATGATTAAAGGTTAATTTCATATTTCTTAGTAAAAAGTCAAAAAGTAGATTCAATTAGTTCTTTATTTTAAATATGCTCACGTCTATGGCTCACGTTAGATGTTTGACACCATTTTTTTCTTAGCCTAAAGACGAAAAAATTACACCATAAATACTATCAGTTAGGTACTACTGACAGTTACTTATATAACAAAGAGACACAAAAATAAACATTACAAAGAAAATGTTTTGAAAACAAACATTTTCAGTTAAGTTACTACTTATAGCAATGAAAATGACAACATAAAAACAAATTTATCAGTCACTACTGACAGTTGCTTAAATAATAATACAAAGAAAACGACACTACAAAAACAAAAAAAAAAAAACAGTTTTTACTGACAGTAACTTTTAACAAAGTAAATGACACCATAAAAACGCTTTTGCTGCGCTTTGAAATTCGTACTTTACGTCATCTATACTATAACATTATATACAAGGTTATTTGAAAAATGCGCACGCTGTCTTGCAGGGTGGTTCATAATATCATTGAGACAAGCAACTTTTGTTCTACGACATTTGGAAATTCGAAAAAAAATTCGAATATTTTGAGGTTATGTTTATTGGAAAATCAGCTGTTACTGACACGGTGAGGTCATTAACCTTATGATTTTACGTATTTTTTTACTTTTATTGATATTTCCAAGTAGTAATGTCATTTATTTAAAAAAAACAGCTGATTTTGTTTCTGGATTATATTGTCAATATCTCCTGCATCCTGAAAAAAAAGATCTATGAATAATTGCAAAAAATACAACTTACTAAAAATATGAAATTGTTTTTTAAAGAAATAACTTAAATATAATAATTGTATCAACAACATATGGAAAGGTGCAATGGAAACAGAATCCCTTCCACGGTATTTTACTAGAAAGCTATTAATTTCAGAACAGCTGGCTGTTTTTTTTAAAACATAGCTAAGAAAACTTGGTTGCTCGTGTCACAAGTGCTTTTGGAGCTACAATAAATAAATAAATATTGCGGGACAATTTACACATCGCCATCTGGCCCCAAGGTAAGCTACTAGGCTTGTGTTATGGTAGCCCGACAACGGATGTAATACTTATATACCTTTTTTTTTGTAAATAAATATTATACATAGACAAACCACCCAGACCATCACAAACATTTGTTGACGGTGGGAATCGAACCCGCAACCTTCTGTATCGCAGCCAGGTGTTCTCCGGACGCGCGCCACAGAGGTCGTCTAACAACACTACTATTTTATAGATCGTCTATTTTATACTATTTTATAGAATATATTATCATCTATACAATAGTAGTTTTGTTTACTAAATTGGCAAAAGTATTACTTACATGTGTTTGAACAATTAATCCTTGAATAGCCTCCGAAGACGAAAATTTTATTTTTCTTGATAATCTTTTATTGGGTGGGCCCAAATATCCGAACAGGGTCATTTGAAGTGGTATTTTTTTGTCTGAAAAATATAAAAGTATAGCATAACTGCAAGTCTTAAAACACAAACAAAGTCAAATTATACCAGCAGGTGTTCATCCACTGTTTAAATATTATTATCTTACCATTGTCTGTGACAGCATTTAATATTTGTAATGCATTTTCATTTGATATTTCGGGTTCCTTTAGTTTTAACAGCTTCCCAAAAAAGCGTTGCCAATTTTTGTAAAAGTTTAATGACTGTTGTGTATATAATTTTTCGAAATCCAAATTAATCTGAAAGAACAAAGTTAATATATACTTTTGTCAAAATTCAAATTAGTTTACATCGTAGGCCACAGATTTGTCGAAATAAACTAACGCATCAGCATGAACCTTATAACAATGGCAAAAGACAGCGTCGGCTTGGCTTGATCCCATAATCCATACAGAAGTAAGCACTTACAGAAGGTCACATCTAAGTTGGGGAATGCATATTATGACGGCTGCGGTTGGGGTGCACTCCAACCGGCAACGTAGGTACCTGTCTACCTACAACGTACCTTTTTTGGATAGATCTCTCCAACCTTATTTAGGTATATACAAAAAATTTACTGGGTTTAACAAATATCTAGATAAAATAAGCAAATATACATGTCGTTCAGTGGACTTACCGCGAAATTTTTCAATAACTTCTCTGGGAACACACCAAGACTCGAGTAATGTCCACTTGTCCATTGGATTGGAGTTCTTATCCACTCAAGTAACAATGAGAATAATATAGTCCTTAGATAAAGGACGTAACATTAAAGAAAATAGGAAAGCCACTTGTATAAAACCTTAAAACGCGTGTGCATAGATAAACCATTTATCGCGTGCGCCACATACACAAATCAAGCGGTGGTGATCAGTGTTGCCGCCTTGTGAATATGTTTTTCCCTAAGAAAAATATTAAAATCCCACTCAACCAAAAGATCTTAGAAAGAATTTTACGCAAAGTTTGGCGGTCAGCTTCAGCAGCGAGCGCACCACCCACCGTACTAGTTTATTTATATGATTCAATGATATTAGGTACATTATACAAAAATTGAAATGATAAAAGATATGCTTATTCGATATATTTTATGCAATGACTATTTTTTGGTCTAGTACCTCTCTTTTTTCAATTTCAATAAGAAAAGGACGGGAACAATCATTTTAGTACCGTTTTAGTTTGACATATCAACCGACTTTGTAAAAAAATACTCCAGGAACGTAACCAAACCTGCGACCCGTGTATTCTTAATTTAGTAGGGTAATGTCGTTTAATCTTCTTAAAAAGGCAGAATCTGGCAGAATAGACATAATAGGTACACTGATCGCACGTTTGGCTGCGTTCCTCGCATGAGTTTTTATTTATTCGGTAAATACGTCTAACTAAAACGGTGTTAAAAGGATTATACCCGTCCTTTTATTTCTTTTCTTATTTTCAAAAATATATTTAGAACTGTTTATGCGACATATATATTACAAATGTCACTTATAAGTTTGTTAAGGCTGGGCGTCACGCGGCTTTAGCAACACTGGACGGCGTTTCTAGCGTCAAAATTGTTAATAATTACGAAAAAAAATGTTAATACGGTAATATTATTAATTATTAAATTTACCATAAGTTCAGGGGGAGCTATTATACTGGTAACACTGAAATATTTCAAGATTTATTTTATAAACTTAAATTTCGATTCAAGAGTCATTGAATCTTGATACAAAATATATTTCAGGGTCATATTTAATTGAAAATATAATCACAAAATCAGTTTTAGAACAAGAATGAACAATTCTTGACGCAAAAGACAAGGTTGCATTTAGATTCTAGAATCAAAAAATTTGAATTAAGACTCAAGAATTTTAAATTAAAAATAATGTTTTGGTCAGAGAAACTCAACGTTCTTTATCAAAGACGACAGGTATTTATTAAATTAAATATGCGGTAATGTTTCGTTCAAAATTAAAATTATTTGATTGAAATACGTATTGTTAAGAATGTTCACTTTAATGTTAAGAATTATAGGCAGTAGATTAAAGAAAGTCATTTTCAGTTTAAAACTGTATTTTTTGTACTAATTGTTTTTGAAATTCCTAAAAAGAAATTAAATTTTTTTAAACAATGCGGATTTGTAATTAGAACCAAGTAAAGTATTTTTGGATAAGATATATAATAATTGCTTTAAAAAATATGCTTCAAGATATATTTACGTTTTAAATAAAGATATAATTTCTATCTGTGTATTAATGGTCCGAATTGAAAAAATATTATGTGTTGGATAGTCCATTAATCAAGGAAGGCTTTCGGCTACTTTTTATTTTGATATTCCCACGGGATCGGGACTTACGCGGGAGAAACCGCAGGGCGCAGCTAGTTCTTAATAAAGAGTCAAGCTTTTTGTGTTTGTAACGAATAGGCAGCTTCATTTTGGTATGAGGATACATTGACCCATTGGGAATAACATTTGATTTTTTTACCCCGATATTCCCACGGGACCGGGAGTTACTGCTAGGTTATTATAAGTACCTACCTACATGATTGTCATCTAATAGGTATTTGTCCCAGGCGCTACTGGCCCTGAATAGCGTTGATTAAAGTTGCTAGCGCTGCATAAATGATCTACGTTATCTACCTAATTATGTAGAGAATTCCATTCTAGATAATCACTATAGGTACCTATATATTATGAACAGAATACGCAATCAGACTGGAAGCTGCAGAGTAGACCTAGGAAGGTGGGGCATGATCGATCCATGTCTTGATGTCAGATAAAGTGCGGCTACGGGGCTCCCTAGCAAACTATGCTGCACTTATCCTGTCCCTGCAGCTTTCACAGCTGAACGTTGGCTGACGCAATGTCAGCTAATAACAATGCCAAAGACCTAGCAGCATTCTGGGGTGGACGGATCTGAGTGGAAATTACACTCAATTTTTTTTACCAATCTTATTATTGACAAAATAATTAAAAGTTATTGGACTTATTGGAGTAGGTTCCTATATCTATTTAACCTAAGCAAGTTTACCTAAGTTCGTAAGTAGTACCTAAGTACCTATTTACTTAATTACCTAATGTGACTAAATTCGAAAACTTGATAAACTATTTAATAACTAATATTACCTACCCATGATGAAAAAGATTAAGTGGATATGTAGGTAAGTACCTACTTATATTAAACAAATTACCTACCTAATGTTAATTGAAAAGGCAAGTGAGGTACCTATGTCATCTAAATATTAATTTAACAGATGCTAATATATACCTATATGAAAATGGCTTTGATGGTAATTTAGGTATACTTGTTACTACATACCGGTCGTCGGTCTTAGTGCAGGATGTAGATGCGTGTAGGACAACGGCAAAGGCAATTGCAATAAGGGTGGTTCATCCCTACAACACCGATACAACGCAGCAACGCACCCCGCACACGGAGGCTCTTGCGGCCTCGTCTCCTCAACACTAACACTCGACGATCCATTATTCCCCAATATACTATCAACACTAAACTTCAGTTTACTAGCCGTATTCACTTCACCACTCAACGACGTCATCCTAACGACCTCCCGCCACGAAATCATCTGAAAAACTGACAAGCGATGCGTGACTGTTCGCTGCGTACGCGCACACGGTGGGCGTTTCTTGCCTAATGAAGCGTTGCGATTGGTAGAGAGCTTATTGGGCGGAGCTTAGCGTTATGGAGTTACTGAGCATTGACTGACTTTTAACGTTAAAACAAGTGCACTTGTTTACAATAAAGTTGCTTTTATGTGTTTTATATGAGATTTGTTTGAGTATATTGCTGAGAAGCTTGCGTCAGCAGGCGGTTTTATGGTCGTTTTAGGGATACCAAGCTATTTAATAGATAGCTAATGTAATTAACAAATTAAAAAAACAGACGGACAAGACATCTTATTAGGGTTCCTTTTTCACATTTTGAGGTAAAGAACCCTTAAAACAAAATATACTAGATACCTATACTTATGTTGGGGTAAGTAGATGATAGAACGAACATTCCTCATTCTGGAAGAGATCGCTTTTAAGCGATAAGACCGCTCTTTGTGCCATCTAGCCTTCAGTTTTTATTTATTTTGTATAATTTAATTTCTGGTAACTACCTACAATACAGAGTGTACCTACATAATGAATGGTTAGATTGGTTAGGTATTATATAATTAAATTAGATTGGTAATTATAGCTAAATTCTAGCTAAATACATTCAACGGGTAATCTTAAATTAAATTCTATTTAATTACCACTAGGTCGATAATTTATAATATAATCAGTTTGAGAGATTGGTTAATTAAGGTTATTTCTTGTTCAAGACAAAACCTCAAAAATGATTTTCAATTTTCCCAATTGTTACCTTAGCAAAACCTATCGTATATTTAAAAAGTATCGAACCTGCATTGAAAATAAAAAACGAACATACAACGCGATTTCAAATAAAGCAAGTGCGAGTGGTAGGTACTTGCACAAAGGGTTCCGTATCATCATAAATTCTGTATTTAGTATTTGTTGTTATAGCGGCAATAGAAATACATCATCTGTGAAAATTTCAACTGTCTATAGACAGTACTGTATCTCATGAACCGTGATAGCTATAGCTATCACGGTTCATGAGATACAGCCTGGCGACAGACAGACGTAAAGTCCTAGTAATATAGTCAAATTTTGACTCTTTTGGTGCGGAACTCTAAAAACGACCGAATCTTTCGACCAAACACGATTATAGCCAGTAAAACAAACATAATACAAAATCAATCGATTGAAGAACAACTGTAAGTTCTAAAACTGTAAAATCGATTACCGATTGTGAGTTTATTTACCCTGTCGGCGTACACCTGGAGTACATCCTCGCCAACAGATATAGATCTGATCATTACAGAGAGAAGCATGCTCATGTTTACTCGATATTAAACAATCATCTGCGTATTGAAATGTTTTTTTTATGTTGCATTATGTTTTTAAGCTATTGCATGACTTTCATCGCGGGCTTCGAGCGTGGCGACCGAATCAAGAAATTCCGTAACGAAAATAAAACCTAACACCCCCACTCCGCCTACCATGTAGCTCGGCCGAGCGTTCGCTTAACGTGTATTATGTATATATGGTAAGTACCATGACTGTACGAAGCTCGCACGATGCAATAGCTTTCCATACTGCGGCGTTTTTTTAGTTTTAAAAATTCATAAAACATCACTGATTGTTCTGTCTGTAGTTTGTATGTTTATGAGTAATAGGTACATGTATTTTTATTTTATTTTTATGTGTGTCTAAAGAGTTTTTAATAATTTAAGTGGGGAACTTCGCAACGACTTTTGGAACTTCGAACATTTGTTTCGAAAATTTCGATAACAGCTTTCTTTTAACTATATATTTATCAATAACCCTGGTATATGTATCTGCAAAATTTATGTTAGTTTATTCTCTTTGTATTTATCATTGACTTTTCTCTCGTTACACTTTCTACACTTTTAATTACCTTCCTCTAACATATTGTTTCCTTTCCCTAGAAGTGTGTCGGGAGAAAACTCTTTACTTACCTTAGTTTAAGTAAGTACCTATAATTATATGATGTGTGTCTATTTTTTATGTTTTTTTCTTGTAAATTAAACATACTAAACATTGGTAATTATACTAGCAGGCCGTTGAGGGCTACTTCTGTGCACCTTAACAATCAACTTTAATCCTACGACTTTTGGAAATTCGAAAAAAAATATGAACAAATTGAGATTATGTACTTAAATTCGAAAAACAGCAGATTTTTTTAAAACAAAGGTCATTCAGACTAAGAATAGTAGGTAACACTTAAAAAAGAACAATTTTAAGGTTAATGACCTCTCCGTGTATGGAACAGCTGATTTTTAGGTAAACCTTACTTAACCTCAAAATTTTCAAAAAAATTATAGAATTTCCAAAAGTCGTAGAACTAAAATTGTTTGTTTAGGTGCACAGAAGTAGCCCACCCCGTATACCTGGGTAGGCATCATCAAACATTTTGTTATTCAAAAAAATAATTTTTCAACTGTGCGTAATTAGTCAGTCAAGACTTTATATTTATAGATTAGATATAGATACTTTTTACAAAGTATATTTTTTTTAGTTTGGGTTTTCTCTCTAAAACAGTTGCTGGCTACCTAAACAAAGCTATTAATGTAACGAACGGCGGGTGTGTGAAACAACTTCCTTATTCGATTGCCATTTCTTAATCGGAATGACTTTACGGAAATCACATCTCAGAGATTTATTAAGTCTGCTTTTGTTTTTATTGGAGTAAAATAGCTGTTTAGTGTCTCAGGGCCTCTACCGAATTACGCTTGTGGGGACGGATTTAGGAGTCAGCTTAGTAAAATACTAAAACAATTTGCCTTTGGAACCAAAATAAAAAGATTTGGCCTAAAATTATCGCTCAAACTATAAATATTAACCTTCTATTTAAGATTAACTGTAATAATCCATGAAGTTTTGTAGGTAGGTCTAGGTACCCAGTAGGTACCTCCTATCTCAATTACAAAAATTGCTTATAGCTAAAGTTTTGGCTTGTGTTTATACTAATAATTAGATCTATAGATTTTACTAAGTCTGAATTCCGTAGAGCTCTAAAATTAATAGGTATCTAACTAATATTCATGAGTAACTTGAACTCGAGTAAGACCTAAGAATCTTGGCTTGAGTTGACATTCTATATTAATAGAAGTTTTGGAGCTCTACGGTGGGTCTGCAATTCTGACTTCGTCCGTACCTATAATAGCAACAACTTTTGTCCCAGAAAAAACATGGGCAGTTTTCCATACATGGTTTTCTTTTATATAAAACTTTGGCGTCTTGAAGTAAAAAAAATACTAAAACAATCTACACAAGTCCTAGAATACATATAACAACCAAAATTCTCCATAGGAACCGCCCGCCGTTAAAAAGATAATAAAAAAACAAAATCGCAATGAAACACAAACAACCTCAGCAAACAACACGCTCGGCGGCGCGGCGCCGGAGTCGCATGTCATTCGTCCGTCACTTGAGTTTAGTGTTGCCATAATTTCAATTTATTTTCTACTGCTAAAATATCTTAGTTCATTATTTTGTTGTTTATCTTGTATGTTTATTATCTTTGATTCATTATAATTAGTTATTATAAGTACCTACATAATGCACAATAATTAAAAATATAAATACATATCCATAGAGAAAATAATGTGTCATTTAATATTTATAACTTCTAAAATAGAAGTAATGCTCTAGTACTGGTATTACCGAAATGCAAATTGAGTAGAACGGAAGTACCAAGTAATCGTGTTTATACTAATCAATATGATTTTATAAACGGTGGTTATATAGAATAAATAATTAGCGCCAAAAAACATTATATAATTAATTAAACACCATGGTTGTACTCAAATTTTAAGACGCCAAAACTTTTGAGACAATAATTCGCCCTTGTTCTTTAGTGCTTGTTAGTACAAAATCGTTCAGTCTAGTGTGAGGTTTGTGTTCAAAGGTGCGTGACGCTCTGCCCAGAAAAAGAAAAAGACCTATCCATAGATACCCCACAATAAGTGTGATGATTTGTTTGACGAAAAAATTTTTTTTGAGTTTAAGTTATACCTAAGTATGGGGAACCCTAAAATATATTTCTTTTTTTACTATTTTTGTGTGAAAATCTTAATGCGGTTCACAGAATACATCTACTTATCAAGTTTCAACAGTATAGTTCTTATAGTTTCGGAAAAAAGTGGCTGTGACTTACCTACGGCAGACAGACAGACATGACAAATCTAGAAGGGTTCCTTTTTTTGCCATTTGGCTACGAACCCTAAAAACAAGAAGTTTAAGTATGAAATTTACCTTAATCTCCACTCTACGAATAGGTTTAATCTCTTTGATAATAGCCCTAAAATAAATACCGATCAAATATTTTTCAATTTTCCGTTATAATAATGATCAGACAATAACATTTTATTACCCACTTCAAACCACTACGGTGTCATGTTACAGACTTATTTATAAGTGTTATTGTGATTCCCATAATAAAACAACGTTTACCTACCTATTGTAATAAAGTGACGTAAAGTAATAATATTTTCATTGTTCATTTAAAAAGCTTTCATTGTTGGAGATTATAGTCAGTCAGTTCATACCATCACCTCAGAGAAGCGTTGGGACTGTGGGGCCTCTACACAATCGATGAATCACTTCCTCCAATGCCCACTGTACAAGTGTACACGTTGGACAGCCTAACGCCCGTAATTAACAAACAGTACTTAAGTTGCTCTTGGATAAGTAAACGCACTGCGCTAAAATACAGCCCTATGATTTGTCAATTTTGTGCTGCTCTCTTCACTCTCTTATGTTATTTGCGGCTCTATGCGTTCGCGCGCACTATGCACTCAAAGGGTTGATACTGTTTAACGGGTGTATATGTATATGGCTGCCTATCCACAGAAGCGGAGCGCTTCCCATCAATAGAATTGCATAAAAACTCCGAGTGCGGAGTTTTCGAATGTAGGTAATAGGAATATAGGTTTTTCCTCTTAGTGGGGTCACCGCGTTAATCGACCACTTCGTTAAAGAGTAAGAAACATTAAGGTAGGGAACACAAAAGATCCCAATGGGTCGAAGTGTTGCTGGCTATTTGTCAGCCCTCGATATACAAGATAAGATAGCTTGGGAGCTAGATGGCGATGCGTGGAATGTCCTGCAATTTTTTTTTTTTTTTTTATTAAATTTCCTGCATACTGAATGCGACTCTGTTAAGTAGGCACCTATAGGTAGCCATACAATTAAATGAGAGCATCCGATGCTTATCGAAGCTAAAGTAAGTCAACAAACACAGAACATCCTTTGAATTCGGAGAGCGATGACCGCCCTCCGATATAATCCCGTTTCAAATCCTAATCAAATTATTTATACATCTTAAAAAATGCTTACGTAATGTCAATAAACGATTAGCACCTAACAAAACAATAGTATCCATTAGTACTAGGTATCTATTTGATATTCGTGCGTGAATCCGACTTGCACTTGGACAGATTTTTACTTTTTATTTTTTTGAGCTCGATATGTTGACGTTGTTACAAACATCATGTTTACGATTTTATTTTCATCAAGTCGCGCGGCCATGATGATCGTAAGAGCATCGAAATTTTGACCTCCACAAGTTAAAAACAAAAATATGTACCTAATGAAATAGGTACTTACAATTTTTAAAATAACTTAATTGTCTTAGTGGAAATTACTTTAACTTACCAATTGCCTGTTTTGAGCAAAAAAAATATTTGCTCTGGATAGTAGGTATATTAGGTAGGTACTTCCTGCTTGAAAAATTCCGTAGAATATTTCGTCCATAAATAAATATTTTCCGTCAAAATTCCGAGCAAAAAAAAACATTCAAATATATAGATAGATAGAACGCTTTTGGACACAAAAAGATAAATAAACTCGAAGCTCGAAGCTTTATGTCAATACTAGCTGTGCCCCACGGTTTCACCCGAGTCCCGTTTTTACGGTAATAAACATACAAACCAAACAAACTTTCACATCATCATTATCATTTCATTATCATTACATAGTATAAAACAAAGTCACTTTCCGCTGTCTGTCCCTATGTATGCTTAGATCTTTAAAACAACGCAACGGATTTTGATGCGGTTTTTGTTAATAGATAGACTGATTCAAGAGGGTGGTTTATATGTATAATACATGCATAATATAGCCGTGCGAAGCCGGAGCGGGTCGCTCCGAATTCGCGCTATTAGTTAGTAGGATATTATACAGCTTCGTCCGCCTTCCCGATTTCACTCGCGTTAGTTTTGATATCATGATAAAATGTAGGTACTGTATGTATTTCTCCATACTATAAACTATCCCTGTATACATTTTCATTCAAATCGGTTGAGCAGTTTTACCGTAAAGAACAAACAAATAAACTTCGCATTTCTTTAGATCTCTTTGCTAACGAATGGTCACAAAACCAGATAATTAGTCAACTTATAACCTGGTTTTCTGATTTTAGCGTCAAAATTTGCATAGATTAGTATCTAATAGATATGGTAGCTATCTAAGCAAATTAATCGAAAATCACATAAATTTTTATGTGATTTTAGCCTGCCTAATAAAAATTGGCATTTGTAAACATGGCATTCCTATTAATTTATGATTATTTCTATTATAGTAACTTGATATTTTCTTCATTTTAATGTGGATTAACCAAATATAAGATTTTTTATAATGCCAAGGAATGCAAAATTATAAAACTAATGAATAATATAGTGGCATGTATTATAAATAAATATAATTTGCATGTTTAATTACCTAATCTAATTTTTATATGGTAACAAACGTTGTTTAGCCATTTACAAAAAAAATAGATGGATTTCGATTCTCAGCAGACCTAACGAATATATACAAAAAATTTCATACAAATCGGTTCAGCCGTTTAGGTGGCGATTGAGAATTTTGAGACTTTTATAAGTATACCTACATAGCTGTACCGACAAACGTAGTTTTGCCATAAAAAAACCGGGCTGATTTGTGAATCTAAACCATCCAGGGCGCCAACCAAACGGATACAAAAAAATTCATTCAAATCGGTCCAGCCATATAGGAGGAGTTCAGTGACATACACACGTACAGTAGAATTAATATAAGAGAAGAAGAAGATTAGGGATAACCTGCTAATCACTACATAGTATAAAACAAAGTCGCTTTCTCTGTCCCTATGTCCCTATTCCCTTTGTATGCTTAGATCTCAGACTACAATGCTTAGATCTTTAAAACCACGCAACGGATTTTGATGCGGTTTTTTTTAATAGATAGAGTGATTCAAGAGGAAGGTTTTTATGTATTATACATGCATAATATAGCCGTGCGAAGCCGGAGCGGGTCGCTAGTTATACATATAAACCTTCCTCTTGAATCACTCTATCTATTTTAAAAAACCGCATCAATATCCGTTGCGTAGTTTTGAAGATTTAAGCATACATAGGGATATAGGGACAGAGAAAGCGACTTTGTTTTTACTATGTTGTGATAGTGATAGTAAAGAAGAAGATTACGGATATCCTACCAATAATTCATATTGTAAAGTTTACCTATCTGTATGTTTGTTATTTCTTCACGCAAAAACTAGGTACTGTCCTATTGAGTTGGACTTGAATCGGGACTTATTGCGAGTGAAACCGCAGGGTGGAACCAGTAACAACTAAACTGTAAACGCCACCGGCGCGGGCGGTGGCACGACAGTGGCATTTTGTAAAATGATTTATATGGACCACCACACAACACAACTTCTGTAAGTTAAAATAGGTGTTATTATAATTAATTAATCACTAACTGCGCCCCGCGGTCTTTCTCCACAATTTATAGACTTTCATTGTACAAATTTTCACCAAATTTGGTTGGGCTTTTTGACCATAGAAAGGGGACAAAAGTTGAGATTAGTTAGGACCTTAGGTCAGGACTAGTTGGGACTAAGAACCAATAGGTAATAGATATTTATAAAGCAGCTCTTCCTACATCTTCCAATCTCTTCCAATGTCTAAACTCTTTAAATATAGGAAAAGCCTTAGCCTTGTAGACCTTAGCATAGTTCGAGTCTTTAGCATAGCATAGTTCGAGTTTTTGAGAACAAATAATACATAATTTAATTTAAAAAAAAAAACCCAGAAGATTGGTCAGATGCAGGATGGTGATATTTTTTTTTCTCAATGGATCGACATTTCAATTTGGGCATCTAATCTACTGAGATTTTCTCGCTTAGTTGATCCCTTCGCTAGATCCAGTATGGAACTATCTTCTAATAGGTATATATAAATTACGTGTCACGTTGTTTGTGCGTGATGGACTCCTAAACTACTTAACCGATTTTAATCTTTGCACATCGTGTGCAGTTTGATCCAACTTGAAAGATAGGATAGCTTACATCTTAATTTATCCCGATATTCCCACGGGATCGGGAGTCATGCGGGCGAAACCACGGAGCGCAGCTAGTGAGATATGTATTTCACATTGGATACAGACTTTATTAGATAACTAGCTGTCCCGGCAAACGTTGTTATGACAAACAAAAAAAAAATTATGGAAAAAAAAAAAGGAAAAATAATAAAAAATAGATGTGGATCGATTCTCATACCTAACGAATATACCTACACAAATAATTTCATACAAATCTTTATGATACAAAGCGAAATCATAAAGATTGTTTGCAAAAAAGGGAGAATAAGAGGCTTACTTTTCTATTAGGTTTTCTTTAAAAAAACCGACCTCTAAGCAGCTCTTCCTAGATTGGAATACAACCTAAGAATACTTATTTATCTTGTCGCAATATCAAAACATATCGAGGGAATGTCGATCAGAAAATGTTACGGCAATAGGTACCTAACATAACATGAATGAAACATAACTTCTCAGCACCGAGTTTAAATACGATTTATACAAATCGCCGTTCATATTGGGTGTCTGTGTCGCAATAAATATTAAATATCGACGCCATTAAAAATATCCGTTTACAGTTTACGAGACCGTGCGCAGACATGTTTACGTATTCGAGTAGGTAATCAATAAAGTTTTTTCGTTTAAAACCTTACCTTAGTGCGGGCTTTCTTGCACGCGAGCTTTCTCTACTCAATGTTTTTTTAATACTAAGTTGCGTATTGTGTTTATTTTGCCAATTTTGTAGGTATTTATTGATGGAGGTAGGTAGGTAAATTTATTTACTCAGGCTAGGTTATTTTATAAAAGTACGCCCCGGCTTCGCACGGCTATTTTATGCATGTATTATACATATAAACCTTCCTCTTGAATCACTTTATCTATTAAAAAAACCGCATCAAAATCCGTTGCGTAGTTTTAAAGATTTAAGCATACAAAGGGATATAGGGACATAGGGACAGAGAAAGCGACTTTGTTTTATACTATGCAGTGATGATAAGTAGATAAAAAAATTAGATTTAGTATATAGATGTGTTATTAAATAGAAGTACCTACCTAGGTATGTTATTTACTCAGGCAATGTTATTTTATAAAAGTAAGATTTCTAATAGCTGTGCTGGAAGGCGGACGTTGTAATTCGAGGAAGACCCAGAAAAAACATAGGTTGATAAACACATGACTCTCTTTTGTAACGCGCAGTCGAGTAAAAAAATGGCGTGTCGATCTAATTGGGACCTGCAAGCCTAGCTCATCAGTGGGACAATATCTAAAGCTGAAGAAAAAACCGGACAAGTGCGAGTCGAGAAAGGTTCCGTATCATTTTATTCTGTTTTTAGTATTTGTTGTTATAGCGATAACATAAATACATCATCTGCGAAAATTTCAACTGTCTAGCTATCACGGTTCACAAGATACAGCCTGGTGAAGTGGTGACAGACAAAAAGACGAACAGTGGATTCTTAGTGGAAAGGGTTCCATTTTTACGCTTTGGGTACAGAACCCTAAAAACCTACGAAATTAAAATACCTATTTATAAGTACGTTTACTCAAACCCAAATAAATATCTAAAGTATACTTAACAGCTATTAAAAATCATTTTATTGATTTAAATTACTTACAATTTGACACAAACAGTAATTTGTATAGCTTTCCAATTATTAAAGTATCTACATTATATAAATATAAAATATTTAACAAATATCCATTAGTATTTATTTGATGTAGTCACATATGACTTCGTGTCCCATTACAAGCCGATAGATAAATCTCGTCCGTTCGAACTCGTATTAATATTTAATTGTGGGTTCGATATCATCACGGAGCGCATAACTAACTGTTAATAAACTGTATTGTTGACGTGAATTATCCCTATAAGTCTGAACAACGAGCCTGGATCAATGGGAGAGGGGTTATTCTTGAAGCATTCGATATTAAAAGAGAGATAACGATGGGTTATTTGTCTAATACTATATTATTAAGAAAGATTTTTTTGTTTGTGACGAATAGGCTCCAAAACTACTGGACTGGATTCCGTAGTTTTTGCATAAATGTATAGAGGGTAAAAAAGGGGAAAGATTTGATTGTTTGCATTAAATAGGATCTGAAACTACTGGACCGATTTTGATTAAACTTGGTATAAGGATACATTGATTCATCGGGAGTGACATAGGCTACTATTTATCCCGATGTTCCTACGGGATCGGGAGTTAAGCAGATGAAACCGCGGAGCGCTGCAGTAATTATAAAAGAAAGCAGTTAATCAATTTTAGTTCTACAACTTTTGGAAATTCGAACATTTTTTATCGAATTTTTAGATTATTTTTATCCGAAAATCAGGTGTTATTTACATAGAGAGGATTAAGATTACCTATACTTATTTTTAAGTTTTATCGATTGTTCTAAGTCTGAATGACCTATATTAAAAAAAACCAGCAGGTTTGATTAAAATATTATCAAAAAAATCCTGTGATTGATTGCGAAGGTGCATAAAAGTAGCTTTTAATCGCGTTCTTATATAATTACCAATAACCCTGTATATTTTACAGTTAGAAGTGTAGGAAAATATGATATTGTACTTGTGTCCGAAATAACGATTTGAATGTAAAGTAAATGACATTTAAATGTTTATATATTCATGACCTAATATTTGATATCTGTTACAAGCATAGGTATTTTAAAATTAGGTTAATTAGATTGTCGGTTACCATAAATTTGGAATTAAGTTTATAAACACTTTATATGCAAAATGAAATGAAAATCCAGGGATTTAAGAACGGAAATTATTTTATGAGACAAAACCAGAGAATGGGGTGTCGTTGCAAAACTGTTTGTATGGAACTTGCTTTTACCCGTGTTTTTAGTTCGCATAGGGATTGAATTTTCCAACATAATTTTTTAGAGGATGCCTACGTCATTATAGCTTTCTGTGTGCAAAATTTTAGTCCGCCTAGGCGTAAGCTGTGCGTTGATATTTCAATCAGTCAGGACGTCTATAATTTTATAGATGTCAGTACTAGCGAGTAGACCCGCTACACCTTTTCTGACATGTTTCAGCTTATTTCCCAGTATCCTGTCCACTACCATCCCATCACAGTAGCCTAAGTCGTTTTCTCTTGTAATTTATCAATAGTTCTAAGCCATAACGGAGGTTATCCTTAGCTGCATTTTATAGTGCAGACAGGGATAATCGCCGGTTTGGTGTCCACATCATACTTTGCAATTAAACTTGTTATTGTTAAGATGCTCTACGTGTTGGCTTCGGCTCCACGCACGACTTCCAAAGGTCCGAAGCTCCATAGTCCCGTGATATGGGACACATCACTACATAGTATAAAACAAAGTCGCTTTCTCTGTCCCTATTCCCTTTGTATGCTTAAATCTTTAAAACTACGGACAACGGATTTTGATGCGGTTTTTTTAATAGATAGAGTGATTCAAGAGGAAGGTTTATATGTATAATACATGCATAATATAGCCGTGCGAAGCCGGGGCGGGTCGCTAGTATTCCTATAATTTATGAAATTATGTTTCTTTTAAAAGTATACTCTAATTAAACATGCAATTTCAGAATAGGCCCCATGAAAATGAGCAGTGTATGTCGCCTCAGGAAATGGTTTATACTGCGCAAGCTCGCCGCGGCCGCGCTTGCGCTCGCGCCCAATAAACGCAATAAATAATACAAGCCGTGTGAGAGCCACGGATCCTATAACAGCTTATATCTGTTCCAACACCGATAATAAATATCAACGGTCAAAACATACTCGATTTCTCACTGGGTTCTGTAGAATCTTAATTTTTTTTTATTAACAAATGCTTTAGCGATTACAAAATAAATAAATAGGCCAGTTAGATCAATTTGTATACCTATACGTAAGTGCTTAAAATTAAAAAAAGGACTGGAAAAGGAATCATTAATAAACTCGTAAAAGTATAGTTTATGGTAGAAACGCCTTAAAACTAAAAACAACTTTACTGTCTGGTTCAAAAGATTGTCCATGTGTGAAGAAACGAAAGGAAAGCCTTTGCACAGCAGTAGTACAAAATGCCAGCTTTTTTTTTTCAGAAACTGTACTGGTAATATTTAATATCCTAAGACAAAAATTAACTGCAAAGAATTGTCTTTGGTTTAAAAGAACTTTGGTTACAAGTTAAATATTGAACGTAAAGAAACCCGTTTGAAAACGTATCCCTAAAACCGAATTCCTGTCGATAATCGTACATCACTTTTATTAGTTCAGATAAATAACACAAATAACTTACCGATGTGATCGATTCAAATGTGCTGTTGTATTTATTGTAATTAGACTCTGTTCTGACCACGGGCGTCCGTGTGTTCAGCCCATCAAAATGTATAAACTGTTTATTAAGAACTAATCATATTTGCATAATCGCATTCTGAAATATTATTCGATATGAAACTCTATATTAATAGATCGTTAATATAAAAACTAGCTCAATATAACATGATTTTTTTAATATTAATAAATGCACAAAATCATTAAGTCCAATCAATAAAGTATTTAATGGACATTGAGAATCGATATCAAATTAACTAAACGTGGAAAAGGAAATAGTTTTTTTTATTGCGATCAGAGGTGGGTCGACGTATAAAGTTTTAATTTTTAAAGTTAATTTTTGATTGGATTTAATACAAAATTTTATATTTTATTGATTGTAAAAATACTAGATTCATTACAGACCAGTGTAATAAAGACACAAGAGACATAAATCATACTTAATATGTGAAAAAGGATAAAGTAAAAGACGTCCCTAATAAAATGCATTTAAATATTTAAATTTTCCGTCAATTAGAGATCATAATCCGTGTTACCTAAGGGTGTAAATCTGAGTTGGTTGGTACACAAAGAGTGAGTATGATATATTGCAGAGGTTATTTGCAAGTAAATCACAATATAAGTCGAGGTAAAACGCCTGCGCGCCTCTAGAGGTTGCAGCGACGAATTATTGCTGCCCCGGGGTACACGACTATAGTCACCTTATTTACTTGTATTGGAATTATTTCTCTCGATGCTGTTAAAATTCTTCAATTGCTGCTGTTAGATAGAGATCATTTTTTTTTCTAGGTAGTCATCTACCATCAGACAGATAGTGGTCAAAATGTGAAAATTAAATTTAAATTTTTTTAGGGATTTCAGGTTAAATCCCAATAAATGAATTTTGGCCAACACTCTCAGTTTTTAAGTCCAAGTTAAGTAAGAAAATTCATCTCCTAGGCGAGGAGATGAATTTTCCTAAATCCTTTCTTAACGGATATGCTAAATTTTGTCAGATCTATCCATTGGTTTGCGCTGTGGGTTGATATAAACCTATCAGTCAGACAGACAGTCTGGAATATGAATTTTATATCTTAAATTAATAATCGTTATTTCAATTAACATTACAAAACAAAATCTTAAAGAATGCAATAACTATCAATAGGCTATCAAATATTACCTCCTCAATAAAATGAGTTTAATAAGAAACAATAAAATATTATTTATCCAACAGCATCTCTCTAATAATTACCACTTTGGCCATCTAATTACCGTAATGACATGGTGGACGAGTGTCCGTGTGTATCTTACAAGCGTGGTATCACTAGCGGCGGTCGCGAGGTGTCCGGCGCGCGCGCAGCGTGCGATAAAGCAGGCGCCGCGGGGTCCTCAGACCTCCAGCATGGCCAGCAAAAGGTACGATTAGCCCGGACATGACAATATACACCCACACTAAATAACAACCGATTATGATCCGTTTAGTATTTGAAAGATGCGAGAAGGAAGTAAAGTTTTAAGTGATTTTTTTACCGATTTCAAAGGAGGAGGTTCTTAATTCGTCGCGTGTTTTTGTTTTTAGGGTTCTGTACTTCAAAAGGTAAAAAATGAACCCTTATAAATAAGATTACTATCTTTTCCGTCTGTTTGTCAGTTCACTTACTGCCGGATACTCTTAGAACTTCCTCCTTAGATTAAGTTTTAAGTTAGTCTTAAGTTTAGTTAAGACCTTCGTATCTAAATACCTACTAAGTTAAATAATCTAAACTAGGACACAATTTGTTTCATTTTATCGCCAGTAATTGTTGGGTCATAAGGTCGGTAAGTAGCCTTAGTTGTAGAGTTTAGTACTTTGTAGTAGTCGTTTTGGAGTAATGCGATCGGTAAGAGAGCTATTTAAGGTGAAAACACTGCGATCTCTCCATACAAACGTAGTCGACTGTTTCCTCCCTGGATAATAACACTAGGACAAATATTTTTGTGCTATAAAACCTATAACTGCCATGACTATGCCCCTATGTTTTGTTTTTTTTTTTCATTTTCTAATTAAAATAAAAAATAAAATAAAAAAAATAAAAAATACAAAAACATAGGGGCATAGTCATGGCAGTTATAAGTTTTATGCACCAAAAATATTTGCTCTAGTGTCATTATCCAGGGAGAAAACAGTCGACTACGTTTGTAATAGTTTGTATGGAGAAAGCCCCCGGTACCCTTTCCTCTTAATTTACAGTGTGTTTTATTAATAACTAGCTGCACCCCGCAGGTTATTTTATAAGAACCTTCTCCTGACAATAATAAACACAACAAAAAAAGAATTAACCGAATCGGTCGTAACCAAGGGAAATATGGATTCATTTTCATATTTAAGAAGATATAAGTACCTATATTATTCTTTTGTAAAATTGTAATTTGGTAATTTAAATGAATATTTGAATATTTAATATTATTATATCCTTATTTTATAAAACCGAAAATAACAAGTCTTATCAATCCTATGCTGTCATAAGTTAGCGCGCCCACCTTACCGTGTAAATAATAATTAATTTTATTGTAAATGCTTATATTTTATTGCGGGATTTGTCAACAGTGTACGACTGTACGAGATGTATTTTGTTGTATGAAGTATTTATTGTTTGTAACTGAATGTTAGTGCTCTGAGTCTTAGTAGGTACTGAGCCTTAGTGCTACAAGCAAAGGTTAATGTTCAGAGATATTGAAATTATAATTAAACTAGCTGTTGCCCGTGACTTCGTACGCGTGGTAGTTTTGTCTATGTACCAAAACCTTCCTCTAGAATCACTCTATCTATATAAAAAAACCGCATCAAAATCTGTTGCGTAGTTTTGCATACATAGGGGCAGACAGCGGGAAGCGACTTTGTTTTATACTATGTAGTGATAGTGATAGCAGAGCTTCGCAGTTTCATCCGCGTAACTCCCGATCCCGTGGGAATATCGGGATAAAAAGTAGCCTATGTTACTCCTAATGAATCAATGTATCCCCATACCAAGTTTTATCAAAATCGGTCTATAGATTCGGTCAGAAAGAAATATCTATACCTACTCAAATATTTGTTCGACGGCCCCAAAAGGTGGAATCACTACATAGTATAAAACAAAGTCGCTTTTTCTGTCCCTTCTTCCCCACTTCCCTTCGACTGCTTAAATCTTTAAAACTACGCAACGGATTTTGATGGGGGTTTTTTTTAATAGATAGAGTGATTCAAGAGGAAGGTTTATATAAATAAATAAATATTGCAGGACATTCCACACATCGCCATCTAGCCCCAAGCTAAGTAACTAGACTTGTGTTATGGGTGCTAGACAACGAATATACTACTTATATTACTTTTATTTTGTAAATATATACATATAATACATAGAAACAACCAGACCACAGACAAATATCTAAGCATAAATACTTGTCTGTGGCGGGAATCGAACCCGCAACCCTGTGTTTGGCAGTCCGGCATGGTAACCATTGTGCCAACTGGGTCGTCAAACTGGGTGGGTGTAAAATACATGCATAATATAGCCGTGCGAAGCCGAGGCGGGTCGCTAGTTATTTAATAAAGATGATTTTAGGACATTTTTCGTACAATAACTTGGTCCTTGTTTTTTATTTTTAAAAACGTCACATTATGTAGATTGGTCAATTTTGTAAGTAGGTAGTTACTATATTTTGCAAAAAAAAAAAAACTGTTATCCGGTCTAATAATAATACCTATATTAAAAGTCTTTGTTAATGTTTCTTAACTCGTTAGTTATGGGAAAGTTGGCCAGTCCTGTGTGTTATTTTAAATGGCATGTAATGTTCCCTGAACTATACGTAAACCATGTTCGACAATTGACACCTTTTAATAATTTTAGGGTTCCGTACCCGAAGGGTAATAAAAACGGGACCCTTTTACTAAGACTTCACTGTCCGTCTGTCACCAGGCTGTATCTCATGAAGCGTGATAGCTAGACGGTTGAAATTTTTACAGATGACGTTCAAAAGTACACCGGCACCGTAACGTTTACAATTCTGTGCAGCACTATTTGAACATTATAACAATGTAACCTGTAAATCGACCCCACGTCCGCGTTCGGTCGGTTGGTGTAGCGGGTGGCGGCTTATACCACTCGGCCAACTAAATACATCAGACATGTATTTATGCTTAGATATTTGTCTGTGGTCTGGTTGTTTCTATGTATTATAAGTATATATTTTTCAAAAGAAAAGTATAATAAGTAGTATATCCGTTGACTAGCACCCATAACACAAGTCTTGTTACTTAGCTTGAGGCTAGATGTGGATGTAGATGTGTAGATGTGATGAGGCGATGTGTGGAATGTCCTGCAATATTTATTTATTTATTGTATTTATAAATACACTAGCGACCCGCCCCGGCTTCGCACGGCTATATTATGCATGTATTATACATTTATAACTTTCTCTTGAATCACTATATCTATTTAAAAAAAACCGCATCAAAATCCGTTGCGTAGTTTTAAAGATTTAAGCATACAAAGGGAAATAGGGACAGAGAAAGCGACTTTATTAACCGAATTTTTTATACTATATGTAGTGATAGCTAATATGTTGAAAAATAATAATCACATTGAGTACTTTTAATTCAAGTATTTATTACGTCTATTGACGTTACACACAAACATAATAAATAATAATAATCTTCCTATAACACTGGTGTAGTAAAACGGTGTGACCACGAGTCTGTAGCGATAAGAAGAAGGGCGTAAGTCCAACACTTGCTGATAATATTATGGTAGCAAACTGATAGTGGACTTATGACGCATACTGTACCTATTCAAAAACACATTAAATCAAATTTAATCCATTATAATCGTTACTAATATTCGTATAACTCCAAGATTTTCTCGTTTAATAATCAGTTTTAATAACTGTCAGATGAAACGTTAGTTAGCTAGTGGTTATGAAAATACGTCAATGGTTATCTAGTTAGACTTACAGCCGAGCTAGGCTTGGTGATTATCGGTAGTTATTTACTGCTAGTTTTATGATCCTAGCGGTAAAAGTAAACTTCAACTTTCATGAAAGTTTTGAGTACTTAATTCACTGTTTTCAAGAATATTTATTATTTTACACCTTTTCCAATTAAATTTTTCTTTCATTAATTGTTGTCAATTTTTCTTTCGTTCATTAATAATAATTGACGACCCAGTTGGCGCAATGGTCACCACTGCCGGACTGCCAAACACAGGGTTGCGGGTTCGATTGCCGCCTCGGACAAGTATTTATGCTTAAATATTTGTCTGTGGTCTGGTTGTTTCTATTTATTATAAAGTATATATTTACAAAAGAAAAGTATGTAGTATATCCGTTGTCTAGCACCCGTAACACAAGTCTAGTTACTCAGCTTGGGGCTAGATGGCGATGTGTGGAATGTCCTGCAATATTTATTTATTTATTAATTTCAAATCTTCATTCAATTGAATCCCATAACGATAACAGTTGATGACGTTATGCTTTGGCTACCTGCATGAAAGTTTTGTATTTTTTTTAGTTGTGTGGAGGCGTTTCACAGATGTGGAGAAGCGTTTCGTGTATTGTAATTAACGTAATTGCAGCTTTTTTTAATAAATTACCTATGTTTTCCTCCACTGACACTGGCTATTCCGTAATTTTAATACCTACTATAAAAACAAATAAGTACTTTACCTAATTATCTATACTTATAAACTAGCTTTTTCCCGCGACTTTGTCCGCGTAGAAGTCGAAAGAATGTTTATGCAAAATTTTAAATAGATTGGGCCAAGGAATCACGTTGTCCCATACAAAGTTTGCCCCCCTTTTTCACCCTCTTAGGGGTAGAAATTCGAAATATAGTTTCTTATCGGATGCCTACGTCATACAAAGAACACACCCTCCAAGTTTCAGGTCTTTACGATCAACGGTTTAGGTTGTGCGTTGATCCGTCAGTCAGTCAGTATAAAAGATTTTATATGTATAGATAAAGGAGGAGACGACAAAAAGAATATACTTGGAAGCAAACTTAAAAAAATCGGTGGTGACACACGGATAGACAGACAGACGGACAAGAAAGTGATCTTATAAGGGTTCCTTATTTTGAAAATTAGTCTGCATGGGACTTAGAAAAAATATAGAACAAAGATGTAGTGGGTATAAGTATAGTTTTTAAAATTCATAATATTTGAATGTCTGTCTGTCTGCTTGTTACTTATTAATTATCTATACTAATATTATAAAGCTGATGAGTTTGTTTGAAAGCGTTAATCTCAGAAACTCCTAGTTCGAATTGAAAAAATATTTATGTGTTGGATAGTCCATTTATCGAGAAAGGCTTTAGGCTACTTTTCATTTAGATATTCCCACGGGATCGGGACTTACGCGGGTGAAACCGCAGGGCGCAGAAAACGGACAAAGTTACCTTAATATTTACGAAAGTTGTTGATTTTTTTAACAGGAGGGCTTTACCATTAAATGTTGAAGGTACGAATAATTCTCTATAATAAGAGAGAATATAAATAACACACAAAAACACGTAAAATCATTTTCTCATTTTCTTAATATTTTCACAATCATTTTCTATAAAATCCGTAGACATCTACGCTGCGCTGATGTTAAAGGTTTAGCTGAATACCCAGGAAATAATTAAACTTTCTAAGAAGCTAACACATTGGATGGTTGCAATAACTTTCCAATACCCCATCAAGGGGAAAACGCAGTCAACAGTACCCTGGACTATGTCCGGACTCCCATCTTGTCACTGTTTTTGCTTCAGTAAAGTCATTACATGTTTTGACGACCTCTGTGGCGCGTCGGGCGAACACCCGACTGCGACGCAGAAGGTTGCGGGTTCGATTCCCGCCAGGAACAAGTATTTATGCTGACCATAAATTCTTGTTTCTGGTTCTGGGTGTTTCCTATATGTATAATATGTATATATTTACAAAAAAAAAAAGTTCCGTAAATTTAAAAAAGTTATCCGTTATCTGGCACCCATAACACAAGCAATAAGTTGCTTAGCTTGGGGCTGGATGGCGATGTGTAATATGTCCTGAAATATTTATTTATATTTATTTATTTATGTTTTATAATTTCAATCAATTTTATTATTTTAACAAGTGATTGAAAAAAATCTTAAAAACTTATAATCGCGTCTGTTTCTTTAAAACCTGACGTTTTGAGAACGTTGCAAATCCCATGGTCACAGGACTCACAGGCAGACTGACATGACAATTAGTACCTATTACAAAAAATATATATCTACTTACCTATGTACGCTGGCTAAGCGACCCGAATTGGATCTTGACTCCGACACCAAAAGACGACATTGCACCCAATTCTGTGCCACAGAAAATGGAAAAAAATGTTAAACTACCGTCTAATTAATAAAAACGTTGCGTATTTACGAAGAATTGACTAAAGATGTCTCGAGATCTTGCAACTGTTGTTTGCCGGACTTGAGACTTAACCAAATGTAGTACTGTTTCCCAAACTGGTGATACTCTCCAACCATCTTCTCTAATAAAATTATTGGGAGGTTTCTGCATGGGATTCAAATGTCTCAAGAAGCATTCTAGGTATTCGGTTATGAGTTCAAGTCTTGAAAACCTTGCAAAATGCTTATAATACCCTTTCTAATTACCAACTCATAACTATCTACACGTGTAATAACTAGGTACTTTACTACTTACTAAAAACTATTTCATTAACTTAATGTTTGTAAAATTATTTAAACTTTATAACTTTAGGATATTACTTACCAAGTTACCATTATCTTTATAATATTTCCAAGGAATATTAAAATCCTTCCCTACCATGATTTCCACCTATGATTATACAATTTAATACTTAATTAAACTTCCAGGAAATGTGAACTTCCAACAAAAGACTAGGGAGTCTTGAACATTGTCGCAAGGCGGTGAGCTAGGTGAAAATAATTTTCGTCATTCCTTATTATTCGTATACTATTTCGTACCGCAAGGAAATGGAATCAATTGCCTGCGTTGTCTTTTCTGACGTGTACCTACAATTTGGAGGGTATTCAAGGCGCGAGTGAATAGGTATCTTCTATAGGAAAGCGTCCTACATCTTAGGCAGCATCGTCACCTCTATTAGGCAGGTGTGATAGTGGTCAAACGCTGACCTATCATATTTAAAAAAAATGTTAGAAAATGTTTGTTCTTGACTTTAGCGAAAGTGTTGTGGCCACAGAAACGCCATGAGAACGCAACGACATTATGCCAATCAGTTTCAGTTATCTGTCACTTTTTGTTTACTATTTATCCCGATATTCCCACGGGATCGGGAGTTACGCGGGTGAAACTGCGCTGCCATCATAAGGCTGATAAGATTGAAAGTTTAGAAAACACTGCCCCAAAGCCTCTTACTAGACTGTTTATAGTTTTTTGATAAGAAACTTTAGGAAAACGACACTCTTACAGAACGATGCACAATCTAAACGAATTTACAGTCAATGTTTTATATCTTAAACTCAGTTTATATGCACCATGAAATAGTAATAAAATGCAAGTTTCAAATTGGGTACTATATCCTAGTGTCTAAATGTCAGTAAAAGTCTAGCAAAGATAACCATATTATTGCGAATAGAGAGGTAGCAGCATCTTTGTTTAGCAAAACTTTAACAAAGCTTAGTAAAAAAAACAAACGACTATAATGCTTCAATTATCCTTTTTTTAAGTCGCTTAAAAAAGAAAGCAAGTTTTTACACTGACAAAACGAGAGCTAATAAACTTTTCAAACTCACACGATTTGCATTCATAGTTATGAGAAAATAATTAGGTAGGTTACTAAAAAACGAGAGCTGATTTTGAACTACCATTTTTCCGGATTTGCAATGTAAGTATTTAACAAGTAAATTTTAAATTTCTTTAACGTCTAGACTTATTTCGTTTACAAATCGAGTCTCTGTAATAACATGGATCGATTGTTGTAAAAACGATTGACGATATCTTTTACGATGTAATTCTGAGACGAATTCAATTTAGTTAAGGGGTTTCTTTGTCGTAAACCTTTGACCTAAACATACTCAATTACGTTTCAAATAATACTTATACGTACTTACTTAAAACTTATTGGATCAATAAATTGACGAAAATAATAATAGATTTCGAATAAATTTAACGACCTACCTATTATACTTACTTACTTAAAACTTATTGGATCAATAAATTGACTAAAATAATAATGATTGTCAAATAAAAACGATTACTATAGGTAATAAGGGTCGGCCATATTAATCTTCCGTAAATATCAATAACTTTCATAGATTTTTTATATAAGTCCGTTAGATAGAATGAGGGCTCATAGGCGGACTTTACCCAAGAAGGCAATTTTAATATTTAGACGAATGCATAGGTGTGGCATAGGTATACAGTCCGCTGCATAATTGCAACCCTCCCTCGGTAGAGTTTGAAAATGACTATTATTGGAATGTTTGCATTCTAATAATTTTTGTTTGATTAATTGATGAGTTAGAAGACTTTAAACTTCACCTAAAGCAGGTGTCTAGAAATAAAGCTCGTGTTGAAAACATTCTTATAACAGCCGTTTTGGAGCTCTACGGTGGGTCTGCAATTATGCAGCCGACCGTACCTACTAGAGATAAATACCTATATTCATTTATTGAACAAATTCATAGGTATTTCCTTAATTTATCGACAAACATTAAAAATATATATTTTTTAAGTGGGGCTAGGTAAAAATATCTTACCTATATAGGTACTTACTTATTTTTTGGTAGATTATTTTACAGAAAAAATTACCGAATATTCAAAAGTTATGGGATATAAGATTTTTAAGGTGAAAAGTACAGCACCTACAGAAGTAGCCCTAAACTGGTTGTCTAGTTAATTTCTAATAACAAAACATATTAGGCAACGCATTATAATAGCTTAAGCCAATGGACGAAGGCATCTACTAAGAAAGGATTTTCCTACTCAGACAAAGTCGTGGGTGTAAGCTAGTCAAAGTACATAACAAATTGACTACAAACTTTACCATATGTTTTAAAATATCCAATACTAAGTAACTAAGTAATAAACTAAAATGAGTAAACATAGTTTGTTTACGTAATTATCGAGATTGTTTAATAGACGTCATCGCATCGCAGGAGACATGTGGTGGTCCTTATCTAAGCCACTTGAAGACAGTTGAAACACATATTACTTGGGCTACTGTTTACGTTATTCAAACTTCTCATGCTAACAACTGTTTTTTGCAATGTAAGTTATTTTTAGGGTTACTTAAGAGAAAATATGAGCCATTTTAGGATCCCTATATAACTTTCTACATATTAATAATCTTAACAAATAACTATTTGTTAAGATTCATGACCCTTTTTCTCAAGAATCGCTAGAGATAGCTTTGATAGAGCTGAAAATACCAAATACTTTGGTTTAAAATATGAGGTATCTTAAGAGGAAATCGGGCCGTTTTATAGGATCCTATTTTATCCGTGTTCGCTTTCTGTGTGTCAACACCCTTTTTCTCAGGAATTTTATTGCAAACATCAAATATTAAAGACTCCAGTTTTAGGAATGAGGGATGAGGTAGGTACCTACTGTGGGAATATCGGGATATAGATGTAACTGTAAAAAATCAGCGGAAATTATTTTTTTACAAATACGGAATCTTTGGTAAGCCAGTCAGACACTGACTTGACTGATTTCTTTATATGTTCGCCCCACAAACAAGAGCAGAAATATTTACTGATATTATTATAATAACACCCTGTATAGGTACAGATCGCTCTAATTACTTATTAATACGGTTTGCTGCTAAAGAGTTATAAAAAGTACGCAAATTACGCGTCCAATATAATTTAAACACATTAAAGTAAGTAATTTATTTTATAATACTTGTTATATTTTGCATCACGCTAATTCTGTATGTACGCTCTGAGATGTAAACAGTAGAGCAGTGGCGATGACAGATCCAACACAGGCCTCTCATTACACACTCCACAAACAAAACCATGCAACGCCAGAAAGCCATAATATTACCCAAACACACACGATAATAAACCCAAACACAATGTAAAAGAGTTAAATATTATACATTATTAGCACCGCATGAATCGTTTCTTGAGAGGAATTTACAATAGAATCTTTAAAGCGAAGATGTAGCTATTATTAGGTGTTACAGTGATTATTTGACAGTTTGAATACGTTTACAGATATTGGCTGGCAATCTGGCTTCCTGTTTTTAATGTAAACAACGATTGTAGCACAGCTTTTAGTGAAAAATAAGTTTATTATAAATTATGAGTCGATATGAATCTATTCGCTCTATATTCAATACCCATTTTCAAGATAACAGCTGATGAAATGAAAACTTGCATGAAACACTTCCGAAAACAATTTAATTTAATAAAACTTACACGATATTTATAAATATTGATGACTTTCAAAAACATGTCTTTTTAGGCGAGTCCATCACTCCACTTAGCATAACCCTCACATAAAAGCAATAAAGTTTCAAACAATTGTTCCGGTGGAAGATCGATCGCCCTGAAACTTCTCATTATCCTAATATCCCGTCTTCTTCTCCCGTAAGATGACGTGAACTGAGCCTGCGGTTTCTTCTTTATACCAGCACTCACAAACAACGTCGTTGGTTGCGGCGGATTATAACCAGCATTGTTATGTTTAGTTTTCACAGCTTGCACTATCAAACAAAGCAGATAACCACCAAACGCCAAAAAGGCCAACGTTGTAACCGACATAGAGAAAATGTTGCTGATTTTACTGTGACCTTCCTTCTTGTGGAGACTCTCTTCGTAGCCAGTTCGTTTGATGGGTGGCGCCTTGATGGCCATGGCCTGAGCACCGAAGCTTTGCAAATAGGTCGGAGTGGTCGTTGTAACATTATCGTAGGTTGGCGGAACGAGATCTTGCAATGAGGTTTTGAGTCGAAGCAATTTGTCAAGCGGGAGCTCGTTGAGATACTGTATGTCTTCGAGGTTGAGATCTGATGCGATGACCTCGTAGATGGTGACTAAGAACACTATGTGTTTGAACATATCGAGGGATGAGAGAGTAGTGAAATGCGAGGTGCTGAGAGTGCAGCGTGATTATTTATCATCATTTTGGTCTGTTAAGCGCGACAATCGTCTAACGGTCATGGTAAGCAGGGCATATAACTTTTTTCTCTGGTAAATTTTATTGTCACTTTAATGTTCTCCATAAGATGGAGATCTTCGTATCTTACGCAAAATTGTATATTTTACGAAATTAAGACGAATTAGTACGAACCTAAATTATTTGTCGATGTAGTTACCTATTTAATGCCTTTAGCTACTTAATGAGAACAAATTTCTACAATGTAGCAAAAACTGAGGAATAAGGTAACCAGTCATCTTTGTTTCCGCGTCCATTGTCTTATTTACGAACGAATACAGCATGTTCATAAAACGCTGGATGTCAAATATAGTCTAGCTAAGTGCTAGCCAGTTACGTAGATAAATGAGAAATCAGAGTCAGTCAGTGTGTTACGCCATGGTTACCGATCATTCTCAAAATATCCATTGGCCAGATCCAGGATGGATCTCGTGAGATTTTTTTCTCAATGGATCCAGATTTCAAGTTGTGGATCTACTAAGAACTTTCCTTCTTACGCCTAAACCGCTGAACTAATTCTAATCAATTCTGGCATAGAGATTAATTGGGACCTGGATTTTCCAAAAAGTCCATGTTGTAAGGTAACATTCACAGGTACCTACTTATTTTAAAATATCAAATCGTCAAATCTTGAAATTTTAATATTAACTGTAGTGTTGGGACAGGTTTTCAAAATAAACATCCTGTGGATAAACCACGATTAACTTAATACATTTTCTGCTCTAGTGCCAGAGTTGCGTATGCTCACATTAGATGCGGCATGAAGAAAATTCGCTCTACCTGTACCTCTTTTTAGTTTAAATAGGATTTTCAAGATGGTGTTACATGTGATGTGTTTTATATTATTGAGCTCGAGAATCGTTCTTGCAAGTGAAGAAAATAATTACCATAAAAGTGATGGTTTTATGAATAGATTGACTAGTGGAATGAAATTGGCACAGAATTTGCTTGGTGAGTTTTTTTGACGATTCTTTTTTAAGTAAAACTTACATAAATGCTCAAAGCTAGAGCTATAGTTTTACTTTATAATTAATTTTAGTGCTGTAGATTCTATGTTCAATAAATAAAAGAATGCTACCTAATGGATTTGGCAAGAGTTCATTTTTTTAACTTTATATTTTGTATTTTATAAGTTGAACTATTTAGAAATAACGACATTTCTTTAAGCAAGAAAAGGAAATATCTCTTTTTGTGAGGTATTTTATTTCTGACACACATAACTTGCAAAAATCTACGAGATACAGTCGGCAAGAGAATTGCGTATTGGAATGTTTTCATTCTAATAACATTTGTCTCAAAAACCATGAGTTTTCAAGACTTGAAACTTCAACTCAAGCACTACCTTAGAAAAAGATAATTTTTTTTTATTTTATAGCAGTTTTGATCTCTACGGTGGGCCTGCAATTTTGTTGCCTGATTGTACCTTACCCCATCTTTTAAATGTCACATTTTTCAGGATCGGAATCAGTAGCATTAAAAGTAGCAGAGTTCGTAGTGAAAGCCTTTCAAACTGCAAACCGTCCAGGTTCGAATCGAAGGCGTCCTTACGAGGAACATAACCCCCATAATGAAGAATACAATGAAGAGCATAGGCCTATTGATGTGGATGGCCTACCGAACCCTATGGCACCATTGAGACACTTGGTGCGTCTGTTTGGTTTACAACCGAACCAAATTAGTGCTGTGGCTGTTAACGCTTTGGTGTTTGTTGCTCAAATGGTAAGAGATTTGATCCTGAAACTTAGTATGTAGGTAGCTGAAAATCAGAATTAACAGATAGGCTATTTTTTGTCCCGATATTCATACGGGATCGGGTCTTACGCGGATAAAAGTACGGGGTGCAGCTAGAAATTTAATAAAAACTAATAGTAGACACCTAACTAAAACAAAACAAAGACAAATATAAAAAAAAAACATATAAAAAAACAAATAAGTATTATAAGATAGGTACTTATACCTATCTACCTGTTTGATTGGGTTTTCCTATTTCCGTTTTCTTTTAAATGTTGAATCTACTTATATCCTTTTAAATCCAAATCTAGCAAGAGTAAGATGGTAATTTACCTGCATTTTGTTAAATTCTAGGTTTTACTCTGGGTTTTCTAGAGGTAGGTAAAGTATTATGTCCTCGTGGTTGTTTGGAAGAGATCGTCCTTAGGCGATAAGGCCGTCCCTTATGCCACTCTCATCTCATCTTTAAGTTTCCCATAACGTTAATCATTTCTTGTTTGTGTTTTGTTTTTATGATGCAGTAAGTAGATTTTATTTTCTCAGATATCAACATTTCTTGCCGGTCCTAAACGGTCAGGAAAGTCATTCGATTCTGAAGACCCCAAATCATGGATATTAAATAAAAAGTCCCGGCAACTTCAAGAGCTCATCACGGCAGCCAAAAACGAATCTTTACCAGAATCTATTGAAGAATTGATCAAAGAACAAGGTTCTGAGGAAGAAACCAGTTGCATACGGTTACTAGTTTGCAAAATAACACCTTTTGTGAACAGAATGCAAAATGCTGTGTTCGGTAACAAAGATGCAGATGATTCGCAGAATGAATTAAGAGGGTCTGCGACCATGTACCGCCATCTACCGTCATCTCAAGAAATCAACGACCGTAACGACATCTGTGAGCGACGACACGAAAACTGTGACTTAAATGATTAATGTTCAGTTAGTTCGAATCCAAGATAGATTTAACTTTATTAGTTCGAAGATCCAAACATAGATGGTGCTTTTTATAGCTTTACAAGTTTTTGGAATAAAAGTTTTCATGCTTTATTTTCTTGATGATCAGTATGGTTTGAATCCAAGATTGATTTAACTTTATGAGTTCGTAGATTCAAACATAGATGGTGCTTTTATGACTTTGCACATTTTAAAAAAAACAGTTTCTGGTTTTATGCTTTCGTCTCTTTAGAATGTAATTTTGTTTATAGTGTATTTATTTGTATTGAAATTATCGTTTATTATGCTGAAGCGTATTCGTTTTTAACGACTACAGTTTCTAATGAAAGTTGATGATAATACGTAACATAAGCCATAGTGTACTAATATAAAAAATAGGTAGGTATATTTATATTTTAAAAACTATAAGTTAATTTTTGTCCTTCTACGTTGTTAGTACCATAAACTATTTTTTTTAATTTGCTTCTAAGTACGGGTTTTTTGTCCTCATGTCTCTTCTATAACTATACGTACCTACCTATTTATAAATAACTAGCAGCGCTCCGCGATTTCACCCACGTAACTCTCGATGCCTAGTTTGGTCCATTAGTTTCGAAGTTGTTACATACAAAAACAAACAAAAATATATTAATTTATAATATTAGTATAGATCTATACTATAGGTAGGTAGTTATGGATTCTATAGCTAAGTAGCTATAGAAAGCATTTAGGTACCTATAAGCTCCCAATCAAAAAAAGTCTTGTCCAATATTAAGTTATTTCGTACAAAAAAATATAAACCACTTCCGAGAAGGCGATACTCTACTTCCGCAACTTTCTACTATTATATTATTATTCGTCATAGGGGAAGTACGAAACACAGGAAATTAAGACAGATTTTAAATTAAATATTGCATAAAAAATAAGGTCACATCATCAGTTTATACATATTTGCTTATTAGTCATCTAAATTAACGTTATGTAATGATATCTACGGTTGCAGACAGCGTGGCCACTTTCAATATGTAAGAAGACTGGGGATCTACTTGGTACTTCAATCTAAACACACACACATAAACTGCATTAAATCGAGTAGTTTCAAATGAATATTTTAATAAGTATGCAAATTTTCATACAAATTCAAATTTAATCCATATAATTATACAGAATCTCTTGTGAAGTTAAATCGTGTTGATTAAAAAATCATAGTCAAGATGACTTTGAAAGTAATATTTTATTATTTCAAAGTCGTCTTGTACTATGGTGTAGTTTATGGTGTAGCTTGGATGTAGCTTAAACAATTACAAAACTATACCTTTATAAATAATTAGTCTATAGCATATCAAACACTAAAACTTGTGACATAGTGTTTGGACGCGTCCGACAGCCGCGACTGATAAGTGTGCACAGTCGTTTGGCATCGGCCCAGATCGCTCTAGGACGTCCGAACGCTCAAGGGCGGCCCAAGGTTACGTCCGCGACTTACGTCCGATAGTGTGCACAGTTACATACATTTACATTACACATATGCCTATAAGCCGCGGGCTGTCGGACGCGTTCGCGGACGCGTTAGAGCAATGTGTCCCCAGCTTAATACCGGACAACTGAAACAAATACGGCCGTTAGGGTAGGTATTGTACTTACCTACTCTGTTGTAGGTACTACGGGCAAAGAGTCTGCAAAAGCCATAAAATTTGAGTTCGTTAGCATTTCTCTGGCAAAAGCAGAATAAGTTATTTATTGGCGTAGCGTGTCTTGTCGGGGCCCCGTATAAAAAATTTGCTTGGAGGCCCTTATATGGGGGTAAAGATTTTTCACAAAAGAACAAGATAATTTTTTTTATAACCTCTTCCCTTTTCTGTTTACTTTTTATTTTCTCAGCGCCGCTGGGATAATCTCTTTTCCTTTCACTCATTTCTTTTACAAATCGCTACTAATACTGCTAAACCAGAAGAACAATATTGTTTGTACTGAATTACAATGTAATGCACATTTATCTACATAAAGCGCGTAAATAAACACTGCACTGCACTCCGTGGTTTAACATCCAATGTAAAGTACCTACAACAACGTACACGTACATCGCGATATCGATGAAGGATTCGCCGCTGAGTTGAAGATGAAGTAAGTAAAACGGCGAAGTCCCGCAGCCCGCCATAACGATGTAGAGTGTTGCCAACTTTTGAACGCACGCTTAAGGCGGGAAAAAAGTAATGGCTTTATAGAATTTTGTCATTTGTAAAATAAAATAAATTAGAAAGTTTTTATTTTTTTTCCTTACACACTTTGGGGGCCCCCGTGGCCCGGGGGCCCCGTATAATTGATACGGCAGATACGGCGGTAGCTACGCCCCTGATACAAACACATTCAAAAGCTCGCTTCTGCAGAAATCAAAACAGCGATCTTAGGGCTTACAGCGATCTACTTTCACAAATTTAAATTCCAGGGCTACTTCCGATTAGTACACTTCTAACTAGGTACTAACAATATTCTTAATTTGAAAGCATCTTAATTGAAGATAAGTACTCCCGTTTATTTTTCAAGAACATTTATTAAAAACAAAAAATATTATCTAGCGTCTGTATGGAGAAGATTATTTTTCGCTTCAAGAAACCTTGTCTCCTGTAATGTATTGCTGCAATGTATTGTAACCAATATCTCACCATTAAACTAAGTTGTAAGGTGATTACTTGAATGTTGTTGATACGTACCTACTCATAATCAAGATACAAGTAAGGTAGGTGTATATCTGTGTGTGTTTGTCATCGGAGAAAGTGAACATGGCTGTTGACCTCGATTTATCCTCTAAATTCTTGTTAAGCTACACCTGCTTAGTAAAATATAGTGTCAAATCCGATTAAAAAGGTCTTTACCCTGTTGAAAACTCGATGCTTGACCCCTACTTGACGCTCTCTTTGGTGCGGCGGCGGCGGCGGCGCAGTAAGTGGGTTCGATTCCAGCGTCGAACAAATATTTGTTTCTATTCTGGTAATTCTGTATGTAAAAATACATATTGTGAATGAATTTACAAAAGAAAAGTAGATAGGTGAATATCCTATCCGTTGTCTGACCACCGTAACACAAGCCTAGTTACTTAGCTTAGGGCTAGATGGCGCTGTGTGCAAATTCCTGCAATATTTATTTTTAAGTGTTTTAGTGGTAAGGGCGTATATTTTTTATACAGAAATGTCTCTAGGGAACCGGGGGATTTTTCCATACAAACTATTACAAACGTAGTCGCCTGTTTTCTCCCTGGATAATGACACTAGAGCAAATATTTTTGGTGCATAAAACTTATAACTGCCATGACCATGCCCCTATTTTTTATTTTTATTTATTTTTTTATTTTTATAATCTTAATTTCTATGATAATTAGAAAATGAAAAAAACCAAAACATAGGGGCATAGTCATGGCAGTTATAGGTTTTATGGCACAAAAATATTTGTGCTAGTGTCATTATCCAGGGAGGAAACAGTCGACTACGTTTGTATGAAGAGCGCGCAGGTACCCTTTCACCTTAAGTAGTAGGTAGGTAACTTAGTCAAAATACCTATTAAGTTGGCAATTACTTTAATATAAAGTCATTAAAAATACAAAACCCCATCACCTTTTGGCTTCGCCGTAGTCTGATAAAAAGGTAGGCGCTTAAAAATAGCAGCGAAAATAAGTAAAAGTTATTTATGTAAGTAAGTTTACTTTCTTTCATTAATTATTAAGTAGAATGTTTTGAAAAGTTGATCTTTTTCCTTATAATATGCAACAAGGAAAAGAATAAAAAATATTATCGATGGCACCTTCTAAATCAATATCATAAAAGTAACCAAGTTTAGAAATAACAGAGCAATACAATAATTATATTTAGGTTTTGAAATAAGTCATTAAAAATCATATAAAATATATACTCCCTACGCGACGAATTGAGAACTCCCTCCTTTTTTAAGTCGGCTAAAAACATCGACAAGTCGAAATAGGTACCATTTTGAAGAAAATATGATCTAATAAAAATGTCTTAGAAAAGACTTCAACGCGTTCACTCAACGAACTGCTAAACTTTTTTCGTAGCATGTGCAATTCTCCATACAAAAGACTTCAACGGGGTTTCACTTATAAACCTACATTTCAGTTTCAAGTAAAAACCCGATTGACAATAAAAAAGATAATATTTTTTAAACTTAATGCTTAATGTCGATTTTTACGAAACATGGCTAAGGGACTCACAGCTCTACTTTGAAATAAAATTCTTATATCCCAATCTTGTTTCTAGGAAAATCAGTCCATAATTTGGTGCGAAACATAACTTGATACTGTCTATATGCACAAGCCATGCGAAGCCATACTTAATTTTAAAATAATAAAAATAGTTTTATTATTTTATTAGTCGATGTCATAGAATTTAAGTTCGTACCTCACGTCTATGTTCCTAAGTTCCTTGTAGTAGGTTTAATATATTACGTCCATGGTTTCTGGAGCCACGATGCCATGCCAGACAGACATACATTTGGGTTTTAACCCCTCTTTCGTCGTAAAAAAACCATTGTTATTGCGATTTAATCTGTTACTAAGTGGTTAGAAGCCTAAAGATATTAGTGTAATCCGTAAATCTACAAATATCAATTTTAAAATTTGTCGTTTCATAATGGGTGGCTATTATGCAACAATTAGATAATATCTATGAGATCGATGACCGCTCAGCAGTGAATGGCGTTATGTAATAGGTTTTTATTTCGGTAGGTACCTACCTACCTACTTACTTACATGAAGAAAGTGGACACTTTAAACAAGCCTGCCAACCTGGCTACTATACTCATGAGTTTGTTTTTATTTTATTTGTAGACACCTATGGATGCCGATATTCGTCGCGGAGCGGAGTTTTTGTTGTTTTAGTGTGTCCGGTTGAGGAAGACCGTATTTATGAAGTAAACAGTACCTATCCTGAATCGGCACTGCCTTACCTGATTGCCATTAGTAGGGTTGTCAAATGTCACCGAAGGGCACTAATCGGGCGCCCGCGCCCGCCGCGACGACGCGATTCGCCAAGTGTAGAAATTCAGCAGTAGGTACTAACAAATCGTCTAGCTATATCTAAGTACATTAACTGTACCTACTAACTGTTAATTAGTTTCAAGAACTACTTTTTAACATTACTATTATCTCATTTCATTAACTATATTTCCATTTTCTACTATATCTATAAGTCTACCCACAGGTACCTATAACTACTTGTAATGGAAGTATTAATATCATTCCATTACAGGAGTTTCGAAAAGTAACGTCGGATTCAATCAACTCCATGTCAAGATATTTTTCTTATTTTTTTGTAGTAAAAAAAAAGCATGGCCAGCATTCGAACCCACGACATTCGGATTGAATCCTGTTATGTGAAATTTTGTGTATGTGTGCGTATTTTTGTCTTTCACGCAAAAACCACTGGACCGATTGGGTTTAAACTCGGTATTGACTTTGATAGCTGGACACCTGGATTAACACAAAGGATACTTTTTATCAGAATATTCCCATGGGATTGCGACAAATGCGGGTGAATCCGAGGAGCGCAACTGTAGTAACAATATAACACTTATTATGGAATTTTACTGGTAGGAACGTATACGTATAGTCATTCAATCAGTCAGTCAATATTTTGTAGAATGGCCGGAGAGAAAGCTACGAGTAGAAAAACTGCTAACTGCTCATAATGTTACATTATACATACAATACACATACACATGTACATAGACCGCAATTTTATAAGTAAATAACGGTAATTTATACTTATTTTACATAATATATCTGCAACTACAGGGTTATTGGTAATTATACTAGCATGCCGTTGAGGGCTACTTTTGTGCACAAACAAACAATTTTTATTCAACGACTTATGAAAATTCGAACACTTTTTTGAAAATTTTGAGTTTAGGGATACCGAAAAATCAGCTGTTCCTTACACGGAGAGGTCGTTAACTTTAAAATTTTATTTAAGTTTTTCTACTGTTTTTTAGTCTGAATGACCATTGTTTTAAAAATCAGTTGTTTTTCGAATTTACATAACCTCAAAATTTTCATTTTTTTCGAATTTCCAAAAGTCGTAAAAAAAGTTGTTTGTTTAGATGCACAGAAGTAGCCCTCAACGGCTTGCTAGTGTTAGGTTTAATTATTTCTGTAAAAAAAAAAAGGGCTGTATGCGAAGGATAATTTTTGCCTGCGCGGCTGGCGGCAGGCAGGAGTGAGAAAAAGTAGGGAGATTGGCAAGGTCTTTTTGGTGGGAAGTTGGTTGCCGACAGAAGAAAGATTGAAAAATTGAATTGTTATGTCCCTAGATGGTTATTAGAAATGATAATAATTGTTTATGAGATTTATGACTGGATAAGACAGGCTGATTGAGATTCAGCAGAGCTTTGTACCTACTTAACCGATGAATATACTGTAAGTAAACTTTGAGAGTTGTTTCTTTTTCTAAGCTTACGTTCCTGGTATGGAATATGTTTCTGAGACTGAATTTCATCTAAATTGGATACCAGAGTTTACACTAGTATAATTACCAATAACCCTGTATACTTACATATAAATAAGTATTACTAGCGACTCTCCGTGGTTTCACCCGCGTAGCTCCCGATCCCGTGGGTATATCGGGATAAAAAGTAGCTATGTTATTCCCTATAAATCAATATATCCTCATACCAAGTTTCATTAAAATTGGTCCAGTAGTTTCGGAGCCTATTCGTTCCAAAAAAATCTTTCCTTTTATATCTTCTTCTTATATATAAAAATCAATTGCTGTTCGTTAGTCTGGCTAAAACTCGAGAACGGCTGGACCGATTTGGCCAATTCTTTTTTTGTTGTGTTTGTTGTAGTCCAGGGAAGGTTTAAACGGTGAGTACTTACGCGGGTGAAACCGCGGGGCGCAGCTAGTAAGTACATAAATAAGTATAAAGAGGTTTGAGAAAAAAATTTAATTGTTTGTTTGAATTGAATAGGCTCCAAAACTACTAAACCGATTTAGATGAAACTTGGTATGAGGATACATTGATTCATTGACAGTAACATAGGGTACTTTTCATCCCGGTATTGCCACAAGATCGGGAGTTACGCGGGTGAAATCGCGGTCTATCTATATATATAAAATTCGAAGTCCTGACTGAATGCTGACACATCGGCGCTCAGCTCAAACCGCTGTTCCTAGAGACATGAAAGGAGTGTGTTCTTTATGAAGTGTAGGTCTACAAATTCCACCCCTAATAGAATAAAATGGCGAGCGAAACCGCAGGCGTAAGTTAGTTCACACATAAGAAACTTACAAGCTACGCGACTGAATCATTCACTGTTTTCCCTCTCGAGTTTTTTCCTCTTGGGTATTTTGATAATTCTTCTCAGAACTTTAACATTTCGTTACACGCACTCAAGTCTGCAATCCCCTCCATCTACTTTCTCTAAGCGGAGTTGAAGGTACGATTAAACATTTTATATAAGTACTTACGTAAATAATAAATAAAATTCAAATATGGTACGGAAACCTTCGTGCGCGAGTCTGACTCGCACTTGGCCGGTTTTATTTTTATATTTTAATAGTAACTACTTACATTGTTACCCTAGGTGTGAAAATCACTCATTGAGTCCCGAGACGGAGTTTGGCGCCCGAGCGTAGCGAGGGCGCTAATAGTTCGAGGGACTAAATGAGTATTTCACCCGAGGTAAACACTGTGCTTTTCATTATGAATAATACATAAAATTCTTTCTAACAACGAGAGTGAATGAGAGACTCCATACTACCTGATCCTCTTAAAAGGTTGGGACCAAAGAGGTTATATACATGTATTATCTTTGGTGTTACTTCAAGCAAGGAGGTTAGGTTTTTGAAGTTCCTAATGCGTAAGGATACTGATACTGGCTACATGCACATTGCACAAGCCGTGCAAAGCCATAATTTGACATGACAGCTGTCAGTGAAAGCGATTTTCCCTAGGGCTGGAAGTTTTTCTTTCTAGACGTTTTTCAGGCACCTTTAGACCTACTTTCGGAGTATGAGTAATGAAATAGTACATTGTTATCCTAGGTGTGAAAGTCACTCATTACGAGTCCCGAGACGGAGTTTGGCGCCCGAGCGTAGCGAGGGCGCTAATAGTTGGAGGGACTTAATGAGTCTTTCACCCGAGGTAAACACTGTGCTTTTCATTACAAATAATACATAAAATTCTTCCTAACAACGAGATTGGATGAGAGACTCCATACTACCTGATCCTCTTACAAGGTTGGGACCAAAGAGGTTATATACATGTAGTGTTATTCTTTGGTGCTACCTAAAGCAAGGAGGTTAGGTTTTGAAGTTCCTAATGTATAATGATACTGATACTGGCTATATGCACATTGCACAAGTCGTGCGAAGCCATAATTTGACATGACAGCTGTCAGTGAAAGCGAAAAGCCCTAGGGCTGGAAGTTTTATTTTCTACACGCTCTTCAGGCATCTTTAGACCTACTTTCGGAGTATGAGTAATGAAAAGTCAGTTTAACTATTAAAGTCGTTTAATAGGATGTTTGCCAATTTTACTGTTTTTATTTTGTGAAGCTCGATATAGCTCCACAAATAGAAACAACAAACAAAGTTCAGTGTTACAACTTTGTGCCTTTATTGGCATAAAAAATATTTGAATTTACTTTTGTATAGGTAACTACGTTACAGTAATAGAGAAATACCCTAATTTCGTAGATATCTTTATCCCCAAATCACTACCACTACATAGTATAAAATACAGTCACTTTTCGCCGTCCCTATATCCCTATGTCCCTTTGTATGCTTAGATCTTTAAAACTTCGCAACGGATTTTGATGCAGTTTTTTTAATAGATAGAGTGATTCAAGAGGAAGGTTTATATGTATAATACATGCATAATACAGCCGTGCGAAGCCTAATCGTATCGTATAGTATATCTAATATAAAAGAGTCCCTTAATCACACACATCGTTCTACATAATGTCAGCATTTAAAGTGAAATGAGAAATCAACATAATGAATAAGGAGGGCACATGAAACTAAAACACAATAAAGAAATTTCCTTTTGTTCATTAGGTTGTGATATGATGGTAGATCTGCTTTCACTCTTTAACTAAACTTATGGCAATTTAATATGAATGACGACGGTGCTTTCATAGTCATTAACTTTTATTTTGTTGATCAATTCACAAGGTGTAACGTATAAGTGGATTTAGTTCGAACAAAACGGAAGGTACCTACTGTTCTAGGTGGACTTCTCCGTACTTACCTACCTAATTAGATAGATATAAACACTTTATTCGTACAAAATATAAAAAAATGGTTGTCTGTAAAGTCGGTTTACAGACGATAATTTTACGTGATAACATCATAAGAAAACGATGAACAATTGAGTTTTTGACGTGATAACGTTTTATAAATTGGTGAACACCTGCAATCTCAAAAAAGTGTGACGTCACGCGTCGTTACTGGAACGCCTCATGTTATTGACAAGGTAACTATAGCAACGTTTTATCGTTGCCATGGTTACCATCAATGTTTTCTTATGACGTTATCACGTAAAATTATCGTCCGGAAACAGACTTTATAGACAACCATTTTTTCTTCCATTCGTCACTCGTCACCATAATACAACCCCAGATGAGCGATATATTATTATATACTTAATCTGTTTCCTAAACGGCAACGGCCGCGTCATGGTCTTGTTACCATGGCAACATGACCATAATATTGTAATACCATGACGCATGACGTCACACAATATTACCGTGACATTTTTTTGTGAATGCAGGTGTTCCATCAATTTATTAGACGAAATGGGACAATAAACCAAAGGCTACTTACCTAAAAATCTTGTACAAATACCTTATCGCTTAAAGCTATTTCTTCCAGGCAACCTTAGAATGGAGATGGTCTGTTACGCTTAATCGGTAGGTCGTGTGGTGTAAGATAGGTATGATAAGGTAATATTAGGTAGAAATAGACATGATATTATTATAGGAAACGACTTATATAAATATGTATAAGTAGCTATAGATAGATTATAATAGAACACATGACTTTGTAAACTTAAAAGAGGAGATCACAATAAAATATTAAAATACATATAATTCAAAAACAAACGCTTGAAAATTAGAAAAACCTGTTTTGGAAAATTTTAAAGATCATGAAACATTCGATTCTGAATGCTTACCTAATTAATGAAAAGGTAAAGCAAAAAAACGTAAAATTAGATAAAAAAAAAATGAAATATAATAACAAAAGTTAAGGTGTGTGGGTAGAGCAGTATTTTTTGAATTACCTATCTAAATCACCTTGATCTTTATACCTTGTATAATAATGGGAGGCACGCTATCCATTCAATGTCAAAATTCGCAACACTTTTACTAACGATTAACTATGATAATAAAATGTAATAGTTTGATGTTATAAGTTTTAAGACAACAAACGATTACTACATAGGTAGGTAGTGTAGGTTTTCGATCTAGCGTAGTGAACCCAGTGTAGGATAATGTGGTGTAGGTACCTACTTACACACGTGTAGTTTTGTGTTGTTTATAACTTAACTAGCGACCCGCTCCGGCTTCGCACGGCTATATTATGCATGTATTATACATATAAACCTTCCTCTTGAATCACTCTATCTATTAAAAAAAACCGCATCAAAATCCGTTGCGTAGTTTTAAAGATTTAAGCATACATAGGGAAATAGGGACGGCGAAAAGTGACTTTATTTTATACTAGGTATGTCACCACATAGTATAAAATAAAGTCACTTACTACATAGTCACTACATCACTATGTAGTGACTATGTAGTGACTATGTAGTGATAACTTAGGTTAGCTTTACCAACAAGTATGGTTTGAAGGGGCTTCGTTGCCATTAGTACCATTAAGTTCCATGATGGAACTACAGATGTTTTTTATTACTAGTTCCATTTTATAGGAATCTGAAAATAAATGGAACTAATGGTGTGGGTAATGGTGTGGTTAAAAAAGGAAGTTCTAAATTCGACTGATGTATTAATTTTTACCTACTCAAATTCGTTTTTTTTCCCTTAGCTAAGTATAGTTTCAAAAAGCTCCATGGACTTTCGCTCGATTGCTAAGATCTAAGTCCAGGGTCAAACAACCATTTATTCTTCTTCATTGCATTCTCAGGGAAGGTAAAGGGTTGATTATTAGTTCATACAGCCTCGTTAGTTTGTCGATTTTTGTTAGCCAAAAATATCTTTCAAATTTTGAATACTGCAGCAAACTGGGTCTTATTTATGAAGGCATCTCGAACTGGGTTTTTTTCTAAGTAAACCTTATTTAGGCGAACTATTAGATTATTTCGTCACTTTACCAAAATAATTGATAATTTTTTAGGATTCCGTACCTCAAAAGGTAAAAAAGGAACCCTTACAAGATCACTTTTTTGTCCGTCTGTCTGTCTGTCTCTCTGTGTGTCACCAACGATTTCGTTTGTATAAAAAAGGCGTTTACACCTATGAGAGCTAATAGGTAGGTACGTCATCCACTACGCCCAAAATATTTGTTTGAACAATTTAACATAGCCCATAAGATATTTGCACATAACACTGACCTCATTTAAAAAATGCCAATAAACAGATAAGGAATCCTCGACCTAGTTTGATATTGTGTCCAAACCTTTGTTGAATCATACCAAAGCTTAGAAAAAGAAACCGGAAAAGATGAGGTAGGTACCTACTATTGCCAATATACCTACCTAACGTAATTTCTCAAGTTTTTAACTAAAAAAATGAATCAGAGGTCTAGAGTCTAGAGTCTCATAAAACCCGAATTTATCCGATGTGATTTAGTTTAGTTAAGTTTTACGGGGCTGTTTCCGCACTCTACCTCTTCATTTAGGCCATTCTCAAATAAGTGTCTGACGAAATATCGTGTGACGTCATGCGTCCCGTTCCCGATGTGTGACGTCATGCGTCATGGTAACATTAGGAAACAGAGTACTTAATAATAATATTGCTCATCTGGGCTTGTGTTATGGTGACGACTAATATAAAGGAAAAATAAATATACTTATAGGAAAAAAAACTTCTAGGAATAACAAAAAAAACTCAATTTTTATCGTTTTCTTATGACGTTATCACGTGAAATTATCATCCGTTAACCGACTTTACAGACAACCAATTGTTTTTTTTTTTTTTAATAATGCAGTTACAGACTTCTAAACATGGGTAGGTATCCAGCAACGTTCTATCGTAGGTACTACTTATTATAAAGTACCTATTACAGAAAAAACATATGCTCAATTGAATGCTATTGTTTGCACAATGTAATGATCCGTTCTGCTTCACATTTGGCTCAATCTTCACTTTCTACGACTGTGACATTGCATTACCTATTCAAACTATTGTTAGATTGGCCGCAGTTAGTGAAACGAAAACAAAAATATTACCGGCCAAACCATAATAACACGTTTATATCTGAAATAACTTTCTTCGTTCTCAATCGGGGGAAAAAACATAAAACTAAATACCTACTCTATCATTAATCGTTCATTCATAAATCTTGAATTGCAAGGAAAGATTAAAATTGTATCTATTTTACAAAAAGTTGTTGAGGCCTTGTTAGATTATAAAAGAAAAAAAACGGCCAAGTGCGAGTCGGACTCGCGAACGAATTTTTTTTCCGCTGTTTTTAGTACTTATTTGTTGCTATAACGGCAAGAGAAATTGGTACATCTGTGAAAATTTCAACTGTCCAGCTATGACGGTTCATTAGATACAGCCTGGTGACAGACAGACACCGAAGTCTTAGTAATATGATCCCGATTTTACCCTTTGGTTCCAAAACCCTAATAACTAATAATTAGTATTAAGTATATTACAAACGTAAGTAATTTAATATGGTAGAACAACTATACCTATGTAGGTAAGTACTTAATGTTATTTAAGATCGGTATCCAATCGAATGTCGTCATCAAAGCTATAATGATCGGAATGCGTGTCCTTGTAGGTCACAAACATCGCCTGCGCCTGCGCCTAACCAATAGTCTTTAACAACAGAACGAAAGCTACGCTTGTGACCTACTGCCCTACACATTTTATTTACTCGCTAATTTATTTATTTGCGCGTTATTATTTAAATTTCACTTTTTAAGTTTAATATGGTTAAGGTATCTTTGTATAATGGACTATAATGTATAGTTTTTAGGGCTCCGTACTTAAAAAGGGTAAAACGGAACCCTTCGGACTTCTGTCCGTCTGTCCGTCCAGCGCGTCTGTCTGTATCTCATGAACTGTGATAGCTAAACAGTTAAAATTTTCGCAGATTATGTTTTTCTGGTGCCTCTATAACAACAAATATTACAAAAAAATTGAAAAAAAATGTAAGTAGGGTTCTTTTACAACATGGTACGGAACCTTTCATGTGCAAGTCCGACTCGCACTTGGCCGGTTTTTTTATTGACCGTAACCGTAGACCCAGAAAGACAATACCTACCTTTAGAAGTAGGTACCTACTACTTCTAAAAGTACCTATACCTACCTACTTGGAATGTAAGAAAAATGTTTTCGGTCAAAGAACGCATCAAAATGTTAGAGAAAACAATCTATTGTTTGCTTTTCTATATATTTGACCTCAAATCCAAATAATGAGTAAAGTCAACAAAACCCTTTGCGGTATTGAAACCGCTATGAGGTCGAATAGATGCTTGTCCCAATTTGCTATAAGATCCGTTCATGTTTATCATTTAATAATGTCAATGTATTCCGATATCTCGTCACATAATTTCTGAACGAGATTTTTATCTAAACCCAGTCTCAACGAGTCACTAACAGCTAATGATAAAGTTAAGTGAATAGCTAATTGGATAGAGTTTAAAAATTACTATTATGGGCATGTTTTCATTCTCATATTTTTGTTTGATAAATTCATGAGTTAGAAGACTTTAAACTTCAACTATAAGACGTTATAGCAGGAGCCTAGAATCTTGCTTGTGTTGAAAACATTCTTATAACAGCCGTTTTGGAGCTTTACGGTGGGTCTGCAATTATGCAGCCGACCGTACCTACCATAATCATATTACTTAGTTATATCTTGCTTAAAAATTTCAACGTCAGAAAACCGTGAAAAATTAGTATTAGATTTCTCTACCTGTTATAAGTATATGTAGTTTTAATAACTTAATATAAAATCTAGTTTTATTTAGTTTTGTGAACATGACTAGACACTTTTATAGCGTGTTTTGAAAACTTTACAATTCCCCTTTGTTACCGGATTAATATTCTGGGGAAATCTACTATTTACACAATTAAGGATACCTAATTTTTTTTGAAAATATATTTTAGCCTATGTTATTCCCTAATAATATAGCTTTCTATTGGTAAAATAATTTTTGAAATCGGTCCAGTAATTTCGGAGTCTATTCGTTACAAAAAAAATCGAGCCCAAAAGAGTCGGTTACATGGAAACATACAGGTGAAACTAATAAAAGCGTGTTAAAAACAAACAAATAAAAAATCTTTCCTCTTTATAATATTAGTGTAGATTTATCAGGGACTAGCTACGCACCGCGGTTTCACCCGCGTAAGTCCCTATCCCGTGGGAATATTAAAATAAAAGTAGCTTCCTCGAAAAATGGACTATCCAACACAAAAAGAATTTTGCAATTGGAACCAGTAGTTCTTGAGATTAGCGCGTTCAAACAAACTCCTCAGCTTTATAATATACCTACCTAGATTATCGGATTTTTAAAATACACTGCATAATGTGTAGCTTAACATAGTACCTAGCAATGTATGAAATTTCGAAGAAATAAAACTGGCAAAATATCTGCACTGCCATTCACAGCAGGCACTGCAGTTTTCAAACAGTTATTAAAGTGTAATAAAAGGCATTGGAACATTGTTTAGTGCACGCATCTGTCCCACATAGTTATAGTACTGAGCTAGAGAGTTGTGTGTCCGGTATATTTGTCAATTTGCATCTGACTGCGATCGAGAGGGTAACTGTAAATTAAACGAGAGCTTCACCTGCATACCTACTTCACATCCAGTCTGCTAAATATTGTTGTTGTCGGAGACGCCATCGCCAGCAGGGTCGACTGGTTTCAGGAATGTTGGTTGATGATCGCTGATTAGCGCTTTCATATCTTGTTATTATGATCGTCGTTAAATGCAGATATTTACTTATCTATATATGACTTGTTTAATAATGTAGGATACATACATTGATAAAAGTAAGGTACCTAGAGTTATAAGGGTCACTAAAAGGTTTTTTTAAAACCTTGATATTAGTGAAAAAAAAACAAATGAATTGTTTTTCAGATTGACAGCAAATATTTATCCAATGACCTGTTTTTAAGTAGTATTTCCTATTTTTTTACGAAATATTGAGGTATTGACCCGCAGGTAGGTACCTTCATAATTATTGAATTTCAGATTAAAATATCTTATGTAAGAATATGAACAACATCCGTATGAAACGAATACAAGTTCGATTTGTTATGCGATGCTTTGACAACTTCTTTCCAAGAAAAAGACTCATCAAAATCGGTTGATAAACAAAGAAGATATGCGCGAACATCCTTAAAAAATACATACAACCGAATTGAGAACCTCTCCTTTTTTTGAAGTCGGTTAAAAACTAGGTGACAAAGTCTTTCTCCTTCTGCTTGCTTGCGACGACACCGATCTGCGTATCGCACAATGATTATCCAAACAAAATCAGAAAAAGGTTTAAATGACAAAAGGTTATAAAAGGTCACGTGGCAGTAAGGAACGTCGGAAGGTGGACCGAAGCAGTTGCAGAATAGTGGACACGGGAAAGACGTAGAGAATAAGGACAGACCTTCCGGTGAATGGATGACATGCCTGGAGTCGTCGAAGCTGCCACAATACTGAGGAGAGGTCTGTTCCCAACAGTGGTAAGATACGGGCTGATAGATAAAAATGTTTAATTAGACTGTTTTAAAGACATGTGGAGGTTTGTATCTAAGGAAAATAAACACGTAGGAATAGGTAAATTGTATACTAGAAGATGAAAGGGGTAGGTACAGAGATTTGTTAATTATCGGACTGAACAGTAAGAAAACGAAGGTAGTCGCGCGGACGAAGGCTTAAGTAAGGTTGACTCTACTCCCCGCAGGGAAGACATTTAAAGCACGCTGACGATGCGCGAAGGTTGTAGTGTTGTATCGCCATAGACGTCAGAAAGTATAAAGTTTCAGAAATGCTAATAATTCCCTTCTAATGAGATAAGATTTCGAAATACTCGTAACATTAAAATAACTAAATTAGTGTAAATATTTTTAGAAAAGTTAGCCATTAGGCGTAATTTCCCGCACGAAAGTGAAACGTTACCGACAATAGTGAGTCATAGTGCGAGGGTCAGTGATCTTACAAGTCTGAATGCAACTTTGCGATCCCTATACTAAAGACATAATATAGTAGGTAACTGCTTCAAGGAGCTAGCGAAAGTGATTCTCTTTTCCTTGGACGACTTTCGTTGAGTTGTTTAAAGGATCACGCGTGGTCAACAAATGTAAGCAAAACTTGTTTGAAAGTACAAAATGTCTTTTATGCGGAATAAGTGTAGCTAAATTAAGCAGTTTAAGTTTGTTGCAGTATTTTTAAAGGAGTTAACAATTGACTATGGAGACTGTTTGATTTTAGGTCAGAAATTAAAAACTGTAATATTTGTGTCAATGATTTATTATTTTAAATAAATAAGTGCTAAAAATAACACATTAATCTAAATTATTTTAAATATCTACTTATAAATAATCTTCAGAATAATATATACTAATATTTAAAAAGGAAATTTGAGAAGATTTGATTGTTTGTTTGCATTGAATAGGCTCCGATACTACTGGTCCAATTTTGATGAAACTTGGTATGAGGATACATTGATTCATTTGGATAGGCTACTTTTTCCCAATATTCCCACGGGATCGGGAGTTACGCGGGTGAAACCGCGAGGTGGTTGTAGTAAATAATGGACTAATAACTAAAACTTTCGTAGTAAATTATCAGTCAAATAAGTAATCTGAAATCGAATCAGAAATAAATTTAAGGTCGGCTGCATAATTGCAGACCTACTGTAGAGCTCAAAAACGGCTGTTATAAGAATGTTTTCAACACAAGCAAGATTCTAGACACCTGCTTTAGGTGAAGTTTTAAAGTCTTCTAACTCATTAATCAAACAAAAATTATTAAAATGAATTTATAATAGTAATTTTCTAACTCTACCGGGGGCTGCAATTATGCAGCCGACTACAAGGTTTGTTAGCAATTAGTGCATTATAAAATGAACATGAAGTAAAAGTACTTACGATTGTAAACATCCACCGGATACGAATCATCGATAAGGGGACTTCGATTGATGGAGATGAAGACCAATTTCTAATTTCCATAGAATTAAGTTATACTTAAGAAATAAGTATAGACGTATTGGAAAATATGTATACTGACTAGCTTTTTCCCGCGACTTCGTCCGCGTAGACGTCGGAAATGGACCAAGGAAACACGTTGTCCCATACAAACTTTGCCCCCCTTTGTTCACCCCTTTAGGGGTAGAATTTCGGAAAATCCTTTCTTATCGGATGCCTAAGTCATACAAAGAACACACCCTTAAGTATCAGGTCTCTACGATCAGAGGTTTAGGCTGTGCGTTGATCCGTCAGTCAGTCAGGACAACGCATTTTATAACTATGCTTGAGTTAAGATGACCAGGCAATGGAAATAATACTTTTGGTAAAAGCATACTTAATATACATACAGACCAGACACAATTATCTGTACATACATATTTGTTTGAGGCAGATGTTCGCCCGCCGCGTCACAAAGGTCGTCAGAGAGGGTTAGAGAGGAGAATGGAAGAAGAAATACTGCGAGTGGCCCATATAAGTAATAAGGGATAGAAAACGAAAAATAACTAAAATTTGACATTAGCGTGTATAAGATATTTAAGTCAATGCTCACCAAAATGTTCTCCTTGACGGCTTAAATTACGTGTTGACATCTTACAAGCCTTCAATATCCAAGAACCTAAAGAAAAATGGTTAGCTACTGTTAATACTTAGACTAATGCAAAGTTTGATAAGTGCAAATCTGGGCCATTAGGTATTGAAGATGGGACATGGGCATTTTAAGAGTTTATGAAAGCTGTCTCAATGTAATTACAAAGTTTCGAACATGATCTATTGATTGACAAACGCATCATTGTATCTCTGTCATGTATCGATACAAGAAAATAGTGTGACAAGGGTAACATTAAAAACAAAAAAAAAACGGTTCATCCATTCGGGAGCTACGATGCCACAGACAGACGCACACACGTCAAACTTATAACACCCCCTCGATTTTGCGTCAGGGGTTAATAAGTAGAGTTTAACAAAGCTGTCTCAATGAAATTACAAAGTTGCGAACATGACCTATTGATTGTTAAGCGCATCAGAAATTGGTTAATTTAACTAATAAAAGAAAATAGTGTCAATACAAGAGCGATATTATAAGCAGAGTTCAACAAAGCTGTCTCAATGAAATCAAAAAGTTGTGAAAAAGACCTATTGATTAACAAGCGCATCAGAAATAGGTTAATTTATTATTATAACATAGGTAAAAGAAAATAGTTTCAATACAAGAGCGATATTATAAGTAGATAAAGCTATCTCAATGGAATTACGGTTTGAAAAAGACCTATTGATTAACAAGCGCATCAGAAAAAGGTTAATTTATTATAATAACCTAGGTCAATACAAGAAAGTAGTGTCAATACAAGAGCGATATTGTAAGTAGAGTCTAACAAAGTTGTCTCAACGTAATTACAAAGTTGCGAACATGACCTATAGATTGACAAGCGCATCAGTTTCCACGATACACATCAGATTTTCTGGGAACTGTCTATTCAAGTTTGATCAAAGAAGCCACGTGAGAAACTCAGTAGGATTCTATACAATCTTAAGTAGGTATAGGCAAGTACTAAGTACCTATACGATTGGTTTATCGTAAAAATGAAAACAAAGTTGACTCATGGAGAAATTGCTACTTAGAGTTCGTAAATAATGTTCGATACATTACTCGCAAATTTAACAGGAAAATCTCATGATTGATAACTTTTTGCCATAGTCAATGCAGATTGAGAAACTGCATTTAAATTGGTGAATCCGGTTACGATCTCCGACGTACAAGCCAAACAGACTGATATTAGAGACTTGTCTTAGAGACATAAGGAACTTACTTATAATACCAACTATGCGTCAAATTGTCCCTATTTAGGGATAGACAGAAATGACACTAAAGAGAAAATAATGTTTTGGGATTAAAAATAATCTTACAAATAATAGGTAACTTACCAAACCATCTCATTTCCGAAATTCATCAGATTCTCCTCACCCATTATCCGAAACATCGGGTACCTGTAACAAGAGAAACGTCTCGTAAATAATGGATAATGAGAATATCTCCGACAGCTTCCAAGGAATGCAGTTAATATTTCATCCAATAACAGGAATATTAACGGTAATCCTATACAAAAAAAGATCCGAAAAAAGGCTCTAGGGACCACAATTGCCTCAGCATTGTGTAATGGTATCTGTTTACACGTCCCTGGACAATGGCCTGTACAGGGACTGACCGGGATGAGGGAACAGGTCGGACACACGGACAGACAGACCGACTAGCACAGTTAACCGTAGCTACCGTAACTGGGTCATCATATATATATAGTGAAGTTCAAGGCGCGACGCTCATTGCAAGTCAAACTCTTGTTGTAGAAAGACGCACTTTCATCGGTGATAATAAGCTACCTTGATAAGGTGTTAAGTGTTTGTGATATTTGATCCGGAAACAGATTAAGGTAAGAATTTTGCAAAAATTCCAGGATCAAGGATTTTTTGGACCTGTTCTTCAGTGAGATTTCTACAGGAAGTGGGGATAATTATGTGTGAAAGTTAAATACTTCGGATGTACGATGTGATTTTGGAACGTGCCGTGTTATGTATGAGTGATTATTGTGATTAATATTAATTTCTGATATCTTTTTATGGATTAGGAATTGGTTAACGTTGTAACGGAGGTTATGTATAAAGAATTAGATGTGCAATTAATCAATATCAATTGCAAGTGTAGGACAGAAACGAAGACAATTAACGATTTATAAAAAACTTTAAGCGGTTATGTAAAGTCTGTATTTAATACTTTAAGTTTATTCAACTCGTTAATTAAGTGTTTAATTAGAAAAAAAATCCATTTATGCAAATTGCTGAAGACTAAAAAGTGAGTGATTGAGTGATAATCACAACGGGTAGGTAATTATTTGCAGTGAGATATTCAGAAAGAAACACCTACTTAATTAGCAAAATTTAAATAAGTATCACTTATTTGTATTCACATAATTATCATTACATCGCAAAGGCGACTTTGTTTTATACCTTAAGCTTTATATTTGTCATAATCAATTTCACACATATGAACACCGCAATTTTCTTCGGGCGTCTTTGGTAATGTAAATATGAACCTTCACTTTCTAAAATGTGAAATTGAGCAGCAACTAACCCTGGATTGGATACGGCTTAAAAACAAAACATTGTGCAACGATACATAACAATGATAATACATCTATTGAAGATGTGACAATAATGAACCATAAATAGAGATACCTTTATCTTATTTTCACGTTTTTACCTCATTGTCTACGCGTTGATCTTAATAGAATCAATTAAATTCTTAACGGTAACGAAGTCGATTGTTCTATATTGCAAATGGAGCGATACAAGCATTTTCAAGTTCAATCTTTGGTCATTTACCTTTGATTAAAATCAATAGGTAGTTAACAAAATATTAATTAATAGGAACCATATTAGTTATCTTAATTATAAGCTACTAAACTTAGTTATCTTAATTATAAGCTACTACCTTTTACGATTAGATTATTAGGAAGACTTTGAGAATGGGTAGCTTAATTGTTAGTTTTAAAATTTATAAAGCAAAGTGCTAGTTTTAAGAAATCAAAGAAATTCAACCCGTAACGTTGCAGTAATAATATTGACAAAAGAAATTAAAAGCCCAAGCCACGGTCACGTTGAAAGTGGCAAGGAAAGCTGTCCGGTAAACGTCAGAACGATCTCACAGTTTCTCGTTAGTTCCTGTCGTGGTGATGTTTGTAGAAATAGGTATACTTATACAAACCGTTGGAGTTAGTTACATCAAACTAATATGCAAGTCTATAAATGAAGATCTACTAAGTAACTCTCATCAGATTAACTGTAAGCCTAACTGTAGTCAACTATTACCTGACGGTAAAGAACTAATACATGTAGAATATTATGAAAATGAGCGCGCAAATAAGTATATCGATTACAACTACAAATAAAATACAAAACAAAACATTATACTTTAAAGCAATTAATAAAAGGAAACATCGTTTCATTAAGAAAGGACAATTCAATGCACACTTAATTTACTTTCAGTTATTAAAATACCAAATTAAAGATTAAAATCTTCACCCATTTGAAAAAGAAAATGAAACTGAACCGCCGGAATGTCTCCTAAATGACTTCACGGAGTCCATTAATGTCATCATGATGATGTTTGAGCCGTAACACTTCGAATCATGCCTCATCCAAAAAAACTTTAAAGTGAAAGTTGTGTCGAGAGGAAATCTCGTCATTCACCTGCAGCATTGGGTAACCGAAATTGTTTTAAACGAATACTTAGAGGTAGGTAGGTATCTACGTTTTTATGAACGCCCGAGCCGCTCGGGTCATTATCTGCTTGATGTTGATGCATTTACTTTGAGAAAGGCAATTAATTTTATCATGGGGATTGGGTGTTCGAATCTTCTGTCAAAGTTGGGTGGGAGTGTTTTAAGGATTGTTTTATTATTTACTTAAAAAGCTCAGATTTTCCGAAAACAAGGAACAACCGTGGTACCTATATAAAAGTACTTGCCTTCGCAATCTTTGAATACAAAATTGAATATTGACTGCTGGTAGTTTGCAGATCATCAAATAACACACCTGTGCGCTACAACGCGAGTAAATAATTAGGTTCCCATTATAATTTCAATTTCTTTCAAATCACCATTGAACTAGATATAAAGCCATGCCCATTCATGAGTCAGTGGACGTGACATGCGATTGGCTTACTTTACTCATGTCCACTATTTTGTCAAGTAGGCTAGGTACCTATAGATAGACGATGGTGTTCGTTAAGCAAGTGCATCTTGAGCATGTGTACCGTTCGATTGATCCGCATCAAAAGACGTCTAACGGTGGGCTCACCTATTAGTGGAACACCGCACGCAGATCGCGGCCAGTCGTTTATATTGATAAATTATGGAAATCGATAAATAATAATATATCTGTAGCAGGTCCTGTTGAATAGACCGAAACTATGGAGATGCTCTCCTTCTTTTCTAGAAATTTAAAGTTTGATGAATTGACGTCACCTCTATGTAACGTAACTACGATATTATGATAATGTTATAAGTGTATTGACACGCAAAATAATGATTTAATTGCATATGATGCATTTTATAATTTGTATTCATTAAAAGTTTTCTTGAATGTTGGGTTCGGTCAACCCAATTCGACGTGCAGACATTAACTAAGATGATCATTCTTTAATAACTACTTATTATAAAGTTTGATTAGCTCATTGGCCAACCAATAGGTTAAGGAAATATCTTTTGATAGAGTTATGAATGACACGGCAAAAGGCGGCGTTGGCGGGACGATTTAACTCTTAGGAATGACTGGTGTGCAATAGCAACAGATCGCAGAAGGGTAGAGTTTCCTTTGCCCTGCAGTGAGACAATGTAGGTTCTTAATAAATAAAGACAAGAAGGTCTACAAGACATAGAACTGAAAAAAATCCTGGATGTGTATTGAAAATTGGTTAGAAAAGTGTTTGCTCGAACCCCGCATGTAGGTCAACTCCCTCTTGATAAAAGACATCCATGCTTAACAAGCGAAGATCCTGCATCTCTTGCAGATGAATCACAGTTCATATTCGAGTAGTTAAATAAAACACTCAATCGGTGTGCACATCCGCGTATGAAACACGCACGTTTACCGTCTTACGGACGGTTTTAGAAAGCGGACTGCACGGTGTACCGGTCACTGAGTTAGTAAAAACTCCAAAAAAAACGTCGACAATAAAATTATATATGTATTTGTAAGAAAAATACTCGCAAGTGCGTTTCTAAATTATGAAGAACTTCTTTACTTTTATCAAGAGATTAGAGATTATCTATTGACATTATAACTTTACTATCTATAACCATTCAACAAAGTTTAAAATAAGTATTTGTAGAAATCATTGAAACTTTATAGAGAGTATACTTAACACACGCATAGGTAGACATAAATAAAAGTAATTGCGTCTTGTACAAGAGGAAAATCGTCGAGTGAAATTCTTGCCTAGTTTTCCACGGTGAATTTCCGATGAAAGTATGGAGCTAGTTGGTCACATCGTAATAGCAGGTTTTAGTCCTCAGTCCGAAATTAGAAAAACGTTAACCTTGCACGGCAGTGGTGTACCTACACGCGACCGGCCCTGCTTGCTTTCACCTATCGCCATGTTTGCGGCGCGCGCGCTTCGAATTGGAGACGCTCGCAACCGACGCAATGGTTTAAGTCCAATTACTATATGCTAAGCAAAATTTTTACAAGAAAAACGTGAAAAAGAACAGGGTTAAATTGTGAAAATGCGTATGCTACATTTTCCAGAGTAAACGACTCCATTTTCGACTAAGGCGGGCGATCAAAAGTTATACTACCTACATTGTTGTAACAAAAGTTGTAAATTGAACAAACATTGTGTGAGGGTCTTTTTATCGTTCCTTATTTATATCGTTTAGTTACTTATGATAACGGCATGACTAAGTTCAGGAGAACTTTAAAATAAAGGGCCAATAATCGGAAAAGTATTTCATATAATATAGGTAACTGTTTAAGGTAGAAAAGTATTTGTTAGTTAACCTTATCATTATCACAAAGTAGTAGGTCGTAATGGGCGTGAAGATCCGCAACGAACGAAAGTGAGGTTCCCGCGCATTACACCGGCAACTTAAACCGCAAGCGCAGGGTTACTGGGTCAAGGGGTCGATGCCTTCAGCCATTTAATCCGTTTCATACTATTCACTTTATTTATCAGATGAAAGTTTGCATTTATCAATAGTTATTGTTTTCTTGTTACAAGCACATGGTCCAGTAAAATTAACATTGTAAGTAGATGTAGGTTGAAATAACCTTATTTAATAACCGTCAATAACAGTTTTCTACTAGTGAATAAATTGTGTGGTTTGTATAGTAACATTGTTCATATTTCAATGGGTATTAACGATAAGTTAACACTAAACATGCGTCATAAATAAGTATTGCGCTTAAGTAGGCAATAGCTTCCCGCTTTCTCTACAGCAATTCTCGCCATTTTCGCAAATGACACGCATACGAATAGGTTTATTTATACGGAGACAGAAGCAGTTAAATAATGGTGCATAGATATTACCCGAAAAAAACGTCAGCGGTTACATAAAGTGTTTGAGCAGTAAACAAGTAAATGGCGTCGACAAAACATACATAAAACATTAGTGACTGTGCAACGTTGTCGCCAATTTCTCTCTCGAGAATCTTGACGGGCTCGGACTGTCACTGGACTCACCTGCGCGGGCGGCGCGGGCGTCTGAGTTAACTGCGCAGGAGCAAACGCATCATATTTACTCAATATTACTTACAGAGTATGGCAGTGCATAAATAAATGATATTATATATATTGGGCAGTAAATAGTATAGTTATAGCAATATCAAAATAAAGTTATGTTGGAAGTAGAGCCAAAAATATGCTCTACAATCTATTCTATTTACCAGCTAGATATCATGTTTGTAATCAAATCACAAATCAGCACAAAACGTGACGCAACAATTTGTCAAACCGGAAACTTAGAACAGGTGTATTGTGCTAGTATCTAACATTTATCGGTCAAAGAAAGTGGACCGTCCGTGAGCGGTTTGTGACCAACGACCGTTTAAAATTTACGTCAATTTATATAACTAGCACCTTCAGATGAACGTGAGAGGTGTCAACTGAACTACAGTTAGTGAAGAGACCGGGTTACCTACGTAATATGGGTTATACGAGCTTCGCAATATCTAGGTACTCGTGACTTGTCAACCGGATGTGGTTTAGGTTATAATATTTTAACGTCTTTCATCTTTAAAATCAAGATGTTAAATCCTTAGTTTAGGTACCTAGACAAGCACTAATTGTACGTCTCAAAATAAAGCAACATAAACCTACGATGATAAATAGACTAATAAATCAGAGAGTTTTCGTAGAGCTTTAAAGCAACAATAAAAATCCATCAATTAATTGCTCATCTCATCATCCTCTCATAATCCCCACATCCTCATAAAAATAAACCGATGGCAGCACGAACGAGACGACTACTTTCTAAGCAACTCTGAAGCAAGCGATCGATTCACGAGAATCACTCATCAGAACACTTTCTAATCGACAACACGTCCATTGCGCGAGAGCACAATTAAATTAAAGAAAGTTTATTACTTAATTTTAACTTAACTCTTACCTTTGATACTGACCGTTTAACTTTACTTACGTTTCTGTTTATACAGGATGCATCAAAAAGTGGCCGGATGGGCGTTGTTAGCCCTCATCAGCTCTTCGGCGATACTCCACACCCTCGCGTACCCTCAAAGCGTTCCCCTAGTATCGCAGGTAAATATTCAAACAAATATTACTCACCTAACAATACTTATATAAGTAATGAGAAAGTTTCAGTTCATTACAGACATTCATACATGCAACAATTTCAATGAACTCTAATTATGTTTAGTAGAGTAACCATCCATTTTTTCCATAAATGAAATCAATGAACTTTATAGAAAGTACCTCCCTAACTGACTGATGTTGGTTTTTTCCAGGTAACGAGTAATGTAAGAACACATCACCCCCAATATTACAGTAATTCATTGCCAGCACAACAGGCTCAAGTTGGGGAAGAACGAAAATACGCCGAAAAATCCAACGCATTGAAAAAGGTCGCTCTTGATGACATCGACGAAATACAAACCAATTCCATTAACGATGGTTCCTTTTCATGGTCGAACATGCTTGGTAAGTTCATTTAACTATAAGATTATTAATTGTGTAGGTACCTATGACGTTCACTCATGGTTATGTTTGACATATGACTATTCTTTTTTTCAGGGATGATAATGCAAATGATTTTCAACCCTGGCACGCAGACTGGTCCCAACAAAAGCGACAACTTGGAAACCGAGTCTGTTGCCCCTTCGCCATGGGCGGGTCTCATTACGATGGGTCTTAAAATCCTCACCGCGATTCTTGGCGGAGGTGTTTCCAACGATGGCATCGACAAAGTAGACAACGGCTCTTCACCCATGCAGGTAATAAAATCATACATACTCCACTTCGTACGGCCATTTCGACAAATAAAGACAAAATGGGAAATTTTGACCGACATAATAATGACATTGTATAAAAGTAAAACTTACCGACAACTCTCATTTTATCATTTATTTCCATACTGATCTACTAACATAGTTACTGTAGATATTTTACGTAAATAGAAAGTTTGGTCACTTCCAAGTGTAAAAAGCACCGCGCTATTTATTATATGACCCTCACTAGCAGGTATTTTATTTATTCATTAGTTAGCAAATATAAACCTTATTCACAACAAATAACTGAATCCTCACACTTAGGAGGACCTCATCGAAATACGGGTAAATACATTGGTACATCAAAAAATAACGTAACTAGATTTTGTTGAGGTTTTCCTAAATCCAATAATGTAAATAGTAAAATTCGGTTATGGAGATGGTGTCGCTTCTCGCTTGCTTCAGGGTATATTGGCTGTGGTTCTGTCGACGGTGCTCGGTGCAAAAGACCCCGACCAAGTCGCCTCCATGGCAAAGCAGGCTGGAGAGGTATGCCGCCCTTCCTTCCTTTTCCATTTCCTATATCTTTACGCATTTATTTGAATCTCCTATCTTGACAATCATCTTTCTAGACTCTAGGACTTACTACCACAGTCATCACTTTATTCTATCGCGATCATCAAGTGATTTATCATCTGGACCGTAATATTAATTGAAACCGTTTCTTTCTCAGTTCATCAACATCGTTGTAAACCTTCTGGACGCGTTGAAGACATCCTTCTCTCATAGGTCGTTAGCAGCGCGATCGATGGGCCGCAAGGACTCAGTTAGTGACGCTGCTCTCGCCGGCATCACAATGCTGAAGGTCTACCCTAGATCATTCGGAACATCTAATGACAAATGTCTCCAGAAGTACGTCTGTGAAGCCAACAGGGAATGTTCGGCTGATGTTGGCCCGAAGAGCATCTTCTGTCAACTCGGAACGTAAGTTTCTACCTAGCTACGGTTTCCATTTAATGTGAAAATCTCAGTTGAATTCAACTCTAATTAATTGTATTTTGTGAACAGTTACGCAGCCAGTTTTGTACTGGAGAGGCAGTCTGGAGGAACATTCGAAGAATACTTCGAGGCTGGTCGCCGTGGCCGTTCAGGAATTGACTGTCGCGAACTTTACCTTGAATGTAATGAAGTTTAAAGCAGTAGATGACTATTCGCCAAACAAAAACCCTAAACTAGTGATACGAACATCACTAGCCTATTTCTACTTTTTAGAACTTTTTAACTCGTTTAGCCGATTTTTTACAAAAATTTGTTTAACGATTGTGACCTCATTTCCAACAGAAAACCAAATTAGAAGTTCTGTCTTTAGAAAACACATCTTGATGTGTTGGGTGTAGTGTTGTTCTAATTAATTTATTTAAATTATTTATTTATTTAAATTATTAACTTATTTTAGAAGTTAATAGGTAACTTAGGAATTTTAAATAAACTTATTTTATTGAATTATCCCTCAAAAAAGGTAATAATTTGAACAGTTAGGAAGAAATAATTAATTGGCAAGTCCATACATCAATGTTAATATTGATGCCAATTTCTTTATAATTAACGACTGATGTAAAAAGTTAATTCTGCGTGATATAAAATGTTTTATTTATATCACCCAATAGTTAGTATTTATGTATATTTTGTATGACTGCGTGATTGAGGACGTCCTTGTGTGATTGTGTAAAATAAACAAAATATAAAATTAAAACATTTTTTCCTTTTAATTTCATAGTGATTACCTGTATATTGTAGAAAATCATGATTATATGATGACTGTGTTACAATACCGTTATAATGTCAACTTATAAAAGACAAGGTCCATAAGTAGAGCGTATAGGTAACGCAGCCATGTGCGCCGACGCATCTCGCGCTGTTCATGTCAGTCAAACCTTGACATTCGTATACAACGCGTGTGACAATCCAGGATGACAATAGAAAACGTATTGTCTCATATGGGAATAGGATCAAAACTTACTGAATGGTACAGAACAGTAATTTCTCTTTTTTTAAGTGATTTTTAAACCACATCGAGGAGATTTAAGAAAAATAGGTGACTTGAAAACGGTCTTGCCTTTTTTGTTACCTTTTTTAATGTGGTTTTTTTTAACCTTTTGTAATAGGTATTCTGAATACACGGCACCCATGCAGGACCAGCACATTTATTATGCTTATGAACCCTCATCCAGTCATGGATCAGGAGTATCTTCGAAACAGTAAGTAGTTTTTTTTTTAATTATCTTCACTTCATATAAAAACTGCGGGTTCAGATTTTAATGAAATGAAGATAGGACGCAGAAACTTTTTTTTATCTGTCCAGATTGGTGAAGTAAAAATGTATATGCGCAAACATAAAAGCTCCTTAAATTAATAATTGGTGAGCGATGACACATAACGATTTTTTAAAACCAAGAGTATAATATTCCCGCTCATTAGGCCGGTTGCAAGAAATAGTGAAAAAAAAGTCGGTTTAAAAAAAAAATCAAATTAAATAAATTGGCGCAGTTTTTAAATTTGTCCGCGTTATTTCAGCGGTCACGGAGGCGGAGGTTTGAAGAGCAACGCATCAATGTCAGCTTTAACTCTCCTCGCATTCTTGTTCTTTTTACACATCTTACAACAATGTATCAAAGATCACATGACCGAGATGAGCTCAACACCGATCATGGTCATGACAGCTGGAAGAGAAGGCGAAAATGACGTAACGAAAAAAGTCGATAAAGCCGGAGAATTAGACGATGGAAATCCCGCGGAAGTTTACCGAAAAAAGGAACAGTCAAACAATATGATGAGAATTAAGTTAAATGCAGCTGATTATGTCATGAATCCAGAGCACAAATCTAAAAATATTTATGAAGATGAAGGAAATAAAAAATCGTTTCCTGGATATGTGAGCGCAATGGACGAAAAATAAAATAAATGATTGTTTTTAATATTATATTATTTTAATTTAAATATAAAATAATGAGGCAATTGTGATGCCTTGTTATTCTAAAAAGCAGGGTCAAAATATAAAACAAACACTCTGTAGGTACCAACTACTAAAAATCATCTATTTTTATATTTTGACACCCACTTAATTACATAAAATTATTTACACAATTTATCCTCATCTAAGATAAGAAAAATGCAAATTATGCATGCAGGTTGAAATAATTTAAAATTTTCCTTTCACCAATGCGTATTGAGTTTTACCTACATTAACCATCTAAAAACTATTTTGGGAAAAACAATAAACTAAGAACAAGATTTTGAGAGAAAAAAATCTAAAAAAAACAACGATAACTTATACTTATCGTTGTGTTTAATAAACTCCTAAGAACATAGCATTTAGTATAAGATATCTTACTCTTATTACACTACAAAAAATATAGTTTTTAATTACAGTTAGGAAATATAGATTAATTTCCAATTGCGAGTCAAATAAAGCATAAGTATGTAGTTTATAAACCTTATAAAAATGAGTCAAATCTAATCATGGTTTATAAAAATAGTAACTTTATGATAAATAATATTAAGTGCAAAGACTACAGTTTAAAAGATATTTATTATATTATGTGCTTATATGCTAAACCAAGTAAATGTTTTAGAAGTCTGAAGAAGAAATTTAGCAAATTTTCATCTGAAACATGTCAATTTAGGACAGATTTTTCATGCATTTCAACCTCTCTTGCATCAAACATTTACGTAAAATGGAATTATAAATAAACGCTGCTTAAATGCTGACTAATAGATAAAACATCATTATGCCTAATTCATATTCATTCTATAAACACGGGTCGCGATCGCGTTATAACAACTACTTATTTTAATATTTACCCGTTTCGATCGAGTTACACCGATCGTGATCAGGGGAAGACTGGGGAAGCTGCGAGTGCGTAAAAAAATAGTTTATGAAGCGAGATAGTCCTTAAGCAGTGTTCATTATAAGCCCGTTTTTCGGTCTTACTTATAACTTTACTTTCTACCTAACTTACTTAACGCCAGTGAAAACGATGCAAAACAATTATTTACCTCAACTGCTAAGCAAAATTTAATAAAGTAAGTTTTGAATTTATCCCCTTTAGTCATAAGCATTTATTAACCTTTCTTTAGTTTAAATGTGTTTTGTCACTTTAGCACACGAAGGGCAAGCATGGGCCGAGGATAAAAATGATGTCCACCCGTTATGTCCTCTGTCAAGGGAGAAAATTATTTTGTCCACCTGCCAAACCACGGCAAAAGGAGAAAGGATAAGTAAATCCCCATTTGACATAGCACGTGGACATCTATTCCCCGCCTATAGCATGGGGACTTATGGAAGACAATAGAGTAAAATTAAGTCAAACAAATAACTTTGACAAGAATGACAAGCACAGAAGTTTAAAAAAACGAATTTTTTAGATTTATTTGCGACGACATTGTTCTTATAATGGCAATAATTACGGGGATAAGCGTTTCCCCCGTTTTGTCTACCGTGGAAAGTTTATCCACTCTTGCGCCCAAGCTCGGAGGGTGGACAAAACTTACAGAGAGAAAGACTATTTTGTCATTTCCCTGTGGATAAAATGTCTCCGGCCATGTTTGCCCTGCTGCCATCTGCCAAACACATTTTACCTATAGAAGGCTTATTAAATGTTTATGAAAAGGGGGTATAAATATAAGTTCTAGAACTTCCTAACGCGCTCAATGTATTTAGTTTGAGTGAGAGCGCTAGATCCCATCGTGGGATCTGTCATTCTGTTCCAATCCGTTTGTCCTACAACGAAACCGATGGCCCGCATTTTCTCCTGTTCTCTTCTCTCTTCAATGTCGGCCCAGCGTACCTGTTTTATGAACAACACTATGAAAAACACACAGCAGTATTTTAACTGCAATCACGAAGACTCACCTTAGCCATATTTTTTTATAATAACAATAAAATACCTTTGAAGAGAAAAGCGTATACTTTTGTTGGAAAGTAATCAGATGATAATTATTAAAACTATGACTTGATATCGGCAATATGCACAAGTCGTGCATTGCCTTAATTGAAATAAAAAAGGTTTTAAGTAAAAAGTTGATAAGTGTAGAAAAAAATTGTGCCGAAAACACACAGTAATAAATTCTTTTTTTTGTGGTAAGACAATTGAGACAAATCAAACCAAATAAGTCTCAAAGTTCCATGTCGAACGCTTCAAATAAACACGAATTCAAATTCAATTCGGTTAAAATAAATGTCCATTTTGATATAATATCAGATAATTTCCGATGGTAACAAATGTTATAATATACTAGATAAGTAGATAAAATGTCGAAACGGAATGAAGTTAGAAAGATATACGCGACGAATTAAAAACCTCATAATTTTTTGGAGTCGGTTATTAAAATATATCGAGTTAAAAATAAAAAGGTCTGCTAAGCACAGTAGCACGGGACTCGCGCGACAAATCGATATAGCACCTATCGCTTATTCACGAGAAAAAATGTGAGAAAAACGAGACGCTATAACCTATTGTCTATTCCAGAACCAGAGAGCAATCACGTTATTGACTTTAGGTGTCACACCGAAATCACTACATAGTATAAAACAAAGTCGCTTTCTCTGTCCCTATGTCCCTATATCCCTATGTATGCTTAAATCTTTAAAACTACGCAACGGATTTTGATGCGGTTTTTTTAATAGATATAGTGATTCAAGAGGAAGGTTTATATTATGTATAATACATGCATAATATAGCCGAGCAAAGCCGGGACGGGTCGCTAGTAAAATTATAAATAAGGATCATTCTTCATAATATATTTTTGTCGGGTGTCTTTCACGAAGTTTTGTCTCGTGGTATGGATTGGGTAAATAGATTTATACTAAGTTTGGACGCGTTACGACAAAAAAGAGATAAATGAATGGATGAAGAATCAGCTGCGCTCCATGGTTTCACGTGAGCCAGTCCCAAACTCAATCGGTATCGAATCTTGTTAAGCCGGCACTACACTACTCGTAAAGTTGATCGAAATAACCCGAATTAGACAGTGTGGAGAAGCACTTCGGGGTACCTCGGGCAACATCGCCTCCCTCGGTTGACTTCCTCTCGTTGTCGGTATTTGTGCACGATTCAAAGGGCGCGAGGTGACGCGGAGTTCGAATACGAACGTTTCTCGCGAAGTTGCACGAGTGTGTAGTCACATACTTCGGACCTCGGACAACCTCGTCGAGTAACTTCGCGAGGCTTTTGAGTCTTCGCGAGCGGGGTATTAAACCTCATGGCTAGCTAGCTAGATGTCAGATGAGGCGCCATTTCAGCCATTCGGCCATTTCAGGACTCCAACTATTCAAACACAAAGCTTCATAGCAATCGGTTTAGTCGATTTTGCGTGAAAGAAAACATAAACTTTCACTTTTCTAATATTTTAAAATACTATACATTTTTGTTCCACTACTTTTTCTGTCTCATAATCTTTTTTTTTCGATTTGCTTCCAAGGTTGCTGCTTGGTTGGTTTGCTTTTTGTTCTCTCTGCTTTGGTAGGATTAGGATTGTATGTTCGGTGTAGCACACGCTCTAGTTTTGAAATAGACTATAGTAAGTATTCATATTGGGACATACAACATGCGAGTGACACGACATTTATCTTGCTACAAACACGAAGAGAGATAATGTCGCGCAACATTTGCCATATTGAATACAAACCTAATCTCGATTTGTCGCGCGAATCGCGGCCGAAATTTCTTAGCAATATAAAATGAAAAGACAATACTTACAGTTTTCTTCCCCGGTTTAGCAATGTTAGGTTTCCACTCGTCTAATTGTAGGTAGTCCTCCATTGAGAGTTGAGATGGCCGGAGCGGCTTGTTGATGCCGTCGAGACGCGCTGTAACAATGCATCGATGTAATTACAAACTTATACATACATTCTGAAGGGTTATAATAGAGACATAGGCATTGGACATACGTCCTTTCGTAATTTAACTAGAGCATGCTAATAATAATGGCCTTTAGTCTTTATATCTAAACTAGTCAGCAATTTTAATTCATACTATTAAGGATTCTATAGGCCTATGACATGTAATAGATGGAGTAAGCTTGCCCAGCACTTATAACACCCTCCCAGCTTAGTTGACTATGTCCAGAGAAAAGAACTCTTCAATTCATATGGAGCCAACTAAGCCGCGAGGTTACAATGTTTTATTGAATCGTAAGAGCAAACACAGAAAAAGATATTGGTGTACGACCTGGATTTTAACCCACGGCCTTAGGAATGAGAGTCGACCACTAAGCCAACACCACTCTATCTTAGTAAATAGAAAATAAAATGACATTTTCCTAGTACCTATGATCCTCGTTTATTATTTGGGTGTATCCAACTATTTCCATGGAAATACAAAATGGAAAAAGTGGGACAAGCGTTTTTTTCCAATTTACATCCCATTATTTCCATTGCGGCAAAAAAACGCAGTTTTGTTATTTGAGAATCTGTAAGTACTTTAATATTTATGACGGCCCGATAAATTACTGATAAATAAAATTCTAAAGATTTATTCGGAATTTAATCAATAGAATTAACACAATAGGTAGCGGTTTTTTTGTCGCCAGCATAGAAATAGTGGAAATCAAGCATAATGGGATACACCGATTATTTTTATATTTATCATAGGATACTGGGTGCCTAACCAGTGATACTTAAATCAGGTACCTACTTACCTTTTTTTGTTAGCCTATTTATTGTACCAGCATTAAGACAGTAGGTATGTATTTATTTTAATCATTCTATCATTTATTTAGAACTCAATCGTCTTATCATTGAATTCTAACACACTCAATATCACATTTCAAATACAAAATTAAATCTAATAGAATTAAAATATTCACAACCATAACCTACCTAGTTGATCAACGTCGTCCATTTTCTCCCATTTCGAAGTAAAAACGGTTTCAACCTGTGATATCATAGCACCATCGCGGTTTTAGTTACAATGCTGGAAAAAAATTGATTAACCTAACCTAGCTTAGCCTAGCTAAACTTTAAAAGAAAAGGAAACTAAAGCAATAAAATTATTTAATAAATAATATTAAAAAAAAAGATAAATAAGACCTTTTCATAGATTAAAGTCTGGTTCATTGGAAATTGCCACCGAACTCTTTTTCTTTTTTTTTCAAATATCGTAGTAGTTGTATGATGATGAAGTATAAGGTTTAAGCGCTCACGCGTCCTGTTTGCAATAATATTTGTGGTCTTAGACATTATTATACTTCGCTTCAAGTCTTGTGGCAAGCGAAATAAAAACCGTGGAAGCTGGAGGCAATATGGCATTGCTCTTTTGCACTCATTTACTTTTGCAGGCGCGTTGGGTGATAAATACACTTATTCTTCATCGTAATGTGTTACAGGTTCAGCTATTTATATTTTGTTGACCAATAACTTGCATCGAGTTAACATTATTGTTCTGGCAAAATGGTATTGCACAGCCATACCCAAGTTTTATAACTTCGCGCACCAAGAAGATTGGTGTTCACTATAATAGTAAAATGTCATGAAAATCGTTGGAGCCGTTTCCAAGATCCTAATTACACATATATATACTATAATAGCTCGTTTAAATATAATTAGATAGCTATATATATTGTTTTGTTTGTCGGGCTCGTGTAACCCTCACCTCAGGTTCCTCATTGAATGGCTCGTCCTGTACATCCTCCATATGCACGTCCTGTATCGCAGCGTTTTGCAGCAACGTGGTCGGGTCTAGTTGGATGTGATGATCAGGTGTGGGGAAGAAACGAGCGCAAATTGTCTCTATGTCGGACAGTGAACGGTTGTGAATGTTCCTCTTAAAACACAGTTTAGGATCTAAATCCAATGTGCATATGTAAACCTATAAAATAGATACAATTTAAATAAATATATCAATATTGCAGGTCATTCCACACATCGCTATCTAGCCCCAAGCTAAGTAACTAGACTTGGGTTATAGGTTCTAGATAACGGATATGCTACTTATATACTTTTCTTTTGTAAATATATACTTATAATACATAGAAACAACCAGACCACAGACAAATATCTAAGCATAAATACTTGTCTGAGGCGGGAATCGAACCCTGTGTTTGCCCATTGTGCCAACTGGGTTGTCATATCTGGATCAATGTGTTTTCTGATGTTTTTATTAACATAGAACTTGCTTATAACCAACATATCACAGATCTAAAGATGAAAAAAACTTCAAGATGGATTAATGATTATCTGTATTATTAAATCTGATAATTCAACTTTTTAAATTCACGCATTTGTATATCTAGGAAAATAATTAATAAAAATCTAATATTATCTACACTTTATTTCAAAAGTTGTTTAGATATATAGATAGGCTTAAAACTTCTGGACCTATTTTGATGAAGCTTTGTATGAACATTGAAACCTGGGGAGTAATATAGGTTACTTCTTATCCCATTGGTTTTTGGAAGAGACCAGAAACCTAAATCTGCTACAATGGATCCATCATTGTCATTGAGACTCTGATGATGATGATGATGATGATGAAATTGTGACTATTTGGTAAAATTTTAATAACATCCCAATGGAATCACTATGGAGTCCCAATGGAATGGTAGTAAATACGTCGCTGGTGTTGCCTAGCAACATACCATGGTGTTGCTACATGACTATTTGGTAAAATTTTAATAACATCGCAATGGAATCACTATGGAGTCCCAATGGAATGGTAGTAAATACGTCGCTGGTGTTGCCTAGCAACATACCATGGTGTTGCTAAACAATATACCAATTCAACTATCAAGATTCCATTTAGCCACGATTCTAAAGCAGAATAACAAAGTGAGTCCATGGTGTTTCGATAGATTAATTAACATTAGGATAATATTTTTTGACAATAAATGTCTATTTTAGTGCAGGCTCCAGTCTCCGCAATAACCATACCAAGCCTACATTAGCAATAGATACCTATGTCCTTTAAATTACTATTAAGTAGCTTAAACTGATTGTTATAATTATTGTGGAGAACTCAATAAACATATTATTTATTTATTTATTACGATTCTATCGACACTCTATTATCGACACTCTATTGAAACACAATAATTGTGTTAGCAGAATTAGGCCCCAGGAATTACGCGGCTGACACCGCTGGTAACTACTATTGTCTCTATAAAGCTGTTAGCAAGTTATATTATCATGTTAAGCTGATGTATGACATATATACAATACACATATTACACATATTTATTAGCCATGTTTCAAAGAAAAACAGTTAACCATTTCTTTGCTTACTTGAAAGTTATTCTGCCTCGCATAATTCCAAATATCGGCGTAGCTCTTCAAGGTTTCATTAACGGCATCAAATATCAAGAATGAGAAGTATCCATCGGTTACAGTCCTTTTAAAAGCTCTTTTCAATGATGTAATGTATATTTCTTCTGAAGATTCATCATACTCATACTTCAATGTTGGTTTCTTTATCTGAAAATACATTATAAAGTCAATTAACGAGATGAAACATAGAAGAAACGGCGGAGTTTGGAGAAATTAACCCCGAGATCTCATCTTATAAAATACTAGCGATCCGCTCCGGCTTTGTACGGCTATATTATGCATGTATTATACATATAAACGTTCCTCTTTAATCACTCTACCTATTACAAAAAAAACCGCATCAAAATCTGTTGCGTAGTTTTAAAGATCTAAGCATAGGGACAGACAGCGGAAAGTGACTTTGCTTTATACTATGTAATGACTAGCAGCGCTCCTTACACGTGTACACACGTGGAAGGAGTCGCTTGAGAACGGCGGTTTGCAACTGAATGTGGCGAAGACAGAGTACTTGGCTTGCAATACCACAGATCCCACACCTGTCTGCGTAGACGGTCATATGGTCGAGCGGACAGACCAGTTTAAGTACTTGGGATCTGTGCTTCACGCGTCCGGCGACATCGATTGCGACGTCAAGTCACGCATTTCAGCGGCTTGGGCCAAGTGGCGTGAGGTGACTGGTGTCATTTGCGACCCCAAAATGCCGGTTAAACTAAAGGGACAGGTCTATAAAACCATCATTAGACCTGTCCTTTTGTATGGTAGTGAGGCGTGGCCGGTACTTGAGCGACATAAGCAGGAGCTGCGTGTCACGGAGATGAAGATGTTGCGCTGGATGTGTGGAGTGACGCGAAAGGATCGCGTCAGGAACCTCCGCATCCGGGGCAGCCTTCATGTCCGAGACATTGCAGATAAATTGCAAGAATGTCGCCTACGCTGGTACGGTCACGTCTTGCGAAAACCGGCTAGTTACGTGGGGAACAAATGTCTTGCCATGGCGCCTCCGCCGGGCCATGGCAGACTGGGTAGACCCAAGAAGTGCTGGCTTGACGTCGTAAAGGGTGATATGCGTGTAAATGGCCTTACTAACCAGGATGCCGAAGATCGTGCGAAGTGGAGGCGTAAAAGTAGGAAAGCGGACCCCGGGCTCCCGAGAGGGATGCAACCGGGAACATCGCTCGGATGATGATGAATGACTAGCAGCGCTCCGCGGTTTCACCCGCGTAACTCCCGATCCCGAATATCGGGATAAAAAGCAGCTATGTTATTCCCAATGAATCAATTTAGCCTCATACAGTTGGTTTCAGTTTTTGTGGGATTAAGCAACCAGAGTTTAGGTAGGACAAGATGTAATAGGTTTAAAGTTGATATTCCTTACAATTTTCCCAGTGATGGGGTCTTTCTCCTCAAGTTCACCTTCTTGCATAAAGTAGTCATCAATTGACATTATCCTGGCTGTTCCACCGAGTTCAGCTTCTCTATCTCGAATTAATTTCGCTACATATGATTTACCACTTCCTGGTGGACCTAAAATTAATAAAAAATATTTATATTTACTTAAGAGTTTGCATAGTGCGCACGAACGCATAGAGCCGCAAATAATATAGTAGAGTGAAGACAGCAGCTCAAAATGGACCAATCATACGGCCGAATTTAGCGCAGTGTGATCACCTATCCAAGAGTAACTTAAGTACTGTTTGTGTTTGTTAGTGTCTTTGAGTGAATTCTTTAGAAGCAATGAGAAACAAGAGTCTATCAATAACTTGTAATAATACTTACCTCTCAAAATAATAACAATTTTTTCCGGTCTTATATCTCGACCGGGTGGTTCTAATAGATCATCTATCATAATCATATGTTTCTTTGAAGCAGGAAAAAGTTCCTTAATCTTCTTTTCGGAAACAATACTTATGTCGCTGTCTTTACTGAGACCTCTTTTACGCGAATCCTTATCTTTACTTCTGCTACGATGAGAGTCTTCTCTTCTTAATTCTCTTGTTCTATCTCTATGGAAATCTCTTTCTTCTCTGTCTCTATGGAATTCTCTATCTTCTCTATCTCTAAAGCTGTCTCTATCATCTCTTCGATCTCTAAAGTCGTCACGCCTCATTCTGTCGCGGTCATCGCGTCTTCTTTCATCGTATCTATCAGTATTTCTTCTTTCTATATCATTTCGAGATCTATAAAGATCGTCTCTAGGTTCCTCGCGCGGTCTATCTCTAAATTCTCTTAAAGGTTCTCTAGATCTAATGTCATCTCTAGGCCTATAGTCATCGCGAGGCCTAAAATCGTCACGAGGTCTAATGTCATCATGAGATCTAAAGTCATCACGAGGTCTAATCTCGTCCCGAAGTCTAAACTCGTCACGAGATCTCAAATCGTCTCTACCAGATCTATTGCTATCTCTGTAAAACAATTCCCTGCTATATCTATCATCGTCATGGTCTCTCCGTGGCTTTCTTACAAATAATTCTTCAACTTCTTTTCCGAAATCTCTCTTTTTTATTTCTTCATCTTTCGATTTGTGATTATAATCAAATGTGTGAACAGGATCTATAAAGTCACGAGCTGAAAATAAATATTATGAAAAATTAATTAATTTAATTATACTACTAACATCAGGTGATAAAACGCTTCATTCATTAAGTAGGTTAAATACTGGAGTAATATTAATTAATTACCTTTCAATCGGAGAGGTTTATGTTCATATTCAACAACAATAGATGGGGTGAACAAAGTCTCTTCAATCCATTTGGGTTTTGCAGGTTGATTTACAATTGGTGGTATATTTTCATTCATGTTTCTATCTGGTTCCCTATAATATTCTTGATTATTGACATTTTGTTGAGCTGTATTATCTTGTATAATTGGTGCTGCAGGACGTTGAATCAGAGTCTGCATTAAAGGTCTCGGTTCATTATTAAACTGTTGATTTCCATTGTTTGGCCCCCCTTGGTTCATATTATTTGGAGCATTAAATCTGTAGTTTTGACCACCTTGTTGTATGCCATGTGGCATGCCAGGACCAGGTGGTCTCATGTTTGGATCAGGTTGATTCATCCCAGGTCCACCCTGCCAATTGTCAGGTCCTGGTTGCCTCATCCCTGGACCTCCTTGTCTCATATTGGGTCCTTCCATTCTCATATCTGGCCCTCCTTGCCTCATATCAGGGCCTGGTCTCATATTGGGGCCACCTGGACCTCTCATATTTGGATCATTCTGCCCCATATGACTTGATTGCATATTTGGTCCACCATATGATTGATTTTGGTCATAATGTTGCCCTTGTTGCATTAGACCTTGAGGATACTGGGAATTGGGAATGCCATACCCAGGTCTATGTTGCTGGTTGTTGGGTAGATGCATTTGTTGTTGAGTGTTATTACCTTCATTATTTCCATATGAGGCATTACTTTGATTGATGTTTTGGGCTCCCCGAACCATCAAAAGTATATTCATAATTTTTTCATCACCCAATATGCTATTGATACCTTTCGAAATGTTGGTGTAATCAGGTTGGTTCTTGCCACCTATTTGTTCTTCAGTTATGTCAATGACTTCTACCTTATTTGTAATGTTTGATGGTTCAGGAACTAAATCAAGACCAGGTATACCCTTACTAGAAGAGCTTGAGGGTAAGAAGGTAGAAGTATCAGATTGACCAGTGAAACTGTTTTGAGTGTAGTTACCAGGTTGTTGGTATCCTGTAGTAGTATCCTGGGTGTTAATAGCTATATTATTGCTATTATTAACCAGCGAGGGTATATTCTCTTGTTGGTATGACGCGGCAAAGTTCTGAGATGTATTTTGCTGGGAATAAGAATTTTGATTGTAGTTTGTACTGGTATTGTAGTTGTTTGGAGGAGGTGGTGGAATAGCAGAAATATTTGAAGCTTGAGCAGGTGGTTTTGGTTTCGAAGCTGTGATATTAGCATTACTCAATAGTCGATCTTTCTTTTGTTTCATTTGCTCCCTGCGTTCCATCAACTGAGCTCGGCAGGCCTCAAATCTCTCTTCATAATCTTTATAAGCCTGCTTGTCTGGATGATTAACATTTTCTTTCCTCCATTTATCGATTTCTTCTTCCCATTTTTTAAATTGAATGTCAAAGAGTCTCTGCTCCTCAGCTAGTTTCTTTAAGGCTTCAGTGTTTACTGATGGCTGACTGATACTGTCAGTATTAGAAGTCCATTGAGTGTTACCTTGTGCAGAGCTAGCATAGGATCTCTGTTGAGGCGGTTGTACTGGGGATGGTTGACTTTTGTTGCCGTAAAGTGGCTGGTTGTTCTCGTGTGGTGGTGGCGGCGGGGGTGGTTTGTCGGGCGGAGGTGGTGGTTGAGCGGGCCCCGATGGAGGGGGTGGTACACCACTCATAGCTTGCATCTGCTGTGCATACTGTACAAACCATAATTTGACACTTGTTCAATGAATAGGATTAAACAAATATCTAAGTAAAAGTAAGTATAAGCATTTAAGTAACAGTACTATAAAAGTAAAACGTCTAGTAACTAACTAACCTTTGTTATCAATATCATTAAGTTAAGATCGGCAGCAGGGGAAGACCGTATGAATGAAATATCTCCCAAAATAGGATTTTTTTTTTAATTGGCCACATTGTCAGAAATAGCATTTCACCCCGCCCCCGTCTATAGTGATTGCCAGTAGCAAGTAAGGTAAGCATTACGATTTTTGGAAATTTCTATGTAGAATACAAGGATAGAATAATAACAAGGTGACAAACCTTATCACCGTATTGTTTCTGCCACTGAGCATACTGCTGCTGCCATTGGGTCCATTGTTGCCAATTCTGCTGCTGCATTGCAGTCCACTGCTCCGGGGTATACGACCCCATGTTCATGTTAGGATTCATCCCCATGCCAGGGTTCCATTGTGCCGCGTTCGGCATCTGCCAAGACATTTTGCACACAAACCCTTGATAAACAAAAGTTTACAGATATGTTAGAATATTAGACCATCATCAAATCCAAGCTTTTTACTGTCAGTAAAATCGTTTATCGATTCGTAAAATGTCTACAACGAAAATACGACAATACGACAAAAAGGACGACGAACGACGGCAAAATAAAATGGCAATAACCATAGAGGAAAAAATCGACAATCAAACTTTTTTAAGCAAGCAATCAAGCAGTCGACGAAAATGGCGGAAAATGTCGAAAAGTTTGACGTAGATCAAGCACACAAGATCTGTGAGATCAAGTGATTGAAAGAAAATTCTAGTCACTTTTATTTAATTTCATCTAATTAAATTACAGGCAAGTTATAGGTATAGGCATTTTGTACTTAATGTTTTAAGAAAATCGATATTTAAGTATGTACCATCGATTGGCACACGTGTTTGCTATCGTCGGCGATCTATACTCTATAGTAGTCTATAGCTATTTGTCATTGAAATTGACGCGCGTCTATCGAATAGTGATGTACTATCGATAACAAGTTGAAACCGTTTTGTTTGGACAAAAAAAACACCTTAAAGTGGGAAGAATACATGATATTTTGAACTTAGAAATAATTTCGCCGAAAACTATTTAGTTTGGAATAAGATAAGAATTATTTTATATAACTATCTGCGCCCCGCGGTGTCACTCAGCTTAGTGCCAATCTTGTGGGAAATGCGGGATAATAAGAAGTCTATGCCTTATGCCAGGCCATCATCTATTATTATTATTAGTTATTGTTCTGAGTTAATTACTGTTCCACTATATACTTATAGGTTATGTTAGAGGTATGTTGAATTCGCTGTCCACACTGTATACGCTGGTAGCTTGTCTATACTTATTCTCTGTCTACGATACCAATATACCAAGTTTCATCATTTGTGTGAAGGAGTAAAAACATAACAAACTGCCGAATTATACCAACATACCAAGTTTCATCATTTGTGTGAAGGAGTAAAAACATAACAAACTGCCGAATTATGAATAGGTAAATGAGAAAGTAATATGTAAGTAATTCGTTTGAATATACAGAGTGATTTTTTTACGTGGGCCTTCAAGGCTATATATCCTAAACTGTAAGAGATAGCTAAAAATGCGAAAAGGAGTTGCGTGCTCGATTTTAATAAAAACCAAAACTGCATCATTAGATTTTTGAAGTTATACTTCTTTAGGCGCGTTATGAAAAAATGATGAGAGTGAAATTTTACAAAAGCGTCACACAAAATTCTCACGTCACACAAAATTCTCACGTCACACAAAATTCTCACGTCGGACGAGTTTTTTGCCGGACGAGTTTATTGTCGGACGAGTTTTTTGCCGGACGAGTTTTTTGCCGGACGAGTTTTTTGTCGGACGAGTTTTTTGTCGGACGAGTTTTTTGTCGGACGAATTTTTTGTCGGACGAGTTTTTTGCCGGACGAGTTTTTTGTCGGACGAGTTTTTTGTCGGACGAGTTTTTTGTCGGACGAGTATTTTGTCGGACGAGTTTTTTGTCGGACGAGTTTTTCGTCGGACGAGTTTTTTGTCGGACGAGTTTTTTGCCGGACGAGTTTTTTGTCGCACGAGTTTTTTGTCGGACGAGTTTTTTGTCGGACGAGTTTTTTGCCGGACGAGTTTTTTGTCGGACGAGTTTTTTGTCGGACGAGTTTTTTGTCGGACGAGTTTTTTGTCGGACGAGTATTTTGTCGGACGAGTATTTTGTCGGACGAACTTTTCGTCGGACGAGTTTTTTGTCGGACGAGTTTTTTTTTTTTTTTTTTTTTTTTTTTTTAATAATGCCAAAGAAGTATAACTTCTCACGCGCGTACATAAGTACACGCACCCATTTTTTTTTTTGTCGGACGAGTTTTTTGTCGGACGAGTTTTTTTTTTTTTTTTTTTTAAATGCCAAAGAAGTATAACTTCTCACGCGCGTACATAAGTACACGCACCCTTTTTTTTTTAATTCATTACCATTACCATAAATTCATAGCCTGGAATCTAACCTGTTGATTTTGCAAAAAAATAATCATCCTATTAATCAAAAATCATCCTAAAATTTATACCAAACGAAAGTGTTGCTGATAAAAATGAATTCTTGGAAACAAACATTGTATGGCAAATTAAAAAAATAGCTCAATTTTTTAGTTTTCTGCAATTTTCACCTATCTGTCTCTGGCAAAACAATAGTGCATGAGGCATAGAAGGTAAGCGATATTATTCTAAACATTCTAAATAAAGCACTTATTTACCATATTTGTAAAAACAGTTAATATTGTTTAGTGCAGCAGTTGGTTACGTCATTGGCCATACCTCCTCACTGTATTTTTTCAGCGATGGTTCTATGAAAATTACAGAAGATTACTAAAATGAGCTATTTCCCTTAATTCGCCAGACTATATTGTTTCTTGGAATAGATTTCTATTAGCAACACTATCGATTGGTACAAAAATGTAGGGTTATTATTTTTTTTAAATGAACCGGTTCGATTCCCGGCTAGGGTAATTAATGACTTTTCCAAAAAATCTAATGATGCAGTTTTGGTTTTTATCAAAATCGGGCACGCAACTCTTTTCAGCATTTTTGAAGTTATACTTCTTTAGGCGCGTTATGAAAAAATGATGAGAGTGAAATTTTACAAAAGCGAGACACAAAATTCTCACGTCACACAAAATTCTCACGGGAGAAGTTGTTTAAATCTAAATTGAACTTTATTGATTGTGTTGACAATCCTTTTCCAGTCCAGAGTTTTTTGTCGGACGAGTATTTTGCCGGACGAGTTTTTTGTCGGACGAGTTTTTTGTAGGACGAGTTTTTCGTCGGACGAGTTTTTTGTCGGACGAGTTTTTTGTCGGACGAGTTTTTTGCCGGACGAGTTTTTTGTCGGACGAGTTTTTTTTTTTTTTTTTTTTAATGCCAAAGAAGTATAACTTCTCACGCGCGTACATAAGTACACGCACCCTTTTTTTCGCTATCTCTTATAGTTTAGGATATAGCCCTGAAGGCCCACGTAAAAAAATCAACCTGTATACAACGGACGGACATTACGAACTTGAAAATGTTATATAATATATGAAAATATGTATTATTAACAACAACATACATATTACAGGTGTTATTGTTTAAATTAAATGAACCAAACTGACTGGTATTAAATGAAAGTAGCTGTCATATTATTATATTATAATATTTAGCTTGATCAAAGTCAAAGTCATTTTTTTTTATTTATTAGGAATTATACAGTACAAGATCACATTAAAACGCCTTCAAAAGTAAGTTAGGATGTGCGTTAGGATAGGTCCATTTGTTTGATTACAAAACGTGCTATACTGACTGTATCGTGATACTATATTTTTTTAACTATTTTATACAAGAAACGCTCAAGCTTATTGTACTTTACTAAGCACTTATAATACGTGCGATTTCATTGCCTACAAGGCCTACATTATGAAAATAATGCTCTGAACATGTGCAAATGTTATTTTATTATACCAGTCCTCATAATTTTGCGTGTATTTCACCAAGAAAAAAATCATCAAATTTTAAAGTGTGGCTAAACATAGAAATAATTCGATGCTCTCCCTATAAAGAAAAAACATAATGACATTGACAAGAAATGTTTATCGATATCGATTTATTTAAAAGGTGTCAAAGAGACATCACTAATTTGACGCCATTTTTGCGTTAATTGTGTGATGCTGTTGTTTTGTGTTGCATTTATCTACGTATTTATTGGCAAAAAGCCTATTATAATTGAAGAATTGGAGAATTTCAACGAATAAATCTGCGTTTGTTTACCTTCCACAATAATTAGCAAAGTTTTTTACGTTATTGTGATAAAAAATCCCAAGAGCTATGGTTACTCTGTCTGCGCGGGAAATGAGATAAAATCCATTTTACAAGCACACGCTGGGAAACTAATGCAATATGATACCTCCTAAGGCTCGAGAAAGTCGAAAAATGAAGGCAGTAAAACTATCAAAGAATCTGGAAAGCATTTACAAAGAAGGCAAATGTCGCGAGTGTTCAGTGGTCGTAACTCCTATGGACTTTGCCAAGATATTGGGGAAATTCACGAAGGTTAAAATTAAGTACGAAAGCAGTTCTAAGCCGACGGCGAAACGCAACTTGAATCAAGTCTCACCGACCTCACGACTAAAAAGCAATGAGAATGGTAAGCTTCCATTACGCCGCTCTGCCTACAACCCACACCCTGGACTAACAGGACCGAAAAAATCTAAGGTTGAAAATGCAACCCCAATATCAAAGAATATCCTCAAAGAAAATAATAAATTAAAGCAGACAATCCTAAACTTCAATTTGGATACTAATGAGGAGATAAATATCTACAATACTAATATCAAATTGATTTCGAGGAAGAAACTGTACCATATCGTTTTTGAAAACCCGAAAACCAAAAAGAAAGATGTGAAAAGTAAAATTTCATTAGAAGATCTCATACCTGACATAACAAGTGATATGTTACCCTCAGAATACTGGTGTATAGACTACTTTCCTAAGCATGGTGAACCAAAAAATGACAAAGTTTATGATCGGATAGCTGCTGAGCTAGAAGATCTAATGTATGATGAAAAAAAAAGTGGTAGCGTAGCGAAAGATGACAAAACTGATGAATTTCCTTCAATTATGGATATTCTTAATGATAATCCTAAACAAAACAGTAATAATATAAAAAGTCAAGATAGTACGGTTAGTTTAGAATCCAACGATGTTGAGGCAATGCTACTCGGTAAATCAGATACTAAATCAATTGAACCTGCTACGCCTATGGAAGTTGATAGTACAGATGTGAGTAGTTATTTGGCTGGTGTTCACCCATTGCCCAGTGTACAAGCCATTGACAATAAAAATGGTGAAAAAGCGAAGGAGCTTGCATCTATGGATGAATCTCCCGATAGCCCATCTATTTTAGATGAAAATCCACCGAAGGAGTCAACGCCTTCAGAGTTAACTGAAAACGCCAAATCTAGTGAAACGCAAAATGAAAGTGTAACAGACAAAACATCCAAAATTGACGAAAACGACAATACTAATTCAGACAACAGAAATAACTTACCTCATTCAAGAGCTGGAGTAACTCAGGTTATATTTAAAAAAAATGTCAATGGCACTTGTCTGAAATCAGTAATATGTCCAAAGAATTTGAAATATAATGTCTGCATGTTGGGAAAACCAGTGGAACTGTTGGGCGCACCCAAAGTGATTTCAAGTTTAGAAGATTTGCAGGTGTTATTGCAGATTGTTGATGAAAGTAATTTAGATAATTTATATGTACTGCATTAGTTTATCGTATAACACATATTTTACTGAAATAGGTAGGTACTAAGTTGTCAAGATCAAAGAGATCTTTAAAGATAATGTATTGCCTTGTAATTCCTGTATAAAAGATGGGCCTCAGAGGCAAAAGATGAAATCAAACTATAAATGACTGACATGGATTAATTATAATATTATGTATTCATATGTTTGTACATTTTTAAATAATGTAAAGTGTACATGAATAAAACATTAGATCTATGCATTGTTTAGCTATTATGATGAGACAGACAATGTCAAAAATATTCTGGATTACAATTTTGTGGGTTTCATCTGTTAAAAATTTGCTCTTAGATCCCTTATAACAAACTTTCGCATATAGTATTGTGAACTAATTCCATACCAATACAGTTTAGTTTGATTGTATTTATTAGATTAGTCTGATAAAGTAGTGCCTATAATACATTGGGCAGGTCAAATGTAGGACCTTTTTTAGTTGTTAACTGGTATGACTATGAATTTATTACTATTGCAACATTCAACTTAGAGCACCTTTTTAGTTATGCTGCTGTCAGTGTCAAAAGGGACATCGAACTAAACGCAACTTATTTCGCGATTTCTCGTATTTGGCTACACCTATTCTCTCGTCATCGCTTTTTGCTAGGTACCTACACCGCACTCGGCATGCGCCTATGTTCACCGACATTTTGTAATAAACCTTTGTGGTGTAAGTAAACCACATGGTGTAAACATCGCAACAAAGTCGTTGCGAGCCTCACTAACTCGCATTTAGTCACGCACGAAATATAAAAATTAAATAAGTATGTATGCGCGTCAGTTAAGTTTACGCGCAGTTTAAATAATATGACAAACAAAATCGAATCGATGATGTTTGGATTTTTGTCGTTAGGTGGTTTTAAGGAGATAAGTGGTTCTGTGTTTTTATTCATTTTCTATGTTTACATTTTCCATCATAATTAAAAAAACCGGACACGAGCGAAAACGAAACGCGCGCGCGCACATTATCACATCTAGGACATAAATGCAATAGAATTAAAATTTAGGAACTAAAGATTAATGTCCTACAGTTTTAAAACTTATTTCGCTTTCAATTTTAACTACTGGCAACACTTGCGGTAAAGTAATGGCGGCAAATAATTCAAACATGCGTTTTGTTTTTGCAGTGAATGTAGTGTTTGCTATTAGGAATAAGATATTTTACGACTTCACAATTTTTAATTTAGGTACATATCCAAAAATAGTTTGTGTAGTAATGCAGGTCGTCTGATAATAAATTAGTTTAAAATATGCTACCTAATACATAGTACATAATAATTACTTAAGTACTACTTATATATTATGTTCTAATCTTTCATTGATGTTTAATGAATGTTTAAATAAAAGTTTATAATGCCTTTACGTTGTTTATTTTATTGATATAATTAGTAATACCCTAACTAGGAATACACCGGTAGGTACTAATTTATTTCAACACTCATGGTGTTTTTGTAGGAAATAATGAATTGAAAAAATAATATTAAAACATTTTATGGGCCTAATATAATTATTTTTATTTGTAAGAAAATAAAGACACAGATTTAAGTATAATTAGTTAAATATTTATAAAAATACCTATGTTAAACTCAATGTTAATAAAATTAATAAACAAAATAAGAATGACTGGCCCCCAGGCAAAAAAATAATAATTAATATGGATTATAATTTACAAATAAAAGTATTTATATTCTCTGTTAAAAGCTTCAACATTCGAAGGGTAGCTGGTTTGAGTGCCTTCTTTGGTGACAGATAAGGTGGCAATATGACATGCTGCTCCTATTATTTGGTGAAGAGGAAACTTTTCAGTCATTAAGTATTTGGCTAGAGCTCCGACAAAGGCGTCTCCAGCACCCTAGAACAAAGATACAAATAACCATTATTATTTTATTGTGGAGTTCCATAAAGGAATTGATAATTTTAAAAATTTCTCCGTCCGGAGTCATAATTTACCGCCTTTTGACGTCATAAAAATAATAATGTTGGTGATTTGCCGCCTTTTTGACTTCATAAATATAATAATGTAGGTGTTGGTGAGAAAAAACCCCAAAGATTTTTCAATTTTGCTGCCCTTCTAGTTGTGACGCCCGGGACGATCCGCCCCTATGGGCTTGTTTAAAATAATTAAATAAATATTGTTTTCTAAATAATTGTCCTAATCGCGATTTTTAACTCACACGATTATGTATGAATATAATCATGTACTTAGTAAGTTAAAAAAATTGAAGGCAAATACTGCTAACTACTAATAGTGAGCGCCATCTAGACCCCAACTAGGTACTAAGTAATAAACTAGGAAGGAGGTACCTACCTACATCGTGTACAAATACAAAATGATGAGTTTCAGTAAAAAATGGCAGCTCTGAAGTTAGCTGCGAGCGTCTCTAAGTGCCAGGTAGCGTGACTAGAGGGCATGTGTACTCCGAAGCAAACGTAAAGTTAATTCAACTTACAGTGGTATCAACAGGTGTAACTTGTTCACATGGAACATGGACTGGTCTCGGGTCGCTTTTAGAAGCATAAACAGCACCATCACCACCCAAAGTTATGATGACAGTTTCACAACCATATTTCAACAGCTTTTCTATAGCTAAAACAACATTTCTGAAAAAGAAATCGATTTATTTAAAGTAAATTAGCACTAAGTAAGTAAGTAAATATGTTTGTTTGGTTTTCATGATTAAAATACCTACTAGTAAAGACAACAATACCTTAAATTAACATCTTCATCAATGAGTATTGATGCTTCGGTTTCGTTTAAACAGATAATGGTACAGTATGGCACTATTTTCAAAACTTCTTTCATAGCTGGCGCTGCATTTAGTAATTTTATCTAAAAAAATAATGTAGGTAAGGTTATTATTACTACTATAAATAATATACTAACCTTATTATTACTACTATTATATTGTAATTATTATTACTACCTAATCACAACAATTCTAATAAATAGCTCTATGAATCTCAAATAGCCCCATCAGTCTCAAATACCTACCCTTACTTAGGGTACCTATTACCTATTAAGGGTAGGTTCACTGTATTTTAGAGTTATTTATTAAAATACTCGACTAGCCAAGTCTGAAATGATAAGTGGTACATGAGTTTTAAACAGACCCATAAGATAGTTCTGTAAAATAACCTTATAAGTCCTAAATAAATTCATGTTTCTTAAAAAGTCCCAGATGCCATAATAGCCCTATGATTCTCAAATAAACCTTACAGTTACTTACTCCTTTGTTATATTTAAAGGCTTCCAATGTGGTTTCCATAGGAGTTTCCGATTGTGCTATAAGAACGTCAGCATTCTTCATTAGGTCTATACTATTCTCAACATCTTTCACACTAAGATGGCTGTTTGCTCCGGGAACTATAACAATTTGATTCTCTCCATTGTCAGCTACGGAGATTTGAGCAATTCCAGTGGTGGAGTTTGGAGTTAAGTATACATGGTCAACATTCACACCTGTAGCTTTGAAGTGGTCTTTGTATTTCTGGCCCCATTGGTCATCACCTAACTAAAATAAACAGATAATATTTAAATGATTCTCTGTTTTGAATAAATAGGTATTTATGCTGAATGATCATTGTGAATTAACCCCAGTAGTCCTAAATAGCCGCAATAAGTCACTAATAGCTCCATGAGTCTCAAATAGCTCCATTAGTCCCAAAAAGAACCAATGTTACTTACTCATTCAATATTTATTGTAAATTATACCTACCCTGCATATCATGTAAGTGTTTCCGCCAAGTTTAGTTGCCGCCACACATTGATTGGCTCCTTTACCACCGAAACTCGTAGTGAATTTTGTCCCATGGAGAGTTTCACCCGGTTTTGGTAGTCTCGGAGCATAGCTGTTGGTAAAGGTAATATTACAACTAGGTATCTATAGCATTCTTAAAAGCAACGAAATCCTAATCCCAACTAATATTATCAATCCGAAAGTTTGTTTTTTTGTTTGGATGATTTTTCTTCATGGTAAAACAACTGGACCAATGTGGATGAAAATCGATATAGATGGAGAATTACATTTTAATATGATACTTTTGATCCCAAAATTACCACAGGATATTATGTGCTTAAGCGGGTGAAAACTAGTAATAGTACTTATTACATAAATGATAAGGTTGAGCAATAAAGTAGGTAGGTAAGTATGGATTGGTAGTTATATATGTACCTATACTAAGTAAGTACCTATATACAGTCGATGTAGGTCTTATTGAAGAGTTGTGGGTCAAGCTGTAGCTACTAACTAAGAGCAGTTAAGCAACAAGGAATTTAAGGGCAAATATTACCTAGGTACCTACTTAAAAAAAATTAGGTAAAGTAAGCAACTTATAGTATTGAACAATGAATATAAGTAGCTGCTAACTAATGTATAGAGTTGAAAACAGAGTACTCTATCTTGATAATGCCATAGTGGTCTATGCAGTTAAATCCATAGGAAACAGCTGGTATAATTAGTAATAGAGTTGTGTTAGTTTAGAAAAATTTTAAACTTGTTAAGATTGGATGTATAAATTAAATTTGTAAGAAGGTACATACGTTGTAAAATCAACAGAGCAGGATCCGAGGACTACAATATTCGGTAATTTCTGCATTTTGTAAGGCAAGTAGGTTATAAAACAATACCTTCTTCGAATGAACCAGTGTCTTGAGTGGTTTTAAAACGTCTCCTTATCGTTTCTCTTTATTATATCTACTGTCTTTTCACATACCTATACATCAGTTTATAAGTATCATTACGGCCTTTGTAGTTCTCGATAAGATATCGCAAACGTAAAAACAAGTTTTGTCTTTGTTGTTTATTGAAAATATAACCTAGAAAATTTAAGTAAATAAAAACAAAAATCAATCAAGTTAGGAAAACGTCAATTTTTTTTTTCGTAAAATGTTTCATACTTTGGTTTCATACCGAGGGAAAAAACCCTGGCTCTGTAAAATCTCGGGTGTATCCCACTATTTCCATGAAAATGGAAAAAGTGGGACAAGTGTTTTTCCAAATAATATCCCATTATTTTCCAAAAAAAACGCAGTTCGCGTTATTGTAGAATCTGTTTACACTTTAATATTTAAGACTGATTGATAAATACAATTTTAGATAGATATTGAAAATTTGAAACAGCCATGGGTCAACAGGATAACTAGCGGTTCTTATGTTCGCCACCGTCAGCAATGGAAATAGTGGGAGAATCAATGGAAATAGTGGGATACACCCAAAATCTCTCTGCAGGTTGGGTCACCGTGTTTTTTATATGTATTTTGTTTTTTAACACGCTTTTATTAGGTCCACATGTATGTAATTTAGGTAGGTATAGTAATTTTAGTTATTCTATGTACTTAACTTAGCTACACTGACTTACACTATCACTTGGTTCATTCAAAGGTTCACCTATATCAAAAGTTATTAGGTACTTACCTATTACAATATTTTGATAAAACCACATAAATAAATCTTAGAAAAACCTCGAAGACATAAACCCATAAACGAATTGCTTTAGTGAAGTTATTTATTGGTGTCACAACACTTTTTTTTAGTTAGATTATTGAATACCGACTCAAATGTTAGATCAATTAAGTGTTATTCAAATTGATTAAATAATAGGTAAAAAACAAATAAATTCAATGTACATATTTTTAATAGTTTTACTACATAAGTACCTACTTCATAAATGCCTAATTATTTAATTAAATTATACAAACTATTTTTCTAAAGGATCTCTTTTCAGTTTGTCAGTATCATGGGTCTGTTCTTGTGCTTGTTCTTCTTCATTTTGTTCTCTGTTTTGGCTAGAAGTTTGCTCTGCTTGTCCAATTTTCTTTGCCATTTCACTGATTTTAGCTTGCTTATAATCATGCTTTGCCGCATCTAACAGAACATTCTGAATAGAATACCTATTACTGGGCATTTTGCTAACAAGATCAGGGTATGGATTCCCTTTTAATTCCAACACAACTTTATCAAGTACCCGTGCGTACTGGGGTTTAGGAGCTTTATACACTTTTGTATAAGATACTGTAGAATTTTCATATCTTGGTACAAGGACTTTGAAAAGTTTATGAACAAGATCTTTCTCGAGTAGCCAATAATCTGCTATATCCATTGTTGGTTTGTGGCAATCTCCATGTCTGATAGCTTCTGAAATTAACTGAAAAAGAAACATTTATTAGAGGTACTATAGTTTGAACTGATCAATAGTGTTAACATACTTGCATAATAACTTCAAATGTAACCTGATGGAATTGTACTAAAATGTAACTATAATGGAATTGTACAAAAATGTAACCTGAGGAAATTGTACAAAAATGTAACCTGAGGGAATTGTACAAAAATGTAAATTGAGGGAATTGTACAAAAATGTAAATTGAGGGAATTGTACAAAAATGTACCCTGAGGGAACTGTACAAAAATTGTACCTGAAGTAATTGTACAAAAATATTACCTGAAGGAATTGTACAAAAATGTTACCCGAGGGAATCATACAAAACAAATTAATTGTGACTTACTCTTTCAGCGTATTGTCTCGCTTCATCAGCTCGATGATGGTTAAGCTCTATCCTTTCAAATTTAATAAGGCCTGTTACTGTTTTACGCAGTTTTTCCATACGACCCTCCAATCCTTTTATATTTCGAAGTCTTCTAGGTTTTGGCTGAACGTTAATCCGCAGTTTAGACACCAACTTGGAAACATCTGCCTGATTCATTTTGGAGTTTTTCGTTATAATTCCAATCGAAATGAAGGTTTATTTAAAGCAGTGAATTAAATATTTAATTTACAAATGCAATTGAGGTTATGTCGATGTCTGTTCAATAAAGCAGTGTTACCACAACCTTTAGTGATTCAAAGTTACATAAATAAGAAACAAGCAGAACTTTTTTCCATAAAAACTCTAGTAATAATAAAATAAACAAAATATAAAGGCTTTTACACACGTCACAATTTGGTCGGGTCCGACATACAATTTGGTCGGATGTACAACCAAATTGGGACATGTGTATCGTGGTCGGGCAGACTTAATTATTATTAATTGATCAAATTGGATACGCCCACCCAATTTGGTTGTATCCGACCAAATCGGGACGTGAGTACGCATCGGACCCAACTTCGTGTTCGAAACAAACAAGTGTGAGTCGGACTCCCGCACGAAGGGTTCCGTATCATATTGTATTTGAGCTCCACTTCATTTTTGACGTGACAACGTTTTATAAATTGGTTTGCCGGGTGACACTTCAAGAAACTGCGTTACGCTCCGCTGACGTTATGCGCTCACAATGAGAGCGAGTGAGAGGCACGCGTCCCTTCCACTCGGGCATGGTTAGCCCGCCTCAGAGCGAGAGAGACAGACATAAAAAGTGAAAGGCACGCGTCCCTTCCACTCGAGCACAGTTGTTGTCACGTAAAACTTTCGCCCGTATACCGACTTTACAGGCAACCAGTTTTTTTTTTCTTTTTTTAGTTGTTGTTGGTAAAGCGACACTAATGAAATACATGATCTGTGAAAATTTTAACTCTCTATCCATCACGATTCATGAGATACAACCGGATGACAGACGGACAGAAAGGCATACAGACAGACGGACGGACGGATGGAACTGATAGACGGACGGACTGATGAACTGACAGTGAAATCTTAGTAATAGGATCCCGTTTTTCCCCCTGAGGAATGGAACCCCAGAAACTACTTAATGACCACGATGTGTATCAATGTACTCTCTGAATAGTATCCGACCAAATCGTAGCGTGTGTATCGATACCCAATTTGGTTGTGTCAATTTGGTCGGGACGACCAAATCGTAACGTGTGTAAAAGCCTTTAGATACACATTTCAAAAAGTTGATTTAAGTGAAAGTCTCTAAAAAAGGTGTTCATTTACGTACACAAATTATTTATTAAAGATCCAAAAAAGACAAAAATATACATTTTATAAATAAATGGCAGCACTGGAAAAAAATATTGTACACTTTTTGCTGACAATGTGCGTCAATGTCAATTTTATGAAGTTTAAAGTATTGCTATTGTCGACGTTGTCCCATAGTAATAGGGAGTTTTTGAAAACTATGATGTCATAATAAATGAAAGCCATTGTCTTAATGTATTTTATGAAAACTTGAAATTTACAAAGAATATGATATATTTTTCATTCTCAAAATATTAATAACATATTTATAATTTATATAAATCTTTTGTCTCGTTCTAAGCCTTCTGGGTAAATTTTTATTAATGTTTTTTTGGTTATTTATTCGTACTTTTTATTTTGCATACAGGTAACCCTTATAGCTTATAGGCGATTTGTATTTGTTTGATGAATTTCCGCGATTTTATTGTTGAATTTGATTTTCAAACCAATTTAACCAAATTATCCAACAGAACATAGAATTTGCTGGTGGAGTAACAGTATTAATTGTACGTAAACAATGGTTTTACTGTAAGTGATTTTCTAGGGATTTGCGATTAGATTCAAACATGGAAGGCCATACAAAGATAAATATTGAAAACGCCGGCGTATACGAGCTTTTGACGGAGCTTTGTTCAAAAACTTCGTTCAAGTTCTGCGCCAACAATCACAGAGTTTCACAAAAGAAGCTCACAAGCAAAATGAGGTCGTATTCCTACGAAATAATATTACGAAAGAATACTCAGGAACTCCCGACAAGTATGGGCGATCCTATTGGGGACCTACTGTCTTTATACTTCGTGTCTCACCAAAATGCGAAGAACACTGCTGAGTTTAGAAGGTCGCAGGATCTGAAGAGAGTAATCAGTACAATACGACAAACGGATTTCGGGTGTAGTAAAGAGAATGTGTATGCTGTTTTAAGGCTGCTTGTTGGACTCAGTAACAGTGTTAATGAAGATCTCTCATCAGAGATGTTCCAGGTACATTTACTATCATTATTACTTATTTAGTTGATTTTTAGGGACCCTATTAATAGACTTCACTGTCTGTGTGTCACCAGGCTGTATCTCATGAACCGTGATAGCTAGACAGTTGAAATTTTCACAGACAATGTATTTCTGTTGTTTATTCATTCAGCTTATGCAGTTAAAAAATTCCGTTTAAATAACATAAAAATACCTATATCAACTTACTATCTTGTGAAGTTTTCTAAAGTGGTCAATTACCTATAAATGTATTACATAAATGAGGAATCTTATCATAAAAAAAGATGTTATTACAATTTATTAACATTGCTTACAGAAACCTTTCAGTTTTGGTCTTCTTGATGAAATGCTCCCGAGACCTCCGCGGGCTGTATTTGGTTCTCCACTGCCGTACTCATATTTTCCCTCTCATGTCTTTGAATTGCCATTCTCTTTGAAGAAACAAGGACAAATACTTGACCAACGTATCTCACAGACTTATACTGAGTACACTGTTGAGAGTTTTGATTCTAAAGCCTGTAAGTTTAATTGTTTTGTAGTATTGTTTTATTGACTAGCAGTCCAGGACTATGTTTATCCTAATATTTAAACACATAAAATAGTAATAAAAAGTAGCTTAATATATTATTGTGGGTTCAATTCCCGCCTCAAACAAGTATTTATGTACAAATGTTTGTTTCTGGTCTAAGTGTCTGTATGCATAAGAAAAATATATAAAGTCAAATTTCAAAGTTTTGCTCACCTCTGGGCTAGATGGCTCTGTGTGAAATGTATATATTTATCATCTTTAAATATATATATACGGTGTAACAAGGGGGGTTGATCATCAGCTGCTGGGGGGTGGGGGACCTCAGTACCTATAGATTTAACCCCCCTGTATGTTCTGCAATATTTAGTGGCTCAAAAGTTATTTGTACTTTAGTGAAATTTTGCAATTACAGCCAAACTATCAGGTCTGCGATTCTGCCTTTTTTTGTAAAACAAGTTCAATAATGGACCTTTTGTACCCCTCCACCAATCAGAGTTTTAGATATAAAAAACTCAAAATAAAACCATTGAAGTAATATATTTTTTTAAATGTATTTGTTTGTATGGTTCTTAAAAAATATTTCACAGATTATTTTTTTCTGTAACCTATCTGAAAAACTACTGGCTTTCATGAAGAATAAACCCTGAAAGTTTCCTGAAAGTTCCCTAGGCCATCATGTTGAAAAATGTAATTAATAGTCCAGAAAGTGCCCATAATCGATATTATTTTAAATAATACACTTAAATATTAAAATTAAATACAATAGAATAAAAGACAATTTAATAATATAAACTTAATTAACCTGTTTCCAGTTCTACTAGACTCAACGAAATCGCAACCGCCCGGGCAGTTGGAGCTAAAGACCTTTCTCAGCCCGATGTCTCTTGCCTCAATGACATCAACTCATTTGTCTCCATATTCTGAGGGTAATACGTTCAACTATCCGAGGCTAACAGTACCGAGGGACTTGCAGATACCTGGGTCACCAAGTAATGAGTTTAATGTTAAGGTAATTTCTACTAATATTATAAACATTGGAGTTTTTGTTAGCGCTTGATTGATGATAAAGGAGCGGTGGCGTTTGTGACGCAGATGGTTGCGGGTTTGATTTCGCGGCTCACGGCGCAATCTAGCCCCAAGCTTTTTTTTTTGACGACCCAGTTGGCACAATGGTCTCCATGCCGGACTGCCAATCACAGGGTTGCGGGTTCGATTCCCGCCTCAGACAAGTATTTATGCTTAGATATTTGTCTGTGGTCTGGTTGTTTATATGTATTATAAGTATATATTTACAAAAGAAAAGTATATAAGTAGTATATCCGTTGTCTAGCACCCATAACACAAGTGTAGTTACTTAGCTTGGGGCTAGATGGCGATGTGTAGAATGTCCTGCAATATTTATTTAAAAAAAAAGCTAAGCTGTAAGCCTTCTAAACTGATCATCTTTCAAAAGTTCCTTATCGCGGGTTGGCGAGGGGACCTAGCCGAGAAAAAATGTTACGCGTTACGAAAACGTGAAACGAAAAACCGTACCTAATATCCCACATATATGAAAAGAAAAATATACATAAATAATATGTGTGTATTTCCTTTGATTTGCTATATTATGTTTGTTTCTAGGAATTACTAAGGATTGTTATAAAAATATAGGTGATTTTGTTTTTTGCAAAATCAACAGGTTCGATTTCTGGCTAGAGTAATGACGTTTTCAAAAATTTAGTGATGCAGTTTTCGTTGGCAAAATCGGGCATGCAACTCCTTTGAGCATTTTTCGCTAAGTATCTGTTATAGTTTAGGATTTAGCACTGAAGGCCCACATAAAAAAAATATACATACTTTCTTCCTGTTTTTGATAATTATTATTTTCGGTATGGTAGTTAAAAAAATAAGCCTTTAATTATTTTATTCTTGTTTCATTTTCATATGAACAGATATCTCTAGCGACAGTAGATACCCCATCGAAGGATGTCCAAGAGGTTTATAGGACTGGCCACAATTGTGGCTCTGTCGATATCTGGGAGCTGGCAACACACATTGATAAGGATGTACCGGAAGATATTTGGGAAATTGTTGGTAAGTTACTGAAGCAACCACTTCACTAAAGTTTCTATAAACCAAGCACAGTCATCTGTGACAAGGAATAAAGGAAGAAACAAAGTTTACTTGAGATGGAGTTAAGTTAAACATTCTGAAAAATAATTTTAGCCAATTTTGCTCTGTTAAAAAATAAGGTATATTTTGATGTATGTTTGTTCAGTCAGATATAAGTTCTTTGTTTATGAACTGATTTATGTGATCCTTTTTTTTGGGAAGATACCTCAAGGGTGGTCCTATTTAAAAATTAGCATTGAATGTTAAGAGGAAAGGGTACCGGGGGCTCTCTCCATACAAACTATTACAAACGTAGTCAACTGTTTTCTCCCTGGATAATGACACTAGAGCAAATATTTTTGGTGCATTAAACTTATAACTGCCATGACCATGCCTCTATTTTTCTTTTCTTTTTTAATTTTTTAATCGTAATTTCTATGATAATTAGAAAATGAAAAAAACCAAGACATAGGGGCATAGTCATGGCAGTTATAGGTTTTATGGCACATATAAATATTTGTGCTAGTGTCATTATCCAGGGAGGAAACAGTCGACTACGTTTGTATGGAGAGAGCGCCCGGTACCCTTTCACCTTAAAGACAGATTTAAATAGTTTTAATATTTTTGCTGGAATGAACTCTTAATTCAAACTCTTTGTTTATTTTATTACAGCAAAATTGCCGCCTATAAATGAAAGACAGTTAATTGCGTCGTCGAGTAGAGAAATAATGTTATGGAGAAATATATATGGGAACGAACTATCTAATTTGAGTGTTGTTTCGGAGAAAAAGTTTATAAGACACATCATGTATTTATGTAGTAAGTACCTATTACTTAAGTATATTTTATATAGGTGCAAAAAACGAGATTATCAGTTTGTTTACACGCAGGGCCCCGCGGCTTTACCCTTAATAGTCTTAATCTCGTAGGAATATCAGAATAAAAACTAGCCTACTTTATTCTCAAGGATTCAATGTAACCTCATACCAAATTCAATCTGAATCAAGTAACAAGAAAAACGAAAAATGATGTCTTATTATGATATTAGATGAGTTATTAATTTCAAATACAAGATAGCAAAAATAATATAAACAAAAATAATTAAATTTAATGTAATACTTAGATTAAAACTTTTTAGGAGAAAATAAAATCATTACTTTTACATTACTTTATTACAAAATTTCATAACAAAAAAAAATTACAGTAGAAAAATAACTATGTTCTTTATTTCAGTTGGAATCGAAACAGAATCATTCCCCTACAATCAAGAATCGAATTGTTTCTACATGAAAGATAATCTTATATTAGAATGTATATCAAAAGATCAATTGAAAGGATACGTGACAGATTTGCTGTTGATCGGCACTTATTATAGAAGATTGTTTAAGTTTGCATTTAATCAGACGCTGGAGGATCATTTTCATAGCAATGGATTGGTTTATGAAGTAAGTTTTAGTTTTATTATTTAGCTGCGCCACGCGTAAGTCCCGATCCTGCGGGATTTTCGGGATCAAAAGTATCCTGTGTCCTTCTCCATCCTATAAACAGATTTTGTAAAAAGATCGTGAGAATATCCTGATATTTTAACGGAATCAGGACTTAAAAAGTAACCCGTGTGTTAATCCAGCTTTCAGATATTTAGATACCAAGTTTCAGCCCAACTTTTTTCTGTACACTAATCTAACGTGCTTTGCGTGCTACACGACAAAATATTTCCATGAATATTTTATTAATTGCTTTAAAAATAAGTATTTATATTAGTGAAGTATTTATTTGTATTTACTAGCGACCCGCCGCCCCGGCTTCGCACGGCTGTATTATGCATGTATTATATCTAAAAACCTTCCTCGTTAATCACTATCTATTAAAAAAACCGCATCAAAATCCGTTGCGTAGTTTTAAAGATCTAAGCATACAAAGGGAAATATGGACATAGGGACGGTGAAAAGTGACTTTATTTTATACTTTGTAGTGATTTTACTGGTATTTTATTTGTGTGTATGTTAATTTTGTGTTATTATTTCTTTTGTGTAATGTTTAATGCCATTTCTTAAAATATGTGAATTAGTAAAAATACTATAAATCATGTCACAAACTTAGTTTTAGTGGCTTTGGTATCTTTAAATGTCACCTGCGCCTAAAATGCGCCATATGGGTTTTCTATATTTTGTATTTAATTTCAGGCATCTAGAGAAGTAATAAGGCGTTATTTACTAGAATATCGTCTGAAAGCGACTGAGATATTCGAGGAATGTTGTAAAGATAGTTCGGAAGATATAAACGTGATGCCGACATTGTTACAAATATTATACCACATGGAGCCATTGAAGTATGAGATCGAAACTGTTGCTTCCATTTATAAAATGATACAAACAGGTAAATTCTTAATTATAAGCTGTTCAAGTGCCAGTCAGACTTTCGCGGTAAGGGTTCCGTAAAATTATTTTAATGGTCACCTTGCCGGAATGCCAACCACAGGGTTGCGGGTTCGATTCCCATCTCAGACAAAGTATTTACGCTATTTGATATTACTCTGTGGTCTGGTTGTTTCTATGTACAGTCAGAAAAGGATTGAGGGTAGCAGGTGCATATTTTAAAGTTTTAATTTTTTAAACAAAGGTTCAGTAATTGTAAATTATTCTGCCTGATATTATAAAGCTTTCGAAGTGTTAGTTATTTCACGAAGAATAACCAAAAATTATTGAACCGTCATTAAAATAATTAGAACTTTAAAATAAGCACCTGCTACCCTCAGCCTTTTCTGACTGTACATAGAAACAACCAGACCACAGACTAATATCAAGTAGCGTAAATACTTTTATTTTGTAAATATATATTTACAAAATAAAAGTATATAAGTAGTATATCTGTTGTCTAGAACCCATAACACAAGTCTAGTTGCTTAGCTTGGGGCTAGATGGCGATGTGTGGAATGTCTGCAATATTTATATATTTATATTTATTTATATTATATTTTTTATTTAATATTAGTATTTTTATTTCATCTGTCCAACTATCGTGGTTCATGAATCATGAGATACAGGCAGTAGCAAAATACTGGCAGCTTTCTGTGAAAATAATCCTCTTCATTTAAAAAGAAAAAACTTATTTAAAAAGTTTTGTTTTTACATTAATCCAAAAAGTTTGCATTCATTTTATTAAAATACTGGCAGTTTCTGTGAATAAACCCCGTCATGTAAAAAAAAAGTATACCTATAAAAAGTTTTAATTTTACATTTATCCAAGAAGTTTGCATTCATTTTATAAAAATAGTGGCAGCTAGCTTAAAAAAAAAATAATCACATAAAAAGAAACCAATCTTGAGCAACGAGGTTTTGTTGAAATATTTATCAAAAAAGTTTGCAACAATTTTATAAAAACACTGGCAGCTTTCTAAACAAGACCTGTCATCTAAAAAAAAAAGTATAAGTACTTACCTATCCTAAAAAGTTTTGTTTTTATATTCATCCAAAAAGTTTGCATTCATTTTATAAAAATACTGGCAGCTTTCTGTGAAAAAAATCCTCTGCACTTAAAAAGAAAAAACTTTTATAAAAGTTTTGTTTTTACATTCATCCAAAAAGTTTGCATTCATTTTATTAAAATACTGGCAGTTTCTGTGAATAAACCCCGTCATTTAAAAAAAAATCTTTACCTATAAAAAGTTTTAATTTTACATTTATCCAAGAAGTTTGCATTCATTTTATAAAAATACTGGCAGCTTGCTTCGAAAAAAAATCATCATTTAAAAAGAAACCAATCTTGAACAACGAGGTTTTGTTGAAACATTAATCAAAAAAGTGTGCATTCTTGAAAAAATACTGGCAGTCTTACCAAAAAAAGTACTTGACTTTAAAAATAAAACAGTCTTGCCTAATAAGAATTTGTGTAAAAAGTTTTCATAAAAAACTGTGATTTTATGATTTTACGTATGATTTATATAATATGATTTATTACTATTGTACGCCTCGAATTTTTAACTATTTCAGATTCGAAATCGATTCTACCATACGGTGCGGAGCTCATGTCATATTTATTCAATGAAATATCTCTCGTTACACACAAAGGAACTGCTTTGACTATGTTTAATTCATTATTCTCCGTCTGCAAAGTTTATTTCAAGTATGTATGTATGATCTTAAGGTTCATATAGGGGCCAAACGAAAAGCCTATCTCTATCTTAGCCTTATTTATCTATTAAAATTTTATTCAATAAACACCTACTTAGACCGTCTTTTTTGACAAAAGTTTAGGTAAACTGAGAAACAACAAGGAATTATTGTCTTTAAATTAGATAATATAATATATAGATGTAATTTGCTTTTGGCTCCTATTTGCGCATTAAATTTACTTCATAGAGTTAAGCTTAATTGCTTCCTTATTTTTTCTTTTTAGTTATTTTTTTTAATTCTAAATAATTTTTAGTTTTAGTGTGATGTTTTTAGCCAATTGTTTAATCCAACATATAATTTTTGCAAAGTAATATAAACTTCAAAATAATTTCCCTACCTTTAAAATAAATCACGGTTAATCTATCTATAATATAAAAATCAATTGCTGTTCGTTAGTCTGGCTAAAACTCGAGAACGGCTGGACCGATTTGGCCAATTCTTTTTTTGTTGTGTTTGTCGTAGTCCAGGGAAGGTTTAAACGGTGAGAATTTAAAGATCGGACTTACGCGGGTGAAACCGCGGGGCGCAGCTAGTAACCGATAAATATCACTATCATCACTACATATTATAAAACAAAATCCTCCGCCGTGTCTGTCTGTTCACTATAAACTCAAAAACTACTGCACTGATTTTCATGCTGTTTTCACCAATTTATAGAGTGGTTCTCGGGGAAGGTTTTAGTAAAACTACCACGCGTAGGCAACAGCTAGTTACTTATATTGTTGTCCTTTGTCCTTTGAGATTAAATCTCTGAACTCGCGACACTGTTACGAGACGTAGCTATAGTGTGCATATATGTTTATTTATTTATTCATTTTACAGGTTTATAGAAAAGTTTATATTCGAAGGTGAATTAGACGATAGATACAACGAGTTTTTCATCCGTAAAGACTCTCAATATGTGAATTGTCGTTCGAAACGTTACTGGGATAAAGGTTTCCACATATCACAGAGTTTAGCGATACCTGAGTTCCTTCGAGCGCTCGCCAAGTTCATACTACTCTGTGGAAAGTCGCTTAGGCTATTGAAACTTTGTAATCCTAGTGTGAGTATTGAATTCCGACCTAACGAATAGTACAATAAGATCCCGCCTACCGCTAGACCTTTGTGATTTTATAAAAGCTGAGAATTACTCAGTGCATGCTTCCAAGTTATGACCGATGTGCAATTTTGCTGTATGAGGATACATTTTAATCCTTATGAGTACAACATTTGTTACTCTGATATTCCCACGGGCTCGGGTGAAATCGGGGTTATGGTACTGACATAAAGACATAATCAAAAACTCGGAAATTAATGTTAGTGTTAGTTATAGTGAGAAAAGTCGACATTGAGTACCATGACTTATAACCCTTTCCTTGCAGGATTATGTTTCGGGTAATTAGCCCTAAACTAAGCAGTTTGTGACTAATTATTATAAGACATTTCACACAGCGCCACTTACATAATTTATGTTATAAAAACTTTATTATCCCGATTCAAATGATATTCCCTCCGTTTCCAGGATCCCCTTATACTCCTAATATCATCCGATCATCCGTCAGTGAAATGCTGCGCAAGTTTCGATGAGCTCGAACGTCAACAACAGTTGCTAGATGTATACAGAACAAGATGTTTGTTCGTTACCGGCGAACTGGTCACTTTCGATCAGATCCTATTGAAGAGAGAGGCGGAGAGGAAGGCTTTTACTGAGATGGCTACTATAAAACAGGCTGAAACTTTGGAGAAAATTGTCGGTATGTATGTTGATTTTTATGACCAGAAAGACGTTACAGTTTAACCTATTAAGACCCGATTTTATGTCAAAATTCGACCTATGTGGCGTGGTGAGTGCCACAGAAGGTTGCGGGTTCGATTTCCGCCACATAGTTCGTGGTTTGGGTGTTTGTTTACCTATGTATAATATGTATGTATTTACAAAAGAAAAGGGTAAGTATTTTATCCGGTGTCTGGCACCCATATTACAAGCCTAGTGGCTTGATTTGAGGTTTTGTGGGCGTGAATAAGAAACAAACATACACACAAACTTTCGCATTTACAATACTAGTAGAATGTTAGGCTTATGTCAATGTAAAAAAAACAGTGTTTTTTAAACAGTTGCTTGTTTTTTTAACAGCTGAACGCAAACGGCTAGCTCAACTGATAATAGCTGAGAAGCAACACTCTCTTCGCGTGCTCGAAGCGGCGATGGCCGAAGCTAAGGCTTCTAAGTTGAGAACGAAGCGTCGCGAACGGAAGCGGTATGAGCTCGAAGCGGCCGGGGATAAGGCCAAGGAAGAAGTTGATTCTAGGCTTAAAGATGATGAAAGGTAAGATTTTAGAGCGAAGCATGGGGCTGCAACTGGTATAAAAATCTTAGGTATTCAAAAAGAAGAAAAAAAAACACTTACTGAAATATTTATTTACCTAACTCCCTAAAATTGTGCATATTATAAAACTTGTTGTACATTTTAGGGATAAAATAATGGAGTATTACTCAAAACTAAATATAGAAGTAGAAAGAAAGCAAATGCACACCGAATGGAAAATAAAACGGTTGCAATTAGATCAAAGTAGGATGCAACTTCTATCCACAGAGGAAAGAAATCTCAAACGAGAAAAGCTAGAACTCGAACATCAGAGAAATGGTGAAATGGCTACATCTATACATGCTACAGATAGTGTGGTTGAAAATATAGTAGAATATGAATCTCCGGATGGCAAACCACAAACAAGTGAAACGCCAGATACTGAAACAGAACCAATTGAAACAAACAAAATGACTGACTCAGTCAATTCAGTTGTAATGTTAGATCTAGATGAAAAATCTACAAATTCGGAATTTGATCTCAATAAAAAGAAATCTCAGGCATCGAGTGATGTGTTTAGCGCAATATGTAACGTTGCTAAAAGTTTCTTCGGTGGTACTAAAAGCGATGATAAACTATGTGATAATGTCAAGCATTTAGATTCACAAGGCAACATTATAGATGCAGAAGTGAATTCCAATGAAAGCAAAACATCTAGTGATGTTATCGGTTTACATGCAAGCGATGTCGATAATGAACAGTTTTTGAATATTAAAAAAGAAGCGTTAATCAACAAACAAAAAGTTATGGCGCATGAATTTGGCCAGGACGCGGACAATAATCCTAAAGCACCGTCTGTTAGCATAACTTCGATTGATAAAGAAAATAATTTAGAAGAATGGTCACCGTTTGTTGAAGCTAGGCGAAATAAATTAAAAGTTTTAGGTGACGAATTCGGTATGAAACCTGAATCTTATAATGCCTTTGAACCGATCTCAGACGCTCAGAAAGAAGCAGCTAGAAACAAGAAAAAGGTTTTAGGAGTTGAATACAATTTACCTGCTGAGATATTAGCTAAAAAAGTTCCAGCAAATATTGCCCAAGAAGAGGCTTTACGTAACAAACAGAAAGTACTTACTTCTGAATATGAAACGAGGCCTGTAGAGATAGAAATTCCAAAACGTGAAGCGCCGAAACGGTCAGGTTTAACGTTGAATTTGAAGCCATATGGAGAGGCGTATAGTACTGGGACTACTCCAAATGCACCTGTTACACCGGGGGAAATATTTCCAAGGGTAAGTATTGATTAAATATATTATTTTAATATATTACTTCAGTACTAATATTATAAAGAGGAAACATTTGATTCACTCCGAAACTACTGGACAGATTTTGATAAACCTTGGTATGAGGATACATTCATTGGGAATAACATAGGCTACTTTTTATCCCGATATTCCCACGGGATCGGGAATCACGCGGGTGAAACCGCGGAGCCCTGCTAGTATAGGTATAAAGTTAAATTATTATTTTTTTCTAGTTGGACTTAGAAACACCTACAACAGCTGATATTCCATTAGACGGTGCAATGACAAGCGACATATTTACGCCAAGAAGCGAATACAACAAAGACATCGAAATAAATAGAAAACAAGAAAAAGATTTCCTTACATCTGAGGGTTTTAACTTCAACATCTTAGAAGATTCTGAAACAGCCAGCGAAGTCCAAACTGAAGCTACTCCTGAAAATTCGCCATTAAAAAGTCTCGATGTCGTCGTTGTGAATCGTAAAAGAAACCATTCTGTATTCAATTTGTTAGACGGTTCATATTCGCTGGAACAATTCGATCCTTTCGGCGTAAAAGAACTGAAAAACTTCTCCAAAGATCATTTGAGTAATAAAATGGATATGGAAATGAGTTGGTCATGTTACACGCATCCTTCTAAAATAATGAAAGAAGTCCAAAAGCGACCTTATCTTAATATATTTAGATCTCATTTCGATACGGAATTAGAGGAAGATCATAAAATAACCTGTGATAATATAGCAACTTTAACAGCTTGCTTACAAAGATCTGTTATGTTACCTCTAACATATCAATTGGAAGTTGTGAATAATTCTATTTTAACGTACTTTTTAGTTGATTTAGACATGTACGAACATATGAGAAGTTTGAAGGATTATTTCTTTCTAATGGATGGTGAATTTTCTAGAAGTATTTGTCATAATTTGTTTACGAAGTTGACTAAAACTTTGAACCCGCAGGAGTTGTTGAATTTTGCTACACTTCATAACATTCTGGATAAAGCGTTGGGATCATCAATTTCTCGTAAGTAATTATTGATTATTTTGTTTCTTATAACCTTATCAATTTTTGTAATTCATATTTTACCTTTAATTTTAGCTGAAAATTCATGGTTATCTAATCCTGCTTAATATAAATTATTTTTCCTACAACTGATTTTATCAGTAGGTAGATTAAGTAGAAATCATGTAGAAGTAAAGAAATGACGTAATTATTCGATTTATTTCAAGCTCTCTTATTTTAACGTTACTTTATAAAATTGGTCTTGTAGCCTGACTCTGGCTGACTGGAAAATAGAAAATTCTTATATTATTATCCTCACTAAACGTAACGTATGTAAACGCCGATTTAAACTGTAATTGGTTTCGTAATGTCTTATTTACATAACCGATTATTGGACTTATAGAAAAACTTGTACATTGGCCTATAATAGAAGTTATTTTTTTTATATTAGTTGTCGTCTGGGTGGTTCTGTATGTATAATAAGTATGTATATACACAAAAAAATAAATAGAATTATGCAATCCGTTGTTTGGTCATAACAACAAAAGCCTAGTTCTTTAACTTGGGGTTGGATAGCGCTGTGTGTGATATTTGTGTTTTGCAATATTTATTTTAAACTTGATTCTTAGATCGTTTTTATTCCTTATATCTTTCTAATCTATCTCTTCAGATGTCCACAAATTCTCTGAAAACCTATCGTTTACAATGGCCGACACTCCACTAAGTTTCCAACACAGTTCACCGGATGTATTACAATGTCTATCTTTGACTTACACCGTGGATTGGCCGCTAAACATTATACTGTCGCAGGAAGCGTTGTTGAGATACGCTAAGGTGTTCCAGTTTTTAGTGAAAATGAGAAGGATATTTTGGGTTTTAGGAGAAGATTTTGAGGTGAGTTTTTTAGCAGGTTTAATTTGACAAAAACAGGTTTAGCTAGGGATAAAAGAAGGATTTTTACCTGAGATAGGCAGGTAACCTAACAAAGCGAATATGACTTGTGATAAAAGCAGGTTCTACCCAAAAGCAGATTTTTTAAAAGCAAGATTAACCTTCGATAAAAGCGGGTTTCTACCTGAGAAGAACATTGTTGCTTTTAAGAGTAAAGGGTACCGGGGGCTCTCTCCACACACACGTAGTCGACTGTTTTCTCCCTGGATAATGACACGAGAGCAAATATTTTTGGTGCATAAAACTTAACTGCCATGACCATGCCCCTATGTTTTAATTTTTGTTTTTTAATCCTAATTTCTATGTTAATTAGAAAATGAAAAAAACCAAGACATAGGGGCATAGTCATGGCAGTTATAGGTTTTATGGCACAAAAATATTTGTGCTAGGGTCATTATCCAGGGAGGAAACAGTGGACTACGTTTGTATGGAGAGAGCTTCGGTACCCTTTTACCTTAATAAAATATTATGAGGCTGTCTGCCACGTGCTTTTTTGTAGTTTAATTTTTTTAAATATATATTTCAGAATTTAAAACTAGCAGCGAAGCTATCAAAGCGTCATTCCCGCAAGCTCCTCCGTTCGTCTCAATACATATCAATACAAATCTACCGTCACATAATGGCTTCTATGATTCGAGCCCTAGACAACTACATAGTTACTACATGCATTCTCACATCTTGGACCGAATTCGAGAACGATCTGAAAAAAGCGAGGACCCTAGACGATTTATACGAATGTCACGTTACGTATATAAAGAAAGTATTGTTCAGATGTCTGTTGAATAATAGATCGACTCCGGTTATGAAGCTTTTGAATGATATTTTTACTGTTATTTTGAAGTTTAGCAGAGTTTTGAAGGCTGGGTTAGTATTTTGATTTGAATGTTTTATTACAACTTACTGCTGCGGCTTGCGTTTACACCCGCTGACTTCCCGATACCATCTATATATCTCTCCAATCGTTTAAATCTTAAATAATTATTTTGAATTCATACAAAATCCCATAGAAATTTAACAGACAGACGGACAAGAAAGTAATCTTATAAGGGTTCCTTTTTTTACCTTTTGAGGACTAAAAAAAAATTCTGTATTTCCTAAATCCGAAAATATTCCATTCTCCAGCTGTGTGTTTCATTGCAAGCGCTTCCATAGTTTTTGCATAAATGTGTAACAAACATACTTAACATACAAACTTTTTAATCTATACTAATATTATAAAGACGGAAGATTTGATTGTTTGTTTGCATTGAATAGGCACCGAAACTACTGAACCGATTTAGATGAAACTTGGTATGAGGATATATTGATTCATTAACAATAACATAGGCAACTTTTATCCCGATATTTCCACGGGATCGGGAGTTACGCGGGCGAAACCGCGAAGCGCTGCTAGTTATATTTGTGCATATTACGGACTCTAACACAAGTTCTATAAACTTAATCTGTTAAGTTGCTAAGGAGCTCCCACACCTTATGTTTTTGTCCATGTTTGTTATGACTAAATTATTTTGATTTTAATTTTTGTCGTGATAACTTAGGAAACAGAGCATTTCATAATAATATCGCTCATCTGGGCTTGTGTTATGGTGGCGAGTGTGAAAATTAGACTTAAGTATATATAGGAAAAACAAAGAACAAAAAAGAAAAGAATAAAGATATATACAGGGTTATTGGTAATTATACTAGCAAGCCGTTTAAGGGTACTTCTGTGCACCTAAACAAACAACTTTTGTTCTACGACTTTTGGAAATTCGAACATTTTTTTGAAAATTTTGAGGTTAGGTTTACCTGAAAATCAGCTGTTCCTTACACGGAGAGGTCATTAACCTTAAAATTTTACTTATTTTTTTATCTATTGTTCTTAGTCTTAATGACTTTTGTTTTACAAAATCAGCTGTTTTTCGAATTTACATAACCTCAAATTTTTCAATTTTTTTTTCGAATTTCAAAAGTCGTAGAACAAAAGTTGTTTGTTTAGGTGCACAGAAGTAGCCCTCAACGGCTTGCTAGTATAATTACCAATAACCCTGTATAAGTAAAGGAATAACAAATCTCAATTTTTCATCGTTTTCTTATGACGTTATCACGTAAAATTATGGTTTGTAAACCAACTTTACAGACAACCATTTGTTTTTTTTTTTAAAGTAATTATAATATTTTGATGTTTTCTTTCCAGTGATTGGCAACAAAAAGAACCTAACGGTACATTCACCCACACAAGTTTCACCCAACTTCAAGAGTTGTTCCATCTATTCGAAAAGCTAGCCAAGTACCTGCACAAAGTCGTCACCAAGTTAATGGAGTGCGGTTACCAAAGACATTTAGTTGAACTGTTGACTATGGTTAATTTGAACGGGTATTATGATCCGGATAGGACGAAAGAAGATACCACAGTTTGAGAACTATGAAAGGAAGTAAAGTGGCAAAGTTTGGGAGATCATTTTAACCACATACACACTCAAACACATCTTAAAGATTCCTAACATACAAGAGTTTTCTTCGCCATCATCAGTCATTCAGTCAATCAGGACAAAGCATATTATATGTATAGATAGATAAGACATAGGGGCATAGTCATGGCAGTTATAGGTTTTATGCCATAAAAATATTTGTGCCAGTGTCATTATCCAGGGAGGAAACAGTCGACTACGTTTGTATGGAGAGAGCCCCCGGTACCCTTTCCTCTTAAGGGATTCCCCCTTAAGAGCGGGTATCGCTTTAATTATAATTAATTATTAATATCTCCAGAATCTCAAGACGAATAAGGTAAGACATTATAAGATATTAATACGATTATGGAAAAAATACAAACAAATTTAAAACTACATTAATGCATAATTCGAAAATTTTATACAAAAAAACGATTTACTCAGTTGATCTTTTTACCACAACTTACATAGGCTGATAAACACATAACCCTCCTTTTCGTCACACAGTCGGTTTAAAATAAACACACTGGTGACATTAGGTTTAAAATTTTAAATTGTTATTTTTATATCAAAGTTATACAAAATGTGCGAGTACAAAATCGGTTGAATTTGATCTTTAGCTAGTTACAAATATAGTTGCAAATGGTTTTAAATATATTTAGGTAAGATAATTATGTTAATTGGTTAATTGTTTCTGTTAACTATTTTAATAACTCTAATGAGTATCTTACTTGGTAGCCATGACAGGCATATATTAACTAATAGTTTAATAATTAAAAGGTAGATAAGTACCCAGTTAGTTTAATATTATAAGGTTGTTAAGGAGCTTTTAGATGAGTCATAATTTTACGGCAGTATTTTACTAGATATTTCTAATACTTGCACGTTAAGACCAATGTGAGGCTGTAAATTACCATACAAAAAGCGGTAACGGTTCCCCCCATAAACGAAGTTTTGATAATTTTTGAAAATGTTCTAGATCTAATGGAAAACTAAGTTTAACCATTTTTATTTCAAAGAAATATTGCCTAAGATAAAAGTTATTAGTATCTGAATATCTATATTTTTGACTTAAAAACTGTATCGAGCGTTTCAATTGTTTTTTAATAGATTAAACTGAATTACCAAAAAAGAAAAACGTATAAATAAATAAATAAATATTTCAGGACATATTACACATCGCCATCCAGCCCCAAGCTAAGCAACTTAATGCTTGTGTTATGGGTGCCAGATAACGGATAAACTACTTATATACTCTTTTTTTTGTAAATATATACATATACCTAATAACCTAAACCATAAACCTAAACCATAAACCTAGAATAAAAATAAATGACGCTAAATTTATTTCATTTTGTGAAGGATAAAGGGGGTAAAAACGTTACGGCTCGCAACATTATTTAAAAGCAAAATGTAGGCAATTACTTATATTAACACAGGCATATTTTTTATCCCAATATTCCCAAGGAGGTGGGAATTACGCGAATAAAACCGTGTGGCGTAGCTAGTGAAGCAATATAGCACAATATGGCAGATTATGTTTTAATTCTACATACACAAAATGGCTAAATATATCGCTGAATAAAGATGGGCAAGTCGCTATAGTTCGGAGCCATAACAAACATGTCCGTTTCCGATATCGCAATATAGGCATTTGGCCTAGCGGGAATTATTTCCGGGCAATGTATAATTAAAGATGGCTTTATGATCTGAATAATAAAAGAAACAAAGGTAGACAGTATCGTAGATGGGAAGATGATACTAAAAAAGTGGCAGGAATAAATTGGATGAGGGAAGCAAGAGATAGAAGTTTGTGGAGAACTCTTGGGGAGGCCTATGCTGGAAAGCAAGACAATCAATAACCGGTGTCTTATGTCTAAACATCACTTCACTACATAGTATAAAACAAAGTCGCTTTCTCTGTCCCTATGTCCCTATATCCCTATGTATGCTTAAATCTTTAAAACTACGCAACGGATTTTGATTGGGTTTTTTTTAATAGATAGAGTGATTCAAGAGGAAGGTTTATATGTATAATTATTTTATACTATGTAGTGATACATGCTTAATATAGCCGTGCGAAGCCGGGGCGGGTCGCTAGTAATGTATATATATATCTATTTTTGTTTATAAAGGCTATCACTATCATTATCATTTGAATATTTGATGAAGTCTGGCCAAATATAGCCCAAGACCGACAGCTTGGAAACAGATTAGGGCGAGCCTTTTACCCTGCAGTGGGATAGTATAGGTTGACTTTTTAGGGTTCCGTACCCAAATGGTAAAAACCTTATTACTTGACCTTATTACTAAGACTTTACTGTCCATTCGTTCTGTCTGTCTATCACCAGGCTGTAATCTCATCAACCGTGATAGCTAGAAAGTTGAATTTTTTACAAATTATTAGAACGAATTTCCTTATCGCGGTTTGAGATGGAATTTATAAAAAATCCAGTTTAATCCAGTTTGAGCGTTACAAAATGTGAAACGAAAAACCGTAGGAAAAACTGCAAAGGTTTTTACTATTAAAACCAAGAATGTTCGCTATCTCTTATAGTTTAGGATATAGCCCTGAAGGAGTACCTAAAAAAATCATCATGTATTTATATAAAAATTAATCCCAAGGCATCATGCGTGAACGGCTGGACCGATTGTCAGTTTAAGAGAAGGTTCTTAAGAAAGAAAAAATATTTGTTTTCTTTCATATGTAAGAATTTAATAATTTCTTAGTAATAGTTTTCTGCGCTACATTCTTATGAAAATAGCGCAGAAAATTATTAAACAACGGGGGTTAAACAACGGGGTGCAGGGGTGCGGGTATAGTAATCTTTAAAAACACAATGCTTGCGCGATTCAATATTACCTGTGGCGCCATCTAGAAAAAGGTAAAGGGGCTGACGACTGTGATAACGTCTAGTAAATTGGTGGAACACCTGCATTCATACAAAAGTGTCACGGTAATATTGTGTGACGTCATGCGTCATGGTAATGTGACCAGACGCGTCATGGTAATGTGACCAGACGCGTCATGGTAATGTGACCAGACGCGTCATGGTAACTTAGGAAACAGAGTATTTAATAATAATATCGCTCATCTGAGCTTGTGTTGGGGTGTGACGAGTGACGAATAGAAGAAAAAAAAAGGAATAAAAAAAACTGAATTGTTCATCGTTTCCTATCACGTAAAATTATCGTCCGTAAACCGACTTTACAGACAACCATTTTTTTATGTTGCTGCTATAACAACAAAGACTAAAAACGGAAAAAATTAAGTTCCATACAACATGGTCCGGAACCCTTCGTGCAAGATTCCGACTCGCACTTAGCCGGTTTTTTTTTTAATTACTGCCAAGATACTTTCTAAAACTTATCTACAGGCTCCTTGATAGTTTTTGGTCCTTATGGAAAATATTTCCGGGCAAATTGCCTAAAAGTTATTATTCTAAAACTGTTCTAAAGGCTCCTTTACGTTACATATTATGCTTTTTAATTTGTTAATATTGTGAGCTTAGCTTCGCTTAAATCGTGATAATTGCCCACCAATTAATGTGATAGCAGTAATTAGTTATAATTTAAACTCATTCGTTTATATTATTATGTTCAATTATGACATTTAATCATGTTATATTTATTGAAAAATATACATATCTATGGAATGACGCATTCGTTTTTATTTACAAGTTTAGAGTTAAAAATAAGCCGATTTTTATGCATATTTGAGATTAGCTCGACGTATATAATTAAAAAATAAATAATTTTTTTTAATGAACGTTTGAAACGACATCACAAAATTTTAATATAGGTACAAGAGAATTCAATAAATAACACATGTCTAAACTATTAAATCCAGAAAAAATATAATATATTTTTTTTAAATTAAATAAATAACTTAGGAAATACATGTAAATCTAATATTTGATAAAAAATTTGATTGTTTTTTTTGTTTGAATTGAATAGGTTCGGAAAGTTAGTACTGGACCCATTCTGATGAAACTTGGTATAAGGATACATTGATTCATTGGGAGTGTTATAAGCTAGACTTTTATCCCGATATTCCCACGGGATCGGGAGTTATTATTAATAACTAGGAACAATAATAGGTAAAACAGTGTATGAAGATTTAATAGGTACAAACTTTTTAAAACTACAAATAAATTCTCCGTATCATTGTAAGACATATTTTTAAGTAAATCTATCAGAGCATGAAGTAATTTTTGGCTATGAGAGTAGCGACCTCTGGTTAGGATTGCAGTTTATGAGATGGGAAATATGGGAATGGAAACCGGGAACATTCTTGAAAAAGTTTGAATGCTGCGTCCTGTATAGATGGCGCTGCAGTTGCCAATATAGTGACATCTAGCGGTGAGTAGCGTTATTAACTTGTAGAGCTACTTGCATTACCAACCTATCGCCTTGTTTGATTAAGGTTTATGTATGTAAAATGACTAATATATGATTCAATATTTGCATTATTTGCTCTTTATGGTGTGTTATCATTTAGTGCTCTATCACGTTAATTTAGAATCTAATAGATAAGATATTGACGTGGACCACACGAATACGCATTCGTTTTAATGCGGTCGTTCAGTGGATGGGTCAGGGCGGAGTTTCCGATTCCATCCGCGACGACAGTGGCGCCGATATTTTCCTTATAATCAGGGTTTGTTTTCACGAATACTTCATTCTGCCGGAATACGTCCTAGGGTGAACATCCCATCTCTATCGGCCTAGTCAGTGACATTGAAGTGAAAGCCGACATTTCCCGATCCTCCGACGTTTACATCCGGAAAAGTCAATATTGACCTTAAACACATCAACAAAAGACACAAAGTTACGTGAAATAGAAACATCTGTGAGAACCGATCCTCGTCGGGGAGCTATCGACCGCAAACTCAAATTGCGTGATCGCGCGCGATTTTCGTCCGACGACGAAGACGAAATCTTACAAAAACGTTAAGACGGAAGAGAATCTGTGTTCATCGGCGAGATGGCGTTCATGATGCCTGTGATGAAGAACGACTGGGACATCTACAACTCCCGTCGCGGTGGCGGCGGCGGCGGCGACTCGGCGGAGAAGGGTCGCGTGCGCAAGGTGTCCGAGTCGCGGTCCGAGGGTCCGGCGCTGGGCGTGCGCTCCGCAACGCTCAGCCCGCACCGGAGCGCGCCTGCCATGCGCTCGCTCTCCTACTGCCGAACTCCTGCGTCACGGGCGTCGCTGCGCGCCGAGACTGCGGCGGCGGCACGCTCGCACGGTGCTCCCACTGCCACCTCGCGGAACCAGCACCAGGATGACAAGTTCCACACGAGGTTGGTGGAGAAGCTGAAGCGAGCACTCGGACGGTCCGAGTCGAAGCGCGAGGAACGCACCTCGTGAGTAACCCGGTGGTTGTGTGCAGGGCGCGCGCCGAGTCCCCCGAGCGCGGCTCGCGCTGCATCGCCTGCGTGCCCTACCTGTGACGGACCCGCTGCGGCTAGCGTGACGTCCTCGCCCGCGTCGACGCCGCCGGCCCTCGTCCGCACTGCCCGCGCCGCCAGGACACGCCGATACACTATCTGTGATATGTTCCCGATAGTGAACACTGGACGAGATGAGTAGACGTTTTATGAATGTGCTAACTAACCGCCTATAGGTATTACCTATCCGTCGCAGGACCGAACACCCTAATCACCTTTGAGTTACATCGACGATGCACTAGTTTCGTAGGACCACTTCATGTGACCGATGCGCGTCGACGTAACAGTTGCATGATTTGTTGTCATAGAATCGCTATTAAGTCAGGTTGTCAGTATTAGGTTGTAAACAAGGCCATTATGTTGTATGGATTTGAAGACTGCGTTTAGTTTAAGGCGGACCCCGGGATGGCTAATATTCCGGCGGGGCCGCGCGTCGCGTAGTGGTTAGTCAATGGCAGTTCTAGAGGGTATCTGTGATTTGTTACATGTAAGTTATGTGATGTTAATTTATTTTAACTGGAAGGAAATAGATCGCAATGTTTGTTTGGTAAAGTTCTGAGAAAAAGTGTTTCTAGACCTGAAATTATAATTTTCGACCAATATGAAATCTAAAGTGAGTAATGTCGGTACATGTTCAAGTATTAGATGTAATCTACTTACATTTAGGCATAATGAAAATGTACCTTACTTAGTTGTATTCAAAAAACTTTATTAATCATAACGTGGACTGCTTTTGTATTGAAAGCAGTTTTTTTTTTTTTTTGCGAAGTTTATATTCTTAGCCAGTATTATACTAAAGATAGGGGAGAGTCTCCCTGAGAAATATACAATTTTTTGTTAAAACTTTTGCCTAATTTTATGTATATTTAATGTTAAATGACTGTGTAAAACGGACCAGGTTTGTGAAACACTATTTTATGTCTCAGTTTAACTGAAAACTTAATAACTAGTGATAATGTATTTTTATAGTCGGAAAATTCTAAATTAGGCATATCTCTGAGACCAGGAGCCCTATTTTTGAATCGTTCGCCCCGCGTCGTGCGCTCGATTTCTACTGATATTCGTTCGACATCGGAAATTCGCTATTTTTGAATCGCTCCATCGTAACGAGTGGTCTCCACCACTCGTCGCCGACAGGCGAGTGGTAGAATAAACATCAAACCATCATAGTCAAAAATTCGGAAACGTACTTTGAAAAATATTTATATCTTTTGGGATAATTTCGGATGTCTGCTGGTAATTATCGCTTTTCAAATAACTGCGTAAAACGAATAAAAATTGACATTTTAAATTTCGACGACGAACGATTCAAAAATACAGTAAATTTGTGTCATGCGACTTGGAAGTCGAGCGTGACTTGTAGGCGTATACGACGAAGCTTTGTCACACGAGCGATTCAAAAATAGAGCCCAAGGTGATGAATTTGTGAGGAAAGAATGCTTTATGTTTTGCTTTAAAGTTCCTGATTGCCTGTCGGACTGCCACAGTAGCTGTACGAGTAACTTACCTATAGGTTAACGGTACAAATAGTACCAAAATACCTTATTTTAATGTAGTTTTGTACGTGTACTTACACTATCTAAGTATTACTATTCATCAATGTTTGCAAGATCACTTTATTCAACAATGCATGTGTTTTATGTTATGGATATCGAAATATCTGATCTGATGTTTTTTTTAATTAATTATTATGAAAATATAAAAGCTTATTCTTAAATCTGAATGTTTTATTTTGATTTTGACCTAATCAACATCATTACACCACAATCTACACTAATATTATAGAGCAAAGATTTTTTTGTTTGTTTGTAACGAATAGGCTCCCGAAATTAAAAAATAAAGAGATACAGGAAAATATACCTACCTCAAGTAAACCCGGATACGAATAGGTATTATTTTACCTATCGATCTAAAACATCATCATTGATCCATACTTACGTTACCAAATTAGATTTTCAGAAGCAAACTATCACGTTTACAAGCCATGAACTAGAAATTGGCAGATAGCTCGCAGAATTTCAATAAGTAGCCAAAACTACACATGTTAGTTGTAAACAATTCTATATTAGGACGGGACATATATTTTTAGAACAAGACATGTGATTTCAAAGTTATTACAAATACAGTAAAGTTAAACTACCTACTCTATAAACTCTATTTTTCTCGTTCTAACACATGGCAAGGGCGTACTGAATTCATTTTACATTATGAACACAGAACGTAATCGGTTTGTGAATTTTACTGTGAACCAGTCTCTCTATTATTTATACTCGTGGATGAATCGGGTAGATTGCATCTTGACGTCACAGGAGGGGAAGCGTTCGATCGATAAATGGGTTTGCAATGCCGCGCCTCCGTGATACCATTCTCGAACGTTCCCTCAGACCAACAAATTCAGGGTCGTTTATGATATAAATTGACTTTTGACAGAAGTTATTGATGAAGACGATAAATTGATAACTAATGACCGTTATGTATAAGACACGTGGTATTAAATAAGCACCAAAAATATTTATTTTTTCTGCACTCTTTTTTGTTGCGTGTTGTGTCTCTAGACGACCTTGCCGTGTCTTATACCGTCTCATAAAAGTTCCACGGCCTACCTTTTATAGCTAGATAGAGCATATTTACCTACCTACCTTTATCATAGCTTTCGTGAAGAGAGAATTGATTTCTTATACTTAGAGCTTTTGACATTTAGGTAGAATAAAGGTGGCCTATTTTTTTAAGGTAATTTTTGTGTTTTCTGTGAAGTATAATTTATTGTACATCTATTGTGCCTTATATTGAATTGACTCAATCGATGTTTACCATTTACCTACGTGGTTTGTTTTACCTATGTTACGATTGCTAGGTTAGGTATTGTATTATGGAATCGAGCTACGCCCACCAGAGTAACCTACGTGGATAGAGTTTTGTAATTGATTTCTACTGGAATCGATTGATAGTTAACTTTATTTATACAACACAGGCTTGGCCGTCTTTAACCTATTGGAGGCCTTGGACATATTGGGATAATAGGGCCATAATGTGGCCCCTAAGACTTTTAGAGAACAAAAGTTACTCTTTTAGCATTCACAGGTACTTATGAACAATATATTTTGATTGAAGAGGAACTTTTCTAGATTTGAGATAAGCAAAATCATTAATAATTTTTTCAAAATCGATGTTTCGAATAAGGAACCTTTCCAGATTTGAGATGTTCAAAAATATTAAGTTAATTCAAAAAAGTGATCTGCGGGGGCCCCTATCGATCATGGAGCTCTGGGCATGTGCCCAGCGTGCCCTGTGGGAAAGAGGGGCCTGACTGAACACAACAAGGAACATAGTATACCTACAATATATTAGTAGACAGATAGGTACCTAGTCTAATACCTAACAAGGTAGATATTAAGAACTTATCTTGATGAAACAAAACCGTTATCGTTTATTAGCAATTCCTTCTTCGAACTTCATTGATGATGCGTCGATAAAAAGTATGGAAACTTTTTTACTGACTTAAATCCAATTACGTGTTGTAGAGTTAGAGGACAGTGAAACCTTACCGAGATGGAAAGTGCCTCGACTTCTAAATAGAAAAATCGTATATTTTTCCAGTCACTTTATGATGACAAATTATTGTGGTTAAAACAATTTAGAAAAACGAATTAATTTAACCTAAGTTAGGTAATTTTTGAATGATTTTAAAATGGAGGTTGCAATGGTTCGCATAGGTTTTTTTTAACCTATGTTCACCGATTACTCATATATTACACATATTGATAGGTAGTCTGAAATTCAAGGATGTAAAATGAACCTAAACCTTATCAATAGGTACCTATAGCCTATAGGTATATTATATCAAGAAATGCTTCTTGATATAATATACCTATAGGAAAAGAAATGCTTCTTGATATAATATACCTATAGGCTATAGGTACCTATTGATAAGGTTTAGGTTCATTTTACATCCTTGAATTTCAGACTACCTATCAATATGTGTAATATATGAGTAATCGGTGAACATAGGTTAAAAAAAACCTATGCGAACCATTGCAACCTCCATTTTAAAATCATTCAAAAATTACCTAACTTAGGTTAAATTAATTCGTTTTTCTAAATTGTTTTAACCACAATAATTTGTCATCATAAAGTGACTGGAAAAATATACGATTTTTCTATTTAGAAGTCGAGGCACTTTCCATCTCGGTAAGGTTTCACTGTCCTCTAACTCTACAACACGTAATTGGATTTAAGTAATAGCATTAGGTTTTATGTTCCTACATTTTAAAATATAACACTGTAATAAAAAATAAGATGGGTTTACAAAGAACCTATTAAAAACTGAAACTAAATGTTTTGCATGAGATTTTCAGCTTATTTCTTAATACATACTCAGAGCATTTAGAGCGATAATCAGGCTCATTAGCCATATTTTTTAATTTTATTTTAATTACTATACATAGGTACCTACCTACGGCCCGCGATCGTTTTTTTTTAAATTATCGTAAACAAAAAAAAGAATGATCCAATTTAGTGCAGTCGTTACTTACATAAATTAAATATGAATCAGGTGAGGAAATAGGTATTTACCTAGTAATTACCCTTTGTATGAATGAACACGTAATGAACTAAATATGCATGATATGACGTACGAAACAAATCCTAATTCATTTGTTATTGCTATTATCTGAAGTGATATTGATTGTGCACCATAGTCACATGGCATAGTCATAGTTCTTTGACGTAATATCATAAACGAACTCTATAAAAGTCTATTTTCATCATTAAGACCCAACTGTTTAAATTGCACCTAGGTACATTACATCTAGAAATAACCAGCTAGAAAATAAATTGTTTTGATTCAGCTAGAAAATAAATTGGACAGAGAATAACAAGCGAGAAAAAGCTGGCTGAAACAAATGAACCACAAAGTTTTTCGCACAGATATAGCGTTAATGGAGAGCGCTTTTTAACCCCTGCCTGCGACGAAAAAGGTGGTGTTTATTAGGTTAGCACCGGTGGAAAAATAAAAGGTGTACTTACATAATATGTTTGACATGTAAATCTGCCTTTGAGATAAAAGACAGATTAGCATCGAAACTCTTAAACGGATAAACCGATTTAGATTTTCTTTTGAAAGGTGATTAAGAGTAGGTATAAGTTTAGCCTTAGCTTATCCGTTAAAAGTTAAGTAATTATATATATTTTTGTAATTCCGGTTTTAGTTTTGAATTTGTCTGCCAGTAAAGGTACAAATCTGTATCGAAAAACCTTTATTACGTCTTGTTATGTATTCTGTTCACTTGTCAAACGTTTGTCGCGTTCAGGCGTCCATGCGTAAGCAATCTATCAGCAACCAACGGCACCAGCAATCGGCGATGTTTCGATAACAATAACCAGATATAACCAGTTCGAAGGATGACTCCGTTTCAGGCAATTTGTTTCGTTATTTTACGTAAGTACTTTAAGTAGGTATTTATTGATATTGTTCCTTTTGTTATTCTTATTATTGTTGTGTTTGTTGTTAAACAATTGATCGTTTGCTGGCTAGTGTCGAAGTATTTGAATGGCTTTTGACGGGTAAATTGATTTTATTGTAGAAACTTTATGAACGGTTCGTTAAGATAGATTATGAGCTTTTGGATCTTTCTTAACAACCGTTTTATGAGTCAGTGTTTTGAAGTCGTTGTTTTCCAATAATAATAGATACCTACTTACCTACCTACCGACGTGATTGTATACCAAAAACCCTTTAATGGAATATAGAAAGATTATATTTTGTTAAACTCTGGAAATTACCCTAATTGGCTGAAAGTTTAAAGTTTTCAAAATATGGTATAACCATTATTAAGCAGCTACCGTTACCAATTAAAAAAAGTCACACAACAGTCTTTCCAAACTTGAAAAATATCACCCTTTTCAACTTACATTTCCAAAATCATTTTATCTTTTGGCTAAAATCCGGCGATACCTACGTGTAAGAATTTTTACATACTTTAATTACCTACCTTGTAGGTATTAGTTCAACTACCTACCTACTGAATTACTTATAATTATCACAAAAAACCCTCAAGGAAATTCCTCAGATACGACTCATTAAGTACCTAAATAACGTCATCAAATGACTATCCTATTACAGTAATCAGGTGATTTCTATAACACAGTAATACGCAGTAATGACCACACTATTGTGACCGCAGCCTTGAAAGACATCTCAGTTAGCTCCATCATGAATAGAACCCTCAGTCTATTTATAGGTGATCCTTTGTGACGAACATGATACGGTCCTTTCATGCGTGGAAGTAACGAGATCATAATATTGAACGTGTTTCGTAAGTAGGCTAGTAATACCTACTTACTAATCCTTTGATAGCAAGCCCCGTTATACATTAAAGTCTGAAAATATTAAATTGGTACCTAAAGTATGTAAATATAACTTAGGCTTGGCTGTAAAAAAGAATTTTGTTAAGTACCTACTTGTTACCGCAAGACATTAATTACCACAAAATATTACTTAAAATAATGATTTAAATTTAAAGTGTGGGAAAACCACCAAAAATATTTAATCAAAATCACAAAATAAATCCACCCCGAATATCCTGTTTCCGAAACGCTTTAGAGGTTTGGTGTGAAGGCATTTTAATTTGTTCGTCTTGATGCCCTCTATCGATAGGTAGGTCTCAAAGCGTACTGCACAAAAAACACTATAATAAGCTCCCATTATTAATATCCAGATCCCTGTTCTATTTCTACTCCCTTATGTGCGCGTGCTACATTTTACAATAGTAGTTGAACGCTGATCTATCTGTAAACTTGATTTTGATTTTTGGTAAATATTGAAAGCTAAGAACGAAGCTAAGCAATAGAGAACCGTTTGAGTTGGTATGGACATGTGATGAGAAGAGAAGAGACGCATTGTAAGTAGAAGAGTGATGAGTATGAATGTAGAGGGAAGGAGAGGAAGAGGAACCTAAGCAAATATGGATGGACTGCGTGAGACAAGACATGACAGAGATGAATGTGAACGATGAGATGACGACTAAGTAATTGGAGTGAATGGAAGAAGAAGGCATATTGCGCCGACCCCAAATAAATCAGGAAGATGATAGTGAAAGCTAAGAACAAAACGCAAATAAAAAGGTTTCTTCCAGGCAACGTTTTAGGTGTTCAAAATGTGTTAAAATGTCATGATATGTAAAATTAAAACTAGATTTGTTTACAAACGAATTGCGACATGTTTTTTTTATTATTATCAGATTTGATATTATCTGAATACTTTGTGATGATACTGTCTGGCGACGAATGGATTTGATGGCTAGTGTGATATCTATTTATCTATCAAAGTAGGTAAGGAATTATATTTCCTGGTAATGATTAGATTAGATAATTATTAGGTATTGATTTGTGTTGTTTTTTGACTGCCACTGCCGCGTTACAATTACTTAAATATGTAGGTACCTAAGCATAATTGTATAATAAATAAATATTACAGGACATTCCACGCCTCGGCTTCTAGCCCCAAGCTAAGTAACTACATTTGTGTTATGTATGGGTGCTAGACAACGGATATACTACTTAGGTATATACTTTTTTTGTTGTAAATATACACGGTGTAACAAGGGGGGTGGATCATCGGTTGTTGGGGGGTAGAGGACCTCAGTACCTATCGATTTAACCCCCATGTATGTGTTGCAAAATTCACTGGTTTAAAAGTTATTTGGGTTTTAGTGAAATAGTCAAAATCAGATTTCACCCTGAACTTCGCAATTACAGCCAATATAATAATATCATGTATGAAAATAGTATTGATTATTTTCACTTTTTGAACTATCAATTACATTTTTCAACATGATGCCCTAGCTCTAGCCGAATGAAACTTTTATGGTTTATTCATTATGAAAGCTAGTAGTTTTTAAGATAGGTTGCAGAAAAAATTATTCTGTGAAATATTTTTTTTAGAACCATACAAGGATAATGTAAACATTAGATTTTGTAAAAAAATATTACTTTAATGGTTTTATTTTGAGTTCTAAAAATCTAAGACTCTGATTGGTGTAGGGGTACAAAATCGACTATTGAACTTGTTTCACAAAAAGGCAGAATCGCAAACCTGATATTTTGGCTGTAATTGCGAAGTTCAGGGTGAAATCTGATTGTGACTGAAATTTCACTAAAACCCAAATAACTTTTAAACCAGTGAATTTTGCAGAACATACATGGGGGTTAAATCGATAGGTACTGAGGTCCTCTACCCCCCAACAACCGATGATCCACCCCCTTGTTACACCGTGTATATATATTCTTACTTATAAAACATTGAAACAACCAGACCCCAGACAAATATTCAAGCATAAATACCTGTCTGAGGCGGGAATCGAACCCGCAACCCTGTGTTTGGCAGTCCGGCATAGTAACCATTGTGCCAACTGGGTCGTCGATGTGTATGGGCTTTGGTATAGTCATCTGGCGCTAAGTATTTAGATTTTTTTTAAATCTTTTCGATGACGAGACCGACGACGACGTGACGGTGATTTATAGACAAAAAAAAAGATATATCCCCTTTCTAATACAAAAATAATCTTCTCAATTAATTGAGCCGTCTTTGAGTAAAAGGAATTTTGCTTTTAAGTATTTGCTCCGTTATGGCCAGTTATTAAATCATATACTTACTTACCTACTCAAGAAGAAGTCGTTGTGTCGGAGTACATAGTAGGTAAGTGAATAATATATGAATAATAAGTGTACTGTGCAATACCTACGTAAAACAACCCTAGGTAGGTATACTTTTTTCACGTAAGCACACGTAAGCTGAGCACTCTAGAGTTTACGCACGTACACATTTATTGTAGAACTTATCAATTTACTAGCGACCCGCTCCGGCTTCGCACGGCTATATTATGCATGTATCATACATATAAACCTTCCTCTTGAATCACTCTATCCATTAAAAAAACCGCATCAAAATCCGTTGCGTAGTTTTAAAGCTCTAAGCATGGGAAATAGGGACATAGGGACGGCGAAAAGTGACTTTATTTTATACTATGTAGTGAAGTTGGTACTTACACACTTAAGCAAAGTTTATTTACCTAAGTAACTTATACCAATCTAAATTAAGTCTAATAAGTCCTAATTCTAAAGCACAAACAATTTCAGTAGGAGGTTCTAAATAATTTTCCGTTGCTCACGACAGACATGCCAAAGAAAACAGTGTGTCGATAACAAATGAACATGTTAATTGAATCGTGGCTGTGCTAACTTGAGTCTTATTATGTTTATATTTATAACGAAACAATAGCTTTGTCGATGGAACATTTTGTGTGGAAATTTCCTAAGGTAAAAATTACAAGTAAGGTGACGCAGGGCAATGAACAAAACACATCCATAACGGTAGGTATTTCATGTAGTCTCGTGCTGTTTTCATTATTGTTTAGGTATACCTTATTTAACGACCATTCTGGGTTGGAAAAATACCCAAATAACGTGATGTTATTTCATATTATTCTAGCTTATAGATATTGTGAAGTGCGCTAATTGATATTGCTCTTGCGGTGAAGGAAAACATCGTGACGAAACTCGCGGCTGTTGGCTCCTAAAATATTGACAAGTTTTTCCCCCTAAACACGGCCGACTAAGTTGATTGGGTATAGTATAGGTGCTGACTGAACAAGCTTACTCTATCCTCACACAAAAAGGACCCAATTAAAGATTGTTGTTGGTTGTTAAAGTTACGGAAAACAGCCCTTAAGGAAGTACAATTTCATTTTGATAATAGGTCTAATGAACCCATAAGATTTACCATACCATACCCAACAGAATGTAATAGTACAGAAATCTTCGTGCGTGAGTCCGACTCGCACTTAGCCAGTTATTCATTTCTATTTTTATTTCAAATAAATAAACAAATAAGCACGTACTACCTGAATTAACCTACTTTTCCCTAAGCTAAGCAAGTAAAGTAGCTTATCAAAGTAGTAAAACTAATCGCTAATTAACGTATGCCTTCAAACAGCTTAATTAACCTCGTGTCGGTTTAACATTTAACTCTTCTATGTTATCAGTTAATTCACGGTTTTGTTAGTGAATAACATTGAACTGTATCTCTAAGTTTAATAATAATCTAAGTTTATAACTGTTAAGTACATTTACCTAACTAATTGGTTTTATTTATTTTTATTTTAGCATCACCTAAATACTTATTTAAGTACACCTTAATCTATACTATCACTATCACTACATAGTATAAAATAAAGTCGCTTTCTCTGTCCCTATTTCCCTTTGTACGCTTAAATCTTTAAAACTACGCAACGGATTTTGATGCGGTTTTTTTTAATAGATAGAGTGATTCAAGAGGAAGGTTTATATGTATAATAAATGCATAATATAACCGTGCGAAGCCGGGACGGGTCGCTAGTCACTACATAGTATAAAACAAAGTCGCTTTTTCTGTCCCTATTTCCCTTTGACTGCTTAAATCTTTAAAGCCACTGAAACGCGTTGTATTTAATAGGGGGAATGAATTTAGTGGGGTAAAAAAAGTGCGTTTCAAATTAGAATTAACAGACAATAGATCGGCTAGAAGAGCGAGAGATAGCTAGATAGGGCGTGGGTAAATATAATTAAACGAAGGAAGTTTAATACATATATTTGCCTACAAAAGATTTGCACTGCCTGGCATTGTGGCAAGTAGAAAAAAACACTAATCGGCACTCTCCTCGTTCGTCAATCCGGTGTACGTGTGACGACATTTGACGTCTGGGTCGCTGATCACGTTCCAGGCTTCAGGTCCATCCGGCCCGAAGAATCGGTAGCTCCGGAGTGTGCGCAGGTGGTGACGAGGGTCCACGTGGACGGCGCTCAGAAATGAGAGTACCGTAAGAACTCTGCTGCCTACGTTAGGTATATAAACAGATAAGTATAGATTAACAGTTTATTTTATAACTGCGGGGGCCATTTTCGCTGTTTATTATGATTGATAATACTTAACTGGTGATAACATTGTGATAATAAAGATCATAAGCTCTCAGGTTATATACACAGATATTTAAATATAAACTTGTTGTGTGTTGATTATCGTATACATGTTGATGCTAAGTTAGTGGCAAGCAAGAGAAATGTCCCCTTAAAGCCAATCAGCGGTAGGTATGGCCCCGCTCAACTTTTGAAGGAAACTAGGGGAAGATTTCCTTGGGATGAAAGCCATTGAACACGGTGCTGGCATAGGTATATTGTTTTCTATGTCCTTACTGTGCATCACTATCACTACATAGTATAAAATAAAGTCACTTTTCGCCGTCCCTAAGTGCCTTTGTATGCATGCTTAGATCTTTAAAACTACGCAACGGATTGTGATGAGGTTTTTTTTAATAGATAGAGTGATTGAAGAGTAAGGTTTATATGTATAATACATGCATAATATAGCCGTGCGAAGCTGGAGCGGGTCGCTAGTAGGTAAATAAAGTTATCTAAGTATCTATTTTTATTTCAAAGAGTTCACGACATTCAACGAGTTTTCCGCTCATTCTGAATTCAGCAAGCCTATAAAACCGTCATTAGGGTCAAAGGGAATAACTTCTGCATTACTCTCAATTTGACCGTAGAATATTAATGTAAAGTAGAGTCAAAGACCTAATGGGGCATGAGTGATAAAGTTTTATTAAGGAAAACATTAGTAGCACTTAGCATCGTTGGCATCGTCTATGTTTCTACCTCCTGTACAGAAAAAAAGGTTTCATGCTTGCTTCTATAGACGCTAGAGAATAATCTCTTGTTTTTATTAAAATGTTCTTGAAATTATAGCATTCAGAATACTATCATTTTGAGATTTTTTACTAAAACCAAGCAAATTCTCTAGCGTCCATAATATGATGAATTTAATGATTAGGTACTCAGGTTATAAATTGTAGCTACTAACAAATTTTATATGACACTTGATTCTGTCGAATAAAATGATTATAATAATAAAATAAAAAACCTTTTTGGAACGAAGTTCCTTATCGCGGGAACCTATAGCCGAGAAAGAATTTAACGTTACGGAAACGTACCGAAAACGCGTCACGAAAAATCGTAAGAGAAAGAGCGTGAAGGAGACCAATAACTACAACAAAAACTCTCTCTCTCTAGAAAAAAATTAAAAATATAAGTACATATATAGGGACTTTCACGTTCATTTTTAGGTTTCCGTACCTCAAAAGGTTAACAAAGGAGCCCTTATAAAATCACTTTCTTCTCCGTCTGTCTGTATTTATGTACAGTCACATTACCAATTACATGAACCCTACGTGGCCCAGAGCTCACTCGCAAATCTGTAAGGTTGTAAAGTAATGTTACCTAATTCAGTTTTTTTAAACAATATACTATACAATACAATATTAAAAAACTTAAATAAAAAATACTATATTTTTTTACAGGCGAATGAGGTCTGGGTCACGTGGGTTTCAGCTAATTGGTAATGTGACTGTACCTACGAAATTTCTGTACGTACGTAGGTATAGCTAAAGTTGTTTATTTATTGTGTGGGTTCAAGTAGGGTGTACATAATCCCATTTATTTCAGAGCCTACAATGTGTAAAAGTTGCCGAAGGATGTCTCGGAAAACTTTTTCTTATGAATATTGTATGTAGTCATCTTGTAGGAGGTCGGAGACAGATTTCAGCATTTAGTACCTACAGTTAAGTGCTTACTTTGTTCATACAAATACAAATATATTTGTAAAATCTTATTTTACATAATAAACTAAGCACTAAATATTAAAGAGAACAAAAATAACATATATGCCTGAACTAGGTAAGCCTGTATGTCAGGCGAAAAAGGACTGACATCACTACATCACTATCACTACTCACTACATAGTATAAAACAAAGTCGCTTTCTCTGTCCCTATTTCCCTTTGTACGCTTAGATATTTCTTTAAAACTACGCAACGGATTTTGATGCGTTTTTTTTTAATGGATAGAGTGATTCAAGAGGAAGGTTTATATGTATAATACATGCATAATATAGCCGTGTGAAGCCGGAGCGGGTCGCTAGTAGAGTATAAAACAAAGTCGCTTTCTCTGTCCCTATTTCCCTTTGTATGCTTAAATCTTTAAAACTTCGCAACGGATTTTGATGCGGTTTTTTTAATAGATAGAGTGATTCAAGAGGAAGGTTTATATGTATAATACATGCATAATATAGCCGTGCGAAGCCGGGACGGGTCGCTAGTTAACTTATAAAACAAATTAAAATAATTTACTTGCAAAATACTACCTAGAAACAATAATTAGGTTAAAATATGTATAAATATTAAATGCTACAAACTGTGTAAAAATAATTGAGCAAACTTATCATTTACCTACGTAACAATAATAATAAAACATTACAATTTTAAAGTCATTTTAATGTGTTTGTTAACCGTACCTAACATAAATACCCCTGGGGACAGTCGTGGTACTGAAATGTAATGTAATTGGTTATCTAATTAATCACGGACAGCGGTGGGAATAAAAACCGGTCAAGTGCGAGACTAACTCGCAAAATAATATAATTCCTAAAAAATGCCAATATAAAATTTAAGGAATAAAAAATATATATACCTATTGCAGGACAATCCACACATCGCCTTTTAGCCCCAAGCTAAGTAACTAGACTTGTGTTATGGGTGCTAGACAACGGATATACTACTTATATACTTTTCTTCACTATCACTATCACTACATAGTATCACTAGTATAGTATCACTATCACTACATATAAAACAAAGTCGCTTTTTCTGTCCCTATATCCCTTTGTATGCTTAAATCTTTAAAACTACGCAACGGATTTTGATGCGGTTTTTTTAAATAGATAGAGTGATTCAAGAGGAAGGTTTATATGTATAATACATGCATAATATAGCCGTGCGAAGCCGGGGCGGGCGGGTCGCTAGTTTGTAAATATATACTTATAATACATAGAAACAACCAGACCACAGACAAATATCTGAGCATAAATACATGTCTGAGGCGGGAATCGAACCCGCGACACTGTGTTTGGCAGTCCGGCATGGTGACCATTGTGCCAACTGGGTCGTCAAATTAAAAAAAAGAATACTTACTAAATTTTATTTTTATTTTTTGTTTTAATGGCAACAGAAATACATAATCTATGAAAAGTTAAACTGTAGCTATCACGGTTCATGAGACAGACAGACAGACGGATGGACAGTAAAGTCTTACTTAGTAAAAATACGGTCCCGTTTTTATCCTTTGGGTACGGTACGGAACCTTTAAAAGGGGGCACCGCGGGACTATAAAAAAACAAACAAACAGGGGCCTTATTCTGCTATTTGGCCAACCATTGTCATTATATCGAGACTCTATAGATATTATATCGAGATTGTGACTTTATTTGGTATTCTGCTAAAGTTTTAATAACATCGCAATATAATCACTATGGAGTCTCAATGGTATGGTAATATTTACCTTGCAGGTGTTGCCTAGCAACATGGTATATGTTGCTAAGCAATATACCGTTTTGACATCTATCGAGATTCCATTATGCCACGATTGTAGAGCAGAATACAAAAGTGAGTCAGTGGTGTGTCAGTGGTGTGTCAGTGGTGTCTCGATAGAATAGTCAACGTTAGGAGAATACCAATTTGACATGTAATGTCATATTTTTGACATTAAATCTCTATTACGATTATATCGACACACTATTGAAACACAATTGTGTTAGCAGACTTAGGCCCCTGATATGTTACCTACTTTTGGGTAACATACCTTTTTGTTTTTTTTTCGTTTGTTTAAAAACTTGATTTTAGTTTTTTACTAATGTTTTTCGCCTACACGTGTCTAAGTTGATATAGGTACTTACCTATCTAAGTATACCTATCTACTCACTTAAGGTGTGCGTGCTTTTTGATATCTTAAGAATGTATAAGAAGATAATCTTAATAAAAAACCGGCCAAGTGCGAGTTGGACACGCGCACGAAGGGTTTTGTATGGGTGCCCCACTTATTTTTTTCTCTCTTTTTAGTATAGTTATGTATTTGTTGTTATAGCGACAACAGAAATACATAATTATTCAGAAATACAGAAATATTTCAACTGTCTAGCTATGGTTCATGAGATACAGCCTGGTGACAGACATACAAACAGACGGACGGACAGTTTCCGTTTTTACCCTTTTGTACGGAACCCTAAAAATTAAGTATTAGTAGGTATACTTGCTTAGATGTAAGTAGGTACTAATAGGTAATAAAGTATATACTACTACTATATACTTACGTAGAATATAAAGTATTTACCTACTTAGAATTTTTATATAGAGGTGGCAATAAAGTAAATTACCTACGTCAAAGTGCATCATTAAAATTTATCAAAAAGCCATAAAAATATGTAATTATTTATGCGATCGATATGCACAGGTGTAAATTGCGTGTAACTTGATAACTATAGTTGGCGGTTTTCACTTTATATAATACTAGCGACCCGCTCCGGCTTCGCACGGCTATATTATACATATAAACCTTCCTCTTGAATCACTCTATCTATTAAAAAAACCGCATCAAAATCCGTTGCGTAGTTTTAAAGATTTAAGCATACAAAGAGATATAGGGACAGAAAAAGCGACTTTATTATATACTATGTTGTGATAGTGATAGTGATGTTATTCCCAATGAATCAATGTATCCTCATACCAAGTTTCATCAAAATCGGTATAGTAGTTTCGGAGCCTATTCGTTACAAACAAACAAACAAAAAAATATTTCCTCTTTATAATGTTACAAACAACAATACAAAAATAGGCAAGAAAAACAACCCTTATCCTCATACCAAGTTTCATCAAAATAGATCTGGATCTATTTTGAAACTACTGGTAGTTTCGGAGCCTATTCGTTACAAACAAACAAACAAAAAAATATTTCCTCTTTATAATGTTACAAACAACAATACAAAAATAGGCAAGAAAAACAACCCTTATCCTCATACCAAGTTTCATCAAAATAGATCTGGATCTATTTTGAAACTACTGGTAGTTTCGGAGCCTATTCGTTACAAACAAACAAACAAAAAATCTTTCCTCTCTTATAATATTAGTGTTGATTACAAACAACAATACAAAAATAGGCGAGAAAAACAAACCTTTCATTGCAGTCAGGTACAGTCAGGTAAAAAGTAAGTACCTACATAAAAAACGAAAATACTGCCTCTAAAATATAATGAACTAGCTGTAAACGTTTGTTTTGCCATTTACAAAAAAAAAATTAAGATAACAAAATAAAAAATAGATAGTAGCCGATTCTCAGACCTACTAAATATGCATATAAAATTTTATTAAAATCGGTCAAGCCGTTTCGGAGGAGTATGGTAACTAACATTGTGACACGAGAATTTTATATATTAAAGACTAGCTGTCCCGGCAAACGTTGTTTTGCTATTTAAAAAAAAAAAACCAAAAAAAAAAAAGATGTTGGCCGATTCTCAGACCTACTGAATATGCTCACAAAATTTCATGAGAATCGGTCGAGCCGTTTCGGAGGAGTTCAAGTTCGAACCCCGTGACACGAGAATTTTATATATATAGAGATTAGTAGGTACTTACTAAACCTTCCTTGAGTGTGCCACCATTCCACATAAAGCAAAGCTGTGTTCAACATGTAAGTAAATTTAAAATTAATTAGCTATACCTACCTAAGCTACCAATAATTCATGTCTGTCTTGCAAAGTCCTACATGTGGTCAGTCCTACGTTCATTTACAAGATTTAAAACTCTTCATTGAAGGCCTACCTTACCTGAAGGTCTTCAATGGTTGGAAAATGTAATAATTTAGGTTTTCACACTAGGTACTTGTTTAGGTATAAAAAGCTTATGGTTTAAATACTTAACTGAGGTTAATACAAAAGGATTAGGTCCTAGTCCTTATTGGATTTTCCACTATCACACAATAAGTATATGGAAATTTTCCATTGCTAAGTAAGTACATTTTTTTATTAGTCTGCTATAGGTGCTTTCGGTGTTACAAACGTTTTTATGCGTAAAAACCTAATCTGAATTGATAACAATTTTATCTGATAAAAAATAATTGATTTTGTTTGAATTTATGATTAATTGCCTTTTTATTACCTTTGATTCGTTAGGTATCTAATGTATTTTAGCGAGATGAATCAGATGAAAAAAATTGTCGTCGCAATCATAATGTGTGTGTATGTCTTCGGACCTACCTATTGTGTCTTATAAACGTACTAGCTTTTGCCCGCGTCTTCGTCCGCGTATAGAAGTCGGAATTGGACTAAGGAATCACGTTGTTCCATAAAAACTCTGCCCCCTTTTTTAAGGTGTAGAATTTCGGAAAATCCTTTCATAACGGATGCTTACGTAATAAAAAGAACACATAACCTTCCAAGTTTCAGGTCTCTACGATCAGCGGTTTAGGCTGTGCGTATATCCGTCAGTTATTCAGTCAGTCAGGACAAAACATTTTAAATGTATAGATATATCGTTATTGTTATAGGGGTTGCTAAAATACCTTATAGGTACTTATATACATTTTCTAAGAAGGATAAAAGGACTTCTATAAACATTATTCTTCAAAACCCTATTCTAAAATTACGTCTATAATGTCAATACTAAAATTATTAAAGAAGAAAGTATTGTATTTTTTGTTTGTAACGAATATGCTCCGGAACTACTGAGCCGATATTAATTAAACTTGGTATGAGTATACATTGAGTCATTGAGAGTAACATAGGCTCGTTTTATCCCTATATTCCCACGGGATCAGGAGTTATGCGGGTGAAACCGCGGAGTGCTGCTAGAAGTTCACAAATGTATGGAGAGATTGGGCGTTGGCATGCCCGACCTCGAACTTTCAAATCTCTTGTTGCGCAAATCTAAAATTCGGACTGAATCCACTTTGAGACTTTTAATGTGGGACGAAAGGCTCATTCTTTTAATATGAATTATGTTTAAATTCGCAAAATATTATATTTTCAATATATTTCTATGGGGATGAATTTAATGGGACTCTAACAATTTATCCTTTCTTACATAAGTACAATATCTATATATCGGTACAAATATTATAAAGCTGAAGAGTTTGTTTGTTTGTTAGAATGCGCTAATCTCAGGAACTACTGGTTCGAATTGAAAAATTATTTTTGTGTTGGATAGTCCATTTGTCAAGGAAGGCTATAGGCTATTTTATATTCCTACGGGATCGGAAGTTACGCGGGTGAAACCGCGGAGCGCAGCTAGTAGATAATAAGTTTGTCAGTATTTAAGCTATGCATCACCGAAAGTAACGATACGGATATTAACTCAATAAAAATTAAAAACAATTTATTATCTACTAGCGACCCGCCCCGGCTTCGCACGAGTATATTATGCATGTATTATACACATAAACCTTCCACTTGAATCACTCTATCTATTAAAAAAACTGCATCAAAATCCGTTGCGTAGTTTTAAAGATTTAAGCATAATTAGGGATATAGGGACATAGGGACAAAGAAAGCGACTTTGTTTTATACTATGTAGTGAAATAGAAGACATAATACAGACAAACAAAATATATTCTGTCAAAAGATACCCCGAAGCAGAAGTTACGCAGATGTTTAGCTTGATTTTTGGATAACCTTTTTCTAACTTTAGTGTTTATTCAAACCGTGCCACTTTTTGTCACTAAATATTTCTTGTTTATCTAAATGTTTTCTACCTAAATCTATAGATCTTATCGTGGGACTAAAGATGAAATCAAGGTCGTACTAAGCCTGTTTTTATTGACTAAGCCTCTTCTGAAACACGTGTAAGTAAGGTAGGTATAGGTAGGTACTTACTGACCTAAATAAACAAGGTATTTTGGTACTTATTTATTGTCTTCCTTGTTTGTCAGAGTTCTTGTCAAAATGTCACTGAACTACTCGTAAATATTCTAAACTAGCTGCGCTTCGCGGTTTTAACCGCGTAAGACCCAATCCCGTGGGAATATCAAAATGAAAAGTAGCACAGAGCCTTCCTAGATAAATTGACTATCCAAAACAAAAATAATTTTTATTCGAACCAGTAGCTCCTGAGATTAGCGCGTTCAAAAAAAAACTTTTCAGCTTTATAATATTAAGTGCCTATATCCCCTGAATACCTGGTCTTCAAGTGCAATTTTTGAAGACGAATTTTTCTTTAAAGAAATATATATTCAGATAGCCCAGTTCAGGTCAGGCACTATAAAAATAAAAAATCATATAAATCAATATAATATTATATCCTCTTCTTATCAAATACTTAAAAGTCAACAAGCTTGATTGCAATAAAGTATAGGTACCTACCTACTTAGTACATAATTATTGTTAAAATAAATACAAACCGAATTAACCCAATTTTTTGATATTACCTAAGAGCACTATGACATAGACCTAAAATTGTTTTTTTTTAAATATTCTTACTTTAATTTAAGTAGGTAATCTAATCTAAATAATTCTTGGACTGTAAGTGGTAACTAAGTAGGTAATCAATCACCCAAATCCATTTTCCGTGTAAATCTCTTGATACGGAACTGAAATACTACGCAGTTCGGTATCATAGTGAGTGTTATATAATCTGTGGCATTGTTTGGGTCGTTTTCAAGGACAACTGGATGTAATATGGGTCAAAGGGCCACGGTCGGTGTTCAGTTTGAGGGTCAAATGATACGTATTATGTAGATATAGGTAACCTTACGTGTTTTACCCTGCGTTGTTCCTTTGTTGTAACAGCCTTTGTTAATTTTAGCGTGTTCATTCATGAAACGAGGGTTTCAATCTCAAAAGTCCTAGGGCAAAAGGTGGTATTTGAAATTGTTATATGTATACGCACGGTTTACGCGTAAGTTAGAAATATTAGTACATTATTGCAAATAAGCAATTGCCATTTCTTTTCAATTGCCATTCCATTTCTTTTCTTTTGAGAAAAGCACTTTAAATGCCGCTGAGGCATTTGAAGTGCTAAAAGCAGGGAAATAAAATATTGTTATTCTTTTCGAAAAGGGAACACGCGAGGTATCGAGTTTGCGGACAAGGAGAATCTAATCTATTGCAGGAGCTTTTTTTGAATTTGGAACATTACAGCGCTCTAGCAATGTTGTATTCTTATAATTTCCTGTCTTTTTATCTTATTCTTTTGTTTCTTATTGTTATACATTCTATGTTTTGTTTTGTCAACAACTATTAACTGTGCTAAATATGTATTTGTCGTGTGCTTGTCCAAATAAATGTTTTTCTATTCTATTCTATTCTATTCTATTCTGTTGTATGAAACGGCGTGCCGCTCCTGCAATAGATTTGACTTTCTTTGTCCGTAAATTCGATACTTTGCGTGTTCTTTTTTCCAAAATAATGACAATATTTCCCATGGACGTATTAACATTATTACGTCCATGATATTTCCATGCATGTTTGAGAAAAAATAACTCCTTATAACGTCCTTCCAAGTAGCTTAGTTGGTTGAGAACTGTTATTTTGCAGGGATCGTGGGTTCCAACTTTTATGTTACAAAAAGTTTAATTATTTTTCATTTTTATGGAAAGGAATCCTTGTATAGGTTCACCTTGAGCTTACAGTTAAGTTTTTCGTAGTTTTTCATGCTCAAAATCGACTGTTTGTTATACCAAATACCTACTTTTTACATAATGGTTTTTCGTTTGGAATTGATTTTATTTTAGTACTAACTACACCCCACGTAAGTCACAATCGCGTGAGAATATCGTGATAAAAAGGAGCCTAGATATAATGTAATTCAAGAACTTTAGCTATTTACATATTATCGCAATCAGTTAAGTAGTTTTTAACCAACTTAAAAAAAGGAGAAGTTTATCAATTCATATTTATATGGACCAGATGAACCTATTAGAACGCTTTTAAGGGTAAAAAAGAAACCCTTATAAGATCACTTACTTGTCCGTCTGTCTGTTTGTCCGTTTTGTGTGAAGAAAACTCATACATTGGTACAATCCACACCCCCACACAAACTTTTATTATAATAGCAGAATATAATGGAATGAACATTGAAAGCTTTAGTACATCGAATGCAAAAGAAAACCATTAGCAAATATACCGCTGAATAAAAATAAAATTCACGAATGTTATTTACGTACATAATGTACACAAGATTCAGGGGCACGGCCGGTGGCCGGCTGCCTTCGACCATTGCAGAATGATATTTCTTTTCTTGTTATTTTAGACATCCTACACATTCATATCGAAACTGTCTGGCTGTGTGTTTGTTGCTCAATTATAACTAATATAAATATTGCAGGACATTCCACACCATCTAGCCCAAAGCTAAGTAACTTGACTTGTATTATTATTACTACATAAATACTTTTCTTTTGTAAAATAATAAAAAAAAAAAAAATTAAATAACTTATCTACAATATAAAAATGAATCGCAAAATGTGTTGGTAAGCGCATAACTCAACAACGCCTGGACCAATTTGGCCAATTCTTTTTTTAGAATATTCCATAAGGTACGAGGATGGTTCTTACGGAGAGAAAAAATTAAAAAATTGCCTGAAAATGTCTAAAAACAACACTTTTCTATACTCCATACCATACAAACGATTCGTAATAATACAAGTCAATAAGAACTTTAATACCATAACATAAAGTTCAAGTTTTAATGGAGAGGTGCCGGGAAGGCAAAACAATTGAGTGACGTATAAATATTGATGTCAATCGTGTCGCGGTGTTAGTTGCTAAAACGGCTGAACCGATTTGTATGATTTTTAACCCCCAACGCAAAAACGACGGGGTGTTATAAGTTTGACGTGTCTGTCTGTGGCATCGTAGCTCCCGAACGGCTGAACCGATTTTGATTTAGTTTTTTTTTATATGGCAAAACAACGTTTGCCGGGACAGCTAGTCTACAATATAAAAATGAATCGCAAAATGTGTTGGTAAGCGCATAACTCAACAACGCCTGGATCAATTTGGCCAATTCTTTTTTTGTTGTGTTTGTTATTGTCAGGAGAAGGTTCTTATGAAAGAAAATATTAAGAAAATTGCGTAGAAAATTATTACGCGGGTGAAACCGCGGGGCGCAGCTAGTAATACATAGAAACAACCAGACCACAGATAAATCTATGCTTAAATACTTGCCTAAGGCGGGAATCGAACCCGAAACCCTGTGTTTGGCCGTCCGGCATAGTGACCATTGTGCCAACTGGGTCGTCCGTCGAAATATCTGTAGGTACTGTAGCGATTGAGATTTTTGGGTGTTGTTTATAATGAATAACACTTCCTCTTCTGTCGTTCCGTCAATGCTGAGAATCGCGACAGCAGTCGATCTTCCTCCAGTTTTCCTCCAATGGACTCTGTCTGATGCCTGATTGGTCCAAAATTAAGCTCTATATAAAAATATGGAGAAAACAAAATAACACTTAGATTCTATTACAATACTAGCTGCGCCCCGGGTTTTTATCGGTCCGATTCGATCCTGTGAGAATATCTGGTTAAAAAGTTGTGTGGACTCCAGTTACCTACATACCAAGTCTCATCACAATTGGTCTAGTAGTTTTGGCGTTAAGGAGTAGGTAATACAAAAACTTTTGTATTTAATTAACAGTCCTTCTACCCTTTAGAGGTCGAATTTTCTTAGTGCGCGCCTACGACGACGTAAAAGGAGGTCTGAAACTTCGCCCATGCGCCTTCCGCATGGCCATGCGCATGGGCCATGCACTTTGAGTCTTTTTCTCTTTTATGTAGATTTATTCAGATAGTAAGAGTAGCTAGGATTCCATGGGAATGGAACTGAAGCAGTTGAAACCGTAAAATGCAGCTAGTTATTTATAATGACAGAAGTTTATTTAAAATACGTTTGCAGTGCTATATTATGGCGATTAGTTATAGTAATTTGGCAGTGAAACTAACATTAGCTAATGTTGAAATTATGTTGGCGATTTTACTTCCTGGCTTCCTACGAGGTGTGCCGAAAGGGAGTGGACTGTTTACTTGTTTTTTTTAACTAATTTCTCATGCAAAAACAAAACAAATAATTTCCTTCTTGTTTAGGTTAGCATCCATCTTCTTAGTTTATTTCACTGTACTATAATGTACAGTCGGCTGCATAATTTTAGCCACCGGTAGAGTTCTAAAATTACTATTATGGAATGTTTTCATTCTATATAATAATTTTTGTTTGATAAATTCATGAGATAGAAGACTTTAAACTTCAACTAAAGCAGGTGTCTAGAATCTTGGTTGTGTTGAAAAAATTCTTATAAAAGCCGATTTGGAGCTCTAAGGTGGCTCTGCAATTATGCAGCCGACCGTACATCCAATGACATTGGCATTCCTTTCATAAATAATCGGTGGATATACATAAAAAAATATATATACTTACAGGACGAATTGAGAACCTCCTCCTTTTTTGAAGTCGGTTAAAAATTACACGGTACCAATTCGTATAGGTTCCGAAACTACTGGACCTTGATGAAACTTGGTATGAGGATACATTGATTCATTGGGAGTGATATAGGCTTTTTTACCCGATGTTCCCACGGGATCGAGAGTTACAAGGGTAAAACCGCGGAGCGCTGCAATTTTTATAAATGTTAGTTTTGAATGGGTAAGTTGGTATGGCGTTTGACTATTATCTTACCTAATGCGCCAACAGTGGCCGCGATGCAACGCGAAACGGAGTGTTGGGAGACCAGCTGCCCGATGGACCGACGACATTGTGGCGGTCGCGGGTAGTCGGTGGATGGAGGCGGCTCAGGACCGCTGTTTGTGGCGTCGTATGGGGGAGGCCTGTGTCCAGCAGTGGACGTGTATGGGCTGATATGATGATGATGAAGAATGCGCCCATAGAAGATACCTCTGTTCACTCCTGACTTGAAGATCCTCATATTGGAAACACAGATTCAGTTAATTCCATTCCCTTGCTGTCGTAGGGAACGACAAAGCTAAAGTGCCGCGCGTGGGCAAGACATTTATGGATACCTAGTCATCGTGTATGATTTCTATTTCAATCTGTAATTTAGGATTAAACTACAAATTATTTATATACTTAGTTTATTGAATATTTCATAAGTAAGGCCACAATCTGAAGGATTTACACAAGAAAATTATAGCTTTATTAGCCTTTGCAGCTTTTACAGCTGTCGTTTCAGTCAAGTTTCATAGTTTTCCGATATTGTGGCTGTACTAACAATAAGTTACTTATTTATTAGACAAATAAAAATCTTCAATTTAAGCAGTTTTAATTAATGCTTATTACATAGACAGACAGACAATATAACGCCACTTTTTGTTCTTTCAGGGGTTTTTCAATCAGTTTTAATGCATGTATGATTTCTATTTTTAACCGACTTCAAAAAAGGAGGAGGTTCTCAATTCGTCTGTATGTTGTTGTTGTTTTTTTTTTGTGTGTATGTTACGCGATCATTCTAATCTGTAATTTAGGATTAAAATACAAACGATTTATAACAGTTTAATCCGACAACCTAAGTAGTACCAGAACAGGAAAAGGCATTAATTATTTAACATAATAGACATTACCAACCTTACCAATAACATGCTCCAGTGAGTTTGATTAGACAAAGTAATTATATATACGGGCATATACAGGTACAGTATCCGTCATAAGTCCACTATTAGCCCTCCGATCGTCGTAATTTATGACGCATTAGTCGATTGCACGTCCAGTTGACGCATACGTCACGTGCACGCAAACAATAATCGATATTGCCGTAAAATGAAGCTACGCGTAACCGTTACTTTAACTGCACGTCCACTTCACCTACGCGCATCCTACGCGTGAAACAAGCTGTTGCCATACGAAATTTTTGACTAATCTTCCCTCCTAGGTGTCACGTCAAAATTTAGCGCGATACGGCGGGCGCGCGAGACGTTTTGGTTTGCGTGACGCGTGCGTCTTAAGAAATAAGGGCAACACGAAATTTATAGTTATGACGCAAACGCAGTCAAGACGCGCTGCACAAGAACACGGCGATCGGCCTGCAGTTTGCTACCATAATACCTACTATCAACAAGTATTGGACTTACGACCTTCTTATAATAGACGTTACATACATAAATACTTGAATTAAAAGTACTCAGTGTGATTATTATTTTCAACATGTTAGTAAGTATTTATTTGGCCGAGTGGTATAAGCCGCCACCCGCTACACCAACCGACATGGGTTCGATCCACAGGTTACGTTGTTATAATGTTCAAATAGTGCTGCACAGGGATTGTAAGCGTTACGGTGCCGGTGGACTTTTGAACGTTGATTGTACAAACTTACCTATTTATTAGAATACTGACTTCTGAAAACATTTCAAGGATTAAATGGGTCTTATTAAACCTATCTATGTACGATATTTTTTTATTTTCTTCTCAGTCGCGTAAGTCCCGATCCCGCGGACATCAACATTCTATGTCCTTCTTCATCCCCTTACTACTTAGCCGATTTTCATCCAAATTGGTCCAGTTCAGAGCACGGCAATTTTCTCTACTTTTTAAAGAAAGAAAGAACAACAACTCAGTACTTGGAAGCAAATAAAAAAAAATAGTCTAGTAGGGGTCTGAATGAGGATAATTCAGACCTGACAGTTTTCTGGTAAGGTCGTGGTATTACATTAAATTCCACCAAGTAAAAACAGAATTAGGTATCAAAGAATTAGAAACTTCCGCCACCTTATGAAAATGCGGTCTACCTAATATTTATTCCGATATTCCTACGGGATCGCTAAATAAGTCTAATAACACATAAACCCAATTAATATTCATAAGCAATCAATGCTCCTCTTTAATAACCTCCGAAAAGCAAAAGAGGGGTGTTTGTTTATTTAACCCTTATAACGGTTGTTCGTCTACTTAAGTACTTGTCTTACGTGGCATCGTAACTTGAAAACATTTTTTGACGTGACAACGTTTTATAAATTGGTTTGCCGGGTGACACTTCAAGAAACTGCGTTACGCTCCGCTGACGTTATGCGCTCACAATGAGAGCGAGTGAGAGGCACGCGGGCATGGTTAGCCCGCCTAAGAGCGAGAGAGACAGACATAAAAAGTGAAAGGCACGCGTCCCTTCCACTCGAGCACAGTTGTTGTCACGTAAAACTTTCGCCCGTATACCGACTTTACAGGCAACCAGTTTTTTTCAAATAGTACCTATGCTGTTCATTTGAACAGCATAGGTACTATTTGAATGCAGTTTTTTTATTATCTGACAGATACTCACAAGTATCTACGTTTAGGTAATATTGATAAAATGAACTTGAAATGGCTTATATCAAAATCTAACTTAAAACCAATGACAAAGCAATTATTACACGGTCGATACGAAGCTTTCCACTGAATATTTGAAAAGGCGCATATGGGTAAATGGGACAAGGATGTTCGATGCATTTCGATCGATATCTCGTGAATATTTCATAAGTAAGGCCACAATCTGAACTACACAAGAAAATTATAGCTTTATTAGCCTTCGCAGCTTTTACAGCTGTCGTTTCAGTTAAGTTTCATGGTTTTCCGATATCGTAGCGCTACTTATAAGTTACTTATTTATTAGACAAATATAAAATTTCAATAAAAATTCTCCTAACATTCAGATATCAAATAAACAGACAGACAGACGGACAAGAAAGTGATCTTATAAAGGTTCCTTTTTTTACCTTTTGTGGTACGAAATTCTAAAAAGCGATAGGTTCATCTGTTTTAGAGCTACGATGCAATTTACATAGACAGATAGACAACCCCCATACAGATCGAACCCCTATAAAGGAGTTAGATCTAACGCCCCTTTTTGTTCATTCAGAGGTTTTTCAGTCAGTTTTAATTTTAATACATGAAAGTATTATACATATATATTATACAGTTTAACAACTTATAGTATATAAGTCAATCTTCTGGAAGTAATAAATCATTTTTACATCATACTGCTCGGTAAGTAGGATTTACTAGTATGGTAAGAGGCTGTGTAAGTTGTCACTTACAACACAGTGCATTGTTTAGATAGAACGTTCCATTTTCAAATCACTTTACCATTCAAGCACAGGGTGAATGCTTGAACTGTAAAGTTCACTTTACCATTCAAGCTATGTCAAACTCCTTGGTTAACAAATCTCTTTTCTTATAAAATGACGGAAACTTTTTACTGAAAAAAAAAACGATCAAAATGGTGGCATTTCATTTCAGTTCAAGTTATGCAAAACTCAAACATTTTTTTTTTTACATAAAATTATTTGGCGGCATTTCATTTGAACATGATTTTGAACTAAATGCATGGACTTTAGTTCATCATGTCAAGTACTTCGTCTGATGAGTAAGTGGTCGGCACGCCTGATTTCTGTCATCTTGAAACCGAAGGTTTTATTTACCTCGCATGAATGATGTAAAGTAGTATACTTACCTCGGTTGTAAGTAGCTATTACACCCTCGAACTATATTCGCCCTCGCTCGCTTCGCTCGCTCGTGCGTCTAAATATCTCGGGTGCACTCGATCCATGGCTCCCTTTGCGAGCTGCGCTCGCACGGGCGCCATATTGGATCTTGTTCTGTAATAGCTCGCTTACATACCTTGTGTGGTAAACTACTATGTTTATGTTTTAGAGATCTATTTATAGCGGACACTCTTTATTATCTACTCGTTTTAGCTTTCAGTCATGAAGTTTTAAATTAAACGTTGTTGTTAGATATTGGAGAAATACTGTTCTGTTATGTTACGATGGCGCCCTCACGTGGACTAAAGGCTGAAATAATTTAGATCCACGTTTTTGGCAACATCTTTTGAGAGAAAGTAAGCCGATATTTTTATCTTTACAATTTTATATTTAGAAACAAGTGCGTTTCAGAAGGAGAATTGTGGTTATAGTGCGTAATTAACCCAGTAGGTAGCTTGAAGTAGGGTGCATACACAGATTTCTTGAAGCGGGAAATACTCTACCCACTACCTAAGAAGCTATAGAGAAAAAAATATGTTTTTGTAAATTTTATAAGCAGTAAGTACTTACCTATTCTTTTTTGAAAAATATTTATTAAGAACTTTTTATTATTAGGTCTAAAATTAGGTAAAAAAATAATGAGTATTTGTTCTAAAGATACGGTACATGATCAATAATTGATCACACACTTACTTGCATAAATTGTGAAATAATATTGCAATAAGCAATCAACTAGGTGTTTCTATAGTGGTATCTATCTCTGAAGATTAATTAAGTAGGTAAACCTACTACATAAATAATGATAGGACGTATTTTTGTCTACTTAATTAAGTATCTGCATACCATTAAGTTGTGTAATAATAAAAGTAGGTATTTTAAGTCTATATGAATTAAATATTCTTTTTAACAATTAAATAAAAAAATAGTATTTGTTAATTGTTGTTAGAGCGGCAACAGAAATACATCCGCTGTGAAAATGTTAACTCTCCAGCTACCATGGTTCATAAAATACAGCCTGGTGACAGACAGACGGACAGGGTTGTACAGCGAAGTCTTCTTAATAGGGTCCCGTATTTGCCCTATGGGTACGGAACCCTAAAAGCTAAATTAATTAAATAACCTACCTACTTACATTTAATAAAATTAGAAGTCCAAAAATTCAATAGGAAGTGTGCCCAAAAGGCTGGCTGGGCTGGGTTACCTCGTTGGATGGCGATACCTACTATTCGCTGTCCGAGGTAGGAGCCAGCCCTTAAAAACGAATTAATTAATTATTTAAGTAAGTAGATAGGTCATTAATGTGAAGTTCCTTGACTAACTGTTGGTATGTCTAAAATTAAATACGTATAGTTATATGAAATTAGTGCTGTTTAATTGCTGTATGAAACAGCTGATTTTCAAGTAAAAAAAACCCTCAGAATTCTCGAAAAAGAATGTTCGAATTTCCAAAAGTCTTAAAACAAAAGTTTTTCGCCTAGCCGTCTAGAACAACCCCCTTTCGTATAAAAACCCCTTCGCTGAAACACATTGAATTTGTTCAGCAATAAAAAAAACTGCTTTTTCTGGTTGAATAAACATTAGTATACTTTCTTTTTATTCCTATCACGATATGAGTACAATGTACTGCAACCCACCCATCCTCTTTAGTTCTTGTCCATCCAAAAGTTGCCTATATGACATAGCTTTTACCGATAAGGCCGCCCATAGTGGGCGCCAATTTATGTTGGATAAGAAAGAGGTTATCTATCTTTATCTATTACTACTAATATTATAAAGAGGAAAGATTTTTTGTTTGTAACGAATACGCTCCGAAACTACTGGACCGATTTTGATGAAACTTAGTATGAGGATACATTGATTCATTGGGAATTACTTTTTACCCCGATATTCCCACGGGATCGGGACCTACGCGGGTAAATCGTGGAACGCTGCTAGTCTAAAATAAAATGTAATTTTAAACGTTTATGTTATGAATGATGTTCCTAAAACCAGATGCCATCATTATAATGCAAACTAAAAATGGAAAACAATGATAATAATAAACACTACGTACTTTTGTTGACTGAAAACTGAAACTAAACAAATTGCAGACATTAATCAGACGATTTACATAATGATGCAAGTTATTCGATGTTTGTAGCTGTAACTAATTAGGTCTACCTTTCCCATTAGTTGTTGAAAATTTGTCTATAATACTTTAAAAATAAGGTTGTTTTTGCGGTTGTTTTGTTGTGTAACATAAGTTAGAAAAAGGTCGAGTATGCGGAGAGCATTCGACCTTGCTATGCCACGTGCTTGTTGCGTGTCGGCTACCGCTAAAATTTATACTTTTTGCTAACTTGTGGATACAAGTTCGTGGAACTGGTTTTGAGAAAACTGCTTCGGTGAGGATGGTCTTAGGGCATTATGTTTGTTGACTTGGGAGGATCATACATACAAAACTAATGATATCTTTTATAGAATTTTCAATCCGGGGTTTTGTTTTGTTTTCGTCCCTTAAAATTGTAACAAAATGTTATGTTATTAATGTCGTATCAACCGCTTGAATAGTTTGTATTCTAGGCTTACATGTTTTATTATCACTACATAGTATAAAATAAAGTCACTTCTCGCCGTCCCTATTTCCCTTTTTACGCTTAAATCTTTAAAACTACGCAACGGATTTTGATGCGGTTTTTTTAAATAGATAAAGTGATTCAAGAGGAAGGTTTATATGTATAATACATGCATAATATAGCCGTGCGAAGCCGGAGCGGGTCGCTAGTTATTTCTAAACAAGAAAGTGATCTTATATGGATTCTTTTTTTACCTTTTGAGGTACGACTTTTAAGTGATAAAGGAAATACAGGCTTGGTGCACCTAATGAATTAATTGTTTTAAAAAAGACACACCGAAATCATGTACCTACTAATTAAAATTTGATCGAAGCAAAAATCGGACAATTTCGAGGGGAGAAAAGAGCTATTTCTTTTTGTATGCATTTCTAAAGGAAGAAAAGGGGAATTATTTTTGTATGGATAAGTTTGTATTAAGTAACTGAACCCTTATAATAATTACATAAGTAGGTATAAATGCAAAATCTGTAGGAATTGGACGTAGGGTTGGTAAAATATGCACATTATTGCACATACCTCTCCAACTTTGAGAAATAAATGAACATGCGGTTTGAAAGGATAATCTTAGAGCATTTAACGACAACTCAGTGACCATAGCCTGGTACCTATCTAGTTTTCTATCATTTTTGCCTTTGCTAATCTCTATGGTCAAAATAGCGAAGTGCGTGTCGCGTGTCGATTAAATTCGCACACGAAATAGAAAGCAAGCGCTAGTCAACGGGGGTCGATGAACCCAGTGTCACAGTTTTGCGGGTGAACGTTGCACATTTGATGTGAATTTTGAGATCTTGAAACACAGGCTTGAAGTAAATATTCGGTATTAACACTGGCTTCATAAGCTCATACAGTGTTACCATAATTAAGTATTAGGTAGGTACTACTCTGCCTATCTTAGGTAGGTACCTACTTACCTCTACTAAATTTCTTCTCATCTACACATATCTAAAATACTTTGTCCTGAATGACTGACTGACGGATCAACGCACAGCATAAACCGCTGATCGTAGAGACTTAAAACTTGGAGGGTGTGTTCTTTGTATGACGTAGACATCCGATAAGAAAGGATTTTGGAAAATGTAACCCTAGCGAAGTCGCAGCCGAAAGCTAGCTTCATTACATTATTATTTATTTTGACCTACTTGCCCACCAAATTGGAAAGAAATGTAGTTTTTTGTAAAACCGAGTTTGAAATTAAGTAAAATATTTTGTTAAAACACGATAGAGTTAGGTTAGGTAGGACCTACATCCCCCCCGTGGGTTCCCGCCTTGTCGTGGCGGGGGGGCTTAGTAACCGTGGCCTAGCCAACCACGGTGAAGCCAAGAGGAACCCAGGGCCGGCCCAGGCTGGAGGAGCTGGCTGACCCGAGAGGGACCACTCCACCGACTTCCCCGCAAAGTCTGGTGTGAGCGGTACAAGAGGTAGGTCGCAGTGCTGTATGGGCGGTACTGCGACTGAGGCGGGTTGCGGTGTAGTATGGGCTGCACCGCAACTGAGAACTAGGGGCCACGGCGGAAGAGGGTTGCCGGTATTGCGGTGAGCCGTTTCCCCTACCTTCCGTGGCCCTGACGGGGCCGCCACCGTTGGATGGCGGCCGGCGCGGCGCGCGACGCGGTGGGGTCGCAGAGGAAGAGGACTGTCGGTGTGTCGTTGCCGCTTTCCCTGTCCTCTGCGACCGGATCTGGCTCGTGGCGGTGAGCGCGGGGCTAGCTCGCCGCCAGTATAAGAGCCCGAGCGGCGGACGCACCAGGTGTTCCTGCGTGCGTCGCTCAAGAGGATGAGGTCGCGTCGCGACCTCTGGAAGAGCGGTCCGAGAGGACTGGCCGTCGGTGTGTGGTTCAATGCTAACGCAGGTATCACACACTGACAATATGGCAAGTGGAGGAACCACGTCTGGTTTTAGTCGGTGCGAGCCCGACATAACCCGTCAACCTCCCCGGGTCGGCGGGCATGCGGAAGGTACATTTCCAGACGTTAAAAAAAATGGGTGCGTGTACTTATGTACGCGCGTGAGAAGTTATACTTCTTTGGCATTATTAAAAAAAAAAAAAAAAAAACTCGTCCGACAAAAAACTCGTCCGACAAAAAACTCGTCCGACAAAAAACTCGTCCGGCAAAAAACTCGTCCGACAAAAAACTCGTCCGACAAAAAACTCGTCCGACAAAAAACTCGTCCGGCAAAAAACTCGTCCGACGAAAAACTCGTCCGACGAAAAACTCGTCCGACAAAAAACTCGTCCGACAAAATACTCGTCCGACAAAAAACTCTGGACTGGAAAAGGATTGTCAACACAATCAATAAAGTTCAATTTAGATTTAAACAACTTCTCCCGTGAGAATTTTGTGTGACGCTTTTGTAAAATTTCACTCTCATCATTTTTTCATAACGCGCCTAAAGAAGTATAACTTCAAAAAAAAAAAAAAGGTAGGACCTACATATAAGTAGGTAAGTGGGTACATGTGTTTCTACCTACCTAAAATAACAAAACCTACCATTTTTGGAATCCTTAAAAACTTTGAACTCGGAAAATTTTGGAAAGTTTCAGAAGTAAGTAAATGTTTTGAAGCCGTAGCAATAAAAACAACGGTAGTTAGGTACATATTGAATTAATTTAATATTTTAATCAAAGTGTATAAAATAATACGCATATTTATTTTCTAAATTAGAAATGTCCTGACAAAATCCTGAAATACATAATCTGTAAAAATTTCAACTGTCTACCATGGTTCATGAGATACAACCTGATGGTGACAAACAGACGAACTCTGAAGTCTTAGTCATAAGGTTCTTTGTGTACGGAACCCTAAAAAAACTAACTGAAAAAAACCTTAAACACGAAACTTTTTAAAAGGGGATTTGAAATTGTCAGGTCGTTAAAATAAATTGGAAAGCGGCAAAGGTTGAAAAATTGGCTGTGATCTTGACTGAAAAGCAAAACATCGTCAGGCCTTGAGATATAAATATATTGTGACTAACACGATTATTATAATGTGTGCATAAGTTTGCAAACGTAGGTGCTCGATTAGGGTTTTCAACTATGTACGCTACGCAGTTTGGCTTATATTTTGGTAAGTATGTACAGTATGGGTCATAAGTAAATGATCAGTTTGCTACAATAATACTATCAACAAGAATTAGAGTTACGACCTTCTTCTAATAGACGTTACACACTAACATACTTGAATTAAAAGTACTCAGGATGATTATTATTTTCAACATGTTAGCTATGTCTTTAGTTGTGTGAGTGGTATAAGCCGCCACCCGCTACACCAACCGACGTGCATTCGATCCACAGGTTACATTGTTATAGTGGTTATAATGTTCAAATAGTGCTGCACAGGATTGTAAACGTCACGGTGGGCCGTGACGGTGGGGAGTTTTGACCGTGGATTGTACAATCAACGATCAATAGTCTGTGCCCACCGTAACGTTTACAATTGTGTGCAGCAATATTTGAACATTATTACAATGTAACCTGTGCCTGTGAATCAAAACCACGTCGCGTCGGTTGGTGTAGCGGGTGACGGCTTATACCACTCGGCCAACTAAATACATATAGCTAACATGATAACATGTTGAAAATAATAATCACACTGAGTACTTTTAATTCAAGTATTTTTTTATTTTTTTTTACTTTCATTATAACGTTTTACGAACGTTATGTTTGTGTGTTACGTCTGTTAGAAGAAGGTCTTAAGTCCAATACTTATTGATAGTATTATTGTAGCAAACTGATCATTTACTTATGACCCATACTGTACCTACTTACAAATATTATTATGTTGGTACTAATTAGTACTTGTACTATGGGTTGTTCCCATCCGGTGCGATTCCATTGTTCTCGTATTTTTTGACGTGATAACGTCTAATAAATTGATGAAACACCTGCAACTGCATTCACAAAAAAGTGTCACGGTTAATATTGTGTGCTGACCATGACGCGTCATGGTAACTTAGGAAACAGAGTAGGTATTTCATAATCTTTATTTTATTTGGGCTTGTGTTATGGTGACGAGTGACGAAAAGAAGACTTTACTAAATAAAGGAAAACATACAAGTAGGTATGAAGGAAAAAAAAAGAAAAAAAAGGATAAAAAATAATAAAAAAATAAAAAGGAATAACAAAAAAATCAAAAGTTTTCATCGTTATCACGTAAAATTATCGTCTGTAAACCAACTTTACAGACAACCATTTGTTTTTTCCATAGGTATACGACCTTTTTATAGGTACACTTTAATTTTATATCTTAATATATATAAATCTCGTGTCACAATGTTTGTCCTCAATGGACTCCTAAACCACTTAACCGATTATAATAAAATTCGCACACCATGTGCAGTTCGATCCAACTTGAGAGATAGGATAACTTACATCCCGATATTCCCACGGGATCGGGAGTTACGCGGGTGAAACCGCGTAGGGCAGCTAGTGTATTTAATGAATTTTAAAAACTATATATAGAGTACATTTTCGTTATAATATTGTTTCTATCTACTTCTATTAAATTCATTTGCTACCTAACCTACCTATAAAGAAATTACGATTATTAAATCATTATTAACTATTCATAAAACCACCATTAAACTTAGTGACATGACAGCCACGTGAGTGAGACAATAACCATTCGAGATTGAAACATGGATCTTAAAATTTAATCTAATAAATAAGTACTTACATGGAAAAGTATTTTTGTAGTGCACATTTTTTTTCTGCTGAATATATGTCGGCAGTGGAGTACATTTACGCAAAAAAATAAATAAAAAAAAAAACCAAAACTTAATGTGAAAAACTTCCTGCAATTTCTAAATTATTGGGTATCTCAGTATTGATACACACAGTGACACGTAGGTACCTACCTTCATTTAGAGCGCGCTATTAAACTCGCTGGCGCTAGTATTGTGTCCATGGACTTCGTCGTTTTGTTAGAAACACTTAAATGGTTATAGCTCTGAGAGTTTTTGAGTTAGCTCCAAAATAAAAAAAACAGTATTTTTTATTTTAATGTGCTTAAAACATACCGAAATTTGTGCACTACAAAAATACTTTTCCTGTATTTACGTAGGTTATAAGTTTGTACTTATTTATTAGGTATCATAATATACAGGGTTATTGGAAATTTTACTAGCAAGCCGTTGAGGGCTGCTTCTGTGCACCTTAACAAACAACTTTTGTTCTACGACTTTTGGAAATTAGAGAAAAAAAAATGAAAATTTTGAGGTTATGTAAATTCGAAAAACAGCTGATTTTTTATAACAAAGGTCATTTAGACTCCGAACAGTACATAAAACTTAAAAAATGAGTAAAATTTTAAGGTTAATGAATTCTCCGTGTAAGGAACAGCTGATTTTCAGGTAAACCTAACCTCATAATTTTCGATTTTTTTTTCGAATTTTCAAAAGTCGTAGAACAAAAGTTGTTTGTTGAGGTGCACAGAAGTAACCCTCAACGGCTTGCTAGTATAATTTCCAATAACCCTGTATACAGGGTGTTTTATTTACGTGGGCCTTCAGGGCTTTACCCTAAACTATAAGAGATAGCGAAAAATGTTGAAAGGAGTTGCGTGCCCGATTTTGTTAAAAACTAAAACTGCATCATTCGATTTTTGGAAAAGTCATTACCCTAGCCGGGAATCGAACCTTTTCATTTTCCAAAAAAATAATCATTCCTATATTTTTATACTAATCGATAGTGTTGCTAATAGAGATCAATTCCTGGAAACAAACATAGTCTGACAAATTAAAGAAAATAGCGTAATTTTCATACAACCCGGCCAGAAAAAAAATGCAGTGAGGAGGTATGGCTAATGACGTAACCAACTGCTGCACTAAAACTTTGAACTGTTTTTACATTTTTTTTTTACAAATATTATACCTATCACTTGCTCTCTATGCCTCATACATTATTGTTTTGCCAGAGACAAATGAAAATTGCAGAAAACTACAAAAGTGTCTATTTCCTTTGATTAACCATTGTGTTTGTTTCCAAGAATTGATCTCTATCTGACTCTATCAGCAACACTTTCGTTTGGTATAAAAATATGGGATGGTTGTTTTTTTTAGTTTAAGATATAGCCCTGAAGGCCCATGTAAAAAATCATCCTGTATACCTACCTAACCTAGTACATAGTTCTCTTTTGCATACTGAGAGAACGATATGTAAAATGACGGAAATACCTGACCTATCTATGTTTAAGATGTGTTTGTTTCATACATATTAATTGATGTAGGTGTACTATTTTCCTTATGTGGTGTCTATAAATAACTCTATGGTATTTATTTACATGGTTGTGTATTTATTATATATGGGTAGAATGAATTAAAGTTTTGCATATTACAATACGAAAAACTAACATATTTATTTTATTGTCAACAATGTCCACTAGCACATAACAGCGTCCCGTTTCGTAAGTCCCGATCCCATGAGAAAATCGGGACAAAACATTTATACTTTACTCCCAAGGATACAATATACTTACCAAACCAAGTTTAATCACAATCGGTCTAGCCAGAACTTTCTGAGCCTAGACGCATCCTTTTTTACCTCCGGAAGTCCCGATCCTGTGGGAATATCGGGATAAAAATGTAAATTTTACTTTCAAGGATTCAATATATCTTCGTACCAAGTTTAATCACAGTCGTTCCAGAAGTTTCTGAGCCTTGCCGCGCCGCATTTTACCTCCGGAAGTCCCGATCTCGTAGGAATATCGGGATAAAAAGTTTATAAGTTACTCCCAAAAATGTAATATATTTTCATACTAAGTTTCATCAAAGTACGTCCAGTAGTTTTTGAGCTTATAAGCGTCTTTTTTTATCTCCGATCACGTGGGAATATAGGGGTAAAAATAATATATTTAACCACTGAGGATTCAATATAAACTTCGATACAAGTTACATATATCAAAATCGGTCCAAAAATTACCTAGTCTGTTCATTAAAAAACTCTTTTCTTAACAGACTTTAAAAAGTCGGTGGTTCACAATTCCGTCGCGTATTTTTTTATGTACAGTCGGCTGCATGATTGCAGCCCCCGGTAGAGTTTAAAAATTACTATTATTGGCATGTTTTCATTCTAATATTTTTGTTTGATAATGAGTTAGAAGACTTTAAACTTCAACTAAAGGTGCATAGGATCTTGCTTGTGTTGAAAACATTCTTATACCTAGCAGCCGTTTTGGATTTCTACTTTATTTTTGGTAAATGGTACCTATATGTATTGATTTGAAACGGGGCCATATTTCACATTCCCTCATCAAATTCTAAAAGGAATAGGTAAGTCTAGTTTTTTTAATGGTTTCCTAATCTAGCTTAGAATTATTATTGCTCTAGCAGCGAGAAGCGTGTAGTCTATTCAAATTATTATGCAAGCTTGAAGAATAATTATTGTAAAAAATTACATCATCCATTATTGCATTGTGCCTACTATCTAACTGTTTCTAACATTATGATCTGCTAATGTTTACGGTTTTGACGAATTATAATAAAATAGATAAGTAGATTAAATTATATAAATAAATATTGCAGATTAATGCACATATCGCCATCTAGCCCCAAGCTAAGTTATTAGGCCTGTTTTATGGTCGCCAAATAACGAATAAGTAGAATATTTATTCAAGTACTTTTCTTTTATAAAAAATGTACATACTTAGGTAGGTAGGTACTAAATGTACACGCACACTAAAAAAATATACATTTAATATTAAAAATTAACCTTTAACCTAACGTGGTGGGTAAAGAAAGAAAGAAATAAAAGTTTTTATTAATTTTTTGTAACAAACTTAACGGACATTTTTAAAGTTGGAGGGCCTCTACCTCTACAAAAAAAAAATAGTAAAATAGTGCAGGGACATAGCAGAACAAGAAATTGGCACTGCCAAATTATTTAACGACATAATTACAGCACGTCATATTTTTCATTATAAATGTTTTGTAAGGATATCCTTTTCTTGACACAATTTTCTTTTTCAATACATTTTTGCAGTATATAAAATTATTGAACTCGTAAAATTCCTCAGTCTAGGTATAGCATAGCGGACACGCATGACCGTTGTAAAATTATGCAAGCTGTAAGTTGCAGGCGAGGCGATAGACGAACACGCGGTGCGCGAGGGCTCCCGACGATAGTGTTGTATACTTCGAGGTCACGGTTTTATCGATATCGATAATTTTCTGCTATAATCTATACTTTTTTATTAGTATAGATAAAGCTAAAGAGTTTGTTTGTTTGAACGCCCTAATGTCAGGAACTACTGGTTTGAATTGAAAAAAATTTTTGTGTTGGATAGTCCATTTATCGAGGAAGGTTTTAGGCTACTTTGTATTTTGATATTTTCACGGAATTGTGACTTACTCGGGTGAAACCGCGGGGTGCAGCTATTATTAATATAATTCACAATTATATTAATAATAGCTGCACCCCGCGGTTCCAAGCAAAAATGTAATAGACAGCAGATTTTTCCCTGTGTTTTCTTAATTTACATTTTTCTAGCTACTTTCTGGATCTAGTCTTACTTATTCAACTCAGTAGCACTCACTGCCAAGTGGTACTGTCTGGTACCTTTTATTTTGAAAGGTTTTGAACGCTCATTTTTTATATATTCGTTCATCAAGAACACGATTAGTTAAATAACTTAAAATAAATCATTACTTATATTTTATCCTAAAGTTTATAAACATTGTACCTTCTCATGCATTACGATTTTATATGACTGTTTTTCAAACGATTCAATGTCATTTATTCCAATTGAATAAAAAATATATGACATTAACTTGACTATTTTAAAATAGTTTTGTAAAGTTCGAATTATGTGCTCCAAAACCAGTCTGAACTGAGTGGCTGGAATGAGTGGAAGTCACAAAACAGATCAAACCTAGAGCTACCTTCGGGATGTTTTGGTGACCTTCATCTTTGTGATTTATTAATTTAAATACAGATGTCGATATCGACTTTTGAACTTCACTACAACACAAATATGTTCAAGTTTCAATTGTCTACCAGTGGAAATTTCCACGATATAACATGCAACCTTCGGACGCACTCTTCTAACATGTACAATATCCCTTATTCGCCTCTCACTCGTTGAGAATTAACGCAGGCGCTCTGACCTAACCGGTTCGGGCTGCTCTTACAACAGTACTTACATATAAATCCATCTCTTTCATTTCTCGCAACTTATCGTTCTATTTTACGAATAGCTCTCTGCTATGTATACTTCTCGGTCGTCGGCCAAATGATTTTTGTTACCTGTCTTTCTCTAGAGCTTGAATGAAGCAAATTTTGTTTGCTTGATTCAGAGCTACAGCTTCAAATCCAACAAAATACTATACTACGAGCACGTGCTGTTGAGGTTAACGACTGATAATGATGATAACATTGAAAATAAATAAACAATTAAATATGTCATAGAGAATGCGCGGAAAAAGCGCATAAAAGTTTAATATTTTTTGCACTTTTGTTCTTTGAGATGAAAATAAAAATAGAAGAAAGAATTTAAAATCGTTAAGGATATTAAAAATAAAATCTAAAGATGTTAGATGAAATAGTAGGTAGGTAATAAAATTGGATTGCAAAATAAAATTCACAATTCCAGTTATTGAATAAATTATGAATGTGGTCGGTAAGTACAATTTCTTACTAAGTAGGTATAGGTAATTTGAATTGCCTGCCTATTCATATCGGTAGAGTAGGTACTATTTGGTTGAGACTGTCTGGACAAAACACAACGGAAAGTTTCCAATGATATCTCGGACGCTACGTACGAATACCTATACCATAGCAGCTGTTCTAGAACTTTATACTTTCTCTGTCGTTTTGGAAAAAAAATCTTTTGACATCAATTTCAAAATTTAAAAAGAATACATATTATGTAGGAGTACCTACGCTAGTAATAGTCCATAGGTCAATGTATGGATGTAGCTTGGGAAAGCCATTAAAAAATAAAGGAATTGAATTCAAAGGAGATTTTGATCGTAAAAAAAACAATTAAATTCAATAGCTAGGTAGGTCTTTGTTCATGAAGCAAAAATATTTCAGCAATGTTTATAAACAGATAGTTTATTCTATTACATTTCAGCCTTGAGTAATTCGTACCCACAATTTTTTGTCTGTATTAACAAAGTAAAGTAGGCATAAAGATCAAATTATAATTTATCTATTTTAGGTAAAAAAGTTTAGGTAGTTTAGGTTAAAAATATTTAAATTAGACAAATTATTTTACTTATATATTGCGTAAATACATCTTCTTAATATTTATATAAGTGTGTAAGGTGTTTATTTTATATGGGTCTGTACATTTTACCTACTTACCAAGTCACGTGAATAAATATAAATTAAAATTCTCTGTGAATAATGATTAGTAGGCATATAGGTATATAACTAAATAACTCTACCTAACTTATAAGAACAATGGCTAATAAAATTACTATAAAACAAAGTCATTATTATTTTAACGGCCAAAATGTCCTAAAACTCATTGAAAAATCTAAAACCGGATCATTATTTATTCTTCAAAAACATGATCATTTGGCTCGCTTGATTTTATCCTTGTTTACTTAGGTATTTTTTACATGTACAGTCGGCTGCATAATTGCAGCCCTCGGTAGAGTTCGAAAATTACTATTATTGGAATGTTTTCATTCTAATAGTTTTTGTTTGTGAGTTAGAAGACTTTAAACTTCAACTAAAGCAGGTGTCTAGAATCTTGCTTGTGTTTTTATAACAGCCGTTTTGGAGCTCTACGGAGGGTCTGCAATTATGCAGCTGACCGTGCCTATACAGGGTTATTGGAAATTAATTAGCACGGCGTTAAGGGCTTCTTCTGTGCACCTAAACAAACAACTTTTGTTCTACGACTTTTGGAAATTCGAAAAAAAAAAATGAAAATTTTGAGGTTATGTAAATTCGAAAAACAGCTGATTTTTTAAAACAAAGGTCATTCACACCAAGAACAGTAGATGAAACTTAAAAAATAAGTAAAATTTTAAAGTTACAAAGTTGTTTGTTAAGGTGCACAGAAGAAGCCCTTAACGCCGTGCTAATTAATTTCCAATAACCCTGTATAATATCTAGATTTATAAGAGAGAAAAATACTTATCAAGAAAGCTCTGCAGTCACCTAGACCTTCGATTCTGAAATTTCACGAGAGAGAGAGAGACGAGAACTAAAAACGGTTTTTCTGGAAATTCAACCTTTTTAAAGGTAAAAAGGTTAGATAAAGTTTGTAGTAACTATTATCTATATTATGTAATGCGGGCAAAACCGCGGTGCGCAACTATCTAATTGTATAATCGTACAAAAAATGGTGTTTTGCTTGTAAGAATCGTGCTAAATATTGACCAAAATACTCGTGACATTGCACGCGTCACAGGCGTCGCCGAGACGAGCTGTTTTAAAATTATTTGCTAAGGAATCTGACATCGGTATGGTAGAGTATCCATGGTCACTTCCGACACGATCTTTCACATAAATAAAACAGTGTAGGTAATAAGTGTACCTATAATAATATTAATTCGAAAAGTCACAACCGAGTCATAATTCAAAAAGTCATAATTGTGACCTTACTTTAATGTTTGTGTCCCATCACTATTATTAAATTGGCACCGCTAAATTAAAACTTAGTAATACGACTTATAACTTTATAAAGTTAAAATTAAGTTTTTCCGTTATCTACCCGACTTTTTTTTAAATTTCTACCGTTACACAATATAAAATCCTTGTTGCTTAGCTTGGGACCAGATGACATTGTCTTGAAATATTTATAAAAAAATATCTGAAGCGTTCGTGACCAATTTATCTGTCCTATCATTTTTTAAGTTAACACAAGCTTTAGATTTAAACGTTATCTACGTTAATCACCTGAGTAAACACTAACGTAGAATACCTTTACCAATAAATGTTCAATCAATCGTGCCATAAAATACAATGGGCACTGCCAATATTTTGCAGTGGTGACGTGCAAGTTGGCACACAGTTTGTTTATCTACATTTACGCGCCCGTGATCTCGCGGCCCGGGTTCATTGCTAGACATCCGCGTCTTTTTCTGGCTTTCAATGTGATGGTATTTCGGCTTTAACCCAGTAGTCCGGTTGACCGAACTGTTGAGACTATTTTGTCCTAGTAGTTCGATTCGGAGGGTCTCTTTAAACTCTAGGGAGCACGAGAAAGTTCTCCATGTAGGCCATATGTTTTAAAGAAAATACAATCTATGTAGGTAATCCTGTGGTAAGAACGTCTTTGCTAAGATTTGTTTGAGGCTTCAGTCTCTTTATAAAGCTTTCATGCAAGTTTAATGATGACAAGTCGCTAATATCGCCTCTAGGTATCTAGGTGGTACATATCTACCCACATAATATACCTTACTACCTACGCGTAATTGATTTGGTAAATAAAATATTTAATGACAACATAAAACTGACGAAGAACTGCCAAAACATTTTTATTGCTTTCGTCAAGATATGAATGTTCTTTTATAATACCTCTATAACAATACTCCGTATACATACAATAAAATTTGATATAAATAAACTTACTTTCGACTTATAACGCCATCTAAGTTAGTATAGCAGAACTACAACCCAGTAGATGTCTTTGCTTTTACCAACGTAATAGTTTCGCTATTCGATAACAGATGGCAGCACTAGTTACTTAAGTCCTGCCATCTATGATTTACTACATGAACTAAATAACATTTCGTTCACCTTTACTTTGGTAGAGATTCCTTTTAGAACCAGTAGATGGCACTACATGTATTTTTATGGAAGTTAAATTCTAACCGGTAAGTTTTGTTAATACTAGCTGCGCCCCGCGGTTTCACCAGCGTCATAATAATAAACTTCTTATTTACTGTTTTATATGCAAAATTTATACGTTATTGTTAAGACTTGTAAATTTAATTTTATTTAGGTACCTAGTATGTAAGTGCTTAGATGGAATTTTTTTATAAGTTTATATAGTGATGTATATATTTTGTATTCAGTTTGTTTTTGTAAAAACCTAAATTTAAGAAAAATAAATGAATGAGTGTATAATAATAACTTCTTATTAAGTTTCTTAAGAAACTTCTGATAATAACAAGCCGTTCACGCGTGACGCCGTGACACAGGGAAATAGAGATTTATTTTTATCTATCTATAGGTATGTGTAAGTATAGGTACCTACATAATTAAATAGGTTATCAACCCCTTCAGAGATCTTATTTACAAGATTCCTCTCATATTGAACCCTTTTGAAAAGTTATAAAGTCGTAGGTACCTATCTCTTGTAGTTTCAGAGACTTCTTCGCGAGTACCTACCTACCTAGTCTTTATTTTTATTGGCAGCATGTTCTTATTAAAATTAGAAAAAAAATATCCTATTAATTCAGATAGGTACGTAAGTTATTAATATTCCATGCTAGGGTAGGTAACTATAGGTACTATTACCTATTTAGCTAATACAGGGGTGTTTCTCATAGCGCCCCTACTCACCAAATTCGCACACCGATCTCTAATTCATTCATCTCATCACATCGGTACGAGTCCAATCTGTAAACTGTGTGAACACATCTCAGTATCAATTACATGGTGATTAGTGACGGGACGCGTGCATACGATGCTGATTTCCCAGGGCGACGATTGCCCATCGATCATGACGGGCAGTCGTCTGCCACGCGGCTTGTCTACACTGTCACACTTCGGGGTACCTATGACTTACTTACTGTAGGGAGAGTTGTGGTGTCTTCTAGAATTATTGTTAGCTAGAATGCTCCGCGGTGTCACCCGCGTAACTCCCGATCCCGTGTGAATATCGGAATAAAAAGTAGCCTATGTTACTCCCAATGAACCAATGTACGGTCGGCAGCATCATTGAAGACCCACCGTAGCGTTCTAAAATTACTATTGTTGGAAAGTTTTCATTCTAATAATTTATTTTGATAAATTCATGAGACTTTAAACTTAATTAAAGCAGGTGCCTAGAATTTTTCGTGTATTGAAAACATTCGAATAGCAGCCGTTTTGGAGCTCTATGGTGGGTCTGCGATTATGCTACCGACCGTACCTACCCTCATACCAAGTTTTAACAAAATCGGTCTAGTTATATCTGAGCCTAATCGCTACAAACAAAAAAAACAAAAGAAATATTTTCTCTGTTATTATATTCGTATCTACACAAATATAATAACAGAGAAATACTTACATTTTATATACCTGCGTAAAAAAATATATTCTGTTAAAATATATTCTGTGTGCGTCTGCTATTTGTTTTCCAAGCCGTCATTTCAGCGTGGTCGTGCTAGGAAGTAATACTTACCAGCATGACCGTCATATCTCCAAAATGGCAAGGGTACAAAATTGTACAAATCTAAAGTAATTTTGTACCACCTAAAGTTTTTAGAAAAATCTACTTCGTCGTGCCAGGAAGTACAACACTAGTAGCCCTAATGGTTGCCAAAACATTAATAATCTAGGCATTTTAATTGGTTTTATTCTATTAACCCCTTTGATACAGACCTAGCCTAGTGTGGGAATCGCTAGATAAGATGCATGTCTTTAAATAACTATCTATGCACTCAGTTTGGGAAATAGCCTACCTATTTACTTAGTAATTTTTGTAGTGGAGTACCTACATCAAACACGTGTGCGTAAAACGATTTATTTTCTACCAAGGGTGGCAAATTGATTTAAGAAACCTATTACACCCAAGAGTGGTCATTGAAAGGAGATTAAAATATTATACTAAAAGATTTTTAGTTAAATTTGGTTCATGAACACTCTTCATCATTGAATCTAACAAACTCCGCTCACTATTTAATGAACTTATCAATAATTTAGCAGCAGCGTCCCGCGGTGTCATCTAAGTTCCGATCCCGTGGGAATATCGGGACGAAAAAGAGCCTATTTTACTCCCAATGAATCTTCTTACCACGTATAAAAAAGTTTCAAAGCCTGTTCGCTACCAAAAAAAAAAGTTTTCTCTTATAATATTAGTGTAGACAGTGAACCTATATCTTGGACTCTTAGGATTTAGTACTCGACTCGTTAATACCTTATTTCTTAAATTTAAGTTATATTAACCAAACATCACACGTCGCTGTTTAGATAGATACATCTTCAGATTATTGGTTCATAAGAAATGCATGATTTTCGGCAGCTGAGGGAGACTTGCCCCAAGGGAAAACGTTGGGAGTTTAGTGAAGACCACCTGCGTACGGTCGGCTGCCCCAAAACTGCTGTTATAAGAATGTTTTGAACACGAGCAAGATTCTAGACACCTGCTTTAGTTGAAGTTTAAAGTCTTCTTACTCATCAATTGATCAAACAAAAAATATTAGAATGAAAACATTCCAATAATGGTCATTTTTGAACTCTACCGAGGGCTGCAATTATGCAGCTGACTGTACCTACACTAGGTACGCCTTTTCACTACATTAAGCAAGGGCTATAATGCTAGCTTTCGAAACACGTGAGTAAATATATATCTTTTCACCTGTTTTAATTACTGATAACTTATCGGATTGACTGTATAGATTAATTTGGCTGCTTTTACAATATCAGTCATTTACGTGGAGTGGACTAGGCATTCAATACATGTGTCTGCTTTTAATTAACAATAATGAAGTAATTACAATAAAAAATAGTGAAAACAACATTTATTAAATATGAAGTATTCAGTGATATTTGTTTTTGTGTGCCTGTGGTTTGGTGTTGAAGGGAGATGTCGGATGCGTGGCTACTGCGCAGAAGTTGGTGGTCACATGAAGCCATGTTATTGGGACCAAGAAGCTATTCCCTTTACGACTGGATTGTCTGACGAGGAAGCTCAGGATGCCGTAGAAGTCTTAGCAAATATATGTCCATTAATAGCAACAACGAATGGAACCCAAATAAAACCTTTCGAGGAATTGTTAACTTGTTGTTCTCCAGAACAGATTTACGATACAAGTGCAAGTTTATCAATAGCTGAAGGTGTTATCGGAAGATGTCCCGTTTGTATGAGAAATTTCGCAACGCAAATCTGTGAAATGAATTGTTCCCCGGACCAATCGCGATTTGTGGATGTGTATCCCGAAATGACTGCCGATGGCGTAGAATACGTGAACATGGTAGATTACCGTATTCATGGAGACTTCATGGACGGAATGTTTGACTCCTGTGCTGACGTTCTGATGCCTCAAACTGGTTTACCAGCTGTAAACATGATGTGCGGCAATTCTCCTGTATGCAACGCTGACGCATGGCTTACTTTCACTGGTGATACTTCAGCAAATCCTATATCGCCTCTACAAGTGAATTTCCTTCGATGGGATGACCCGGAGGACTCTATGAGCTTAGTTGCACCGTCATGCAACGAAACGTTTGAAGGCGACCTACCCTGCAGCTGCATCGACTGTTTCGAAATGTGCCCTTTAGAAGTTCCACTAGCACCTTCAATGTGTACAGTTATGTCCATAAACTGCTATAGTTTTTCCGTAGCTATAGTTTTTTTTGTCGTTACAGTTACCATATTTATAATATTAACAATAATTAGTTATAAACGACTCAGACAAAATGACTCTAAACCAGATATAACTGTACCATCAAATGCAAACAAACTAACACATTTCTTACAAATATTGTTTGCCAAATTCGGTTTGTTTTCTGTAAATCAACCAATTCTTGTTCTGATGTTGACTTCTTGGTTGACATTTAGTATGGCATTCGGCGTGATATTTAACCTAAATTTGACGTCAGATCCTTTAGAATTATGGTCATCTCCAGAATCTCGTAGTCGTATGGAATTAAATTATTACAATTCAAGATTTGGTCCCTTCTATCGCGCAAGTCAGGTTTTCTTAACGTTTGACTTTGAGAGATTCGAAAGCAATAACATCACTTTCGGTCCGGCTTTCAGATTCGAAGCGATACAAGAGTTGATTAAATTAGAAGATGCTATTTTTGATATTGGTAGAGACAATAATGGAGTTACCTTAGAACAGGTTTGTTATGCACCAAATCGTCCATCTGGCGGTGAAATGTCAATAGATTACTGCGTTCACCAATCTGCTTCTGTATATTTAGGCGATCAAAGAAACAATTTAAACAATGAAACGTATTTAAATAGTATTTTTAATTGTTTAAACAATCATTACGGTTTTGGGTGTCTTGCAACATGGGGAGGCGGTGCAGAGCCGGAATTAACATTTGGTGGCACTGAAGAAGACATACTGCTTTCTGATACTCTTTTAATGACTCTTCCGATCTCTAATCACCTTTTAAGTGAAGATCTCGTACCAGTATTAGAATGGGAATTAATGTTCATTGAATTGTTACAAAATTACGAAGCTAATAAGCCTGATTTTGTCACTGTTGCTTTTGGTGCAGAAAGATCAATCGAAGACGAAATAGAACGTATATCTTTAGCTGAAGTAGTACCCATTGCTATAAGTTACATTATTATGTTTGTTTATGTTGTTATTGCCTTAGGAAACTTAAGGAGCTGGAAGACTTGGATTGTGGATAGTAAAATTTCTGTAGCAATTGGCAGCTTTTTAGTAGTTATATTATCTATAGCATGTTCATTGGGAACGATGAGCTATATGAATGTAACTGTTACTTTATTATCAATTAATGTTATTCCATTTTTCATTCTTTCAGTTGGTACTGATAACGTTTTTTTGATGATCAATACTATTCAAGACATACAAAACAATTTGAAAAATTTCGATGACTATAGTGATGATATGAGTTTTTCTAAAAAGAGAAATTATATATTTGAAAAGATGTTAATCAGAGTAGGCCCTTCGATGTTTGTGTCTTCAGTAACACAAATCACCTGTTTTGGTATTGGTACACTTGCTAATTTCCCAGCTGTTAGAACTTTTGCGGTGTTCGCTAGTTTTTCTCTGGGATATTTGTTCCTTTTCCAAATGACAACCGTGATTGCTATAATATCTTTAGACTTTGCGCGTGCACAGAAAAATCGGTTTGACATCCTTTGTTGTATTCGTAAAAAAATATTGGACGACGAAGATCCGTTACATGCCGATGCTCCTTACAGAAGTGTCATCCAAGGCTTAATGAAACCATATGCAAAGTTTCTTCTTAATTGGCGAGTAAAGATTTGTGTTGCCATCATTTTCATGACAATGGTTTCACTCAGTGTGCTAGTGATACCTCATTTAGAAATAGGTTTAGATCAAGAGATGGCTCTGCCCGAAGATTCTTACGTATATAAATATTTAGTAGCTGTCAACCAACTAATGCGATTGGGACCCCCGGTGATTTTTGTTTTGAAAAGCGGTTTAAATTATACTAACATCGATCATCAAAACGCAATTTGTGGAGGTCAAATGTGTAACTTAGATTCTCTAACAACACAGATTTTCTTAGCTTCTCGTTATACTAATGTAACATTTGTATCCAGGAGTTCTAATTCATGGTTAGATGACTTTGTAGACTGGACGAATTTGCAAGGTGTTTGTTGCAAATATAATACTACAGACGGCAGTTTCTGTCAGAGTCAAAGTAATGAACCAGAATGTGCTTTTTGCGATATAGAAAGAGAAGAATGGGCTAACGGCCTAAGGCCTACTCCTGAAGCTTTCGAAAAATACATCCCATTTTTCCTCCAAGATGAACCGTTCGAAGTATGTAATAAAGGAGGTTTGGCTAGCTACGCCGGTGGAGTAAATTATATTCTAGATTCAGAAGGAAGAGCCACAGTTTACGATACAAACTTCATGGCTTACCATGCAACGTTGACTACCTCCCAAGACTATATCAACGCAGTTAAGTACGGTTACGAGATAAGTGAAAATATCACCCAAGCTATTAAAAATTACACCGGCGTAGATGTTGAGGTATTCCCTTACTCAGTATTCTACGTATTTTTCGAGCAGTATCTCACTATGTGGGGTGACACTTTCTCATCGCTTGGGTACTGTCTCATTGGCGCGACTGTCTTTAATCTTCTAGCTTCAGGTTTCTCTATTACCACCACATTCACCGTTATGGTTACCACTATTATGGTTCTCATTAATATGATGGGAATTATGTGGCTTTGGAGTATTCCCCTAAACCCTGTATCTAACATCAATCTGATTGTATCTATCGGTATAGCAGTTGAATTCTGCAGTCACATTGTCTATGCGTACAACATTAGTGACAAACCTTTGGATGAGAGAGTAGAAGACGCTTTAGAATCTGTAGGTGCAACTATTATAACCGGTATAACGCTAACTAACATACCTATAATAGTATTAGCGTTCTCATACACAGACATAATAGAAGTATTCTTCTTCAGAATGTTGTTCAGTATAGTTGTTTTAGGATTTTTACATGGAATGGTTTTCTATCCAGTATTTTTAAGTTATGTTACAGATTTAGGAAGGAAAAAGTAATATATATTGTTTTAAAAAAGCGAATTTGATTTAGTAATGCCAACTGATAAATGTAATTACATAGATTATTTAAAGATTAAAAAGTTTTGTATATGTGTACACTTCTACCTCTTTGTAACTAGGTACCTACTTAGGTTGACGGTAGCAACAAGGGCTAGACTTATCTAATTATGATTGAGTGGATTAGGTACTGCATTGGATTAAAAAAAAATAAACACATTAATGAACAGAAACTAGAAATATATGATAACAAATATGAATACTTTTAAAACTTTATCAATAGGCAGGTATCTACTTAGTTATTACTTTTGTCAAGGTTGACTAAGATGTTATTTTTTAAATCTAAATTCAGTTTATTAGTGTTTATTCGATAAGTATATCATTTTACATAGTTGTACATAAATGATGAAATTGGCTGAGGTATCGATGGAATTGTAACTTAGGGTTGCCTGCAGCTAACTTGCAAATTATCTATTTTATTAAATACTATAGCGACCCGCTCCGGCTTCGCACGGCTATATTATGCATGTATTATACATATAAACCTTCCTCTTGAATCACTCTATCTATCCGCATCAAAATCCGTTGCGTAATTTTAAAGATCTAAGCATACAAAGGGAAATAGGGACATAGGGACGGCGAAAAGTGACTTTATTTTATACTATGTAGTGATAGACTTGTCCAATATTGTCCAATGTCCGTATCTTTGAAAACTATTTGTAGGTCGATTTTAACTTTCTGTTAAAAATGTATTAACTATGGCGTGAATCGATAATCTATTAAACTTGCTTCAGTTAGTCGCGGATATAGCTTTCTCTTTATCTTTTATAATTTTCACGTAAATACTGCGATTTCAAAGACGGATAGCATGTTCCGAAAGGAATTGGATGAATAGCGCTTACAATAGTTACAATGTAAAATATAGTGCGCGTACTAAAATCAACGCATGTCCATAAAAATGCATACTCCTGGCATACGGGCGCGGCTAAATGTCCATTCCGGATCTTATCTGCGATTGATTGGAGCAAGTATGATGGGGTTATTGATTTCGACTAAATCTAGGTGCGTTATAGTGATAAAATCTTAAGCACTTTGTATATTGTGTTGAGTTAATTTTTAAGTTTAAATAAAATATGGTAAGAAACAAAAGGATAAGATGTAAATACTCAAATATACTTAAATGTTTATAATTTTAATATACTTACATGGTTTTATTGATACACGAATGTACCCAATATTAACTAATTCTAAATAAACAAATATTTACATGATATAATTCAAATGAAGGAAGACAAATTGACTAGAATCTAGGACTAGAACTTAGTGGCTAAAAGAAAGTAGACAAATATCAATAAGTAAAGACCATCTTACATTTTGGCATTTTTACAAGTCCGCCATTTTGAAAAAGAAAAACTAGATTTGGCGGCCAGTGATAAAACTCTCTTTCGATAGAATATGTTACTACAAGCAAAACATATTCTGTGAAAAAATCTCGTAAGTGATAAATTTTCGGAGATATTTGACTTTGAAAATGTACAAAAAATATGAAAAATATTAATTTTCATCCGATTACGACAAAACCAAAAGAGGTACGTTTTTAACCGACTTCGATAATAATTATGCAATATTTAATAAGTAGATATTATCCCTGAAATCTAGTTCCATGGCATGAAGGTTTATACATTTAGAGAAAATTCTTACATTATTAATGATATTATAATGCATACGCTAATAGCCTCAAGATAAGATATAATTTTTTGATACTATAATTTTTATACATGACGTCATTTCGTGACTAGTTGAAAAAAGGAGAACGCCATGCAAATTAAATAAAAGGGGTTGTATCATTTTGGTATAGTAACAGTTAGCCATCTTTTAACCGACTTCAAAAAAGGAGGAGGTTCTCAATTCGTCGCGTATATTTTTTTTAGTTTAAAACCTTTAGCAATGTAAGGACATTAATACAAAAAACAAATGCCATGTTACAAAATTCTCGTATGGTATCAGGTTTACTGTTATGTGGCAAATGAAAAAATATTTTTCCGTAAAGTCGGTTTATGGACGACAAATACGACAATTTTACGTGATAAACGTCATAAGAACTCTTTTTTTATCGTTGACATAACCATTTTGCATACTTCAATAAATTACTTGTCAATAACCTTTCTATGGTTTATTGTCATAACGTTTCTATGATTATACTTGTCAATAACGTTTCTATGGTTAGGTTATACTTGCAAATAACGCATGACGTCATACTTTTTTGAGAGTGCAGGTGTTCAGTGTTCATCAATTTATAAGACGTAATGACGTCAAAAAGAATCTTGCGATTTTGTTTTATTTTAGGTATCAGTCAAACCTGACACTTTACAAGATTTTGTAACATGGCATATTATGTTGATTTTTATTAATGTCATATATAAATTAGAAAATTGAGGCGTATAATAATATTATGCCAGTCTCCAAACTCATATGTAACTACCCCTTTACAATCGATTTAAACAAAAGGAGAAGGTTCTCAATTCATCGCGTTTAAAACTAGGTAGTTATAACTAGTCTGTCTACAGTCTAGACAGATAAGATGCCAGAAGAATTAGAAGACTTGCTTTTGTCTTCCTTGTCTAGACAGATGTACCTACTTCTGGTTTTTTTTAACAAATATGTATGTAATAAAAACAACTCACGTTTAAGCATCTAAGACATGGTTCAAATAAGCAATGTAACAGATCGCCAGCCGTAATATCTCTATCTTGGAGAGCTTCTTGTCCGGTGGTAAGGTAGGTAGGAGTCGTCTTAGCGACCCAAACGCAGCGTTGAACGCTTCTACTCTGATTCGTTCTCTAGTCGCATGTGCTGTTCTGTAAAGTTTTAAACAATGTTTAATGAGGTTCGCGAAAAATATTAATTTAATGCTGTGAATTTATTTATTAAACCACGCAAGGAAAATAATACGTTTTTCAACCGAGTAAAAACAAAAAACAAAAGTTCTAGACTAGACAATCTTGAAAATCAGCTATTTTTTGAAAATCAAGGTTAAAATTGTAGCCTAAACTCAAAAACACAAATACGACCCCAAAGTCTAGTCAACTTCAAGAATCGGTCAATTTTCGAGTACCTAAGTACCTAAACATCACCTCAACATTTTTGAAAATAATGAATTGTTCAAAGTACCTAGTTAGTTAGATAATTTACTATTCGATTTTTAATGATCAATTAAATGTTTAAATTTCTTGAAGCCCTCATTTTCAGGGAAGTGATAGCTAGACAGTTGAAATTTTCACAGAGAATGTATTTCTATTGCTATTATAACAACAAATTAGTACTAAAACAGAATGGTATGGGCCCATCATGCGCAAATCCGACTCGCACTTAGCCGGTTTTATACAAGTTCAAAGATACAGTTTCCAAAAAGGTTATTTACAACGATAACTGGATTAAAAATATTAGGTACCTGTATTTAAGAGTCGCTCTCCGCCTGCGCCTCCGTTCTTCTCTAGTAAGTCCAGCACACGGTGATCCGGTACCACTCGATAGATACGCGTCTTCTGATAACGTGCACGGTTCTAGAGTTCTATCTCTGTTAAATAGAGTAACTATTATAAATAAATAAATAAATATTGTAGGATATTCCACACATCGCCATCTAGCCCCAAGCTAAGTAACTAGAACTTGTGTTATTAGACTTAACTGAATTACCAAAAAAGAAAAACGTGTAAACCTGGAATGCAGTGAATTAAATGAGACCAAATTTATTTCATATTGTGAAGGATAAAGGGGGTAAAAACGTTACGGCCCGCAACATTATTTGATTGATTGGTAAAATGTAGGCAATTACGTCTGAACTTAAACTCTACCTATCGCACGATACGGGTCATTTTTTAAAATACCTACTCGCGCCGCGTATAGAGAGCTCACGATTCTCTTAATTGCTTAGTGGACTAGATGGCGCTGTGTGCAATGTCCTGCAATATTTATTTATGAATCATGCAGGTACCTATATCATTTAGGTAAGTAATTTCGTTTTTATTCGTCAGATATTAGTTACTTTATTGATCCGTTATTAGTCAATAGATGATACTAAAATTGCAGGTGTGATGACTAAACCCAATTGCTAGATTAAACACCTGACCATGCTGATAAAGGTAAGTACATACCTATATTTAATCTATCATATCTGTTATATCTGAAAGCTGGTAGGTATGCATTTGGTAATGTTAGACTGTATGTACCTAGGTATATGTATTAGAAGTCGGTATTTGGTAGATAGGTACTCGTATAATATTTATACGCTCAGAAAGAAACGAATAGGAATAGAATAGAAATAACTTTATTCATGCCAGAAAAAACGATACACACACACAGAATAACCTAAAATACTTAGCTATACGTACCTACCTACAACTAAATCTAAAACTTGATGTGCATAATACGTGTACAATTCTGCCACGAAAAGGCTCGAGCTCAACTAATATGCTACAGATGACTGTAGCGCTGATTTTCAGCAGCAAATGGGTGTATTTGTCACTTGTGTGTCACATGAGGCTCCAAAGGGTGTATTTGTCACTTGTGTGTCACATGAGGCTCCAAAGGGTGTATTTGTCACTTGTGTGTCACATGAGGCTCCAAAGGGTGTATTTGTCACTTGTGTGTCACTTGAGGCTCCTGCTGAAAATCAGAGCTACAGTCATCTGTAGCATATTAGCCGAGCTCGAGCCTTTTCGTGGCAGAATTGTACACATATGCACATCAAGTTTTGGATTTACTTGTAGGTATATTTTTAAACTAATATGACTTAAAAGTTAGAAATGTTTTGTATTTTTGTAACGAATAGGCTCTGAAACAAAGAAAGCACCCACAAATTAACCCCTAAATTACCCCCCCGTTAAGCACAAATTATCCGTAGCTTTGCTCTGACCAACTGAGCTACGAAAGCTGTTCACAATCGGGTGAAATTAGAGATTTTTTTTGTAAAAATGTTATAAAAATAAAGTTCTCTCTAATTTTGTCCAGTGTTCTGTTGTGTATAGCTGACGGAGTTGGATTGGTTATAGCACTGCTACGGATAAGCATGTTCGTGGGTTTGCAACCCTAGGATTTTTGAGAATGTTTTCAGTGGGTAGGTCCCATAAACTAATTAAAACATCCCATACCGTACCTTTTCCTCGGAGCAAGGTTTTCTCTTCCCGTGATAGGTAACAAGGCTTCTCTGGGCTCTGCCAACATGCACGGTAGACCCTCGTCCATGCTACTGGTCGACTCTAGCCAGCTCTTCATGATGCTAAAGGATTAGTTCAATTGTAAGGTTTTATGAAGCCACACACCCTAACTTAATTTCATGACGTAAGTTTTTAGTTTTAGACCCATAATGAAAATGCGAATAAAGTTCTATTTTTTTATAAATCTTATGAAGTGTAATGTAAATGTATACAACGTACCTAGGTTGTACGAGATGAATTGCCCTCACGAGATGGTATTTTAAAGTGTTAAACTTAGAGGAGTTTAAATTACGAGTCTCAGATAAGGATTTAAAAACAACATCAAATACATAGAAAGCTTTTCATAATTTCGACCCGGGTGGCGTATGGTCCATGTAGCTTAGTTTGGTCAGGGCACGATAACGCGGGGGTCGTAGGTTGATTTCCATCAGGGATAAAAATAAGTTTAGTTATGATTTTGAATTTCTAAACTTTGCCGAACTGCTTGGATATACTTAAAAAAACTGTGCCTTGCGATTTTAAAAGCTTTCTTTCTTTGTGGTCAAACGGCTTTGATCACTACATTCCTCGCTAGTCTTTCAAAAGAGTGATCAAAGCATAAACGAACAAATAATTATACGTACATGGATCAAAGTTTGTTGATTCTGCGTCTATGGATCAAAGCTTTTTTAGTTTATTCACAAAATGCATGTAAACTATTTTACACAAGTACCTACTCTTTGGATAACATTTTTTATTTTTAAAATTCCGGATTTTTTTCACGGAGAGCTGCCAGTACTTTTGTTAAGAATGTAAACTTTTTGGATAGGATGCATTGTTATGTGTCTGAATGAAAACGCTTTTTTAAATAAAAAAATGTTTTTTTATAAATGACAGGTTATGTTTACTAAGCCTGCCATTATTTTCAAAAGGTGTGAGTGTATGATAATTTTTTTCGACATAAAAACTTTTGGTTGTTTACTTTTTCATTGTAAAGTTTTTGGTTTTTGGTGGGTCTTTGGCAGTGAAAGATTTTTTTTAAATGCTTTAATTTTTTACCAAAAGCTGCCAGTATTTTTCCAATGTTTTTTTTTATGAGCTTTTTTTTAAATTAGGTGTTAATTTCACGTTAATTCGCATATTTTTTGTATAACTTAATTTAATTTTGTAGGCAGTCATACAGTGATGCAGGAAAGTAGGGAAAACAAATGCATTTATAAGTACAAAAACCATATTTTTGCTTGTGGTTCTGGATACAGTTCTGTTACTTATACATTAAATAACTACGTCCAACCCATAACCTTACGAATATTACATTGTTACCCTAGGTGTGAAAGTCACTCATTACAAGTCCCGAGACGGAGCTAATAGTTCGAGGGACTTAATGAGTCTTTCACCCGAGGTAAACACTGTGCTTTTCATTACGAATAATACATAAAATTCTTCCTAACAACGTGAGTGAATGAGAGACTTCATACTACCTGATCCTCTTACAAGGTTGGGATCAAAGAGGTTGTATATATGTAGTGTTATTCTTTGGTGTTACTTAAAGCAAGGAGGTTAGGTTATGAAGTTCCTAATGTATAATGATACTGATACTGGCTATATGCACATTGCACGTGTCGTGCGAAGCCATAATTTGACATGACAGCTGTCAGTGAAAGCGATTTTCCCTAGGGCTGGAAATTTTATTTTCTACACGCTCTTCACGCATCTTTAGACCTACTTTCGGAGTATGAGTAATGAAAAAACCATTGACAACACCGATGGACGTACCTATAGACATTTTGAGTTGACTTGATGCAAATATTATTACGCGACTTGAGCACAAACCGTGTGAAGCCAAAACAAGAAAAAGAATGACAAGAAACGTCTTAACATATTCTCTCAGAAGTTAACCCCATCGAAGTCACGTTTGTTTTGATTTCTTATAAAATCGAATTTACTGGCCACAAGGGTAAAGTAAAGAGAGTACCTTGATAAATATTACATCACGCGTTCACACCTCGCACTAAGCGAGCTCTTTAGGGGATAATAAATCCGTATTTATTCTTTTTATATCGCCCTTTGCAACCCTTCTTGTAATCGAATTGTGTTCGGTTAGCGTATCGAATCGATAAGAGCTCGGTTGTTTGGTTCAACTAATTAACTGACTGGTTCTCTATTTCTTATAAAGGGGTGAATTAGCCGAAAACAGATGGTGCTGAAAACTTCAGGCTATAATTATGTATAAAACCCGAATAAGAACATCACGCTCTGAAAAGTCTTTTTGCCAATCAAGCGCTTTCATTTGAAACCCAACATGGCCCATTTAAAACATATTTTTTTTGTTTATAACTTTATGTCTTAGAGGGCGTCAATCCTATTGATTTTATTGTGACTCAATTAAGACGCTTCTATAATATCTTACTAGCGACCCATCCCGGCTTCGCACGGTTATATTACGCATGTATTATACATATAAACCTTAAAATTCCTCTTGAATCACTCTATCTATTAAAAAAAACCGCATCAAAATCCGTTGCTTAGTTATACATAGGGATATAGGGACAGAGAAAACGACTTTGTTTTATACTATGTACCTAGTGATAGTGATTGTCAATATATGATAAGTAAGTACCTACTTAGTTTAGAAGATGAACGAACTTATATACCTACATCGTAGGGGCAAAAACACAAACCTCCTACTTCATATGGTTTCGTCGTAGTGTAGATTTTTCACATCTTTTCTCAAGAAAATCTAGTTTTGTTTTGTTAAATTATTTATAAACAACTAGCTGAGCCCCGCGGTTTCACCCGCGTAATAATTTTCTACGAAATTTCCTTAATTTTTTCTTTCATAAGAACCTTCTCCTGACAATAAAAAACACAACAAAAAAAGAATTGGCCAAATTGGTCCAGGCGTTGTTGAGTTATGCGCTTACCAACACATTTTGCGATTCATTTTTATATATAAAAAGAAGAAGATTTATATTATAAGATTTCTGCATTTTATTCTAGATACATAGATTTTTTGAATATAACAAAGATGTTATGTGCTTTATGATTTACTATAGGTAAGTAGTATTAAAGGGGAGCGGTATTAGCTTAGTGATTAGGTACGCCAAAGGTTAAATTCCCAGACCAAAGCAATTTTCTATTTGGAAAAAATGTTAGCTACAAATTTTTTTCTTACGTTAAAGAGGACGACTCGAAAAAGTTCTCATTCCACTGCCATCTTCTTATCTTTACTCGTGTCCCTCGAAGATCCCCGCTTATTTGAAGGTCTTCAAGTCAAAAGAGTACCTACAGGTATCTTCTAAGGCTACATCTAACACCGCATCATCAATTGCAATCGAGTGAGATAGGTGTCCAAACGCTGATTTATTTAATTAAAAAAACTATTTTTTTTAAACTTACCAGATTTTTATAAAGAGTAAAATCCCAAAAATTCCTTCCTTTACATTTGTAAGAAGGGTAGTACACACGTCACTCACAAGTATGAACTAAATGAGAGAGCCAGCATCCCTCGCTTATATCGCCTCTGGAAAGGGGATGGACCAACCCTCTGAGAGGGCGGTGCTAAGTTAATACTAGCATGAAATAATACTAAAAAATAGTGATATTATGAAGAGATCTTTGTTTTGTGTAATTAGTAGACAATTTAGCTATAGCTTCCTACGTTTGATTAACACTATTGTTGATACAAAAATATAGGTACTTACTAGTGATTATTTTTTCGCAAAATTAACATGTTAGATTCTTGGCTTGGATTGGATTGAAAACTCAATGACGCAGTTTTAATTTTTGTCAAAATCGAAGACGCGCTATAATGCGGCTACTATCAGCATTTTTCGGTATCTCTTTTCGGAAAATTGCCCCTAAACATCTATTTACCAGAAGGTAACATAAATCAAATACCTTACCTAAGTCATACTATAAACTCTACTTATCATTGTTTTCTTTTTTAAATAAATCTCAAAGCATACCCAGCATCCAGCTCCGCCCCCGCCTGCAACTCGGCCAATCCGTGAGCATTCCACGCCTATCGATCCCGGGACGCAGGTGGTCCCGGTAATAGACGGGACATCGCGGGATAACTTGCTACTCAACAACATCTGCGCCCGATTCCTTAAACATTACAATTTTTATGGCTCCACGTAGATATGTAACGGATAAACCTCAAAAATACGGTCACACCTAAGAATCAAATAACTAGTACCTACCTACCTACTAAAACGTGTGGTGCATATGCACACATGACTGTTGTTTTCAATAAATATTTTTGATTTCTTTAACCGGTTGCATTCGATTATACTAGTTCCAAACCCAATTTTACTCTATTAGCCCTAGGTATGACTAATAGGCCGATATTGGAGCTCACTGCCCTCGCACGTCAATACCAATCTAACATTTTCTGGCAATAATATGCCTACTTTATTGGGAAGAGTAGGATAAGGTACCTACTCTTCCCAATAAAGTAGGTTAGATTAGATACTTTGTCGTGGGGTTCGTCTTCCACCTTCAGACCAAGTGCTTACATACCCTCACTGTTTCCCCCGGGAGCGATGGGATGATGCATAAGGGCGTATTTTCTCCAACTTAAAAAGGTAACATACTATACGTAGGTCCCAAATATAGACCTTGCCTTACCTTACCAAGACGGCCACTTTGAATTGAACCGAAATTCGGGATTTAACCATAACAGATATGAGATTTCAGGAGCACAGGTTAAGGTGCTCCTTAAAAAATATGCACCTATACAGATGTGGTGGTAAAAACCTTTTCAGATGAAGAAATAAAATATTCTATGTAAAAACTTAATGTAGGTGTGTACCTAGGTCCTAATAGTCTGAAATAGAAATATGTCATGTTGCCATTTTTTTCTGTTTTCGATTTTCCGGACAATTACCGGCAGCAGGCCACCTATGCTATTTTTTCCAAATCAGTCAAGCTAATTGGCAAAAAGGCTTAATTGTAAGAAAGTATAAATAGGGTTATTTATGAATTGTCTATAATAACAAAATTCTCAGGTGTTTTAACTAAATCTCTGATTACTTACTAAAGAAATCCACTCAAGATTAACAAATGTTTAAACACCTGGCTATCAGAAGTCCGTTTGGTATCTAATCGTCAGGTTAATGCACGTACCTTCCTATCTACAAGGCACAAGGTAATTTAATGAAATTGTAAATGCCTTTCGAATAACAATGTATGTTATCTTATCACTTATCGTCAATGAATATCTACAAATATTAATTTTTAAGTCCTGACTAACTGAAATATCAACGCTCAGCTTAAACCATTGGACGGCTCAAGCTAAATTTTTTGGCATAGGTAATACAATCCACGGTCAAAAGTATCTGCCCACCGCACCGTAACGTTTACAATCCTGTGCAGCACTATTTGAACATTATAACAACGTAACCTGTGGATCGAATCCACGTCGGTTGGTGTAGCGGGTGGCGGCTTATACCACTCGGCCAACTAAAGACAAAGCTAACATGTTGAAAATAATAATCACATTGAGTAGGAAGCAGGGTAACAATGGATAAGGTTTTTTCTAAAACTATAAATGACCTTTATTTGTGTTTCTAGGAGTGTATTTTTGCATTTATACCATAGATAAATTATCAAAGTACAATTTGAGCGTATAACTTAGACCCTAACTTCAATAATTAGGACACTACAGCCATATTTATAAAAAAAGGGAAATTATTCATTGTTCCCCAGGGTTGAGGTACCTTGAATAACCGGTTGGGTAACAATGAACATACGGGTTATAATGAATTTTTAAGCAATTACAAAGGATGTCAAAGTAAGAAAACTTTAGGTATTTTGAGTTTTTATTAGAAAATAACGTATAAAAATAGAAGATAAAATCGTATCTATACGCATTCTACAGGAACGTACAACTCTTTATGTTTTATTTATCATAAAAATCAAATTTTACCTACAAATGAACGAAGAATATGGATTCCAAAAACCTTATCAGTCTCTTCATCTTATATACCTAGTTACTAGCTGACCCGTGCCCACTTCGTTGGGCATAATGTTAATAATCATTTTTTAGTACAGAGTGTTATTGTTTTAATTTCTAACTGCCAAAAGGAGGGTTATACGTAGGTATAGTTTGTATTTGCATGCTAATACAAAATTCGAAAATAACTCTATGCGAAAGAAAAAACATTTTTGTTTGCGATAAACGAATTCCATGAGGACCAAGTCGCGGGAAAAGTTAGTTTGGTTATGGTAATTTTAATTGTTCAAAACTTCTCAATCAATCAATGCCCACCAGAGAGAATGTTTGACCTTGGGACTTGTTAATAGTGAGGGCAAAAGAGATCTTCACTGGAAACTGTAGCCTTTTAAACGGTATGGGTAAATCAGTGGGAATCATGGGTATCCGCGGAATATAAGCCAGTTGTCCCACTGCTGGCCCTGTGAGAATGGTCGCCACGGTTATATTGTCCCGTAACTCTTTTGTAAGCAGCCTTGTCCCAGTGCCATTACACATGTTGGGGGGGCTCAAGTTTCTTAATAGCATGATAGGAAAAAAATACTTTTTGTAACTTAAATATAAAAGTTAGACATTTGCTGTCGTTGACTTTTTTGTAGGCATTTTCAAGCTCCACATCTTTTCTCTAGAACTCGAAAATATATCTTTCATAGATAAGGCAGCGTTCGTAAGAAACGCTTTCATTCGACCGTTTTTTCTCCGTGCGGCTATAGTGAGCTCTAACGATCTGCATCGAAAAACAGCCCTATGTCCATCATTTGCAGTTTCGACCCACTGTGCGTCGCCACGGCATGCGTCGCCACGCTAGATATCGGTTTTACGTGCGGCTATAGTGAGCTCTAACGATCTGCATCGAAAAACAGTCCTATGTCCATCATTTGCAGTTTCGACCCACTGTGCGTCGCCACGCCAGAAATCGGTTTTACGTGCGGCTATAGTGAGCTCTAACGATCTGCATCGAAAAACAGCCCTATGTCCATCATTTGCAGTTTTGACCCACTGTGCGTCGCCACGGCATGCGTCGCCACGCCAGATATCGGTTTTACGTGCGGCTATAGTGAGCTCTAACGATCTGCATCGAAAAACAGCCCTATGTCTATCATTGCAGTTTCGACCCACTGTGCGTCGCCACGGCATGCGTCGCCACGGCATGCGTCGCCACGCCAGATATCGGTTTTACGTGCGGCTATAGTGAGCTCTAACGATCTGCATCGAAAAACAGCCCTATGTCCATCATTTGCAGTTTCGACCCACTGTGCGTCGCCACGGCTGAAATCGGTTTTACGTGCGGCTATAGATGTTTCACATCAAAAAACATTTTTTTTTGTAAGTATAAGTAGGTACTTAATAATAATAAGTAAGTAAGTACATAAAAATTCTCAATTATGAAATATTATTAGGTCAATTCAAACTAGTTACTAGATAAAAAAATGTTTATCTTTAGTCAGTCCACTTCGTATTAGCAGATACTATTGATTATTAAGTTACTAATTATCTAATCCAAAAGATATCGATATTATTTGATATGTTTTGGAACTCATTAATCTTTTGGAGGTTATTTTAGATAAATGAACGTTTGATAAAACTTTCCCCTTTCTAATCGCTTCTACGCGAGTTGTGCAAAAACTTCTAAAATATGTTATGACAAAGGATAACGTCGTATAAATTAGAAAACACAGGTATATTGGATATTGCTCTGCTTAACTATTTACTAACTAACTATTACTAGAGGATATTTTCCCTTTATTGTCATTGTTAGAAAAAGGAAAACAGAGCGGCACTTGTGTGCCCACAAACCTAGGTAGATATTATAAAAAAAAAGATTTCTCTAGTAGGGCAATCTTTTTTTTTAGGAGGAAATACGTGAATACTATACATTTGTATGAAAAAATCAATGTCCGTGTACGCTCCTTGTGCGTGCTTTACTGGTAAGACTTAGTACCTATTTGGAGAGCAAATCTAAGTATTGATATTAGCTTTTGTAAATAAGGCAGTTAAAATTCAAGTAAGTAGGTACTTCCTCGCTTAGACATAACTTAAGTTCCTTACATTTCCAAGCACGGTAAGTACCTACGATCACAGCAAAAACTCTGAAATTGATTTACTTGGTCACAAACTATGATAATTTATGCAAAGAAACTTGTACCGCTCGGAGACATCCTCGGTTAATGCGAACTTGATGTTCTGTAACTCTATTTAATCAATTCCTGATATTGCATTGAGCCAGTTGATAAGGCATCTATGACTGCGGGCTGAGAGTTCAACTACAAATCACAATCTAAAATAAGTTAGAACAATAGAATTTAAAATCTCCTCATTGTCTGAAGTCATTTGAAAATAACTAAATTCCCTAATAGTCTGTAAATCCCTAACAGAAGATCATGACATTTTCCCATAAGGACATTCTGATTCGGAGGCATATCAAGGTTCTAACTTTAGTTGCTATAATTATAGTTTCTTCGCCAGTGTAACAAAAAAGCAATGAAGTTAGTTAAAAGAAAACTACACTGTTTTTCTTGACGTGTAGGAACAATTTAGAGGTCTTCAAGTTCCTAGAAGACATCTGAAGAAAGCGTTTTACATTTTAGACTGCACCTACTATCAGGCAGGTGTGTTAATCTAACGCTGACTTATCATTAGAAAAAAATACTTATTCAAAGATTACCTATCATTTTATAGTTTTTGAAACGAATCCTAACCTATGGTTAAAGCAGTCTTTAATTCCACGTTTTATTAAATTCCCTTACCATAACATTAAACTAAATAAGTACTAAATAATAACATGGTATGGCATTGCAAAGACAACAATCGCGAAGGTCACGGCAAACGCTAATTCTTATTGCGACGTTGTAACTGATCACGCAATGCAAATAAAGCTATATTTTTCATGATTAACCCTAATAATCCACGGTTTTTATAACATGTAATCATCAATTCTCATGACAAATTGAATACCTAAGGAAATTACGAAGTTCAACCGAATATTGTTTGGATTCAGCACGAATCCATCAAAGTTTTGGTTTTCAGAATTAACATGATATGGAGATTTTTAACAAGGTTTTACATAGTTTCTTTTATAATTATTAGTTTTAACTGAAAACAAAAGATAATTAAATTGGCGTTAGTGATTGTCAAACTTAGCAAAAGCTTTTTCAGTAACGTTAGCCAAAAAGTTTTTACTTTTTAGTTACAAAATTCGTAGAATACCTGAAAGATGTCTGAAAAACTTGCGTAAAATCATTTAAAACGTAGACATAGGTAGGTAGGACCTACCCAATTGAACAGTTAACCGATTTTATGAGTTTAAAAGGCGTTGAACTTTCAGGGGAGGCACTTCGGGCTTCGGGAATCAGGAAGGCATCGTCACTATAGCAACCACACAGTTGTGCCGATACGCTTTTCCATTTTCCGGCTCACATCAAAACGACACCTTTATAACTCCTTTTAGACGGGGCTTTTTCGACCTTTTTTTGGCAAAATGTAGTATTTTTGACGACTTTTTGACAGTGCTCAATAATCCTGTGATAGTTTTAGATTCAGATTTTACATTTTCTCGGTGTATTTTTGCGGTGCGGTGGTAATATTAATAAAAAATGGCTTTTAACTTCGATAGCGGACAGGTGAGACATTTTTCTATTTTAATATTAAGTACGGAAATACGAGTTGCATCAAGTATCATCATCATCACTACATAGTATAAAACAAAGTCGCTTTCTCTGTCCCTTTGTATGCTTAAATCTTTAAAACTACGTAACGGATTTTGATGCGGTTTTTTTAATAGAGTGATTCAAGAGGAAGGTTTATATGTATAATACATGCATAATATAGCCGTGCGAAGCCGGGACGGGTCGCTAGTAAGTTTAATAATATAAATATGTAGTATCTACCTACCCATAAGACTCTGCAGTAGTAGGTATAGAAAACCTTAGATTCAGTTACCTAACTGAACTTTTGGTTTATATTAGTTATTTTTATTATCTGTTTTATATTATCTTTTGGTTACATTTGGCTATTAGTTATTATAATAGATAACTAATAGTAACCAAATAACGTCATATCATAATACATCAAGAGAGCTGTAATCTATGTCTGTCTGTATATCTACTAATAGCCTATGAATGATAGTCATGTACGTGATATGACTTGCAAATTTTCAGGTGTTGGTAACTGAAGCGTTTGATTTCAAAATATAATGAGTGAACCTTAAAAGATAGACTTTTTTAGAACATTATAAGGGTAACAATTCTGTCATAAGTACTTGATTTTTTGGGTAACTTTAAAACCGTTAAGCGTCTCGCACGAAGCGAACAGAATCTCTCAGGATTTATTATTTGTTGCTCCGCTCCTATTGGTCATAGCGTGATGTTATAATCCTTCATTGATAAATGGACTAGGTATCCAATACAAAAATAATTTTGCAATTCGAACAAGTAGTTCCTGAGATTAGCGCGTCCAACCAAACTCTTCAGCTTTATAATAGTAGTAGGTAGTCTATACCTACTAATGAAGGAAGGATTAGATTGGTTTGTTTGCATTGAATAGGCTCCGTAACTACTGGACCGATTTTGATAAAACTTGGTATGAGGAGGATCATTGATTCATTGGGAGTCAAGGGCTATTTTTTATCCCGATATGCCTACGGGTTCGGGAGTCACGCGGGTGAAACCGCGAGGTGAATGCTAGTCACTATCACTATCATCACTACATAGTATAAAACAAAGTCGCTTTCTCTGTCCCTATATCCTTATGTATGCTTAAATCTTTAAAACTACGCAACGGATTTTGATGCGGTTTTTGTAATAGATAGAGTGATTCAAGAGGAAGGTTTATATGTGTAATACATGCATAACATAGCCGTGCGAAGCCGGAGCGGGTCGCTAGTCACTATCACTACATAGTATAAAATAAAGTCGCTTTCTCTGTCCCTATTTCCCTTTGTATGCTTAAATCTTTAAAACTACGCAACGGATTTTGATGCGGTTTTTTTTAATAGATAGTGATTCAAGAGGAAGGTTTATATGTATAATACATGCATAACATAGCCGTGCGAAGCCGGAGCGGGTCGCTAGTCACTATCACTACATAGTATAAAATAAAGTCGCTTTCTCTGTCCCTATTTCCCTTTGTATGCTTAAATCTTTAAAACTACGCAACGGATTTTGATGCGGTTTTTTTTAATAGATAGTGATTCAAGAGGAAGGTTTATATGTATAATACATGCATAACATAGCCGTGCGAAGCCGGAGCGGGTCGCTAGTAAGTAATAAGTATAGATAGATAAAAGTAAAGTCAGTTCGATCTGACACCTGCACTTCTAAATTGTCCCCATAGGATTTGACCAGCTTTTTTACTTGCTTACAATTTGTAATTCCTTTAATCCATGTTAGATACATCCAATTACATTGTAAATATCAACCCTCGAGTAATTTTACTAGAATTTGATTCATATTCCTATGCCATACCGTCGTTTTTAGCATGCTACTGTTAAGAGGGGTATAAAGAACAGGGGCGATTTTTTATTTGCAATGGACAATTTTTTACGGCATTGTATGCATTGTTAATCCCGTGTTTGACACATCTAGCTGGTGGTCTTTAGTTAATAGCACTTGTATCTGTTAAATTGTTTTTCCTATTGTTGTTTTTGCTCAAAAAATGTGACTCGAGCTTAGTTTTGTATTGATGAAATATGAAACATGTGCGTAAGAGTTTTTGTATAAAATGTATTAGACTAAAATAATAATACACACAAAGAAAGGTTTCTTGAAGCAAGAAACATTCATTTCCAAAGAGACGCTAGATAATAATTTCTTGTTTTTATATATAAATGTTCTTCACTACATAGTATAAAATAAAGTCGCTTTCTCTGTCCCTATTTCCTTTTGTATGCTTAAATCTTTAAAACTACGCAACGGATTTTGGTGCGGTTTTTTTTAATAGATAGAGTGATTCAAGAGGAAGGTTTATATGTATAATACATGCATAATATAGCCGTGCGAAGCCGGAGCGGGCGGGTCGCTAGTTATAATAATAAGTTGTAGTATGCGCGGCTTGCGTGATATTGTGGCTAAAGCTAATTACTACGGGTAATCTTAAATTAATTCAATTTAAATAACCAATATGATTGATATTATTTAATCAGTTTGACACTTTGGCAGTAGGTTAATCATGTTTAAAGTCTTAAACGTATTTATTTTTTGTTGTGTAAGTCAATTTAACTAGGTATCATTTTAGAGTTCCGTACCTCAAAAACTAAATGATACCCATTTTGCAGAAAAAGGAGATAAGAATTTTAGAAATATACATACAAGGATAGGCGCGAAAAACATGACCCTTTCCTTGCACTCGGGTAAAAAAGGAACCCTTATTTATAAGATCACTCTCTTGTCCGTCTGTCTGTCCGTGTGTCATCGCCGATTTTTTTGCAGAAAGTTAATGCATATAAAACAGAGGCTTTATTAGTGGAAAATAAGATCCATTCTTGTTTCATTCAATAAGTGCGTGATATGAGTACAGCGGAACGGTCTATTGGCGAAATGTCGTGACTCGATTGTAACAAATCGAAGTTATTTAACCAAGCGACCTTACGATTTACATCTTAAAATAGCAAGCTTATTTATTATGGCAATTTGTATAAAGCAAGCACTAAAAATTAAATGGAAATTATACCTACACAGAAAGAAAAAAGTTCTCCAGTCAAATAAATTTACTTCAGTCAAGATATTTCCTGTTTCCTATATAAGGAAAATAGAAAATACTCGGAGTAAGATATAAAATGTTTCAAAGTATATTGTTTAAATGAACCAATATAGTATTTGAGACAAAAGCGTGTTAACTCTCTTTTTAAAAAAATAATTATTGAATTCAAGAGCGCAACAGTTTTGGTTTAAAAATAATAATATTTGCATTTAATTTGTACCGTTTTCAAGATAAAATTTATTGACTCTTGATCTTACTTATTTTCATTCTTAGCTTGAAAACTTTAGATAGAGAGAGGTCACATTCTTGCAACAAAACTTCTTATTTCTTGATTAGGAAATGATCTTTCTTGATTTAATGTTTAAGTGTTTATTCTAAGATCTCGATGATTTTGCGACCAAATATACAGTACTTGACAGCATTAATGTCATTTCTTGACTTAAATATGTGGCTAATTCATTCTAACATTTAGATATTACTTTTTTGGAATTTTTTATTATTTAAGCCAAGCTCTTTAAATTATTTGTAATAAGAGTAATAGTTACTTGATATAAAAGATTCTGTTATTTCAATTGAAAATTACAATGCTTTGATTGAAATATTTTTTTAATTTAGGGTTAAACGTCACCAGCAGTGGCGCCACTTAAATAAATAAATTCGATAGCAAACATAAATTCTTTCATAAATATTCCATAACCACGTCAAAAATGAAACAAACCATTATTTTAGTACCAACAAGGTACTTATATCATTATTATGTATTGTTTCATATTGCCGTGGTTTAGGAAATATTCATAAAATGATTTATATTTGCATGAATTTATTTCTGAAAATGACACCAACGCTGCTGAAATTTAACCATAAATAAAAAGATATCAAAGATACTATTGGTCTATCTGAAAATAGCAACACTTTTCTTAACTAGCATTTGATTCACACAGTACAGTAACCTATAACAATATTATATTACAAAAAGTACATAGAATAAATAAGCAAACGCAGAATCTTTCACTTATCAAGTAACAAATGATTAAAGGTTAATTTCATATTTCTTAGTAAAAAGTCAAAAAGTAGATTCAATTAGTTCTTTATTTTAAATATGCTCACGTTAGATGTTTGACACCATTTTTTTCTTAGCCTAAAGACGAAAAAATTACACCATAAATACTATGAGTTACTACTGACAGTTACTTACATAACAAAGAGACACAAAAATAAACATTACAAAGAAAATGAAATTTTGAAAACAAACATTTTCAGTTAAGTACTTATCTACTATAGCAATGAAAATGACAACATAAAAACAAATTTATCAGTCATTACTGACAGTTGCCTTAATAATAATACAGTTTTTACTGACAGTAACTTTTAACAAAGTAAATGACACCATAAAAAAGCTTTTGCTGCGCTTTGAAATTCGTACTTTACGTCATCTATAACATTATATACAAGGTTATTTGAAAAATGCGCACGCTGTCCTGCAGGGTGGTTCATATCATTGAGACAAGCAACTTTTGTTCTACGACTTTTGGAAATCCGAAAAAAATAATCGAAAATTTTGAGGTTATGTTTATTCGAAAATCAGCTGTTACTGACACGGTGAGGTCATTAACCTTATGATTTTACGTATTTTTTTACTTTAATTGATATTTCCAAGTGGTAATGTCATTTATTTAAAAAAAACAGCTGATTTTGTTTCTGGATTACATTGTCAATATCTCCTGCATCCTGAAAAAAAAATCTATGATTAATTGCAAAAAAATACAACTTACTAAAAATATGAAATTGTTTTTTAAAGAAATAACTTAAATATAATGATTGTATCCACTTTCGAAAAAACAGCTAATTCTACAGGATGTATGTACTGCAAACCAACAACATATGGAAAGGTGCAATGGAAACAGAATCCCTTCCACGGGTATTTTACTAGAAAGCTATTAATTTCAGAACAGCTGGTTGTTTTTTAAAAATAGTTAAAAACATAGTTAAGAAAACTTGGTTGCTCGTGTCACAAGTGCCTTTGGAGCTACAATAAATAAATAAATATTGCGGGTCAATTTACACATCGCCATCTGGCCCCAAGGTAAGCTACTAGGCTTGTGTTATGGTAGCCCGACAACGGATGTAATACTTTTATACCTTTTTTTTTGTAAATAAATATTATACATAGACAAACCACCCAGACCATCACAAACATTTGTTGACGGCGGGAATCGAACCCGCAACCTTTTGTGTCGCAGCCAGGTGTTCGCCGGACGCGCGCCACAGAGGTCGTCTAACAACACTACAATTTTATAGATCGTCTATTTTATAGAATATATTATCATCTATACAATAGTAGTTTTGTTTACTAAATTGGCAAAAGTATTACTTACATGTGTTTGAACAATTAATCCTTGAATAGCCTCCGAAGATGAAAATTTTATTTTTTTTGATAATCTTTTGTTGGGTGGGGCCAAATATCCGAACAGGGTCATTTGAAGTGGTATTTTTTTGTCTGAAAAATATAAAAGTATAGCATAACTGCTAGTCTTAAAACACAAACAAAGTCAAATTACACCAGCAGGTGTTCATCCACTGTTTAAATATTATTATCTTACCATTGTCTGTGACAGCATTTAATATTTGTAGTGCATTTTCATTTGATATTTCGGGTTCCTTTAGTTTTAACAGCTTCCCAAAAAAAGCGTTGCCAATTTTTGTAAAAGTTTAATGACTGTTGTGTAGGTATATAATTTTTCGAAATCCAAATTAATCTGAAAGAACAAAGTTAATATTATACTTTTGTCAAAATTCAAATTAGTTTACATCGTAGGCCACAGATTTATCGAAATAAACTAACGCATCAGCATGAACCTTATAACAATGGCAAAAGACAGCGTCGGCTTGGCTTGATCCCATAATCCATACAGAAGTAAGCACTTACAGAAGGTCACATCTAAGTTGGGGAATGCATATTATGACGGCTGCGGTTGGGGTGCACTCCAACCGGCAACGTAGGTACCTGTCTACCTACAACGTACCTTTTTTGGATAGATCTCTCCAACCTTATTTAGGTATATACAAAAAATTTACTGGGTTTAACAAATATCTAGATAAAATAAGCAAATATACATGTCGTTTAGTGGACTTACCGCGAAATTTTTCAATAACTTCTCTGGGAACACACCAAGACTCGAGTAATGTCCACTTGTCCATTGGATTGGAGTTCTTATCCACTCAAGTAACAATGAGAATAATATAGTCCTTAGATCAAGGACGTAACATTAAAGAAAATAGGAAAGCCACTTGTATAAAACCTTAAAACGCGTGTGCATAGATAAACCATTTATCGCGTGCGCCACATTACACAAATCAAGCGGTGGTGATCAGTGTTGCCGCCTTGTGAATATTTTTTTCCCTAAGAAAAATATTAAAATCCCACTCAACCAAAAGATCTTAGAAATAATTTTACGCAAAGTTTGGCGGTCAGCTTCAGCAGCGAGCGCACCACCCACCGTACTAGTTTATTTATATGATTCAATGATATTACATTATATAAAAATTGAAATGATCAAAGATATGCTTATTCGATATATTTTATGCAATGAACTTAACAATTTTTTGGTCTAGTACCTCTCTTTTTTCAATTTCAATAAGAAAAGGACGGGAACAATCATTTTAGTACCGTTTTAGTTTGACATATCAACCGACTTTGTAAAAAAATACTCCAGGAACGCAACCAAACCTGCGACCCGTGTATTCTTAATTTAGTAGGGTAATGTCGTTTAATCTTCTTAAAAAGGCAGAATCTGGCAGAATAGACATAATAGGTACACTGATCGCACGTTTGGCTGCGTTCCTCGCATGATTTTTTATTTATTCGGTAAATACGTCTAACTAAAACGGTGTTAAAAGGATTATACCCGTCCTTTTATTTCTTTTCTTATTTTCCAAAATATATTTAGAACTGTTTATGCGACATATTTATTACAAATGTCACTTAGAAGTTTGTTAAGGCTGGGCGTCACGCGGCTTTAGCAACACTGGACGGCGTTTCTAGCGTCAAAATTGTTAATAATTACGAAAAAAAAATGTTAAAAATTGTTAATACGGTAATATTACTATTAATTATTAAATTTACATAAGTTCAGGGGGAGCTATTATACTGGTAACACTGAAATATTTCAAGATTTATTTTATAAACTTAAAATTTCTATTCAAGAGTCATTGAATCTTGATACAAAATATATTTCAGGGTCATATTTAATTGAAAATATAATCACAAAATCAGTTTTAGAACAAGAATGAACAATTCTTGACGCAAAAGACAAGGTTGCATTTAGATTCTAGAATCAAAAAATTTGAATGAAGACTCAAGAATTTTAAATTAAAAATAATGTTTTGGTCAGAGAAACTCAACGTTCTTTATCAAAGACGACAGGTATTTATTAAATTAAATATGCGGTAATGTTTCGTTCAAAATTAAAATTATTTGATTGAAATACGTATTGTTAAGAATGTTCACTTTAATGTTAAGAATTATAGGCAGTAGATTAAAGAAAGTCATTTTCAGTTTAAAACTGTATTTTTTGTACTAATTGTTTTTGAAATTCCTAAAAAGAAATTAAATTTTTTTAAACAATGCGGATTTGTAATTAGAACCAAGTAAAGTATTTTTGGATAAGATATATAATAATTGCTTTAAAAAATATGCTTCAAGATATATTTACGTTTTAAATAAAGATATAATTTCTATCTGTGTATTTAAACCATTTCAAAAATGGAAAAATACGACGATACTCATTATCTATTTGCCGGAGTACGAAAACCTACTTATTAGTTACTATCAGCACCCCGCGGTTTCACTCGTTTAAGTGCCGATCTCGTTGGAATATCGAAATAAAAAGTACCTACCCTATGTTTCTACTAAGAATTCAATGTTTCATCTCAGCAAGTTTCATCAAAAACATTACATTTATTAGAAGAGCACGCGGACAAAAAAAGAAATAAAAATGAAACAAAATAGGTAGGTACCACATATAACAAAAAATTAAAATAAAACAGACAAAATTAGAAAACAATCACAAAGAGTAAATTAAGAATTAATTAGTTTCAAAGAGTCAAGTATGTTACAAATAAAAAAAAACACAACATTGGGCTTTAAATCTAATCCATACTAATATTATAATTGAACGCGCTAATCTCAGGAACTACTGGTTCGAATTTAAAATTTCTTTTTGTGTTGGATAGTCCATTTATCGAGGAAGGCTATGGGCTACTTTTTATTTTGATATTCCCACGGGATCGGGACTTACGCGGGTGAAACCGCGGGGCACAGCTAGTCTAAATTTTTATACAGCATGTGCGCTAATTGACATTCTCTTACGGTGAAGGAAAACATCGTGATGAAACCCCCAGCTAAGTTTGCCCCAGACGTATTGACGAGCTTTTCTCTGGACATGATCGACTAAGCTGAGAGAGTAGTGTAAGCTCTGGACAAGCCGACTCCATCTAATACATATCTCTACAGCACCCTAACATACAAAAAATATCTCCTCTTTATAAATTCATTGTACATTTTTAGGAGTTCATTGTCCCTGCAAATCTATTCACCTACCTACTGCTATTTTGTTACTGTTCCAGTTCAAGACCTTGAAATTTTTTTATAGGGTTCGGTAACCAAAGGATAAAAACGGAACCCTATTACTAAGACTCCACTGTCCGTCCGTCAGTCTCTCACCAGGCTGTATCTCATAAACCGTGATAGCTAGACAATTGAAATTTTCACAGATTATGTAGGTATACTGTTATCGCTACTAAAAACAGAAAACATATATATGTAAGTATTTAAGTTTGGGGCTCCCATATAACATGTTACGGAACCCTTCGTGCGCGAATCCGACTCGCACTTGACCGGTTTTTTATTATTATTCAGGTTTGTTAACATACCAGAAATGTTTCCATCAGTCACTGAACCTAGCAGCATTATATTCCTACGCATTTCACCCAGAATTCGAATTTAAATCGTTTATTTCGAATATAGTTGGCAACTTGGTAACTACAGATTTCGATAAACAGTGACAAAAGGTGGCTGGTTTTATTTTTCGCTTGTGTTGTGACGTAAACTGGGAACAATAGTTATAGTTTCGAGTTTCTAAGCCATGACCTTTCTTTCTTTATTTTGTTTGGTAAATTGAAGGTTACCTACCAAAGGAATCTAACATTCAATCAAATGTTTTTCCATTTTGTTCCTCAGCTGTAATCAAATTTTAATACGCTATTGGAATTAATTTTACTTTAGAACCCATGAACATTACTTTAATTGCTCCATCATCACTATCACTACATAGTATGAAACAAAATCGCTTTCTCTGTCCCTATATCCCTATGTATGCTTAAATCTTTAAAACTATGCGATTTTGATGCGGTTTTTTTATAGATAGAGTGATTTAAGAGGAAGGTTTATATGTATAAAACATGCATAATATAGCATTAAAAATATTGCAATCTTGACCTTTGTGAGCATGATCACAAAAAATCCCTATGAGTTTCTTGTGCCTTCTTCTCATTGGTGGGCTCGAAGGCACACATCCTAACCTAGTTATTAAGACGTTATAATGTGATTTCATGTAAGCGATGGAAATATATTTCTGCCTTTTGCCACGGTAATTCCTGAGCCCGTGGGGATCAGAAGCCTTAGATTTTTACAAAAATATTTCAAAATTATTAGTATTAGCTTCAGGTGACCAGGGTGGCTGCTACTTTGGTCAACGAATCGGCATTGCAATCCAAAGAGGCAATGCAGCGAGCCGTTTGGGCACCCTACCTAGAGAAACTTTTTAAGTTATGATTGTCTTCTATTTCATTAAGTCACGGAAGAATATTTTTGTAATTAAAAATTAAGCTAAATAAAACCTTTCCCAAATTAAAAAGTCTAAATTAATAATGAATTTGACTTTCACCATGTTAGTGAGTATACTCTTTTGAAACACTACACTACTATACAGATACATTATTTTATTCATAGCTCAAAATAAACATTATTGCTCAAGGCAAGGCAACATTCGGTCATAACTTTTCCACTGTACAAACTAGTCTGACAAGATAATTCTAAATTATAGCGAACATTTATAATTTAGGCAAATGGGCGCGTGATGTATGGGGTAAATAACAATTTGCAACCCTTTGTTAGATGTTGATTATTATAACACCCAAAGGGGGTGATTTGACACCTGATCAATGCGGACGCGTGCTTCAATTCTTTTCATTTTAAAATTTAATTGTTTATGCTTTATTGATCATTGTGATGTGAATAAGAGGACCATAACCGCCTTTATAATGTTGCTAGTAATAATTACGCGAGCTTTAAGTTTTAAAATTATATATTTTCTATAATTATTATTTTTGAGTCACATGTCTACACCACAGACGCGTGTCACCCTTCATCAAGTAAAATTACAAATTGATATCTATTGAAATAACACTTCGTTCTTCGACAACAAAAATAATTATTATAAAATATGTATATTGATGGTGGCAGGAAGGATTTAGGTACCTCTGAGGGGGGGTGATTCCTCTCTTGGTTCACAGTTAGCTAGCACTAGCTGCGCTCCGCAGTTTTACCCGCGTAAGTCTCGATTCCGTGGGAATATCAAAATGAAAAGTAGCCTATAAGCCTTCCTCGGTAAATGGAATATCCAACACAAAAATATTTTATCAATTCGAACCAGTAGTTCATGCGATTAGCACGTTCAAACAAACAAAGAAACAAACAAATTCTTCAGCTTTATAATATTAGTACCTATAGATTTGTCTTTTGCGAACATAACCGGCTGGTACAAATTCGTTTCAGTTCCAAAAAGAAGCAACGCCAACACGTCTCTGCAACTGGCAAGTTCCACGTTGGGCGCCAACTAGAGCCCGTCCGCTGGAGATGAGACCGGACCCAAAACCGATATGCGACATGAACGGTCACTTCCTACCCGGAGCTCCCCGAGGAAGCTCAAGGTGCTTCGGACACTTCACCGGCACCTGGGAACTACCCAGGAAAATAACTAGGAAAGTGGGTCAGTGAAAAACGTTTGTGCGATTTCGTGCACATTCGTATGAGTAGTATTACTGTGCCATTGACAAGTTATTGTACCTACAACGCATTCATAAATTCACGCACATGACGACAAATAATTTTTATTGCACGTTTAGCGAATAGATATATCAAAATATCCCCTTCAATACCAAATTGTTACATTACCGTTCGTCCTTGGTGCTGCCAGTAAAGCCCCGTCCTTTATTTGTCAACATACACGCGAAACACTTCCTGTTCAACATAATATCGTGTTACGGAGTAGTTTACGTATTTCGCATTGTATTTGTGGAATAATGATAAGGTATTCAGCAGATCGATGACACATTCAACTTTTAATGCATGGTCACGCGAGCGTGTTTTTACCAAAGTTGCATCCTTTGTATTCGCAGCGGAAGAATTAGCTAAGGAGCCACCTACTGGGAGGTTCCCAGATTGGTTGAATCTTCGTGTGCAAAGACCTAAGGCAGCTGCTGCGGCTGCGGCGCGCCTGCGCGGCGGGAAACGCGCCAAGGGAAAGCAAGACAAGCCTGAGCCACCTCCTCAGGACCCACAGACGTTCCAAGTAAGTGAATCGAACCGCACGCGATACCGCTCATGTAACCGCACTATATTTGCGCGCGAACGATTTGTTTGTGACAGAGGTCTATATTTAGAATGCTGTTATTATAGTAACGTGGAAGTTTTGATTGCAATAAGCACCTTGAAACTTTTCAACTTCTAGGGTTAGGAAGTGTTTGTTTTAAATTTAAATTATTTAGAGATAAGGTTTTCATTTGCACAGTAGATATTTGTGGTATTTTACGAGTTTACTTTTCGCCCTTCACTATTTTCGTTTATTCAGTTGTATTTAAAGTACACACGAGTTAAATTTAAGTTATTAAAGTACTTAGAAAACGTATTATTAATTTTAACCATAACTAGCTGCGCTCCGCGGTTTCACCCGCGTAAGTCCCGATCCCGTGGGAATATCAAAATAAAAAGTAGCCTTCCTCGATAAATGGACTATCCAACACAAAAATATTTTTTTAATTCGAACCAGTACATCCTGAGATTAGCGCGTTCAAACAAACTCTTCAGCTTTATAATATTAGTATAGTTAAGGAGTTTAGTTGTTTTATCAGTTGGAATTTATACAGATATGTTAATTTTGTTTTATTTTATTTTCACAGCCGTACCAATGTCCGTATCACATGCACCACAAACACAGCACCGCAATTCGGATGTAGCTTCTATTTTTTAATGTAAAATCTTATGACACATGTCATATATACAATGTCGTCAATAATAAATGTAAAAATCTTCGATATTTTCCATGTCTGTACATATAAAAGGATTCGGAAAAAAATAAGGAAGAAGCAAGAGCAACAAACGAAGAAACTAAAGGGAATGAAAGAGAAGATCCCTTGGATCTAGACATTAAGAAAGAGCCAATTGATGGTGATGGTAACAGACCCTATGTTCCAGGAGCTCTTACAGACCCTGAAAAACGGCATGAATCCCACGATATACTAGTCAAAGACGCCATTGAACAACTCCACGGACCGCAGGAAAACGAAGCTGACAAATTCTGGAGAAAAGTATCCGAAAACGCGAAAAATGATAAAGCACGTGAAGATATGAAACAAGACACGAAGACTCCACTAAAACTACCTCAAGTGAACGTATCGCAAAACTTTCAATTTGCTAAGAAAATGCACGTCGGAAATCTGGAGCATCAGCCATTACCTGATACTTTGGGATACCGAAATCTAACAAAAATCGCCGAACACAGAGATTCGGATATCATAGTGAAGCCTTACGCCATTGGCTGGAAAGGTTATGGCGCATCGGGACCCACTTGCTGTACCAAGATGCGTGTTCACAGACCAAAGACTTGCGACCCTAAGAAGCCAGATGGAGGAAACGATGACCAGAAACGACCGTCGACCTCAGGACCTGATTTAGGAGGTCAGTACAAAAAGCCAATGTCTTTGATGGATCTCGCAATCTGCTGGGATTTCAGGCCAGACGATCCCAAATACGAACCGCAGCCTCCTAAACATATCGACGGTTCGAACGGTTCTAAAGCGCCAGCTGTATTCACTATGGTACACACTCCTAAAGAAATCGTAGAGGATACGATCACCGGACACACTAACCCGATTTTTAATCAAAATCGAGTATTAGAAGACGTCGGTCATCATCCAGTACCATATTTCGAAAAGGACATGACGAAAGATAAGCGCAAAGACTCTTGCGAGGTACAGTACTGCCCTCAACATGCGAGTGCTAATGAGAAAAGTGTAAAATCTGGATCGTCAAGTCGGAAAAGCTCTTCGCATTCGGGCAAGAAACCAGAATGCGACGGTATTCACGGGTGCGGAACACCACCTAATGAGAGGAGTCGCAGATCGAGTCGCGACAGCAGACCGGTCAAACTTAATCCCGTGAAAGAAGCTTGGAACGCTCCCAAGAGCAAAAGCAACGGGTACGACGTTAACAGAAACCGTCCTAGTTTAGACTCGTATGACAAAACTTCTCTTGCTCAAGGTAAATTACACCATAGTTCACCGAACGAGTCACTGTCGCGAAACTCAAAAGACTACGATTGCAACAGCCACGTAAAACATAAGAATTGTTTACCGTGCAATCGTTCCAAATCGCCTTACGAGACAAAGCAGAAAGAGGATTATAAATTTGCCTTCAAAGCTGGGAATCCAAATTCCGTTCAAAGCGTTACTTCCACTGATTCTAAAGGTGTTAAAATGCCAAAGATGCGTCACCCTTACACTAAGAAGTCATACACTATTCCTACGTTGGCTCCACCGTTTAGTATTTGGCGTGATGCAAACGCCACGGGTTACCCTGAGCACTGGAGGTTGGCCAGTGTCTACCAACACGCTTACAAACCGCCGGAACAAAGACGCCGTCCGCTTATAGAAAGCGTCTTCCAATAAAATGCTTTTTAATCAATAATCACTTGTTTATTGGGTCCAGTGAACAGTAACTATTTTAAAATAAATAATTTCACATTCAATGCTTTTTTATTTAAGAGGAAAGGGTACCGGGGGCTCTCTCTTTATACAAATTATTACAAACGTAGACGACTGTTTTCTCCCTGGATAATGACACTAGAGCAAATATTTTTGGTGCATAAAACTTATAACTGCCATGACATGATAATTGAAAAAAAAACAAAAAATATGGGCATAGTCATGGCAGTTAAAGGTTATATGGCACAAAAATATTTGTGCTAGTGTCATTATCCAGGGAGGAAACAGTCGACTACGTTTGTATGAAGAGAGAGCAGATACCCTTTCACCTTAAGAAATGAACTTACAGATATCGAAACTTTTCACTTTCGGTTCCAGTGGTCAGGGAAGAAATCTTTCGTATTCCATAAAGAAGGTGCATTTTCTGATGGTTTCCCAGGACTTGTTGCAGAAATGGAACCAGCCTTTTTCTGATAGGTTTGGTACATTTGTTATTTGATGGCGGTTTACTCCGAGGATCATCCATCTTAGGCGCTTCGCTAACTGCTCGAAAGGTGGATGACCACGATATATTTTGCAGTTTTCTGAAATAAGGTAAACGAATTTTAAGTTAATTAGGAAGAGGCAAGCTTACAGGGGTTCTTATCACGAGTTGTTTTCGCACCTCGTTTAAACTTACAGTATTTAGTACTAGCTGCACCCCGCGATTTTACCCGCGTAAATCCAGGTCTCCACCTATCAACATACCGAGTTTAAACTCAATCGTTTTACGACTTTTGCGTAAAGGAGCAACGAACATACCAAACTTTCACATTTATAATATTAGTAGGATAGGTTCCGCGGGTGAAACCGCGGAGCGCTGCTAGTCATAAATAAGTTTATTTTAACGATTTAACGGGTAATCTAAAATTTAATTCTAACTCAATAACCACAACGTTGTTATTATTTAGTTTGACACTTTGTTAACCATGTTTATGGCCTTAAACCAATTTATTTCTTGTTGTGAAAGTCTTATAAATGTACCAATCTTTAAAATGTACATTATATTTAACTTACCAAAATCCTCATACAGTTCCGGCAACAAGAACAAGTTGATCGGTGTACCACAAGTGTCAACATTGTACGCTTTGCAAACATTATCGACGTTCAAACCATTCTTGTTTGTGTCGCCGTACATGTACATGCCAGAGTTCAGTTGTAGGTTCGATTTCTGGAATGCTTTTCTGTAAAATACATAAAAGGAAAGGCATTAGAAAAATATGTTTAAAAAAAAATATCAAGAAAATTGACTTCTTTTAGGCATTCAGCTGTTTAAGTCAATTACTTTTTGGATGTTGTACATCTTAGGTTTGAGTTTCAGGCATTTTGCTATTAAGGCAAAATACTCTTTAGACATTGATTTTAGGCATTTTAGACGTCGCGCTCATGAGGGCCTTTATGACTATATGGTACATTTATTGCCCGTGTTCCGATCACGGAGTTCTGCTGGTCGATCCATAGGCCTTGTACTTGTATACGGGCTGTTTTCCGCGCTTAGACTCTTTTTAATTGGGTCCTTTTTGCGTGAAGATTTGGAGTAGGTTTGCCTAGCACTTACTACCAGCTACTCTCAGCTTAGTCGACCATGTCCAGAGGAGAGAACTTGTCAATACTTCTGGAGCCAACTAAGCCGCGGGTTTCATCACGATGTTTTCCTTCACCGTAAGAGCAATGTCAATTAGCGCACATAAATTTTTCTTAAGAAAAATACATTGGTGCACGGCCGGCCTGGATTCGAACCCACGACCTTCAGAATGAAAATCGAGGTATCTACCACTCAGCCAACACCGCTCTTCAATATCCATCCATAGGCCTTTTTTGCCTGTAGTTTTATCAATTAGACTACCGGCATATCAAACAAGATAGAGCAGCTAAGTGATAAGTTTGTTTTTACTCCTTACCGATTAACTACTAAGCCAATGGCAATGAAACTCTGCTTGTAGATAGCTAGAGACCTGGACTACAGGCTACTTTTATCATATCCATATTCATAATATTATTAAGGATCCACTAAGCAACATTTATGAGTAGGTATGATAGTATCAGTTTAACTTATGGACCCGGTTGGCTTAATGATCACCATGCTAGATGCCAAACACAGGGTTGCGGGTTCCATACCCGCCCCAGACAAGTATTTATGCTTAGATATTTGTCTGTGGTCTGGTTGTCTCTATATATTATAAGTATATACTTATTTACAAAAGAAAATTATATAAGTAGTATATCCGTTGTCTGGCACCCATAACAGAAGTCTTGTTACTTAGCTTGGGGCTAGATGGCAATGTGTGGAATGTACTGCAATATTTATTTATTTACTACTAGCTGCGCCCCGCGGTTTCACCCGCGTAAGTCCAATCTTTCTAACCGTTTAAACCTTCCCTGGACTTCCACAAATAATTCAAGACCTAACAAGCGAGACTAACAAACAGCAATTGATTTTTATTTATATACCTATAAAGATCTTGCATAGTTTTAACAGAGTCTGGTGTAAAGTCTTCTAACTGACATCGGTTGTGTAGCAACAGTAAATGCGGATGATTCTCGCCGCCATCTGTAGCCTCTGAACTATCTTGGTTCGGGACTGGGTTCGTTGAGTTCAATGAAGGTTTCAACATCTCTGCTGCTTGGAGATATCTGAAGAATTAAAAAAAAAATTAAAGCTTATAAGATTACCAAAGACATTAAGCCTATGATCCATTCATTAATCAGATGGACTAATAAACTGATTTACAATCAATAGGTTCTTTTTTGTCTAAGTTAGTTCTGAATCGTTCGATGAATGGCGGGCTTAATAGTCTCTGGTTAAGAGAATGATATATATATATATTTTTTAATTTTACACATTCAGGGAAAGCAGATACTGCTGAGTGAACTCATCAGGGTCTAGATGAGTAAGCCGGTGGGGCGGGTCATAGCTAGTGGTGTATTCACCGTCGTTCTACTGTTTGTTATACGAAAAGAAAAATCATATCTGTTCTACTTTGCGGTAAATAAATACACCTCGACTTTCATTCTGAAGGTCGTGGATTCGAATCCCGGCCGGCCGTGCACCGATGGATTTTTCTTAAGGAAAAAATGTATGTGCGCTAATTGACATTGCTCTTACGGTGAAGGAAAACATCGTGATGAAACCCGCGGCTTAGTTGGCTCCAGATGTATTGACAAGTTCTCTCCTCTGGACATGGTCGACTAAGCTGATAGCGTAGTAGGTGCTGGGCAAACCTACTGCATCCTCAAGCAAAAAGGACCTAATTAAAAAGGGTCTAATGGTGAGCGTACACCTAGCCGCACCGCAGTCTCCGTTTGTAAGCGCGCAGCGCCGGGCTGGTGACGTTATCAGCATCGGCCTTGGGGATTTCCGCTGCAGCGACTGCGGTGCGGCTAGGTGTGCGCTCACCTTTATTGCGGAAACTCAGCCCGTATACAAGTACAAGATACAAGTACAAAAAGGAGTTTTTAACTAACAAAAATGTAGTATCTCTACTTCAAGTAGAATAATCAGGATTCACAAGATGTTTAGCCTGTTTACCTTATAAAATTATAATCAGTGAACCAATCCTGCACAGCAATCAGAACATGGCATATAGCCATCAAGTAGCTGGCTATCTGTAGGCAATCCACTGTGACAATGTTAGCACTTCTTGCTGTTATAGGATTTGTACTAGTCTCTTGTATCAACGATGATGACCACAGAGCTTGGCAGTCCAGTAGGATCACTCGGTTATCTGTTATGTACATGTCTATACCTGGAATAAGTATATACAATAAGTATGTTATGATAAGTATGTAAAATTCTACTAAGAAATGCGAAATATATTTACTCCTCCATGCAAACACTACAGAACCGATTGCAATTAATATTTGTAAGTAGAATGCATATAGCTTGAGCCTGGGAATAACATAAAGGTTTTAAAATAAAATAGATTTTGCTTATTTATGGCTGTGCAGCGTATGTATAAAGCGTAAGTATGTGGCGGAAATGAAATATAAAGTTTGATTTAATGTATCATTTCCATGCAGACTATTGGTACAGAACATTATATCCTCTTCATTTCTTAATTTAAACTGGTCTGTATGCCTTTGGTTATCAATGCTTTCACTGGTCAAGGCATATTTCTTCAACACATATTTCTATAACTTAGGCTTAACGAGGCTGAAGTGACGGCCGCACACATGCTCCTAGAGTCTAGACTGTGAAGTACTGGCGGAAATCAGACTTAGGACTATAGGTCTATGAAATCACATCTAGTGGCAAAATTTATGGAAGAGTTTGCCATCATTTAGGGTGCATTTAAGATAGTTGCAAGGTATATTTAGGGTTTAGGTTGGAAATTATGTTCTTTACAAAAAGTCTGTGAGGAGGAGAATGATACATATTGATTGATTTAAAACTATGTTTTGCAAAAATCCTTTTCGTCCCGCCAAATTCTGTTTTGAGCAGCCTTAATAAAGTAAGTACCCAACTATGTGTGTTATCTTTACCTTTTGTACAGTGATCACCTCTTTCAATTTGTTCAATATCTTGCATCTTGAATTTGAAATTATCATTTTTCTCACTAGACTTATGTTCTGAATTCTCTACAAAATTCGGGACTTCAATCTGATGTTCCGAAGCATCATTTGATTCGGAATTCTCTTCTGTAGGTATATCATGAGAATTCAGTATTTGGGTGCACAAGTTTTGATCATGTATGTTTTTTTCTAAGAGGTTCATTATCATTGATTTTCCAACTCCTTGAGTACCTGAAATCATTTAAATAATTAATTATTAATAATTAATTACCGGGGGTCCACTGTAATACACAAATATGATCTTCTAGTACTTACCTATGATCCCAACAACAAGATAGTTAGTACTGGAATCATGTAGGAATTCTAACGCAGCATTGTTGAACTCTAAGCTTTCATCCAGAAGTTTTATAGGTTCCGTCATGTATTTTAAAGGTGGTAAGGGTTTTGGCTCTAAAAACAAGTATCTTGGTAAGGAACAACAGTAGAAGCAAAGCACGAGCTGTGGTTGGTAGCTTGACAGGTCATTACGGAACCAATGACATGCTTTTAAAAATGAAGTTAACTTCAAATAATGACTGCAGAGCCTGCGGTGATGTCAGGGAAACTATGGAGCACATACTGTGTTAATGCGACGTATTACCAGCGAAGCGTATGAGCCTCCTTGGGAATGCGTATCCAAAACCGGAGGAATATAGGTTTCTTCCTCTCAGTGGGATCACCGGGTTAATCAACTACTTCTTCAAAGAGTAAGAAACATTAAGGTAGGGGTAAACACAAAAGATCCCATTGGGTCGAAGTGTTGCTGGCTATTTGTCAGCCCCTAATATATAAGATAAGAAGGAAGCTATGTCCACAGTTAACTTTATATTAACTAGGTTATCTACTGAATCTAAAATAGCTCTGAATTTGGATGGTAACAATTTTAATTTTAGGGTGCCCTGGCTTGGGTCATGTTTCATTTAACACGCACCTGACTGACGTAACAAAGAACATTAAAGATCTTTATCTTTACTTTAGATCTTTAGTCAGGGAGTTGGGATAGCTCAAGTGCTAAAACTCCCACCCAGACGTAAAATAGGTGCTCAGACGTCGAGCTGCCGATTTTTATAGTTGTAATTGTGATGGTTTAATAATATGCTGTATTATTTAGTCAGTAGGTATTGAAATTAATTAGAGGTGGAAGTGGATTTTTTATGTAATCCAGCCAATATAATCGGTACTATATAGCTGATGTAGAACTTAAAATCAGTACAGGCAGACCATGCAAACTTCTGTAAATGAATAGTCTTGCACATGAGTTATTGATTCTGACTTTTCTCAGTATTTATCCCACACACATACGTAGTGAATGACTAACCTGATAACTTCTTCTCTTTATTCTCGGCTATTTTGCTTGGTACATTAGATTCCTCCGGTGATTTGAAGGATTTTGGACTGTGTGGTCGGTCTTCTTTCACAGCACTTTGCTCACGACTTTTCAATATAATTGTGGGCTGTTTTTCTTTCTCCTGTTTCTCTTTATGTGGTTCCTTCTGTTCTCTGTCTGATTTTAGTATAACTGGTCTTCTAGGTGTCGTAGCGTCCTAGAATGGTTTGAGAAAACATCGAGTGTATTGGTAAAATGTGAGTTATGCTCACATTTTCTTAAGTTTTAGTAAATTAAAGTGATTTGGAGTACCTTGCTAAGTGGAAATATCTTCTTCTTTTTGTCAGCCATGATTTAAAGTTCGCTGCTTTTCTATTGTATCAACTAAATAAATATGATAGAAAATAAACACCGCCTGCCATGTTTATCATTTTTTTTTCTTTTTTTGTAAATCATAAAAGGCTTAGCACGACTTGTGCATATAGCCAGTTTCATTAATGGCTTACCACGACTTGTGCATATAGCCAGTTTCTAGATATATTTTTTAGTTCTTCATCACTTCACCTTCACTATCACTATCACTATCATCACTACATAGTATAAAACAAAGTCACTTTTTCTGTCCCTATTTCCTATGTATGCTTATATCTATAAAACTACGCATCGGATTTTGATGTGGTTTTTTTAAAAAGGAAGGTTTATATGTACAATACATGCATAATATAGCCGTGCGAAGCCGGGGTGGGTCGCTAGTAGATAAATAAATTCGTAAATATTTTGCATCAAATTATGGCCCGATTATCAGAAATCAGGTTCAAAGTGTTTCAAGATGGTCAAAGTTATCACTGTTTATAGCACGACATGTTGTTGGCTTGTTCCCGCCAAAAACTAAATTTAGAAATTAATTCTTTTTTCTGAGAACTAACTACGTATGTTTGTTCTGTCAATGATTTATGACTGACCTGACAGTGACTGATTGAAATTGATTGTCATGCTATTGAATTATCTATTGTGTGTGTGAGTATGTACAAAAAGCATCAATTTTTTGTACAATTCGATTTATAGAACAGTTAAAAATGGATATTTTGGACAGATTTGTTTTCATTTTATTAGTGGTTTTCAATATTACATTAGCAGCTTACGGCCAAGATGTTTGTGTTAAAAAAGGACCGTGTGTTTGTGAGTTTTCGAATGGAACCGGAATCGATCTATCACCCACCGCAAAATCTAGCTTTTATTCTGCTCCAATCTTCTCTAAAGCAACGGATGATAAGGAAGTAGAATTAACAACTTATTACTTTCATCCTTGTTATGATGTGATGCCTCCACCTCCTATGAACAGAACAAGCGCGAACGACACCTGCAACAAACCTCTTTCTGTAAGTGCAACGTTTTGAAAACGCAATTCATACGATGTTTGTACGAATTAGCCAACACCTATATTTATATTGCTGCAAGTTATACCAATCTATTGTCCTGTGATGTTTTTGGCGTAGTTTTCGAGGAATTTATTCATGTCATACAATCAATACAGGGTAAATTATAATAAACAAAACTTGTTTAACCTGTTTGTATGATAATTATGTTCACAAAATAACTTTTGGCCATTCCATTCCTAAACTTAAGTTATTGATGGCATATATTAAATAGTTGCTAAACTTCTTGAGTACTTGGCCAGTGGCTTCTCTAATATCACAATGTGCACAATGACTTCGTACAGAGGGCTGTACGAAGTCATTGTGCCAAGTGACTTGTAGCGTTTCATTATGTTCTCCAGACATGCCATTCTCTTACTAGACGAGCATGCTGTATCCTGGACCTCATTGTTGCTTCCGAACAGGTGAAATGAGGTCAAAACTAAACCTAAAAAATAAAAGAGTAGGGGCCTAACATACCAAGTTTATAAAGTAACAAGTAAGGTAGGTAGTTAACTATGGTATCTTGTATTAGTTTGAAAACAATAGCCCCCTTATTCCAAAACGAGGTTTAAGGATAGTCCAAGATGTGGATTTAAACCTTAGATTTAGATACAAATTTACTCGTGAACTATAGTCTAAACACTATCCCTATATAATATTTATGGATAGTGTTTAGACTATAGTTCACAAGTAAATCTGTGTCTAAATCTAAAGTTTAAATCCACATCTCTGACTATCCTTAAACCTTGTTTTAGAATAAGGGGGTAGGTGTCTAAATACCTACATACATCAATCATTATAATACTAAAACCATTAATCAAATTGAGCAGAATTACAACATAGGTGTTTTTAGACCTAAAAGAAACACTTAGAAACAACAAGGAATTTTTATATTTAAATTATATCAAAATGTAGGAAAATTACTTACCTACAAGTAGTTCACACAACAATTATTATTCATGCAATAATAAAGATGACGTTAAAAGCCTTCCAAAAGTTTTTGAGAAACCACATCTAGTGGCAAAAGTTACGGAAGAGCTGGGCTGCTTCTCCTCCTGACAAGAAGAACCTCACGCAAAAGGTACTCAACTAAAGAGGTCTGATTTCGGAAAACGGCCCATATGCAAGTACAAGTTCATTCAATAATTATCAATTTGAGTTTTCAGTGACAGGCATTTTGAGTAATGATTAGATCATAGCTAATTAGACAATTTTTTCTCTAAAATTTTTAGATTTGTCGGCATACTTTCACTCTGCAGCAGGTAAATATTACCACAAAAACATATAAAATGGATACTGGAGTTTACAACTATATGGGAAAAGGTGACAACAGTACATTTTCATCTGGAGGAGAGTCCATTATCTTCAAGAATGAGCCATCGTAAGTAATTACTAACTATCTGTACTCTGCGGTCTACCTGATTAAAACTACTATTCCAAGGTTTCAGCTATCTACAATGAGGTTTTAATCACACATAGCATTCTTCCATTTATACATACAACCTTTTTACGGCTAAAGGAAACAAGTTATTGAAGTTTTTGTGCTGTCAATGCGCAACACTATCAAAAACCGCCTAGGAGTCTTTAAGTCTAGAGTGAATAGGTACCTTCTAGGCGAGCATGCTACATCTTTGACCTCATCTTCGCTTCCCATCAGGTGAGATGAGGTCAAAGGTTTCGTTTAAAAACAAAACCGCATATTGAAAAAAAGCAAATGTTTTAAAAAGTTTAATTGATTTCCTAGCTAAAAGCGATCCTCTTTCCGTAGGTGTTTCTAAGGTCTTTGGCTATCTACAATAATTTATGGTGATTGCATTAAAAATAATCAATCATCAAACGTGGTTCATACAGCACAAAGTTATGCCCAAACATCCACACATAACATAGCAAAAAAAATACAATAGAATTGAGAACCTCCTCCTTTTTTTTAAATCGGTTGAAAAGAACTAAATCACATGTGCATCGTTTATTACTAGGCTAATAGCAGGAAGGAAAAGTATAATTTTATGTTTCACTGCACTACGTAATGCAACTTAAGTTCATAACATACATGAACAAAGTATCAATAGGTATTTTAAGTAAGTATTTTGCGAATTAAAGTGTAGTCTGCGCGGCGAATGATGAACTCTGCGGTAAGTTCAAGGGCTATGCACTGAACTCGATATTTATATGAAAATTGAGTTCTGCACTCACCTTTTCTACTTTCCCCCAGAGGTCATCTTTCGCCGCGCGGACTGTACCTGAAAATTGTCGGAAACTAGTTGACGCGACGACAGATGTTGTCTTGAAACCCTACTGCAGCGGCACCTATCAACTCCAACACACATTCGTTAAAAATTTGTCGAGGCATTTTGAAGATTTTGTGAAACATAAGACAATTATTGATTTACGCGTATTTTTTTAATTACAGACAAACAATCGTTCTACTCTATTGTGCGGAATCAGAAGACCAATTACATGTATCTTCAGTAGATGAACCAAATAAAATTGTAAGTTATCCTTTTTTTTTTTAAGAACAAAACTTAAGTAAATCAAAACTTAGTACTAAAGTAGAAAATTGTAATTTTTAATTCATCTACTAAATAATAGATGTCGCGGCCATAAGTTTACTTTAAATTGTCAATAGATGTCGCTACAACTAGTTTAGATTAAATGGCTAACAGATGGCGCTATGAAAAGTTTACATCAAATGGATGACAGATGGCGTTATGAAAAGTTTACAGCAAATGAACAACAGATGACGCTACATACCAGTTAATATTTTAATTTTTCTACTCGATCATAGATGTCGCTACATGTATATAAACTTAGCTAATTTATTAATTTATCAGCACTCTTCCATTAAGAATTTGTTAAATAAAATAATATATAAAACTCTTTTATTAGCAGATGCCTACACAGAAAAATAGGGTTCTTGAAGTGAGAAATAATCCTCGCTTTACACAAAAGAAAATAATTTCTTGTTATTATTAAAGTTTCTTAAAATTAATTATCAGTATTCTTAATTTAAGATTATGTCTTTTAAATTAAGAATACTGCTTATCATCTTATAGTTGATTATGCATCAAGGGCATAAAGCAATGTCTTATGTTGTGGGTGGCATATTGAACCCCGAGTGTAACGAGGGACTCCCGGGTTAACCCGAGTTTAATGTTAACTCCTGAGCGAAGCGAGGGAGTTAAGTAAAGTCCTGAGACATGCTTTATCCCGAGGTGCATACTCTACTTTTCATACCGTCAGTCCAATTTTTTTTTAATTCTTGTGGTGTCCAGAACCCTGGCCACTTTAAACAAATCCACTTAAAAAAAAATGGGGCAATTGCAATGATATGGTAGCATGATGGTTAATATTTGGTAGGTATTATAGGCAAAACCTATTTGATTAGACCTAACGTAACAATCAAAATTAAAAACGTAAATCGTGGCCTGCTAGATTTTTGTAGACCAATCAAATTACTTATTAGAAATAAAACCTATTTGCTGAGACCTTCAAAATTAAAACCAAGAATTTTCACACGAACTTTAACGTTCCAAATTCAAATCACTTTATTCCCTTGGGAGTTTCATACAACATTATCTCCCTTAGGAATAAAGTCTTGCTTTAAGTTGAGGTTAATAGGGCTTTAATCCGTGATTAAAGTGCTGCAGGTGTGAAAAGATATATATTTTTTTTACACCAAAGAATAATAATTATGGCTTGGCACGGCTCATGCATACTGCCAGAGTTTAGTACTTAGTAACTTTTTTCTCAGTAATCAAATTCTAAGTTAAATCTACGGACTTCGCGTCATTTCCCAGTGTTGGATTAACTCATTAATAAAAATTTATTCGGTAAGTACCGCCGTATTTAAGTATTGAATACAAATAGCAGAAACCTAAAAAAAACACTACATAATGTATAACCTCTTTGGTCCCAACCTTGTAAGAGGATCAGGTAGTATGGACACATGAGTACCTACTCATGTGGTATGGAGTCTCATAGTCTCATTTACTCTCGTTGTTAGGAAGAATTTTATGTATTATTCGTAATGAAAAGCACAGTGTTTACCTCGGGTGAAAGACTCATTAAGTCCCTCGAACTATTAGCGCTCTCGCTACGCTCGGGCGCCAATCTCCGTCTCGGGACTTGTAATGAGTAACTTTCACACCTAGGATAACAATGTACTATTACTAAATGGAAGAAATTATTTTCTAGCGTCTATAAGACGAGGATTATTTTTTGCTTCAAATAAATAAATAAATAAATATTGCAGGCCGTTCCACACATCGCCTTCTAGCCCCCAAGCTAAGTAACTAGATTTGTGCTATGGATGCTAGGCAACGGATATACTTTATACTTCTCTTTTGTAAATATATACTTATAATACATAGAAATAACCAGACCACAGACAAATATCTGAGCATAAATACTTGTCTGAGGCGGGAATCTAGCCATAACCGGCATGGTGACCATTGTGCCAACTGGGTTGTATAATATAAGTAGTATAGTGTTATCCGTTGTCTAGCACCCCACTGCGTGCTAGACAACGGATAACACAAGTGGGGTAACTTAGCTTGGGGCTAGATGGCGAGGTGTGGAATGTCCTGCAATATTATACTTATATATTTTATTTAATTTATTTCAGGTATTGGCGTTCTATTCAAGATCAGCTTGTCTAACGAAGATTTCCGATCCCGACGAAGGCAGATCCTTCGGTTCTACTCTACTTATAATATTCTTCTCTTGCATCGTTTTCTACCTTGTTCTTGGTATTTGTACTAAGAAGTTCCTTATGGGTGCTACGGGCATAGAAGTTGTACCTAATTTAGGTTTCTGGAGTGATTTACCTAATTTGGTTAAGGTATGATATTTGTTTTATTTTAATTTTAAATTAGCTGCGCCAAGTGGTTTCAGCCACGTAGGTTTTTAATTTTTAGGGTTCCGACCTCAAAAGGTAAAAAAGAAACCTTTACTTCTAAGATCACTTTATTGTCAGTCTGTCCGTGTTTCACCACCGATTTACTCAGGAACGGGTGGACCTAGTTTTTCAATATTTTCATATTTTTATGAAGATACATTAATCTTCATACCAAGTTACATCAAAATCCACTGATCTACCATGTTAACGAATTAATAACTTGGTTAATGTTGCCATCACTCCGAAGATCCTTATCAGATCTTCAGAAAATTTTACGAAACTTCAAGTTATAACAATTTAAAAAAAAAGAATCATTGATATCTGAGGGATGTTAAAATGCGGATATATACAGTAGCCCCTTTTTGCTCTTAAAAATACCCCAATAAAAAATAAAAAATAACCCCTATTTTAGATTTTTGATTGGGGTCCCCCCTCCAATCCCTCCAATCAAAATCAAAACCTCAAAAATCCCTGATGACAAAAATCCTATTCTACTAATATTATAAATGTGAAAGTTTGGGTGTGTGTGTATGTATGTTTGTTACTCATTCACGCAAAAACTACTGGACCGATTGCGATGAAAATCGGTATCTAGATAGCTGGAGACCTGGATTAACACATAGGCTACTATTATATCCCGATATTCCCACGGGACCGGGTCGCAGCTAGTCACTACATAGTATAAAATAAAGTCACTTTTCGCCGTCCCTATGTCCCTATATCCCTTTGTATGCTTAGATCTTTAAAACTACGCAACGGATTTTGATGCGGTTTTTTTAATAAAAAGAGTGATTCAAGAGGAAGGTTTATATGTATAATACATGCATAATATAGCCGTGCGAAGCCGGAGCGGGTCGCTAGTATTCTATAAAAATTTTAAAATCTTAGTTGTCTTATCAGTTTAGACCATTTAATTAAGGGTCCATACGCCAACGACCTTGGTACACAGCCTACTAAATACAGTTTAGTTTAGTGTAGTTACTACTGGCACCGGTCGCCTTCGTTGGTGAAAATTGTTGATTATGACGAATGTGTTTTGTTTTTCTCAAAAGTGCTGAGATGGAATTGTAGGTGAGATTTTTACCGACATTTTGGTGTGATTTTGAGCCAAATATTTCTTATAGTTTTGAAGCTATCTTAAAATTAAGAATTAAAACTAGTCTAGATTTGAAATGACAAAGAATTTTCGCCTCGAAATTACCCCAAAATATCGGTAAAAATTTCACCTACAATTCCATCTCAGCACTTTTGAGAAAAACAAAACAAATTCGTTACAATCAACAATATTAGTTGTAAGCGACGGGTATTTCTGGCGCGTTGCATTTGGCAGCATAAGCAGCCTTAAACAATGTTTCATATTACCTGTTTTACCTGCTGCACAGCTATAATCAGTATAAACATCAATCTTCCAGGATGGCTGGGCGTTCACGATCAACGGCTTCAAGCTTCCAGCGCGTGGGTCCGGTCCAGTGACGTCACCGGACCCTAACAGTTACGACAGCATATAACATCAGGACGCCGCGCTCGATGGACAACTTGTTCTACTCGAGTAGACGTACCACTGTTCGTATTGAATCAATGTACTAGCCGCGCCCCAAGGTTTCACCCGCAAAAGTCCAGGGACCTAATTCTGCTAACACAATTGCGTTTCAATAGAGTGTCGATAGAATCGTAATAGACATTTAAGGTGAAAGGGTACCTGCGCTCTTTCCATACAAACGTAGTCGACTGTTTCCTCCCTGGATAATGACACTAGCACAAATATTTTTGTGCCATAAAACCTATAACTGCCATGACTATGCCCCTATGTTTTATTTTTTTTCATTTTCTAATTATCATAGAAATTAAAATTAAAAAAGAAAACAAAAAATAGGGGCATGGTCATGGCAGTTATAAGTTTTACGAGTATGCACCAAAAATATTTGCTCTAGTGTCATTATCCAGGGAGAAAACAGTCGTCTACGTTTGTAATAGTTTGTATGGAGAAAGCACCCGGTACCCTTTCCTCTTAATGTCAAAAATATGACATTACATGTCAAATTGGTATTCTCCTAATGTTAACTATTCTATCGAAACACCACTGACGCACCACTGACTGACTCACTTTGGTATTCTGAGTCGTGGCTCAATGGAATCTCGATAGTTGTCAAAACGGTATATCGCTTAGCTTCATATACCATGTTGCTAGGCAACACCAGCGACGTATCTATTACCATTCCATTCAGACTCCATAGCGATGTTATTAAAACTTTAGCAGAATACCAAATAAAGTCACAATCTCGATATAGTATCAATAGAGTATCGATATAATGACAATAGTAAATCCATTAATGCAAAATAGCAGAATAAGGCCCCGGTACCCTTACCATGAGTTTACACTGACCGGACTAGCTAGCGTCTGCGTAAAAAAAAACTATGAAAAAAATTTACTTCTAGTGACCGCTAGATGCGCTGTAGGTACATTTTTTCATAGGTTTTTTTACGCAGTCGCTAGCTAGTCCGTTCAACTCATAGTAAGAGTACAGATCCTGTGGGATTTTTTTACTTAGCCTGTTGTGTCCCACTGCTGGGCAAAGGGCCTCCCCGATTTCCCTACATTTGTCTTATCTACCTATCTTATTGTACTAAACCACATGAATCAATATACTAGCTGCGCTCCGAGGTTTCACCCGCAAAAGTCCTTTACCATGACTTTACTTAGTTTACTTCTAGTGATCGCTAGAGGCGCTGTACATTTTTTTCTTAGAATTTTTTTACGCAGTCGGTCGCTAGCGAGTGTAAACACATGGTAAGGGTAGATCCTGTTGGATTTTTTTTACTTTGCCTGTTGTGTCCCACTGCTGGGTAAAATCCTCCTCGATTTCCCTACATATGTCCCGATCTCCAGCTAATTTTCGAATGTCGAATGCATTCAGATCGTCGCGCCATCGCTTTTTTGGTCTACCTCGAAGACGCCTGCCGTCTTGAGGGGTCCACTGGGTGACTTTGTTTGACCTTATATCTACATGCATTCGGCACACGTGGCCAACCTCCTTCCACTTGGGCAGTCTTCTTGCCCACGTCTGCGATACCTGTTCTGTTTAAAATAAAAAAGCTTCATTTTTTCTTTGTGTATTTTTCGCTTATTTTAATTTAATTATGTCGATTAATTCGACTTAGCCGGAACAGTTTGCAAAGTACACATGCTTCAACAAAAAGTCCAGCAAAGCTGAAAGTATAAGGTGGAAAATGAAATATCCTATCCCACCGAATTTAACATGAATCATAGTTGAAGACATAATGAAACATTTTTTTTGCATAAAAAAGGAATAGTTCAATTTAAAGTAAGGAAAAAATAGAATTTTACTGGAAAACTCGAATTTAATTGCAAAATGTCCATAGTATGGATAAGCATGTAAGATTTATTCCTGATATTCTGGGGATCGGGACAACACAGGCGAAACCGCGGGCCGTGACTAGTGAGTAAATCCCAATCAATAATATACGTATTTTTTAACAACAGTCGTAAAAGGTTGTGTTTTAAGTTTGTCTCCTTAAAAACTGATTTGCAAGTACTTGGAGAAGTTGTTTTATTTATCTTGGAAATAAGGTTATTTTTGTGTGACGCTATTTTTTACGACAGTTTCTCTATAGTATCTCTTGTTTTTACCCTTATTTTACAATTAACATTTCAAACAATTTTACACAGAAAGTAGCTGTGTCCTTAAAAATTGTGTTTGAAAAATTTGGGTTCTTGATATAGACTTTTAGATCATGGTTATTTACTATTAAAGTTGTTTTTTCTTTTTATTTGAATAAAAACAACAAACGTGGTAAATAAGCCCGTTTTAAATAACTTTGGGTTTTTCAAACACAATGGTATACTTTGCTTGAAAAAGTAATATTATTGCGTGTCCTCAAATCAATAAATGATTATTGATTAAATGGCTGGTCATATATATTTTTTAATGTATTATATTTATAAAATTACAGCATAAACTAGTAATATTTTCATTTGTAAATATTTTCTAAAAATAAATAATTTAAATATCTTTTAAGTAATATTAAATCACATGTTTCAATGCTTTAACGAAAAAACCTCACCTTTATGCCAAAATGTAATTTAAAATAAGCGTTTCGACTAAATGCGTTATTGTCTATGTCGCAATAGATTGACTCCTTGTTGAAGTATAGGTGAAGTTGCCATAATTAAACATTTTTCTATTATTTTACTCTGAAAATTGTTGTGATGTCGAAGCATAAGAAGTGATAAGTCTCGAGGCAGCTTGAAACAAAAACATATAATCCCTTTTAAGTACTAGTACGCTCACGGCATTATAAAGAAATGAAAACTAATAATTATGTCACGCTCGCCACCCCAGTCTCTTCTCGACCATTGCAGTTATAACTTTGTCGAAACGAGGCAATGCATTGATTAATTAAAGTTTCATAAATCAACGTTTCTGAGTGCAGCCGTCAAATATAAATTAGGGTTTTCAAGCGTTAAACTAATAATATACTAACATATTATGTAATTTAAAGTGAGATATTGCATTAAATAAAAAGTCGTTTATACTAAAACTTGATATATCTTGATAATATAGGACCAATAAATTGCCAACCAATTGCGAAAAATATAACTTTCCTATTTTTCTAAATAAAAATTGCACAAAGTAAACGAACAGAACTGTCTTGTGTGAATCTCTTGCGTGGTTGAACATGTATGGTAGATTTATTTATCACCTAGTCACATAGATCAAAGAGGAGTTTTAAATAAAGAACAAATAGTTCAGTGCTGAATGGTTAGATGGCGCTATATTACAATCCGCTGGCTGACCACAGACTATAAATTACTAACAAAAATTATTTGTTTACTTTGCAAAAAGGGTTACTAAAAAAGAATTATTTTTATCACAGTTGCTCATAAAGTGGATCTTATTAAACCGCTTTCAGGCTCATAATGCAACGTATTATACACGCGTGCGATAAAAAAAATCCAACTAGTGCTAAAATAATACGCTATCCCGATATGTCAAATACGTATCTCACTGCTAATGACATATTAGGTACTTAGATGAAACCTCGAAACATTCATAATTTATCATAGGTTATACTGTTTTGATGTATAGAAAAAAGGTACAATCAAAGAGTTTTTAAGCCTTGCTGGCTTAAAACTCTTTGTTGGTACCTGTTTTCTTCTTTTCAAAAGATTGTCTCTAGAGTATGATAACGAACGATAAAAATAATTAAAAATTGAGTTTTGTTTTTTCTTTAGGTACTTACATAAATATATTTTTTCCTTACCATTATATTGTTTTTAGCTGCCGACGCAAAAACAAATGAAATAACCCTAAAAAATATTGTATGTCAGATGAGGCTGTATAGGTTCAAAGTCTTTTCCCTAGCCTTTCGGGAATGTAATTAACAAAAAATAGTAAACATAACCTAAAATTCTTAAAAACTTTTTATTATTTTAACAAGTCTTTTTTTATTCGCAACTGTGATAAAAAACGTCGTACGATACAGGTGTGGATTGCTCATTCCATCTCGGCTTTTGCCACGCTCGCGTTCCGCTCGCGCGTCATAAACCGCCTCTATGGAATGATCAACTTTCCACACTTGTATCGCAATGTACTATTACATTATGCCTCTATAGACCGCAGCACCACTAGCTACTATATAAAAAAAACTGAAAGATCAGAAAGTCAGCATTATAATTTTTCCGATAGATAGATAAATTTATTTGTACAACACAGGAAGGAACATAGAACATGATATAAATAATATCTAGAAAGCCCACATCTGCATTCTTTTGACTAGATATTTTAGTGGTTATAGAGCGCGCCACCTACGGAGCGATTCGTAACCAGCCCCGGATCTTCAATTTTTTTTAGGCGGGGCAAAAACTGAAAAATGCCGCCCCCGCCTACTTTTATCTATTTTTACTTTATAATTTCAGCTATCAGATGTTCATTATTTGATTGACTTTCGGAAATAATGGACCCATCGCTGTTCTTACTGTGTTAAGAGAATCATGAGTTTTCGATACGCGGCGTGAGTAGGTATTTTCAAAAATGACCTGTATCGTGCGATAGAGAGAGTTTAAGTTCGGACGTAATTGCTTTCATTTTGTTTTCAAATAATGTTGCGGGCCGTAACGTTTTTACCCCTTTATCCTTTACAAAATGAAATAAATTTGGTCTCATTTAATTCACTGCATCTTATTCTAGGTTTATACGTTTTTCTTTTTTGGTACCTAATTCAGTTTAGTCTATTAAAAAATAATTGAAACGCTCGATGAAGTTTTTAAGTCAAAAATATAGATATTCAGATACTAATAACTTTTTTCTTAGGCAATATTTATTTAAAATAAAAACGGTTAAACCTAGTTTTCCATTAGATCTAGAACATTTTCAAAAATTATCAAAATCGGACTTCGTTTATGGGGGTAAAACGTACAGCCATGTGGTACAGCCTCACACTGGCCTTAAGGTTCCGCTGGTCGATCGTGTTTCCATACAAATGAATTTAGAGTGTTATCCATTTATTATTTATGGAATTTGAAAAAAACAAAAGTTAAATCTACATAACAAGTCTATATCTAGCCCATGTAGGCGACGAAATAGACAAATTATATTTAATTTAATATAAATTCATTTGTATGGAAAACACGATCGACCAGCGGAACCTTAAGCCTATTTATTTCCAGATATATTATAGACATAAACGTGTTGGATATATTATATTTTATACACCAGCACATGATAGGATTTAAAATAAAAATATGTACCTATAATAAAAATAAAAATCAAATCAAGGCGCGTATTTTGAATTTTGAACTATGCCTACGCGCCTCGCGAATAATTCGGAAGAATCAGCGTTTCTCACTCCGTGCTCTCGCCGCGCCCGGTCACGCGGTTCGTGTGCTGTACCCCTGGGTATCAAAAAACCAAAGTGTTCTATACTTTGACTATAATGTATTCTGTGGTCAAAGTTAACTAAATAATGAGTTGAGTATTCGTCTATAAAGTGTGTATTTGGCCGCCCCCTAGACGTGCCGCCCGGGGCGTGGGCCCCGGTCAGCCCCCCCCCTAGATCCGGGCCTGTTCGTAACTAGTTTAGAATGAAAATAAAAATAAACTTGAAGCTAGTATTCCTCATTAAATAACACTCTGGGCCGATTGATCGATTTGATGTCCCGCTATTAGTGCGCCATCTAGCTGACCGTTGAGAACATTATATTTAATTAAAATTCCTCATTGCACCTTCATGCGTTTTGTTAAGTTTGCACTGCTTTGCGTTGTTATGTTTTAAATGAATAGCAATAAGTTTATTGTCATCTTACTCGCTCACTAATCATTTTACTATACGCTATCTCTCTTTCATGCTTATTATTGACATAAAAATAACAGTATATTGTTTGCCTCAAAATTTAACTAGTAGAGTATATTTATAGCATAAATACTTAATATTTTTATACTTATTAGCTTCGATTGTAAAAAACCTTTGTAATAGGTGTTTTGCCTAATGTATCTATGTATAATTTTTGTATAAATTATACCTACAGATGATTTTTTAATAGGCCTTTAGGGTAAATTCCTAAATTATAAGAGAGCAAACAATTTTGAAAATATTTTTGGAACCAGGAATAGATAGAACCTGTTACTTTTTCAAAAAATAATCACCCTATATTTTTGTATCGATAGTGTTGCTGATAAAAATCAACTACCTAGATACAAACATAGTATTGCAAATCAAAGGAAAATAATTTTTTTGTAATTTTCTTGAAAGAAATACAGTGAGAAGATATGGCCTATCTAGCTATTATAGTTAAGGCAATAGCCCTGAAGGCCCATTTAAAAAATTCATTGTAAATTATGTATTAACTCTATTAGGATAGATTTCATGTGAGACTGAGAGCAGGAAAATGGCCTGGGATCGAATTAGCTGCCTAAAGTAGCCTCCAAGGCTACAGAATGATAGAAATGTTGTGAATATATTTATTTTAACCCCTAAATGACAAAAGGGGTGTAAGTTTCACCCCTATGTTTGTCTGTTTGTTTGTGAACGTGGCATCGTAGCTGCGAAACGGATAAACAGAATAAATTCAGTTAGATTTTCTTTAGCAATTACCTTAATTTTCATTGTCGGGGTTTTTTAAAGGAGATGTAAAGGATTGAAAACTAACATGGTAATGTGTACTTCTAAAGTATGAAACGGGATACTTAACATTTTTCGATGTTGTTCGTTCAATTCAATTCAATTCTTTCAGTTCAATTCTTATAACATCAAATAACAGGCAAATCTGACATTGCGAGATTTATAACATAGAATTTCTTGTTTGTATAAATGTATAATTGCCATAAGTTTAAAAGATGTCTACGCAAAAAAAACCCAAAAAGATTGAGGCAACTAATATGGCAGTTTCTAAACTTATATGTTATTTTGTATGGCAAATTGTAAACCAATACTTTAAGATTTTATATCTATAGATTAGTAAATAGTAGGGTACGGCAAAACAACTTCTGGGAGTCCTCTTCTGGTACTATTTATTCTCTTAAAACTACATGAAAGTTAGCGTAATGTACAGTATGCGTCATAAGTCCACTATCAGTTTTCTACCATATACTATCAACAACTATTACGACGTTCTTCTAATAGACGTTACACACAAACTTAAATACTGGAATTAAAAGTACTCAGTGTGATTATTACAACATGTTAGCTATGTCTTTAGTTGGCCGAGTGGCATAAGCCGCCACCCGCTACACCAACCGACGTGGGTTCGATCCACAGGTTACCTTATTATAATGTTCAAATAGTGCTGCACAGGATTGTAAACGTTACGGTGCAAGTGGACTTTTGAACGTTGATTGTACCTTTGTCAAAGATTTTGATAATTCGAAATGGAGCTAATGAGCATATTATCGTTTAAATTCAGTTTGATTGTTAGATTAATGAAGATTTATTTTTTGAGGTAGTTCTCCCAGTTGTTTTGCTACCTACCTACTATGTAATTTTTTTATCTCATCGAATACCTATTATCTTGTATCTATATTTACCTAAATGTGTATTTAATTATCAAATGTATAGGTTGTACTATAGCGATATCGCACGATAAATCGCTCAATTCGCAGTCAAGATTATTCTGTCACAGATTACTTGGAAATTTCATTACTGCACATGCTCACGATATCGTGCGATAAATCGCTAGTGTTTTTAGAGTATGGCTACGCGGAAGATACATTCTTCTTGGGGTTCAGCTAGTCTGACCAATAGTTTTCAACAACGGCAGCATTATTAGCCTCGTAAAAGAAGATGCACATCACATATATCACGTCTCATTGATGTCGCCTCTATGTAAAACAAATGTATGGAAATAGAGACGCACGCACATTTCCAAAGATGCATCACTGCGATACATCAATGAAGTTTACCTAATCATAATCATTTTTTCGTGAATGTAGGTGGTACTATTGATAAAATTACACGTATAGCCCTCTATATTCGACCTTACAGTCATACGTAAATTTATTTAAATTATTATAGAAAGTCATTATTATTAATTACTAGCGACCCGCTCCGGCTTCGCACGGCTATATTATGCATGTATTATACATAATAAACCTTCCTCTTGAATCACTATCTATTAAAAAAAACCGCATCAAAATCCGTTGCGTGGTTTTGAAGATCTAAGCATACAAAGGGACATAAGGACAAAAGTGACTTTATTTTATACTATGTAGTGATCTAGTTGCTCTGGCTTAGGTCAAATTGGGCTTACCGCGCTGCGTCTCGGGTGACACTGCTTCGAATCTACTTGTGTGTTGTGGATATGTAATGCTTCTTCTGCATAGCCGTACCCTTAGAACCTCAGGTATCAGTAGAACAGTACCCTTACTACAAGTTGTGAGATTATTCCACAAATGCTTCGTGAAACAGACTTCGTTCTAACGGCGTCAAGGTGTTTAAACTGGTGGCGTCAAAATTGGAATTGGAATTGGATTGGTTTTTTATTTTAGATATTTTGGCTGCACGAAACGTAGTAAAAATATGGTTATTTTTTCTACCTACTAAATGAACCATGATTTTTTTCACGAGACAACGATCATCGTGAAAATAAAGCTTGTAACCGTATCGAAATATCGAGCTTCACAAAATTAATTTAAATTTCAGCTCAATTAGTAACCGGGAAGTGGATCAAAATTAAATTGCCAGATTCCAACCGAACAAACATACACATACATACATACATAAGTACATTGCAAGGTAAATAAAAGCTTTTTTAAAAAAGCTAAATATCACTATGTAACGTCTTGACACCGCCATATTATAGAACGCTATTTGTTTAAGAGGAAAGGGTACCGGGGGCTTTCTCCATACAAACTATTACAAACGTAGTCGACTGTTTTCTCCCTGGATAATGACACTAGAGTAAATATTTTTGGTGCATAAAACTTATAACTGCCATGTCCATGCCCCTATTTTTTGTTTTTTTTAATTTTCTAATTTTTTTAATTTTAATTTCTATAATAATTAGAAAATGAAAAAAACTAAAACATAGGGGCATAGTCATGGCAGTTATAGGTTTTATGGCATAAAAATATTTGTGCTAGTGTTATTATCCAGGGAGGAAACAGTCGACTACGTTTGTATGGAGAGAGCGGAGGTACCCTTTCACCTTAACGATAGTATTTTCAAATACTATCACAACTCGTGGTAGGAGTAGGTACGAATTTAGAATTCAATTTCAGTTCAAACATTTTTATTTCCAACCAATAAGATTAACATCATGTAGATAGGTATCACACATTTTAATCATATATGTCACATATAAAATAAATATTTTCTATTAAATTCACATAGATAGGTATATTTTTATAGTCTATTATTATTTTTCTACATACTTTGTTGTGCAGTGTTGTGTATATTTCTATACTTCTTACTATAAATAAACATGTTTTGCTCATATTTATATTGTTTCTTTTATATTTAATGGAGCGCTGATGAAGTTAGGTTCACATTTGTTCTAGACGGAATCCTCCCTGTAAAAAATTAAATACCTATTAATCTGTTACTAATCAAAGTAGTGACTTCACAAGACGTTGCTTAACCTGTAAAAGACAACGACTTATATCAATATTCAAGTCAGCAGGAGTGCAAACAGGTAAGCATGCTATATCTTAGACCGTATCGTCACTTACCATTACGCAGCCGTGATAGAGGTCAAACGCTAACGTTATCACGTTTTTTTTAAAATTAAATAGAAAATATTAAGTTAGGTAGGTAATCTTTCTCTACGTTTACAGTTTATTCACTATGAAGGTGTGCCGCAGTCGAGACTATTACTCTTATCTATTAAAAAAACCGCATTAAAATCCGTTGCGAAGTTTTCAAGATCTAAGCATTCATAGGGACAGACAGACAGCGGGAAGCTACTTTGTTTGTCTATATTTTGTAGTGCAGCAGCATAGTATTTTCACAGGTTGTGGTCATCAAAATGTTTTTATTTGTTTTAGCCCATTCCATCCCACTGCAGAGCAAAAGCCTCTCCCCTTTCCACTGTTCCCTGTGTTTAGTGCCAGATGGATCCAGTCCATACGATGCGAGTCCAATTGGTCCTGCCATAATATTTATGTAGGTAATAATTCTTTCATATTATCTACGTCGTGGTTGTTAAGCGCAATGACTCAGCCACCAAGCTAGAAAGACAGACAGCTAATGTAATATTATCAGAAGAAAGGGACAGAAAGGTTCCAGGCATACCTTCGCAGCGTTTTCAGTAAGACATTTGCTAATATGGTACGCTCTGTCGCAACCTTTTTCACCGTCATTTACGGCGACTTCATTTACTGGAAACAAATAAATAGATAAAAATAAGCCTATTACAATGATAATGTAGGTTTCTATCTGTAAAAGAATTATCAAAATCGGTCCAATAGTTCCAAAGATTGTACATTTTTAAGTCGCGTTCAATGAGCACGAAAAACGAGGTCAAAATCGAATGAAATTGAAATTACCTGATTTACAAATATCGAAGACCAGTTTGCTGTTTTCCAACTTTTTCGGATCGTCTTTAAATTCTTTCTCCATTTGTTCATTAGCCTTGTTCACGTCGAATAAGCCTTTGTCATCAAGCTAAAAAAATAATAGGGGAAAAAACTTAATTCTGTTAGTACACTGCCTTTGGTTATTTTGTTTTGGAAGCAAGAAGACTATTTTGGCGAGGCAGCGTTGCCGCCGACTACAAGACCAAGTTTTGTTTTGTTATTTGTAATACAGCTATTGGTATCCTGCCTTGTATTTTTGTATGCGGGCTATTTTGCGCAACTATAGACATCTTTAGTTGGGTACTTTTTGCGTGAATTTGGAGTACCTATGCTTGCCAAGCACTTATCAGGCATTGATCAGGTTAGTCGACCCATTCAAAACGTCTGGAGCCAACGTAAGTCGCAAGTTTCATTAAGATGTTTTCTTTCACCGTAAGAGCAATGTGAATTAGCGCACATAAATATCCTGCCTTTATTAATTAGGGTTTCATATCTCAAAAAATAAGAAAATGAACCCTGATAAGATCACTCTCTTGTCCGTCTGTCACCACCGGTTTTCTCAGGAAACGGGTGGACTTAGCAATTCGAAATTTATACCAGATACTGAGTCCATAGTTCCTATTAGGTGTATAAAAATCAAGGTCCTCGAGTCAACACGATAATAAGTTATGGGCAATTTTGTTTTAGTAATTGGTGGGTATATTCTTTAGACAAATGTCTGTATGTTAGTCTATCTTACCCAAGAAGCACGTCTATAGACACAAGCCATGAGACACTTGGCGTTGTCACTGTCCGGAATTTTGTGATTCTTCATCATTTGCATCTCGTTCGGCTCGATTGGGTGCTCGGTGGTGCATTCAGCTGCTTGGCTGAAGAACCAAGCTCGGATTTCTGATTCACTCCTTTGCTGTGTTTGGGGATTTTTTCGACAAAAGAAATATTAAAAGAAAATTTGTTAGAATTAAGGCAGCTTTGAAAAGGATGACGTGACGATCTCGATGCATTTTGGAGACTGGCCAAACCTAGCCCAGGACCGAACTGCTTGGAAAGAAGTTAGGGAGGCCTTTCCCCAGAAGCAGGACAATATATGCTAACAAAAAAAGATATATTATTTGAATGCCGTATAGGCTAAAATCTCTCCTTTGTGCTCCAGTTAATAACGACGCAGCCGAAATAATTTGCAAATTTTCGTTGCTCTCTCTCAATTGACTACTGACACTAAAAAGTTGCAGAAGTCCTGTAACCGAAGTATCTACTGAAACTAAACCAAATCTTTGGTAAAAAAATTTTCTATATGAAATCGTATTTACTTTTCAGAAATTATCTTATTTTTCGCTTCGTTGGCAATAAAACAATTCATGTTAGGTACTTACATACGACGAAGCTACTAACGCCAAACCAACAATAATTTGGAAAATCATTTTCTCTCAGACTACTTGATATCCGTGATTTTTACTAACTACAATTTCAATACAAAATTTGTTCACTTTTATATACCAAATGTCATTAGTTCATTATTTAGATAAATCGTAATAAAAGCATAAAAATAATCGTTTTCAGATCTTATCCGTTTAATATGTTTTTGATAGGGTCAATTTGAGATTTTAATTAAACGAAGTGACCTCTCATAAAATGCCACGCTATTTACGTACCTACATATAATAGGTAGGCATAAAAATATATAATTAATCTCTTTTGTACGTATACCTATAGCTGAACCCCGTTTAGTTGTCTCGCAGACAGTGTCTTCTAGTTAACCAAATCTATAAAGTTTCTTATTTCTAGTAGTAAAATTAAGGCTTTTTATAGAAATCGTTCCCGTTGCTTCGCCCGCAAAATTCAGGGATGGGATTCCGGATAACCCTTTCAAACTTCACAAGGAACAAACCCTCAAAATGTTGCGCGTTATAAATCAGTCAATCAGTCAATCGTTTCTTTGAATTTTATATTTTAGATATACCTACCTACGTGCTAAAAACTGAATGTACCTATAGTTTAGTAGTTAGCTTCATGCTCATGCTAAATTGATAATAATGAAACTGTTATTCTGACATCAGTCACTTCTGCAACTATCAATTAGACTCCATTCTATGGCGTAGTCACTATAAAAAGTAGGTATAGGTAGTATAGGTATAATGAAAAAAGAATACCACGTGAATTTGATGAGTGTTGGAAAAATATCAAGATAATGGATTATTATCTCAAAAATACTCGGTTATTACCGTGGCAGACGGAAATTGGTGCTTATCTCGGCAATCTAACTAACATCATAGGTTTATAACTACTTACGTAGTATGTTGTGAATGACGATTATTATAACCATACGATTTCGATGCAAAACAGAGAATTTTCGTGTGATGACACTTTTTCTTTCGGCTCTTCCTTTACCCACAAGTAGGTTATTCTGTTATGCTACCCCTATGAATGGATATAATTAACATACCATACATTACCATACCATTTCTTGCTATAAAGTGCTAGATAGTGTACGTTGTACCTACTTGTATAAGGGCTGTTTTCCGCAATGAGACCCTTGTTAATTGGGTCCTTTTTGCATGAGGATGGAGTAGTAAGCTTGCCTAGCACCTACTACCCTCTCAACTTAGTCGACCATGTCCAGAGGAGAGAACTTATCAATACTTCTGGAGCCAACTAAGCCGCGAGTTTCATCACGATGTTTTCCTTCACCTTAAGAGCAATGTCGTTAGCGCACATAATTTTTTGTTGAGAAAAATTAATCGGTGCACGGCCGGCCGGGATTTGAACCGTTAGGTAGGAACTAAAGAGCCTTATGTACAAGCAAGAACTTACATAATATATTTTCTTTAGGAAAGAAGTGAAAGAAATAATTTAACATAAATAAGTGGAATGCTTGCATTCCACTTATTTATGGTAAATTATTTCTTGAAAGTAATGAAAAAAAAGAAAAGAAAAGAAAAAAAAATGAAAAAAAGAAGAAGAAGAAAATGAAAGTAATCAATCAATTATGTTATATTATGGAAAGTAGAATATGCCTGGATTTTGATTGTAGATGCACTTAGTCATGAGGAAAGATGCATCGCAGATGTCCTTCTGGCCGTCAGCTAAAAACAAAAATAAATGATTGTCAGATATATATAAACGAAGTTTTTTAGCACGTGATGTTTTTCATAAACTACTACGTATCTAATTTCGCACCAAGTAATCGGTACAGGAACCCGTATAACCTTCAAAATGGTCACATTTAAGTGACTTGGTGTGTAAAATCATGTAAAAACAAACAATGGGTTTTTTGTTATTCTGCTTTTAGTAGATAGGGTATTTATTGTGCTTGATTTCACTCTCATTGACTGGTTTTCTATTTAAGTTCGTCTCCTAGATGCATTTATTAAGACCAGTGTGAGGCTGTAAATTTACATAGAAAAAGCGGTAACGTTTTCCTCCCCATAAACGAAGTCGGATTTTGATAATTTTTGAAAATGTTCTAGATCTAATGGAAAACTAGGTTTAACCGTTTTTATTATAAAGAAATATTGCCTAAGATAAAAGTTATTACTATCAGAATATCTATATTTTTTGACTTAAAAACTTCATCGAGCGTTTCAATTGTTTTTTAATAGTCTAAACTGAATTACCAAAAAAGGAAAACGTATAAACCTAGAATAAGATGCAGTGAATTAAATGAGACTAAATTTATTTCATTTTGTGAAGGATAAAGGGGGTAAAAACGTTACGGCCCGCAACATTATTTGAAAGCAAAATGAAGGCAATTACGTCCGAACTTAAACTCTCTCTATCGCACGATACGGGTCATTTTTGAAAATACCTACTTGCGCCGCGTATCGAAAACTCATGATTCTCTTAATAACTTTTTGTAAGTGTTAGAGAGAGCGTCTTACCAACTTTCTTGCAGGCAGTAAGAGCCTCCTTTGCTGGAACTTTAAGGTCCTCTGGCAGGATCATATCTGCTTGCTTCATGGCTGCCTCGTAGTTCACTTTTCCATTTTTATGCTGGAATATTTTTAAAGAGTTACTGATCTTCCACAGATAGCTGATTTTCTAGTCATCGTAATCTAGCTAGAAGTGTGAAAGAATATTGGATGAAGGGATTGTTTTCTTGTTTTTGTAAACCTAAATTTGTGGGTATTACCCCAATAATTATTATTGTCCTACATTTCATGATGATTCTATTAGTGTCTCCGCTGGACCACAATATGGCATCACAGCAGCCAACAAAGAGAAAAAGGTGTAGCTCTTGTTACGTACCGTATTAGCCATTTTCATGATACACGCTATGTAGCATTTCACTTCTTTCTCCTCATGGAACACACCGTCGTTAAGAGCGTCTATCTTGTCTGGAATAGTACAAAACAAGTTATCATTTTTTTAAGAAACCTATGAGTTTTTATGTCGTGTCTTATCTAATAATAGTTATTCATTCTTTAAATGAGTCAGAGAGGTTTAAACTATAGGTATAAGTAACTTAACGTAGAGCCTATGTTCTCCATGGTTTCGAATCTCCTTAATACTGTCCCAGTCACCAACTTTTTTGTTCTCATAAAGGATATCTCATTATATTTTTATACCTACCGTCTTCAACATTATTCTTAGGTTGACAGGTTTTTCTCATCAATTTTCCCGTGTTCTTGATTTGTTTCATTGTCATCTGCAATCAATGCATTTGTTGTTATTTTACTAAAATAGGTATAAAATTTATCTACGTTTTTAAGTAAATAACATTATTCTAAACATGCTGTAAAATTATCAATAATCACTTACCCCCGCACAGATAGTAAGAAAAAATGAAAACTTCACAATTCTTGTTAAATGCATATTTTTTTGTCTTCTCACTTCTCGCTCTTTGCACTTTACGATTGCCTCAGTTATTCTGAAAACCCTTAACTAATGTTGCAGCTTTATAATGTGACTGAAAAATCGGTTGATTGATTAATTACTATGTAATTTGTCAACAACTTCTCAGAGGTCGATATTGTCACCATGTTACAATAATTTTATGCATAAGTATAGGTAACACCTAAATAGGATGTTGGAAAAAATCGCATACTCTTACTTTTCATAGTAAGTACTTAATTATTTTCCTAGGTCATAAAATGCCCGAATACTCAAACGATTCTCAAATATTTAGTGGTCTCCTAAATATTTAAGACGCTACTAACCCTATTAAAGCATACACCTAAATGTCAATTTAATCGCCACTTAAGATAAGTAGCCATTCAGTTTTACATATAGTACTTTGAACTATGACTTTAATAAAGCAACTGAGGTCTTAATCGCGTTTTAGTAATAAAAAATACGCGAACCCAGGAAAATAATTATGTAGGTAGAGGTACCTACTATGAATACAAATAGTGTAAGATAAAAAATTTACTTATACTTTTGTTTGAAACCTTTTCAGTTCCCTAATTTAAGTTTTATTTTTAAGTATTGTCTAATTCTACCTAGGATCAAATGTTACTCTCACACTTTGCCTCATTATGACTCCGATTCCTAAAAATAACATTTCCTATAAAGATAAAACGACGATTTCAGATGAAATAAAATTATCTTATTGAAACTATCTTTAAATATCCAAAATCATATTCATCATACTTCGAATGTGTGAAAGAATTAACCCAATGAGAGCTGCTAATATCAAATTAACTCTTCATCTTTAATTAAAGCCTGCCAGACGGAACCAGACGATTGTTTTGCAACAAAGTTTCATGTGTCTGTAGGTACTTATACACCATTTTATATTGTTTATTCTAAAAGTGGAAGTATTTATAAACTGCTATGATGGAAGGAAAAGCCAAAATTAAAATTTATGATTTTTTATTATGGAAAGTAAAATACGCTTGGATTATGATTTTGGATGCACTTGGTGACGTGAAATGCCGCATCACAGATGTCTTTGTGAGCATCCGCTGAAAAAACGATAAATTTGAAATACATTTCAGATTAATTAACAATGATTTCTTAAACAATGGTTAGACTCACCAACTTTTCTGCAAGCAGTGATTGCTTCCTTAGCAGGTTCCTTGATTTCATCAGGCAGTAGTAAATCAGCTTGTTTCATTGCTGCTTCGTAGTTTAATTTCCCGTTTTTTAACTGCAAGATGATGAACAACTTATTTAGGTTCTAATTTACGAAAGATTGGGCTTTCATAGCTCAAGACCAAAAGGTAGAAAAGTAAGAAGGATGCTTATAAGCCCGACGACTGTAGGAGATTTTTAAGAAACAGATTTAACAAAAAATATAAAGATAAAGTTACACCCTCAATATGTCCAACTACATTTATAGAGCACTAGCGACCCGCCCGGCTTCGCACGGCTGTATTATGCATGTATTATATCTTAAAACCTTTGTCGTTAATCATTCTATCTATTTAAAAAAACCGCATCAAAATTCGTTGCTTAGTTTTAAAGATCTAAGCATACAAAGGGACATAGGGACGGCGAAAAGTGACTTTATTTTATACTATGTAGTGATAGTGATAGTGAAGTGTCTTCTCTCAGAGGGATTTCCGCAATATGACGTCACGGGTCACACCAAGATTAGGGAATGTCCCATGCCTTCGAACCCTAATGAGTTCTAGATGTCATGTCAGTTTCCTCACGATGTTTTTCTTATCACTATCACTATCACTACATAGTATAAAACAAAGTCGCTTTCTCTGTCCCTATGTCCCTATTTCCCTTTGTATGCTTAAATCTTTAAAACTACGCAACGGATTTTGATGCGGTTTTATTTTAATAGATAGAGCGATTCAAGAGGAAGGTTTATACATGCATAATATAGCCATGCGAAGCCGGGGCGGGTCGCTAGTTTATTAATATAGTAATCTACCCGTATGAACGATTGAACGTACAGCATTAGCCATTTTCATAATACACGCCATGTAGCATTTAACTTCCTTCTCATCTATGAACACACCATCAATAATATGGTCTATTTTCTCTGAAATTATAAACAAACAAATAAAAAAATCTTTTAAATTGACAAATATGTTGTATCCACATTTTAGAAGAATGGCTACCATCAGGGACGTTGTTCTTCGGTTGACATGTTTTTCTCATCATCTTTCCAGTGTTTCGTATTTGTTTCATTGTCATCTGAAACAAAAACATCTTCGTAAAATAATGTACCAATCTATTCAAAATAACTAAGTAGGGCTACAGTACTTCTCAAGGGGTTAAAATTCCCATACAATTTTCGCATTTACGCATGCGTGATAGCGTTTGTTATAAGTATACTAACTTGCATAATTGTTACAAAACTTGCGTTATGGGCTTTGACTTTTAAAAATTGTCATAATAACAACTTGATAATTTTGATTAATAAACTAAAAAATATAATCCCTTCTAATTTTTAAAGATGGTTAAAGAAACGAATAAACTACTGCCAGTTTATTCGTTTGGTCCGAGAAAAGATGGCGGCAGGTCTAAATATATTATACATTAAAATGAAATAATTATTTTTAATTAACAGTTCGAAAAACTTATGTACTTAATTTAATGAAAAAATTAAGAATTTTTAAAATGTGGCACCATTATTAGTTATTGGCAAGGAAAAAAAGAAAACGTTTTATTTCCATTCTTTTTTATCTGATGGGGATGCAGATGTTCAGGATTTTGTACAATCAAAACAAATTATTACTTACCGCTACACATATTCCCACACCAACTATAAACTTCAGAATTGTTATAAAGTTCATATTTTGTTTAAGATCTCTCTTTTCCTTGACATCGTCTGTTTTGTCTGAAACGGCAAAGTGGAACAGAAACTTTATAATGTTGGTGAACAATTAACTAATTGGTTAATCACTCTGTAATTTATTAGCACCTTAGCTAGATAGTCGAAATGTAGAGTGACCATCAGCACTCCTGACCAATATAATGATTTATATCAGGCTACGAAGTATGATTAAATAACAGGCACTTGTATTTCTTGAATTAATTATAAGGTATCCATCTTTTTTTACGCAAAATAGACCCACCTAACCTAATAGGAAGCGACTTTAAGGTCAAGCATGTAGCGTGCTCGTCTAGAAGAAATGAAAACTCCAAGTTTGTAGTTTTCAGCGTTTTAAGGGGAACAGTCAGAGAATGTGCAAAGGTGGATGCGTGAAGCATTTCTTTGTTTGTAGTATTCTGCTTTTAGAACGCTAATCCTAAATGCAAATTAGGGGTATATTTTGTCCCCGAAACGCATGAAACATCACGTCCTTCGTCAAAAAGTAAATTACATTTCTCAGTCTTGAAAAGGTATTTTCTTCAATTACATTTTTTTACTGTTTATTCTTATCAATAATCTAAGAGCACCTAAAAGTTCCAAATATACAAAAATACGTTTCTGTCAATTCATTTTGGCAGGATTTGAACTGTTTCCTCTCTACAACTTGGATGTATGTAAGGCCCAAACAAAACCGTATTCGTTCACTTGTGGTAATAGTTCCGACGAGTTCTTACCACAAAAAACTTACCTACATAATAAAATCTGTATCATGGTCAACCTATTCACACTTCACTGATGTGAACATCTTCGCACTTTAAGTGTTAACTTGTTATTAATTAAACTACACTATAATGTTAGGTTATTATGATCTAATTACTGGTCTGTTAAACGTTTCCTGGATTCATAATTCACACTTACATGTAGAAAGGACACTTATGTAAGTAAGTACTTAGGTGCTACCTCTTTTAGCACTAAACTTTCTTCTGCATCTATTGACCAACAAGTTATTCCAAACCGATACTTAAATTCATAAATATACACGTATCTATATAGGCTAATATTATAAAGAAGAAAGATCCAGATACCAGCGCAAGCGACATTCTTGCAATTTATCTGCAATGTTTTGGACATGAAGGCTCCCCCGGATGCGGGAGTTCCTGACGCGATCCTTTTGCGTCACTCCACACATCCAGCGCAACATCTTCATCCCCGTGACACGCAGCTCCTGCTTATGTCGCTCAAGCACCTGCCACGCCTCACTACCATACAAAAGGACAGGTCTGATGATGACATGATGGTTTTATAGATCTGTCCTTTTAGTTTAACCGTCATTTTGGGGTTCGCAAATGACACCAGTCACCTCACGCCACTTGGCCCAAGCCGCTGAAATGCGTGACTTGACGTCGCAATCGATGTCGCCGGACGCGCGAAGCACAGATCCCAAGTACTTAAACTGGTCTGACGATACATTGATTCCATTGGGAGTAACATAAGCTACTATATATTCTGGTATTCCCACGAAATCGGGACACACGCGGGTAAAACCGCGGACGCCGCTAGTAGCATATAAAAGAAATAAGAGGAGGCCCTTAGTTTTTACTTGTTTATTTTGTTGACTCTATACCTGCACATTATTGTGTTGTAATGTAAGACTACGTCTTTCAATATGAATAAAAATACCTGTTCTAGAACTCACTTTTGACATAAAAATTACAGGATACCAATAAAAAATATGTTATTAATATATCACTTTTCTTAAGTACGTGTAAACGCCTTCCTATAAATGTAAAATGGTATTAAGAAATATTACATTTTTCTGTCACCACTAGAGTTTGTAAAATGTTTGTGCACAAAATAAAAATTTTGGTTTTTATTTTGTGGTTGTTTTTGAATATGAGTTTTGCGGTAAGAATTGTGTTTATGTATTTATTAAGTCATTTTTTTTAATTATTTTCATGTGAATAAAACTTTTTTTAGATGACACGGCAGCAATTGAAAAATTCTGGTAAATTAATGAAAAAGTCTTGCATGCCTAAAAATGATGTGACGGAAGGTAAGCTTATTTATTAATTTTATGAACTATGAATACCTACTTGAATTGTATATAGCCAACAAAGTGGTAATGTCTGTCATGTGCTAATGAGGTAGGCCATAAATAATGGTAATGTATTAAATATATCTATTTAAGAAAAAAAGACTAAAGAGAAGACGAGTCTAAAACTTTTTATGCTGGTTTATTTTAGGACGTAGAGGTTAAAAGGGGTGATAAAGTTTGTAAGCAGTTTGAAGTAAAAATTCATTTAATAATAAGTTTTACAACCTAAGATCCTGGCTCAAATAAACTGCCTCTGAATTGTAGTAACTATTAAATGTATTCTGTGTTTGTAGAAAATCAACTCTACTTTAAAAAAAAGATTCTAACGCTATTTACAGCGTCTAGTTAAATATATTTTTCTTTATTTAAAGAGGAAATCGGCGAGATAGAACAGGGGAAATTCATAGAGGACAGACGAGTGATGTGTTACATTGCCTGTGTTTACAGCATGACCCAAGTTGTAAGTATTTAATCCGTTACTTGATTAACACTTTAGATAGGTATACATCTAAACCTAAATATAATAAAAGAAAAAAAGACCCATCAAATATCTCTGAAACTACAAGAGCTACGAAACTGAGCCTGAACCCTAAGAAAGATTTATTGGAAAGACCTTTATCTAAACGATTTCAAAACAGAACCTTTATTAAGAACTAGCTTCTGTACTCGTGGCCAACAACAAACAGAATTTCCAAAAACCCTTTCTTAGTGGATTCACACCTACTTCACAAAGAACACGCTCTCCAATTTAACATGTCTCTAAGGCCAACATTTCAGCCTGTGATATATCAGACAGACAGTAAGGACATTTAAATACAAAATTGTTTTAGCATGTAAAATATTATTAAAATTGTAGGTAAAAAACAATAAATTGAGTTACGAGGCTGTGATAAAGCAAGTCGATATGATGTTCCCAACAGAGATGAAAACTGCAGTAAAAGCAGCTGCTGAACATTGTAAAGATATTTGTAAGTATTTTTATAGCAAATACATACATACACAACGATCAATGGCCCAAATAATGAGGCTAAGTGCGGAAACAGCCCCGTAAAACTAAACTAAACTAAATACATATCTCACTGCTCGGCAAAGGCCTTCCATTTAAGTATAGCAGTCTACAGCTATTGTAGATATGTCATACCTAAGGGTATTTAAATATTAGATGTTCCAATTTTAATAAATATTAAAATTTACTACGTTATCTTAGTATAATTACTTCTTACGTATGTACCTATTATTAAATGCGAGTATGCACTCGGTGCGTTTGAACTATTAAATAAATAAAATCTGTGATTTCTTGTTACCCAAGAACCAGTAACAATTTAAAAAAGCACTTACAGGCTCGCGTTTGTTTATGAGTTTAGTCCTTCGATCCTTTTGCTCTGGGAGATATCCTTACTGTGTATGTCATGGGACATGGCCTAAACTTAACCTCAACGGAAAAAAGGATATTTAAAAAAACATGCAGGCTCTTTTATATTAAACGAATAAGCTATATGGTTGGTGAATAAAAGACTAACTGAGTTAGCATCTTTATTTGTTTCTTACAGCAAAGAAATATAAGGATTTGTGCGAAGCATCTTATTGGACCGCAAAGTGTATGTACGACTTTGATGCTAAAAACTTTGTTTTCCCTTGATATTCCATATTATTTCTTTGAATAAATATATTTAAACTTTTTTATGTGTTCGTTTTTCATATGCCTATGCATATGGATACACAAGAATTTTGAAATATTATCTACCTACCTAAGTATATATTATTTGATGATGATTTAGAGTTTTAAACGTAGGTAATGTGATGTAAAATTAACATGGTAGCCAAGCGGAAAATTTGGGCCTTTTAACAAATATTAAATGTTCATTCAACGATAATAAACGTTTTCTGACCTATAATTTTCTTTGCTAAATATTGCTTGGTTTGCAAAAATTAAAGGGTTTAGTTTTCGGACATCTGTTTATATTTTGCTGTGACGAAATACCAAGGCTTAGTTTTGTTTGAAGCGGTGTAAAGGTATTGTGGTCTTCGGAAATGAGGAGGGTGTGGAATTATATTTTGGTTTTTGGTGTTATTGTGGGATTTACTTCGGCGGTAAGTTTTACCTTTATATCAGACAGAGAAACAGAATTTATATAAACCAAAGACCTATTGCATTTTATTCAAATGGTTAATTTGATTCTTTAAAGTTGTGTCGTCAATTTCATGTTATTTTTTTATATTGTGTAGATGACTAGACCACAGCTGAAAAAAACGATGACTGTCATGAAGAATCAGTGTATTCCCAAAGTTGGAGTCGCAGAAAGTGAGTTAAACATTTTCTTTAAAAGTATTAGTCTTATGATAGTTTGTTGTCAATTGTACAGATTCCTAACTCAACAGACTCGACTCTTAATTTTACAGATTCCCAATTCAGTAGAATCTCAACCCTACAGATTCGTTATTCTACAGATTCCAAACTTTACAGACTCTGAATCGAACGGATTTCCATATCATCATATTCTCAATTCTACAGATTCTCAACCCAACTCAACAGATTTTCGTTTATTGGTCGTGGTCCGACTGCCGGAGTTCTATCAATCGAACCACGGGCAAATAAAACTGTCCGTAGTTCTATCAATCGAACCATCGTTTTAATAATATCAAATTCTATTGGCAGTGGTTCTATCAATCGGACTATCCTATAAATAATATCGACTTGTATTGGTAATAGTTCTACTGTTGTTGATCATTGTGTGCGATAATAATCAGTCTATGAAATTTTCATTCAAGGTAAGGTTGCTAAAATCGAGCAGGGTGAGTTCCTTGAAGATCGTGATGTAATGTGCTACGTTGCTTGCGTCTATAAAACTATAAATGTGGTAAGGATTATACCTAAAATTGGTGTTGACTATGTAGAAGATAATTACAGTAGGTAGGTATATAGCTAAATTATTTTGGCACGTGTAAATACGTCTTGACGCAATTCAAAGTCAAAGTCAAAATGTAATTCTTCAGTTGGAATCATTAGTAAGAAATCACATTGAATCGTCTTAAAACTAAGTTAGGATGTGTGTCTTAGGAACACAAGAAACTCATGGTTTTTTTATTGCCAACATGGTCAGAAAGGTCATTTTTGAAATGGACCAATTAAAGTCTTAACCCGTCTATTATTTCTTAAACAATCTAGAATTCCGAAGCAGGTAGGTACTTATGAACACATAAGTTATTATGTAAACTAATTATTAAATTATTATTCATTTAATAATGATTAAAATATTATTTTGAGTTATTCTAAGCCAAATTGAAGAAATTGAATTGAGACGACTGGAAAGAGCTGGAGGAGGCCTTCGTGTCACAAAGACGACTAACTAAAATCTTAACTACTTAGATTTAAATTTTATTTTATTGTAAAATATGTTGGCAATAAAGGCTTAATAATAATAATAATAAGGCAGTCATCTTGGATACGGCACGTATTGTCAGAAGATTCCTCTCTCTGCGGCTTTAACCATCGGTAGCCTGGGCCCTGCCTCGCTGCCGACGGTCTTCTAGGTTTAGGTTTTTATAATGATTTACTGTTTTATATGCAAAATTTATACATTATTTTTAAAACTTGTAAATTAAATTTTATTTAGGTTAGGTTTTAAAGCTTAGATATAATTATTTTATAAGTTTTTATAGTGATGTATATATTTTGTAATCAGTTTGTTTTTATAAAAATTTAAATTTAAGAAAAATAAATGGATTGGAGAAAATAATAATAAAAAAAAATATTATTTTATAGGTTAAAAATAATAAACTTGACGGAGAATTAATATCAAAGCAAGTGGACATACTTTACCCTCCAGACTTAAAAGATAGCGTGAAGAATGGAGTAGCTCAATGTATGAAAACGCGTAAGTCCTACTTTAAGACGAAAAGGTACCTGGCGCTGTCCCATTACAAACGTAGTCGACTGTTTCCTCCCTGGATAATGACACTAGAGCAAATATTTTTGTTGTATAAAACTTATAACTGCCATGACCTTGACTATGCCCTTATGTTTCGTTTATTTTTCTTTTATTTTTGTTATTTAAATCTTAATTTCTATGATAATTAGAAAATAAAAAAGAACCAAGACATAGGGGCATACATGGCTGTTATAGGTTTTATGCAACAAAAATATATGTGCTAGTCTCAATATCCAGGGAAGAAACAGGCGACTACGTTTGTATGGAGTGAGCGCCCGCCGGTACCCTTTCACCTTAAGAATAAATATTAATAATTTTTTTTTTGTTTCAGAGGATAAATATCCGGATATGTGTGAAGGAATATTTTATGCAACCAAATGCCTGTATGAATTCGATCCGCCTAGTTTTGTGTTCCCTTGATTTTATAATAAAGAGTAGATTTAGAATTTCACGCAATTATTTTTCATCGTATAAGTATCATCACTATCACTACATCACTACATAGTATAAAATAAAGTCACTTTTCGCCGTCCCTATATCCCTATGTCCCTTTGTATGCTTAGATCTTTAAAACTACGCAACGGATGCGATTTTTTTTAATAGATAGAGTGATTCAAGAGGAAGGTTTATATGTATAATACATGCATAATATAGCCGTGCAAAGCCGGGGCGGGTCGCTAGTTGACCTATACATCGAATTTAGATTATTTATTCCATGCTATTCTGAGCGTTGTATTGTTTGACATAATGTAGGTGTAGGCTTGCCTAGAACCCTCTTAGCTTAGTCGATCGTGTCTAGAGAAAAGGACGCGTCAACACGTCTGGATCCAACTAAGCCACAAGTTCCATCATTTACCTTTACCGAGAGAGCAAAGTCAATTGCATATTTAATTTTTACACAAGGAATAATTTAAACATGCAGCAGTTTTTTTTTAATTTTTTAATTTTTAATTTTTTTTATTCCAAAGTTTTTATTCCAGTTGAAACAGTTAACGTTACAAAAAAAAACCGGTCAAGTGCGAGTCGGACTCGCGTACGAAGGGTTCCGTACCATTATCATCACATAAAAATCACGACTGTTAAATAGGAGTCATAAAAAAATAGATGGCGCTAGTGGTAATTAAAAATTTAAAAAACCCCCAACACAAAATAATAAAAATAGTATGAACGTAAAAAGCCTAAAACAAGCAAAAAAAAAATCTATAAAAAGAACAAAAAAGGTATAAACGTGAAACCCTACAAAAAGAAAAAAATAACCTCGAAATTATGATTCTACTACGTAAGTACATGTGAATTTTTTTGATTAAATATTGTCGCGTCGGGGGACCGCTCTTTTTCGAGTCAATTTAATATACTTAATGTTAACATTTTTATTTTAGCATTTTATCACTAGTAATTCTTAATACTTTAACATTTTCGTTGAAATTTTAATATCATTTTACTTAGGAAGGTGTTTCTATAGGTAAAGAGCGGTCCCCCGACGCGACAATATTTAATCAAAAAAATTCACATGTACTTACGTAGTAGAATCATAATTTCGAGGTTATTTTTTTCTTTTTGTAGGGTTTCACGTTTATACCTTTTTTGTTCTTTTTATAGATTTTTTTTTTGCTTGTTTTAGGCTTTTTACGTTCATACTATTTTTATTATTTTGTGTTGGGGGTTTTTTAAATTTTTAATTTAATTTTTTATTTCATCCTTTTTGTAGGGAGGGACTTTTTAATTTTTTTTATTTTATTTCTTTATTTTCTTGCGATTTATGATTCAGATAATTTGGTGTAAGTAAACAATAACTATTATTAATTTATAGTTAACTAGCGACCCGCTCCGGCTTCGCACGGCTATATTATGCATGTATTATACATATAAACCTTCCTCTTGAATCACTCTATCTATTTAAAAAAACCGCATCAAAATCCGTTGCGTAGTTTTAAAGATTAAAGCATACAAATGGATATAGGGACAGAGAAAGCGACTTTGTTTTATACTATGTAGTGAAGATTATTTTTAACCCTAAACAGTTTTTTTATTAAAGGTATTCTTTTTCAATTTTTTCCTTTAGATATTCAACTTTTACAACTACAAGTAGGTATTTCATAGCTATTAAATATTAGAATTACCTAAGTATACATAGAAGAAGACGTCTAGGTCTAGGTTATCTATACATCTTCTCTAATATATATAAATTACGTGTCACGTTGTTTGTGCGCGATGGACTCCTAAACTAGGTACTTAACCGATTTTAATCAAATTTGCACACCGTGTGCAGTTTGATCTAAGTTGAAAGATAGGATAGCTTACATCTTAATTTATTCCGATATTCCAACGGGATCGGGAGTTATGCGGGTGAAACCGCGGAGCACAGCTAGTAATATAATAAAAAAATGGAAAGAAAAGTAAAAAAGATCCAAACGAAGCCAATTAAAAAACTCAAATTAACTTGATACTCGGGCATATCTACTAACATTCGGTTGTTAATCCTGAGTATTATCCCCCATAACTTTTAGACGGCTGGACCGATTTTGATCAAACATAGATATTTGTAATGTACGAGTCATGCCCTTTCATTTGATACCCCACTCGAGTATATCTACTTACATTCGGTTTTTGATCCTGACTTTTATCCCCCATAACTTTAAGACGGCTGAACCGATTTTGATCAAACATAGCTAAGAACACTCCCGACTAACTTATCTTTCAAACAAAAAAAACTAAATCAAAATCGGTTCATCCGTTTGGGAGCTACGATGCCACAGACAGACACACACACACACACACACACACATACACACACACACACACACACACACACACACACAGACACGTCAAACTTATAACACCCCGTCGTTTTTGCGTCGGGGGTTAAAAAATACACGAATGAAGGGTAAATGGCGGTTTACGGTTTATGACGCATTAAAAAAAACTACTTACCAGATTTCGTTCAAACCAATTTTGGGTGGAAGTCTGCATGGTAATGTATATCATATATTTTTCGTAGTTTCATCATTCTCTTATTTTAGAAGTTACAGGACACACTTTTTACCACTTTGGAAGTGTCTCTCGCGTAAACTATTCAGTTTAGAAAAAAAATATTTTAGTAACCTCAATATCATTTTGGAAGACCTATCCATAGATACCCCACACGTACTTATGGGTTTGATGAAAAAAATATATTTTGAGTTTCAGTTCTAAGTATGGGGATCCCTAAACTTTATTGTTTTTTTTCCATTTTTTGTATGAAAATCTTAATGCGGTTCACAGAATACATCTACTTACCAAGTTTCAACAGTATATTTCTTATAGTTTCGGAAAAAAGTGGCTGTGACATACGGCAGACAGACAGACATGACGAATCTATAAGGGTTCAGTTTTTTGCCATTTGGCTACGGAACCCTTGTACTTGTATACGGGCTGTTTTCCGCAATCAGACCTCTTTAGTTGGGTCCCCTTTGCGTAAGGTTCTACTTGTCAGGGGGAGAACCAGCCCAGCTCTTCCATAAATTTTGCCACAAGATGTAGTTTCTCAAAAATCTTTGGAAGGCTTTTAATGTCACCTAAAGTCCTGAGTCTAATCTCCGCTACGGAACCCTAAAAATGGTTGCCTGTAAAGTCGGTTTACGGACGATAATTTTACGTGATAACGTCATCGTCATAAAAACTTTTTTGTTTCGTTGTCTTTATTATTTTGCATACTTCATACGTTGCTATGGTCACCTTGTCAATAACATGACGATGCTATGCAAACGTCCTTGTCAATAAACTCACGTTGGTGACATTACTATGGAACGCGATAACGTCATCTTTTTTGTGAATGCAGTTGTTCCATCAATTTATTAGACGTTATCATGGTAAAAATGATGGTTAAATTGTTCTAAATGAGAGGGCTGTCATAAATCTAACAGCCTTGGTATGAACTAACAATTAGGTAACTATTTTATTGTCACTATAAACGTTTCTAACACAGATATACTATTATGACAATGCGATAATATTTGTTTTCAATTGGCATTTATTTTACTACACAAAGGTATCTTTAGAATTAAAAGAAATGAGTTTGAAATTGTTAAGAGGAAAAGGTACCGGGTGCTCTCTCGATACAAACGTAGTCGACTGTTTCCTCCCTGGATAATGACACTAGAGCAAATATTTTTGTTGCATAAAACTTATAACAGCCACATGGCTGTTATAATGCCCCTATGTATTGCTTTTTTTAATTTTTACATCTTAATTTGTATGATAATTAGAAATTGAAAAAAACAAGGTTATAGGTTTTATGCAAGAAAAATATTTGCTCTAGTGTCATTATCTAGGGAGGAAACAGTCGACTACGTTTGTATGGAGAATGCACCGGGGCACCTTTCACCTTAATAGTCGTTCTTCTTTTGCGCTGTGACAGTTATGATTTACTCAGTAACTACCTAACTACCTACATATATCGCATATTTACTTCGTTATTTATTAACGTAAAAAAATGCCTAATGCCTTTTACATTGCATCGTAACTATCAGAATATTTTTGAAACTGCTTTTGTTAGTGAACCTTGAGCTCAGAATGAAAAACAGTTGATTAATAGGTAGGTCTGTGGTGTTTCCCTGTTCAAAATGACCTTGCAGTTAGTTTGGTTTGGGGAAATCCTAAGTACTGATGATGTTTTAGAACATATTTTAAACAAAACATAGTTAAATGGAGTATAAATTGACTAGACAACTGTTAAAAAGTTCTGGAAAACTACTGAAGATAGCGTTTATGACAAATCTATACATATAAAATGCTTTGTCCTGAATGTCTGACTGACTGAGGGATCAACGCACAGCCTAAACCGCTGATCGTAGAGACCTGAAACTTGGAGGGTGTGTTCTTTGAGGCATCCGATAAGAAAGGATTTTCCGAAATTCTACCCCTAAGGAGGTGAAAAGGGGGGCAAAGTTTGTAATGATAATAAGATAAAAGTTATTAGTATCTGAATATCTATAATTTTGACTTAAAAACTTCATCGAGCGTTTCAATTGTTTTTTAATAGACTAAACTGAATTACCAAAAAAGAAAACCGTATAAACCTAGAATAAGATGCATTGAATTAAATGAGACCAAATTTATTTCATTTTGTGAAGGATAAAGGGGGTAAAATCGCCTTTATCCTTCGCTAAAATCGCAACATTATTTGAAAGCAAAATGAAGGCAATTACGTCCGAACTTAAACTCTCTCTATCGCACGATACGGGTCATTTTTGAAAATACCTACTCGCGTCGCGTATCGAAAACTCATGATCCTCTTACGATCTAGTTATTTGCAGTAGATACTCTACTCTTTATTACACACTGGCTCATTTGATTTGTGTATTTAACTATTGTACTCTGTTCTTAGCACCGCCTTTTCCCATAATAGGTACACCTTTATATTGTTTTGGAATGTCATGCAGATGGTATTTGTTCAGTGAAAATATATGAGAGTAGTCATTTATCTCGTCACTCATGGATCAGAAGGAGATTTGTTTGTTGATTGTTGTTGTTATTTTAGTTGGAGGAAGTGATGGAGTGAGTAATTTTCTATGAGCTTTGATTTTAAAGAACCTGGGAGTCTAATATGGCTACTTTCGACGAATCGTAATACGAATTGATATTACACAGTGATTTAGTTTGAAAATCGAATTGAGTCGTGACCATCGCGATTATTTTTGGCATTACAATTCACCGCATCATCGCGATTTGTATGCTGATTTGCTGATACAAATCGAGATGGTCACGACCGGTCGCCATCTTGAGAAGTTCCTGTGGAAAATGAGGTCAATAAAGGCAGATTTGAACGACGCTAATCCGGATTAGTAATCTAGAATACTGTCATTTGACACCGTTTCCCATAGAAACGTAGAAATGAATCTCAATTGCGTTGCAACCACCGTATTTGGTATGACCCATTTATACAAATAAATATCATAGGTATAAAATAAACAAAAAATTAAGGTATATACACGCAACGAATTGAGAACTCCTCCTTTTTTTTTTCGTGTCGTTACGTTTCATCTTTGAGAGTAGCTAATTTAGACCTGCTGTAGCTTGATTTTCGGAAAATGTGGTGTAATATGTAATTGTGTTTCTTCACTTGTAAGACTTGTAAGAGATTTAGGAAGCTTCAAAGTTTTAAAGTTTAGATTTGAAAGTAAGGTGTGAAGGTGTAAGTTTCGTATGTAGGAATTTTCTTACTCCAATATGTGAGCAGTTATTTTATTTTGAGCTGATAATAGCTTTCAATTTAGGTATCAGATTTTAAGATTATTCTACCTAAGATAATAAGTTTAAGTTTGATAATAAGTCACATTGATACTTGTGGTTTATACTCCGCTGTTTAACTCGCGTAAGTCCCGATCCCGTGGGAATATCGGGATAAAAAGTAGTCTCTATGTTAATCCAGGTCTCTAGCTATCTAGATAAATAAATAAATAAATAAATAAATAAATAAATATTTCAGGACATATTACACATCGCCATCCAGCCCCAAGCTAAGCAACTTAATGCTTGTGTTATGGGTGCCAGATAACGGATAAACTACATATATACTTTTTTTTTTTGTAAATATATACATATTATACATATAGGAAACACCCAGAACCAGAAACAAGAATTTATGGTCAGCATAAATACTTGTTCCCGGCGGGAATCGAACCCGCAACCTTCTGCGTCGCAGTCGGGTGTTCGCCCGACGCGCCACAGAGGTCGTCAAGTCAAGAGAGAGGAGATATCAAGTTTCATCGCAATCGGAGCAGTATTTTTTGCGGGAAGGAGTAACAAACATACATACACACACACAAACCTTTACATTTATCATATTAGTAGGATTAAAGGATAATATTAGTTAAAATTAAGATTAGAATTAGGACTAGCTGTATATAATATAACTGATGTAATTATACCAAAACAACTACAGATGTCCAGAGCACAATTAAAGAAATCAGGAACAGCGTTGAAGAAGCAATGTATGGCAAAAAATGATGTCACAGAAGGTAAAGTAGAGGAAGAGATACATATCTTTGTACCTATGACTGTACTTACTTATGTGTATCTATTAATTGCAGACAAAGTGGGTAAAATAGAACAAGGGAAGTTCATAGAAGAGAAGGAAGTGATGTGCTACATTGCCTGTATTTATCAAATGACACAAGTTGTAAGTAATTATCCACTCTCGTTAAACGACCTGGAGAAAGGGGTGGCTTAAAATTAAACCGCGAAAACGACGTCGCCGCGCGCTGCGCAGTAAATCTGATCTTAAAGTTTTATTTTCATTCTTCTGATAGAAAACTATACATGTTTATGTACGTTTTGAACGTACCTATCTTTTTTCAATCTATAATCATTGGTCAGACCATTGCCACTGTCAAATAATGATGGTAGGGCAATACTTGAGCAAGGCTATGTGCCTATAATAATACTATACCTAGCAAATAGAAAAAATATGATTAAATTCTCCGTTTTTCTTGATTACAATTAAATTGATAGTATTTCGTGAACTAGATGTGATAAAAAAAGTTAAAAAACTAAAACCCGACTATACGTAAAAAAACTGTAGTTAAAAAAAAACTAGGTACCTACATAAAAATCGCACTCTAAAAAGTATGAAACAAGAAAAATACAGAGAGCTAATTCTGTAGGCAATCTCAAAGTGTCGTGTCTCGTGTCGTTCAGTGGATAGCCGTCGTCGGATGCCACCGTGCAATGCAACAGTACTAAGGGATTCATATAGGGCAAGGGATAAAACGTAGTCTAGGTACTAATACTGGTTCTCAGTTATTTACTTACCAAGTTTTATTGTTATCCGGTCAGTAGTTTTTGCATGAAGAAGTAACAAACAAACATACTAACACCATTATCGAGTGAATGCAAGCAAATCAGTGAGCAACAGCTAGTACAATATATATATTTTTGAAATGTGCTAATTATGCCCTTTCATTTGATACCCCACACGATACATTTTAATTATTTTTCTTTTTTAATTCATGACTCTATGTCCTCTAGAGGGCGCCACATTTGATTTATTGTGACGTCATATAGCCTATAACCAGCGGATCATTGAGACGCTTCTAACGATACCTCATTTGTTGAATTATAGTAAGTAGTTTTCAAGTTAGGTGGGAACAGATGAACATACATACATACACACAGGTCAAACACATAACCCTCCCTTTTGGTTTCGCCGTAGTCGGGTAAAAATATGTGGATATAAGCATTTTAGGTCATATGTTTACACATATAGAACCTAACGTTCTTGCAAACAAGTAATTTTTGTACGAAGTTTAGCCTTCTTTGTTACAGGTCAAAAATAATAAACTCAGCTATGATGCATCTATAAAGCAAGTTAATCTGATGTATCCAGCAGAGTTGAAAGAGTCCGCTAAAGCAGCCATTGAGCATTGTAAAGACGTATGTAAGTATTCCAAAACAAGTGGCGTGTGTCACAAAAAAATTAGAAACCTAAACAAAACATAAGATAGATTAAAAATACTTCTTTTTTGTTGATTGAGGATAAAACGCGGGAGAGAAAAGTCTGTGTCCAAGAAAACTTGTTTAACAGGCAGATTGACAGAAAACAATTGAAATATTCGATGAAGTTTTTAAGTCAAATATATAGATATTCAGATACTAATAACTTTTATCTTAGGCAATATTTCTTTAAAATAAAAACGGTTAAACCTAGTTTTCCATTAGATCTAGAACATTTTCAAAAAATATCAATACCGGACTTCGTTTATGGGGGGGAAAACGTTACCGCTTTTTGTATGGAAATTTAGAGCCTCACACTGGTCTTAAGGTTAGGAAGAAGAAAGAAGAAGATGGGCTTATTTAATTATTTGTATTTTTTTACAGCAAAGAAGTACAAGGACCTCTGCGAAGCCTCTTACTGGACAGCAAAATGCATGTACGACTTTAACCCTACAGACTTTGTTTTTGCCTAGTTTATATGGGTATTAGTTATATGAGTTTAGTTGAGTATTTGAGTAAAATAATAAACTCGTTTTATAAAGATAAAAGTTTCATTTAAAGACTCTTTTTCTAAGGCTACAATGGAAATGAGTCATAGTTAGTATGAATCTGTCGCTTAGTACTACCTACCTACGTCTTAACTAAGTGACAAAAAATCTAATTGAACCATTTAGCAACTGAAAACTTGAAAAACATGCTTAAGTAATAAATACGTTTAAAACAGTATTCATACTTTTCTGAGCATAGATAACCCCCCCATCTCATCGCCCCCCCCTTAGTCCAGGGGACCAGGGGCGATCAGATTGAAAAACTCTCAAAGAGTAAACATACGTATCTGTTAGAGGATCCGTTGAGAGTCAACCAAATAATTAAATAAATAAATCAAAGTAAATAGACTCAATGAACACAAACGAATCATCAATATTTAAGTCTTAGCGCATAAAAATGTGATTACTTACTTCCTTGAATGCTCGAATGTATAAGGTAGGTAGGTACTCTAGGTACCTACTGAATAATGCTCTACCTAGTCATATTTAAAGTGAACACATTAAGCAAAGTCATACTTCCTAGTGACTAGATACATCTTCTACTAAAATTACCTACCATAATAACACGTATTTGTGTTCACCTCGCAATTACATGCTATCAATTTGATCATGTCTTTATATTTTTTACTGCGAGCTTGAATTAAAAGCGAATTTACTCGCTGATTTCGATTTAGGATATTTTGAACCGACTTTAAAAAAGAGGAGGTTCTGAATTCGTCGTGTATAATTTGTCCGTACCCAAAGGGAAAAAACGGGACCCTATTACCTACTTAGACTCCGCAGTCTGTACTTATAGTCTGGTGGTATCTAGTCATTTAATTTTGGAGTAAGAGCAACTTGGAATAACTCATTGTCAAATTACAATTAGTAGTTCAAAAAATATGCGGGAACGGATGAATACACTAAACATACATAAAATAACCCTCAAACCTTATCTATAAAACATAAAAAATGGAAAAAAAATATCTTTGGGAAAATTACCCTCATTTTCCCAGAGTTTTATAAAATTTCAAAATGTGACAACACCATTATGAACAAGGGCTTGCTGCCAATACTGGTCTTCTCACATTTTGAAAATTCGTTAAATATGTAGTGAATTACGATCATTTAACCGAACTTTAAATTAAAATAGTTCTTTTTATTTTCATGCAAATAATATTTTTCTTTCGGTAATGGTTTTTTTTTTAAACAAAATAGGCTCATCTAGGACCTCATCTCACCTGATAGGAAGCGAAGATGAGGTCGAAGCATGCTCGCCTAGACGGTACCTATTCACTCTAGACTTGAAGACTTCAAGGTTGTAGTTTTGTGGGAAAAGCGGTAGAGAGTTCCATTTCTTAGCAGTGCGAGTAGTATACAAAGTATTTGTTACTCACTCAACGTATATGGGTCAAAAACATAATCCTTCGCCATAGTTGAGTAAAACGTCACCATCTTCTTAACCCAATTAATTTCAGTACCCACGTTCAATTTCCTAATAAAAAGTTATATGCGTTTCCATATACTATTTTTACAAATAGTGGACTATGAATAGGTAAAATACCAGTGTCATTCCTATTAATATTTAGTTAAATTCGAATAGGTTGTTAACAAATAAAATTGTCATGTGTGTGACAATATTTTCGTTGCAATTATACTTATATATTTATGTTTTAAAATTGCTTTGAAATTAACAGCGGCTCTTATAAAATAACTTCTCGGATGTTATATTTTATTCGAGTGTGATTCCTGTAACGCAAAGGACATTACATTTAAAATATTTATATTTAAAAGAACTTTTGAATATATAACGCCAATATGTTGCGTGTTGCTTTAATATGTTTTGGGATATTCATGATTGTTAAGGTAAGTACTACCTAATTATATGTTTATTGTTTATATTTATTTTTAACATAACATGGTTATTGATAATCCTTTTGCTCATTTTTGTTTTGATTATATCTTTTGTTTCTTTTTTCGATCGTTTTTTGGTTCTGTTTTGATGGCGAAAAAACAGTTCACGAGGTACGATTGCATCAAGTAGTCACAACCTACAATTATAGTTTTAATTAATAATTTTTAAATGTTTACTTATTTTCCAAGGCCCAACTCACTCCAGAAGAAAAACACGCCATGTTTGCGTATAGTCGTCCCGTTATAGAGAAGTGTATGAAGGAATTTAATCTGAATGTCGATGATGTCAAAGGGCGTGACATTACTGAAGAGGATCCATGTTTCCTTGCTTGCTGTTTCAAGGGAAATAAAATTGTAAGTTTCAAACTCTGAATAGTATTTAGGTTTTCATCTACGTTGACTTACTGATATTATAAATGTGAAAGTTTGTGTGTTAGTGTGTATGTTTGTTACTCCTTCACACAAGAACTACTGGACCGCTTGCTTTAAAATCGGTACCTAGATAGCTGGAGACCTGGATTAACACATAGGCTACCTTTTATTCCAATATTCGCAGGGGATCGGAACTTATCCTATATTACAAGTACGGCAGATTTGGTTTTCCATGTTTGACCTCAGCTATATTTTGTGCCTTTTCAAATTCAGCGCCACGTTGAACACAACGCGTTGTGACTGCGAAAATCTTCTTTTGAAAACATATTTTATGTATAAAATGAATTGTCCTAAATGATTGACTGACTGATCAACGCACAGCCTTAGCCGCTGATCGTAGAGATCTAAAACTTAGATGGTGTGTTTTTTGTATGACGTAGGCATCCGATAAGAAATCATTTTACTTGAAATTCTACCCTCTAAAAGGCTAAAAATTAGGTTGTATGAGAAATTTTAATTTCTTGGTCCAATCTACTTCAAATTTTGCATAAATATTCTATAACAGAATTGATGGAAGACGTGCATCGTATTTTATTGAAATTCATCCCCTGGCTAGTATCAGTTCTTAAGTATCTTCACCACTACTACCTACTGCTCTCAGCTCCAAATGGCGAAAATCAAATGGTAGCATTTTATTGATGTGATTTTATCCAACCAGATGTTTACCTTTATGACAAATTGCTGCGAAATCGGTTCAAGTGTAATTACGTGATTAAGCATCAGACAAAATAATTTGCAAACTTTGACGGACAACTTACTTACATACGAACAGTGCAAGTTAAATAAAAGCTTGTAAAAAGATAGATAAACTTTACATTTGTAATATTATTAGGTAACTGATTATCAAAATAATTTTCAGCTTAACGAAAAAGGAATGTTCGATGCCGAAGAATCTTATAAAATAGTTTCGACATTCGCAACTGAAGAATCCAAGGAAAAGATTAAAAAAGGCGGGGAAATCTGTTTGGCTGGTAAGCGACTTACTAAGTCACCACATTATTAATTTACTTACAAGAAACTTAAAAAGGAAAATACAACAGTTAATCTTCTATCCCTATATAATATAATATTGATATTTTTAGACAAACAGTATTTATAAGGTGGTTGTTGGACTTGGTTACGGCAGGTGTCATAGGGCAGAGTACCCATAGTTTAAGGTCCAAATCATACTTGGCTGTTATTGTAAAGGCCAGATCTATGTGTTCCTTCCAAAGGTCCGGGGCTCCATAGCCCCTTGATATGGGACAGATAACAGAATCAGAATCTAAATTTGTATTCCAATGGCTGGATGCCGATTCTAATCAGCTGTTCGAGGTATCATCCAGCCCTATCCAAGTAAACGTTTGCATTAAATAATATAATTAATGCCTATTTTTGAATATTATTGATTGCATGAATTTATTGTACTAATGTAGAGACTATCAGTGCAACTTTTTTTTCTGTCAATATTAAAAAAGTAAATAAATCAAAGGCTTTTTTGGCTTCACAGTAAATGAAAAAGAAGTCAGTGACGGTGAAAAAGGATGTGAAAGAGCAACCATGATTATTGATTGTTTCAAAGAAGTTGGATCTAAACGTAAGTACCTAACTAGGTAAAATTTAAATAGAACGAGATTTGACTTTGAAATACAAACATTGCTTAATAAAAGCTTATTAACTCGCACCTATGAGTCCAAAGACTGTATAATTTGTATATTTTGTGACACTGTAAAACTACAGGTACTTTTCTTTCAGAATAACTTCTGCAACGTCAATCTGAAACTGAAGAAAACTGCACCAATCACTTTAAGAACTTAATTAATTATAATAAAACTGCATTACATTGTTAAACCTTGAATATGAAATAAAGTATCCTCTATTTTAAAATAGTTTTATTTTTATTTTTACGGCTTCCTATCGAACTCAATATTTAATTTACTTCAATATTTTTTAGGGTTCCGTACCCAACTGTCTGTTCGTCTGTCCGTCTGTCTGTCACCAGGCTGTTTCTCATTGACCGTGATAGCTAGACAGTTGAAATTTTCACAGATTATTTATTAGCCGCTATAACAACAAATACTAATAAAAGAATATAATTGTACGGAACCCTTCGTGCGTGAGTCCGACTTACATTTGAACGGTTTTAAGGAGAATCATGAGTTTTCGATACGCGGCGTCAGTAGGTATTTTCAAAAATGACCCGTATCGTGCGATAGAGAGAGAGTTTACGTTCGGACGTAATTGCCTTCGTTTTGCTTTCAAATAATGTTGCGGGCCGTAACGTTTTTACCCCCTTTATCCTTCACAAAATGAAATAAATTTAATCATTTAATTTATTGCATCTTATTATAGGTTTATACGTTTTTCTTTTTGGTAATTCAGTTTATTATATTAAAAAACTTTCTTTCTTTTATTATATTAAAAAGTTTTAAAGTCAAAAATATAGATATTCAGATACTAATAACTTTTATCTTAGGCAATATTTCTTTAAAATAAAAACGGTTAGCCCTAGTTTTCCATTAGATCTAGAACATTTTCAAAAATTATCAAAATCGGACTTCGTTTATGGGGGCGAAAACGTTACTGCTTTTTGTATGGAAATTTACAGCCTCACAGTGGCCTTAAAGTAAATTAGAAAAATGAAATTTATAAATTTGTATAATAGGGCTTCATATACTTACCTATATTTTTAACTTGATATTTTACCTATTGTGCCTATACCCTACAAAATTCTTTATTTAACGTTTAGGTAGTCCGACACACACTTGGATTCAATTTGTTTTAAAGTCAGTTTTTACCCAAAATTCGCGAATCCATTATCTATTTTAAAACCAGTAACCTATAATTTTTGTCCACTTTTCACACCTTACTTAACAAACAAATTGTCATGTGTGAACATATATATTACGCTGCAATTATCTTAACCATAAAATTGACCGGCAATGGTTCCTATAAAAATATTTTTCTCGGATGTTTTATTTTATTCATATAGAATTCCTTCGACGGCAATAACATAAACTGAATAAAAAATATTATTATAAGTTAATTTTTAAAGAATTTTATTGACATAATGTTTCGAAATGCTATTTTATGTGTGGGGATTTTATTGAGTGTTCGGGTAAGTAGTATATGAAATAGTAGGTATATTATTCTTAGTTGCTTTTTTAACATAAAATTGTGTTTTAGTCAGACAGACGGAGTCAGTCATATCCAGATGTATTCTTAGTGCCTTACGTCACTTAGTTATAAGTAAAATTTCCAAATACCTTTTTCAGGCTGAATTTACGCCAGAAGAGCAACAGAGCATGTACTTGGAAGTACGCTCTCTCACGGAAAATTGCCTGAAAGAATTCAATATGACTTTTGAAGAAATGATTAAAAAGAAAATGACTGGCGAATTAGACCCATGTTTTCTAGCCTGCACTTTGAAATTAAGCAAAGTCGTAAGTAGTTAATAAAATTTAGAATATTCCTCACGTAGGGTCGAAGGCACATACTTATCTACCCGAAGGTATCAATTTTAGTTCTAGTAAAAAACGCAAACTTCTTGACCGTTTTCCGTAGGGGGATCGTAAGGGGGACGATTAATCGTGTACCCGATACATGTAACTATTTTTAGTCATAAATAAATAAATTGTACCAATATGATAGATAAAGCTTCTTACCTTACATTTGTTATGAATTGATAATTAATATTGCGATGGCGATGCTCCCACTTGTGAGCGAGCAAATGAAGCGAGCTCAGCGTCTCAGCTTCAAATCTGACAAAAATTGCTTACGTTTTGGCAGTAAGCATCAGCTACTTCATCATGCTTTCCTCATAAAAATTAATGAATTAATTCACGTTGTAAACTACTATTTCTACTATTGCTCCATAAAATAATACCTACTCTTAGTGAAAAATGAACAAGCTAATGTTAAAACCTAGTTAATAAGTTAAGTAGATATTTTATAACAGATGATCAAGTTTATTAAACATTGTTTTCAGTTGAATGAGAGAGGTATGTTTGATCCCGAAGAAGCAGGGAAACTGACGGAAAAATTCGCTAAAAACGAAGAGACGAAGAAAAAGTTCGCAGAATTTAGAGAAATCTGTATTGGTGGTAAGAAGGTTTATTATTATATTATTAATCAATCTTCTCTTAACTATACATATAAAATGCTTTGCCCTGAATGACTGACTGACTGACGGATCAATGCACAGCCTAAACCGCTGATCGTAGAGACCGGAAACGTAGCACCTGAAACGTAGCAACTGAGACGTAAGCATCCGATGATAAAGGATTTTCCGAAATTCTACCCTTACGGGGTAAAAAGGGGGCAAAGTTTGTATGAGACAAAGTGATTCCTTGCTCCAATCTATTTTAAATGTGGATAAATAGATACGGAGCGTTGAATGACCTAATGGCAAAACGTCTAGTTCAAAATTTAAAGTAAAAATGCGTCTTTCATCTTGCCATGACTAGAACTTGCGACCAAGATCAACTTTAGACCAACTTGCTCGTGACCTCTTGAAGAAAATTATATTATATAATATAATTTTTTTTTTGCAGTAAACGAAAAGGATGTTGGTGATGGTGAACAAGGTTGTGACAGAGCAAAACTTCTAATAGATTGTTTAAAGGAAGTCATCGCGCGTGAGACTACGACATAAATCGGTGAGTATATTTTTATTTATTATTATTTATATTATTTATTAATTATAGTCGATTAAAACGAACAAGAAGGTCAGGTATGAGCGCGTTTCGTTTCTTTTAGTCAGCAGACAAAATATTGCTTTATTATTTTGCAAAAATAAAATATTTACAATACATTTGAATGTGAAATAAATATTGTATTGTAAGGAGAATCCTCTCTTAAGAGCAGAAAGGTGTCGTCACGGACGTTATTTGGCTAATACCGAACTTATATAACAACTATCTAATCTAATCTAACTAAATACAAACGAATTTACACTCATACATATGAACTTGCACACTATCCGATCACCTCTCACATCTACATCCACCTATCCAGGTGTAAGCCCGCGTACCCAGAGTCTTGAGACTCCGGGGCGAAGACGTGTGAAACTCAAGGATTGTGCTCTAATCACAATAATATATACACTCCCCCTCATCATCCCCTAGTAAAACATCAATGTCCCCGATCCTATCCCACATAACCTACCCTTTCCCTCTCCTTATCCTTCCCTATCAACTCAACCCCAGCATCCCTGTTTGCAAATTTTATTTTTAATCCTACAATGTTCTCTTTGTATTAGTTTGTTTATAATGTTTTAAACGAAAACAGATATTACCTAGTTTCACTACAATGGGAGAAGAAACTGGCATTCGGAATACAGTCTCGACTAGTCGAATGTCAGCAGATTCATTTTGTAAATTGTTAACATGTTTTTGTTCAATAAATAAATATTATTTTTATTCACTCATTCATTTATTTTTCTTAAATTTAGGTTTTTATAAAAACAAACTGAATACAAAATATATACATCACTATATAAACTTATAAAAAAATTCCATCTAAGCACTTACATACTAGGTACCTAAATAAAATAAAATTTACAAGTCTTAACAATAACGTATACATTTTGTATATAAAACAGTAAATTATTATAAAAACCTAAACCTAGAAGACCGTCGGCAGCGAAGCAAGGCCCAGGCTACCGATGGTTAGGGCTGCAAAGACAGAAACCTTCTTACGATACGTGCCGTATCCAGAACGACTGCCTTTTGAATCTGACCCTTGACCCAACCATCCAGCGAGAGCCTCTTCAGGTGTTGATCAAGGCTCTTCGCTATCAGTCCGTTTGCCGATACAACTATACTCGTCGAATCAACGTCCCACATGGCGGTAATCTCGTGGGCCAAGTCCAAGTACTTAGTTTCTTTGTCCTTTTCGGCCTTTACGAGATTAATGTCATGTGGAACGGTTATATCGACGAGTATTGCCCTTCGCTCCGACCGGTCTACTATCACGATATCAGGCTTATTGGCGACAATAGTCCTGTCCGTGATGATAGACCGGTCCTAGTAGAGCATGGCACGGTCGTTTTCTAGAACTGGCGCGGGTGCATATTGGTAGTATGGCACCTCTTGGTCCACGAGTCCATATTTAAGAGCAAGTTGCTGGTGGATGATCCTAGCTACTAGGTTATGTCTGTGCAAATACTCACCATTGGCAAGATGAGAACAACCGGAAATAATATGCCTGAGTGACTCCCCGGGACGGTGGCATGCCCGACAAATATCGACCGTACCGTCCTTCAGGATATATTTCCGATAGTTGTTCGTCATCATTACCTCGTCGGCAATTGCACAAGCAAAACCTTCGGTTTCCCCAAAGAGGTCACCGAAACGTAGCCAGTTCACCGAAGCGAGGAAGTCTACATCGGGATCTGTAAGAGCCCGATAAAACCTTCCGTGCAGCTCCTTGCTCTTCCATATGTCCTTGCGGTCCTCGACGCTGAGTATCGAGGGTTTACGCCAATTCACTTTTGCCAAGGAGAGCGGAGTGAGGTTATTATCCACAGCTACCACATCACAATGCATCCCACTCTCGGATCCGAGAAAATATTCCCTGAGGCTGCACACTTCCCGATTGTGTAGGGTCTTAGCATTTAAAAAGCCTCGACCACCACTCTTTCGGGGAATGTACAGTCTCATCACCGATGAGCGCGGATGAAGCATGCGATGGACTGTCAGCTATGAACGTACTCTCCGATCCAGGGCGTCAAGCTCAGTCTGAGTCCATCTAAGTATGCCAAAAGTATAGATGAGTAAAGGCATAACCCAGCCATTGTAAGCTCGCACTTTGTTGCCACCCGACAAAAGACTGTTAAGAACTTTTGTCAAGCGACCAAAGAAACGCTCTTTCACTGACTGTTTTACGTCCCCGTCAATAGCTAATGCTTCTGCCATACCTAGATATTTGTAAGTTTCGCCTTCAGAGAGAGATCTGAGCGATATTGTCTCTGAAAGTTGCAAATCTGATGAATTTACAACTTTCCCTCGTTGTACATGTAGGACCGCACACTTATCGATACCGAACTCCATATTGATGGCGCTGCTTATTATTATTATTATTATCCAATTATAAATATGGATACATTTAAAACTAGACTTACAAAACTACGTAATATTTGTTTTTGCCTAAGTAATCTAACATTAATATGTGAAAATTGTGTAAATAAATTATGGTTATTATAAGTCAAACTTGCTGTGTGCAATGCCGATCCCACCACCGCCTATAAAAACGAGCGCTTTAGTCGAAAGCGAGTTGCTTCGCTGCTCGATCATCGGTCGGTAAGATTTTTGGGTTCGACGCTGCTTACAGTAAGACGTTTCCACATTTTTGTTAAAGTGTTTTCATGTTTACTTATTGAAAGCTAACTATTGTTGCTCATATTTGAAATAGTTTTAGACTTAGTAATAAAAGGTGAAATGTGGTTCACTTCACCATCCACGTCAGTGGTTTATGTGGAACCATTTTATCAGGCCACCAATAATTTGTGTCAAATCTACCTTAATACTTAACTACCTATAGGTTTAGCTGCTATTTTGAATGATTATCGCTTCTGATTCCTAAAATCAGCAGTGGCATAGGATCATTTTTCCCCTGATTTCTAACAGTATAGTTATTGTAAACCTATTAGCTTCCATTTTCAACATATTTCACATTTTATCGTTATTACAGTCATGTAGCCAAGTACAATAACGTTTTTTTTCAGATATTTTCTGCAACAAAAAGAAACCATACTCGTAGCGACCACAAAAGGAAAATCAGCACACTGCATTAGTTCCCCTATCGCTTTAAGTCAAATTACAATGTAAAACCTATGATCAAGTGCCTATATCATTAAAGTTCTTCTATATACTTATTTACTTATTAAATATAACTATATAATATTTGTTTTATTTTATTTATTTATAAACAAATCGTCATAAGTGGCCATACATTTTTCACGGCATTTTTCATCTTAAACATAAAATTATTGGCAGGCAATGGTTCCTATAAAATTATTTTACTCGGATGATATATAATGTGTTTGGATTCTAACGCGAAAAAAGGTAGTTCTAAAAGACTAGGCAAACATCTTTTGTTCTACAATTTTTGAAGATTAAAAAAAAACAATATTTAACTCAAATATCAGCTGTTTCTTCGAGTTAGAGGTAATTGTCCTTTGTGTTTTATATTCGACTACTATTTTAAACATTTATGGTCTTACATCTGATTTTCCACTATGCAAAACCCCAACATTTTCAAAAAAACTTAAAATTCGTTGGGTCAAAATAAAAGTTCTTCGCTAAACGTCCAGAAGGCCAATTCTCGTAAATAACATTGTTCAAATTACATTTCAATATCATTTCGATTGCGTTTAGAACACAAATGATACCCTCAAAGTAGCTCAAAATACCATCAAAGTTAGCTTTTTGTAAAAAAAAAAACTGACTTTGAGGGTATTATTTTGCAATCGAAATGTAATCGGAATGATATTGAAATGTAATTTAAACAATGCTATTTATGAGAATTGGCCTTCTGTCTGAACAACTCCATTTCGTATTAGAGATTCTTCATCCAAACCTGTCGTTTTTATTTATACTTACTAATATTATAAAGCTGAAGAGTTTGTATGTTTGTTTGAACTCGCTAATCTCAGGAACTACTGGTTCGTATTGAAAAAGTATTTTTGTGTTAAATAGTCCGTTTGTCAAAGAAGGCCATAGCACATGCCATAGGCTACTTTTCATTTTGATATTCTCACGGGATCGGGACTTACGCGGGTGAAACCGCGGAGCACTGGTAGTATTCATATAAAATTCATTCGATGGCAATAACATAAACTGAATAAAAGTATTATTTTTATTTAATATTTCGATTACGTACCTACCTATGTATTTCTGACATAATGTTTCGAAATGCTATTTTACGTGTGGGGATTTTTATGAGCGTTTGGGTAGTAAATATACAAGTCCATGCTGGGGTAAGTAGTGAAATCTATTTATTATACAGGGTTTTTGGAAATTATACTAGCAAGCCGTTGAGGGCTACTTCTGTGCACCTAAACAAACAACTTTTGTTGTACGACTTTAGGAAATACGAACATTTTTTCGAATATTTTGAGGTTAGGTTACCTGAAAATCAGCTGTTCCTTACACGGAGAGGTCAGTAACCTTAAAATTTTACTTATTTTTTAAGTTTCATCTACTGTTCTCGGTCTGAATGACCTTGGTTTTGAAAAATCAGCTGTTTTTCGAATTTACATAACCTGAAAATTTTCATTTTTTTTTAATTTCCAAAAGTCGTAGAACAAAAGTTATTCAAAGAAGTAGCCCTTAACGGCTTGCTAGTATAATTTCCAATAACCCTGTATAATACTAGCGACCCGCCCCGGCTTCGCACGGCTATATTATGCATGTATTATACATATAAACTTTCCTCTTGAATCACTCTATCTATTAAAAAAAACCGCATCAAAATCCGTTGCATAGTTTTAAACATTTATTTAAGCATACATAGGGATATAGGGACATATGGACGATTTTGTTTTATACTATGTGTTGTAGTGATAGTGAAGCGGCGCTCCTCGTTTTCACCCGCGTAACTCCTGATCCCGTGGGAATGTCGGGATAAAAAGTAGCCTATCTAAGCTAAATCAATGTTTCCTCATACTTACCAAGTTTTATAAAAATCGGTCCAATAGTTTCGATGCCTATTTAATTCAAACAAATATTTACTAACTAATATTATAATGCTGAAGAGTTTGTTTGTTTGTTTGTTTGTTTGAACGCGCTAATCTCAGGAACTACTGGTTCGAATAGAAATAAAAGCTATTGCAATAGCGAATGCTCGGCCGAGCGACATGGTAGGCGGAGTGGGGGGTGTTAGGTTATATTTTCGTTACGGAATTTCTTGATTCGCTTGCCGCGCTCAAAGCCCGCGATAAAAGCTATGCAATAGCTTAATTATGTTTGTGTTGGATAGTCCATTTATCTAGGAAGGCAATAGGTTACTTTTCATTTTGATATTCCCACGTGATTGGGAATTACGCGGTTGAAACCGCAGGGCGCAGCTAGTGTAGCCATACTTTTTGTGTATAAGTATATGTATTAAAAAAAACCTAATGTGTTATTATGACACAAACATTATCTTCAGCTTTATAATATAAGTATACATTAAAGTGAAACTGGGCCGGCTCGGCCATGTTTAACTTTGGCATAAAACAACAATTTTTTGGACCCAAACCAACGGAAGACGACTACCGTGGCGAGATGACTTGGACAAATTTCTGCCAGATTGGCAATCCGTCGCACAAGATCGCGATCAGTGGAATGGGAAGAGAGAGGCCTTTGTACTGCAGCGGGGCACTACAGGCTATTTTAAATATAAATTTTATTATACTTAGTTTTAATACAATTTTGAATTTTCAAGTTAATGTCAGTTTTTTTTGCCTGAGATACTGGATAACCTAGTTCAGGCATATGTTTTATTTTTGGTCTCTTTAATATTTAGTACTTAGCTTTGATTAAAATAAAATAGGGTACTTTATTATTAAGTACGTATGTGAATTGAGTTTTAATAAATATGTTTGTATTTTTTTTCAATTTTCAAGAATCGGACTCGGTCCCAGACTTTAGCAGACGTCTTCATGGCAGACTTCGATCAGTCTCAGGCTCAAAAAGCAAACTTCAAACTGTCTCCGCCCGATACTCTAGCAGGAGAGCAGTTTGGTTTCGAGTTTTCGTCTCACTCGGAAAAATGCAATGAAGAATTAAATATTAATGCAATGTATGAAGGAAAAAAGGCTAGCGAAATGGAACTTTGTATTTCAAAACGAGAAAAACAATATGGCCCGAAATCGAACGTTAGCTTTGTTACGATATATAATTGCACAATGGAATTTCACAAGAATTTTGATGACTATTTATTTAAAGAAATGGTTGACGTTGTTTTATCTTGTCATCTTGCCTGCACTTTGAAAAGGCTTAAGATCGTAAGTACTTAAAAAACCAATAAAGGCTAAAAAAAATATATCTAAATTTGCCCATTTCTTTTTAACCTATATATTTATCGAGCTGTTCAATGGATGAAAAGTATTTAATATCACATTTAGATGTAAAGGTACCGGGCGCTCTCTCCATACAAACGTAGTGGACTGTTTCCTCCCTGGATAATGACACTAGAGCAAATATTTTTGTTGCCTATAATTAATAACTGCCATGACCACACGTTTTGTTTTTTGTTTGTTTTTAAAACCTTAATTTATATGATAATCAGAAAATGAAAAAAAAAACCAAGGCATAGGAGCATACTCACGGGGCATACTGCACAGTCATGGCAGTTATAGGTTTTATTCAACATAAATATTTGTGCTAGTGTCATTATCCAGCGAGGAAACAGTCGACTACGTTTGTATGGAGCATGTATGGAGAGAGCGCAGGTACCCTTTCCTCTTAATGAAGTTTCATCATCACTATTAGTTTCACCTTAAACATTTTTTTCAGTTAAATGACAAAGGTATGTTTGATCCCGAAGTAGCCAAACATCTGACGGAAACATTAGTTGTTAACCCCGTGACGCAAGAAAAGTTAACCAATTTTAGAGAAATCTGTATTGGTGGTAAGAAGAGTTATTATTATGTTATGTTATTATGTTATTATTTTTAAATCTATACCGTCCGAGTGACGTCACCGAAAAGGCTTCAACGGAAGACCAACGTTTGTCGAAAAGCTAACATTATGCTGAGTTGAGGACAGTTTCGCAACAAAATTATTACAATTTTTATATAATAGTATTAATAAAGTCTTAATTTTTTGTGTTTTATAGTTTATTTAGTCCGTAAGTTTTTGTTTTGAATAAATGTTTACTATTTCTATTTAATATTATAAAGAGAAAAGATTTTTTTTTATAACGAATAGGCTCCGAAACTACTGGATCGAATTTGATTAAACTTGGTATGAGGATATATTGATTCATTGGAAATAACATAGGCTACTTTCTAACCCGATATTCCCACGGGATCAGGAGTTATGCGTGTAAACCGCGGAGCGCTGCCAGTCCCAAACAAATACAGATCAATGTCAGTGACGTAACAAGCATTCAAGTGATGTTTTGGTCACATGATAAAAAATTATTATATTCTTTATATTATGATTATTTAGTAATTATTTTCCCGGGTCTTAATCGCGTATTTTTAACCGACTTCAAAAAAAGGAGGAGGTTCTCAATTCGGTTGTATGTATTTTTTTATTTTATTTATCTTACATCGACGTTTCGACTATGTTACAATTGTCATGGTCGCGAGGAGACTGCAGCAGTCGTTGTCCTCTCATGCTGATAGTTGAGTGTAGAGTGTAGTAACCGAGGGTAGGTCGAGTACCGACACTCGATTTTATAAACAGTTTTTATTAACAGACAACAGGGTTGCGGCACACCACTATATCCCAAGATATATCCGGAGATATCTCGCGACACTTGCACATTTTTATCACTGGATTCCACGTAGATGAGAGCTTGTATCCAATACGCGTTTAATCCCCGGGAAATATCTTAATATATATAAATCTCGTGTCACAATGTTTGTCCTCAATGGACTCCTAAACCACTTAACCGATTATAATAAAATTCGCACACCATGTGCAGTTCGATCCAACTTGAGAGATAGGATAGCTTACATCCCGATATTCCCACGGGATCGGGAGTTACGCGGGTGAAACCGCGGAGGGCAGCTAGTTTACTATAAATACAAATCGTGTGAGTTTAAAAAGATTTAATGATTATTTTGTTTCGCAGTAAACAAAAAAGATGTTAGCGATGGCGATCTAGGTTGTGATAGAGCAAAACTCCTTTACCATTGTTACGAGGATGTCTACAACATAAAAGTTGGTAAGTACCTATCTAATAACAATTTATACAAAGTAGAGCAGACACTTAAGTATTTACATATTTAAGATACATTTAACATTTACATTTATAAGATACTAGCGACCCGCCCCGGCTTCGCACAGCGGCTGTATTATGCATGTATTATATCTAAAAACCTTCCTCGTTAATCACTCTATCTATTAAAAAAACCGCATCAAAATCCGTTGCGTAGTTTTAAAGATCTAAGCATACAAAGGGACATAGGGACGGCGAAAAGTGACTTTATTTTATACTATGTAGTGATAGTGGTACATTTAAGTGGTTACAAATACACCATTTAAATATTTTCACATAGGTATAAATAAATATAATACGCTTGTTTGAAAGAGACTTAGAAGAAAATTTAACAACAAAAAGAAGGAGAAAGAGTTACAAATGATAGCTCAAGATTATTTTACTTTCCCGACAGATCGGGAACCAACCAGCTTGAGTTAAATAACATTTTAATTTTATAAATAATAAATAAATAAATAAATATTTCAGGACATATTACACATCGCCATCGAGCCCCAAGCTAAGCAACTTAATGCTTGTGTTATGGGTGCCAGATAACGGATAAACTACTTATATACTTTTTTTTTTGTAAATATATACATATTATACATATAGGATGTGTTATAGGATTATGTGTTGCTGTGTTAAATAAGTCGAAGTCGGGATACTCGAGATCGTTTACTTCTCTCGCCGCTCTAATGACAAGAGCATGAGTTTCGTCTCTAATTTGTGTTACCTTTAGGTACACCTTGGTAAGGCATATGTCTTAGTGATTTTTAGATGGTACACGTAGACGTATTTTAGAGAGCAAATATGAAGAATCAATTTGGTTTTGTGCAATGTTAATAAATAGTATAATGTCAGCTAGTTTGCGTCTTTCAACCAATGAGAGCACATGTTGCCTAACTATAATAAATTATTAAATCACTACAAAGTATAAAATAAAGTCACTTTTCGCCGTTCCTATTTCAATTTGTATGCTTAGATCTTTAAAACTACGCAACGGATTTTGATGCGGTTTTTTAAATAGATAGAGTGATTCAAGAAGTAGGTTTATATGTTTAATACATACCTAATATAGCCGTGCGAAGCCGTAGTGGGTAGCTAGTTATTTAATAATATACACTATAGCTATATGTCCATAGTTTTTGTTCATTAAAAATTACAAAAAATTAAGGTATGTTTTATGGGAAATATAAACGTGTAAAACGACCACAAACACAACTGGAATTTTTAAACCTTAACCCCCTTATAATTCCAAAAGGAGTCTATGGGGATAGTGTTTAGACTAATAGTTCCCTATATAATCTATAGGGATAGTGTTTAGACTATAGTTCACGAGTAAATCTGTGTCTAAATCTAAGGTTTAAATCCACATCTAGGACTATCCTTAAACCTCGTTTTGGAATAAGGGGGTCAATGTTTACTTTCAAGACTTGCAAACGTTGTAGAGTGTTAAACGCAAAAATCCGAGATCTGATGCCATCAGATTGCCGGCCAATTCAAATTGCCAAACCAAATATGAAACTGATCACACGGCAAGGAAATTGATCAAAGAAACTTGCAAAAAACTAAAAGCTTGTTTCGAGAATTACAAAAAAAAACATAACCACATACCTACTTACAATTTTTTCCCCATCCTGTTTTTTTAGGGTTCCGTACCCAGAGGGTAAAATCGGGACCCTTTTCTAAGACTGTCCGTCTGTCTGTCTGTCACCAGTTTACATTTTCACAGGTGATGTTAATTCTATTGCGATATAACAACAAATACAGACAACAACAAATACTAAAAACAGAATAATGCTACGGAACCCTTATAGCGCAATTCCACTTGCACTTGGCCGATTTTTTTTTACTAGTATCGCGTTCAAGCATAATGGTCAAAGTGTTTTTTTAATTATCGAAAAGTCTGCTGCTGTGAAGTGCTGACAAACTTCGTCAATTGAGGGTCATAGACATCTTTTACTTTTTTTATTCCAATACGATAATGCTGCCATTTATCGAGGGATTGCAACTAATATTTTTTATTACTCATACTCCGAAAGTAGGTCTAAATATGCCTGAAGAGCGTGTAGAAAATAAAACTTCCAGCCCTAGGGCTTTTCGCTTTCACTGACAGCTGTCATGTCAAATTATGGCTTCGCACGACTTGTGCAATCTGCATGTAGTATCAGTATTATTACGCATTAGGAACTTCAAAAACCTAACCTCCTTGCTTTTTTTTTTACACCAAAGAATAATAATTATGGCTTGGCACGGCTCATGCATACTGCCAGAGTTTAGTACCTACTTAGTAACTTTTTTCTCAGTAATCAAATTCAAGTAGGTATATTTAGTTCAAGATATCTTATTTAATAAAATAAATGTAAAGACGAAAATGGTCAAAGCGACCTATGACCATGCGTGACCACGTGGCACATTTTTTGTTATTTTATTATGTTTTTGTGTTAAGTTTAATCTGGTTTTTATTTATGATTGTGTATTTTGTGTAAATAACATTTTCTAGACAAACCGTGTAACAAAAACTGTAAGTTAAATCTACGGACTTCGCGTCATTTCCCAGTGTTGGATTACCTCATTAATAAAAATTTCTTCGGTAAGTACCGCCGTATTTAAGTATTGAATACAAATAGCAGAAACCTAAAAAAAACACTACATAATGTATAACCTCTTTGGTCCCAACCTTGTAAGAGGATCAGGTAGTATGGACACATGAGTACCTACTCATGTGGTTATGGAGTCTCATAGTCTCATTCACTCTCGTTGTTAGGAAGAATTTTATGTATTATTCGTAATGAAAAGCACAGTGTTTACCTCGGGTGAAAGACTCATTAAGTCCCTCGAACTATTAGCGCCCTCGCTACGCTCGGGCGCCAAACTCCGTCTCGGGACTTGTAATGAGTGACTTTCACACCTAGGATAACAATGTACTATTATCTATCTAATATACAGGGTTATTGGAAATTATACTAGCAACCTGTTGAGGGCTCCTTCTGTGCACCTAAACAAACAACTTTTGTTCTACGACTTTTGGAAATTCGAAAAAAAAATTAAAATTTTGAGGTTCTGTAAATTCGAAAATCAGCTGATTTTTTAAAACAAAGGTCATTCAGTCCATGAACAGTAGATGAAACTTAAAAAATAAGTAAAATTTTAAGGTAAATGGCCTTTTTCGTGCAAGGCACAGCTGATTTTCAGATAGGTAAACCTAACCTCAAATTTTCGAAAAAATGTTTGAATTTCCAAAAGTTGTAGAACAAAAGTTGTTTGTTTAGGTGCGCAGAAGTAGCCCTCAACGGCTTGCTAGTATAATTTCCAATAACCCTGTATATAACTAGCGACCCGCCCCGGCATCGCACGGCTGTATTATGCATGTTTTATATCTAAAAACCTTCCTTTTTAATCACTCTATCTATAAAAAAAACCGCATCAAAATCCGTTGCGTAGTTTTAAAGATCTATATAGGGACGGCGAAAAGTGACTTTATTTTATACTCTGTAGTGATAGTGATTATTTAGTGTATAAGCCGTAGTACATATAGGTATAAAACATACCTGCAGTTAACTACAAATAAGCTTTTATTTATTTAAATTATAATTACTTTTTATTTTCAGAATCCGAATTAATACAACAAAATGAAGCCACAGCGACCACAAAAATAAAATCAACACAACGAATTACTACAACCCGATCGCGATTTAAGTCAAATTACATTGTAAAACCTAAGATCAAGTATATCTATCATTAAAGTTCTTCTATATATTTATTTACACCTATTAAGTATAATATGTTGTTGGAATACAATACTGAGAAACGATTGCACTTTGGTCTTTGGTCCCTGTTTTAACCTTTGCTCCTTAAAGAATTACCACTTGACCAATTGAACTATAAATTAATATAGATAATCTTTTTTTCATGTAATACTATAAATAAAATAAAAAATAAATAAATAAATATTTCAGGACATATTACACATCGCCATCCAGCCCCAAGCTAAGCAACTTAATGCTTGTGTTATGGGTGCCAGATAACGGATATACTACTTATATACTTTTTTTTTTTTTTTGTAAATATATACATATTATACATATAGGAAACACCCAGAACCAGAAACAAGAATTTATGGTCAGCATAAATACTTGTTCCCGGCGGGAATCGAACCCGCAACCTTCTGCGTCGCAGTCGGGTGTTCGCCCGACGCGCCACAAAGGTCGTCAGAGGTATTAAAAAGTCTTTAAAATCCTTCAGAATACTGGTATCATTCATTCGATGATTAGGTATATTATGTCTGTATATTATGTCCTGGGATTCTTAGAGTTTGAAAATGAATGACACCAAATAAAAATAAAATATGTATGTTAGTGTGGCTTATTTTTTAATCGTGTTTAAAATTCCACATTACATCCACTCATTTCAATAAACGTTTAAAAATAAATAAATGATTAAACTACAACATCATATAAAAATAAATGAATAAACTACAACTTCAGAACATGAATAATATGGAATTATTATCAATAATGTAGCTTGACCTTCGAAGTTAAACCCCTTGATATGCCCTTGCATTTAAAAAAGACAATTAAATGTACTTTTCTATTTTATTATTGTTATTAGCTAACTAGGTATTAAGAGGAAAGGGTACCGGGGGCTTTCTCCATACAAACTATTACAAACGTAGTCGACTGTTTTCTCCCTGGATAATGACACTAGAGCAAATATTTTTGGTGCATAAAACCTATAACTGCCATGACTATGCCCCTATGTTAAAAAACAAAAAAAAACATAGGGGAATGGTCAATTGGTCATGGCAGCTATAAGTTTTATGCTAAAAAAATATTTGCTCTAGTGTCATTATCCAGGGAGAAAACAATCGACTTATAACTGCCATGACCTTTTTTAATCTTAATTTCTATGATAATTAAAAATGAAAAAAAAAAGGGGCATATTCATGGCAGTTATAGGTTATATGGCACAAAAATATTTGTGCTAGTGCCATTATCCAGGGAGGAAACAGTCGACTATGTATATAAGGAGAGTGCGCCGGTACCATTTCACCTTATACTAATTTTAATTTTTATTCTAATTTTTTGTTTTTAAATTAACTAGTTATTGCCGTGTACCTTTTAAATTTTATTTCTATGTTATTTTAGACTAAAAATACACGGAAAAATTTCGCCTCTGACTGCTTCTACCGACTTCCATACACAAATTTTCACGGTTAAAACCGCATCTCCGCGATAATCGAAGGTCATGGGTGCCCAAACTAGCTTGTTACATTGTCTAACTGCCTATAGTATAAGTAGATACTAACTTGTTTTAGTATCTATATAAATATAAACAAACAGAATAGCCATGTTATTAAAATTTCGGTGTCTCAACAGAAAGGTTGCGGTTTGCGGTCCTTAATAAATATTATTTAAATTTTTCGTAGAGATGTATTTCTTTGAATTAGCTTGTGTTGTTTTCGTAGCAATTTGTGTGTTTGGATATGATGCGGTGAGTTTTATGACTATTTTTTAGTGTTAATGCACACTTAAAAAACTGACACTGGCTGTTGGCACTTAAATGGTAATGTCATGATAATTATAACCTTTTAAACTTCTTATTTGGTTTCTAATTACCTATTTAACTATGCTTCATGAAAATCAGTTTAGACGTTAAGTTAATATTACCATTTTTCGTTATGTTTTATTTTTATTACACCTATCTATTTATTTTGTGTTCATCACTTTATTGACTTCATTTCACTTTATTTATTTATTATATAATATTTTTATAATCAACAGGCAGTCACAGACTCCCAAAGATCCAACATCCAGACCAAAATATTACAAACAAGTCTGGAATGTGTAGGTGACTTTCCAATACAGTTGGATAGCATCAGGGCCTTGAGGAATAAGAAAATACCTGAAGATGAGAACACTAAGTGCTTCATCAACTGTATTTATAAGCATCTAGGGATTGTGAGTTATTTTTTTTATTAATATTAGAGCTATCAGTTACCTTGAATGTCATTAAAGGCGTAGGTATCAATTAATATGAATCAAGACGGGCGGACTCTACTGCGTGTTAAAATGTTTTAAGAAAAGACTTGCGAAAATACGTTAAATTATAACAATTTAACAGTAACTAAACCTAAAATTTCAGATGGATGGTGATGGTAAAGTATCTGAAAAAGAAGCTAAGAAAATAGCAAGAAAATTCTTCAAAGATGGAGATGAGACTTTGACCAAAGTCGATCAGTTATTCTCAAAATGTATTCACGGTAAGTGTAGTATTGAGTAATATATTATAGACAAGGAAAGTCACGTGACTAAAGACTTTGTAGACAGACTAAAGACTCCGTATGGAGTGACCGATAAACTGACGACAAAGATTTGAAGGTCAAATGTATTGACCAAAAGTCTTTAGTCTGCTAGAGTTCAAAGAAGCAAATGGTCATTGATTTGATGTTGTTGTATTTTCTTTTTTGTAAATAGATATATAGAATGATGTAAAATAAGAACTTTTATTCTTCTTCATCTTATCGTATCAATGGCTGTTTTTTTTCTAATTTTTCCCAAACTAGGAACTAACCACATTTAAGATTAATCTGTTATCTTTATGATTCCAGTAAACGATGAAGAAGTAACTGGTGATGCGAAGGAATGTGAACGAGCAATCCTCCTCACTAAATGCTTCATGGAAAATGCGTCTGAGGTAATAAATAATATTGATGCATCTTTAATATCTACAGGATGTTCATGATTTTTGTACAACAGCTCAATCGGGTCGCTCGGTAATAGAATCCATCCTCTTTTTTCGAAGTCGGTTAATAAAACAAATAACACAAATGAAAATTATGAAATCGTGTAGGTAAATTATTTTATTTATTGTTGCTTAAATATGTTTCATAGGCCAGTAGAAAGCTATTAAAATATATAAATGTAATATTTCATGTATTTGTGATGTTACTAGATATATTTTGCTCAGTTATGAAAAATATGCATCAAACTTATATATGGCAAGTTGGACTTTAGTTTAATTTGATGCACGAGTTTGTTTCAATGTTTTTATTTTAAACCGACTTTAAAAAAAGAGAAGGTTGCCATGTCGACGCTTTTAGAGATGTTCACGTCTCGGTACTCTCGGCATTTGAAGTCTGATTTGATCTGATGACGATCTTCGGAGTGATGAACAGAATCGCTTATCAGACTGCAGTAAATTTTCGATTACTACCATTGGAAATATGTTTTTTTTACATATGATAGGTCAGCGTTTGACCACTATCACACCTGCCTGATGGTAGGTAATGATGCGGCCTAAGATGTAGCATGCTTTCCTAGAAGATACCTATTCACTTGCGACTTGAAGACCCTCAAATCGTACACTTGTGCTGTGTTGTAAATGTTGTGTATATTAAAACAATACAATTCGAATAGGTTTTGACAGATATTTATTTATTTTCAGATCGGTCTGGACCTCAAGATCTAATACCACAGGAGGTCCCGATACAATTTTTAAGCCAAATAAGTAGATGTTTTAGGGTCAATAAAAGCTCAACTGTGTTACTAATTTAAAGATTTTCTTAAAATGTATTTTCCATATGTTAAATATTAGTTATGTATGTTTTAGTTTTCTTTTTTTGGTATATTTTCTCTGCATTTTTTGTAATTGATCCTTTTTTTTGTATTGGTTAAATGTACTGGGAATAAAGAAATGTCAATTAATAGTTTTTATTTATTAATTTAATCTCACCTTTTACATCCTCATCCTATATATCAAACTAGCGACCCGCCCCGGCTTCGCGCGGCTATATTATACATGTATTATACATATAAATCTTCCTCTTGAATCACTCTATCTATTAAAAAAAACCGCATCAAAATCCGTTGCGTAGTTTTAAAGATTTAAGCATACAAAGGGATATAGGGACAGAGAAATCGACTTTGTTTTATACTAGGTATGTAGTGAAGTGATTCTCATGTCGCGGTGTTAGTTGCCAAACTCCACCTAAACGGCTGAACCGATTTGTATGAAATTTTTTGTGTATATTCGTTAGGTCTGGGAATCGAACAACATCTATTTTTTATTTTTTCCTTTATATTTATTATATGGCAAAACAACGTTTGCCGGGACACTAGTAATTTATTTGCTAGTACTTTGTAAATCCCGGTGAGTTTCAGCTACTAACCGGTGTAAAGTCCTTTGGACCTTCGGAATAAAAGTCGAGAAATTGATCACTATGCCAACATAGCTCTTGCTCTGCAGAAGTAGGTATAATATCTAATCAATAATTTCTTATAGCAAGTTAATAATAACACTATCGTATGTAATTAGGTGAGGTTCGTCAATCTATGAAAAGGACATTAGTTTTTATTCCTCACGTTTTTCACGAAGAAATAATAATATGAAATTATTACGTACCTACTTCAATTGCAATCGTATTTATACCTCAATATAGATAAACATAGGTGATACAGCCGCCATCTAGCCCCAAGCTAAGTAACTAGACTTGTGTAATGGTGCTAGTCGATAATGGATTTACTACTTATATACTTTTATTTTGTAAATATACTAGCGACCCGCTCCGGCTTCGCACGGCGTTATTATGCATGTATTATACATATAAACCTTCCTCTTGAATCACTCTATCTATTAAAAAAACCGCATCAAAATCCGTTGCGTAGTTTTAAAGATTTAAGCAGTCAAAGGGAAATAGGGACAGAAAAAGCGACTTTGTTTTATACTATGTACCTAGTGATGATACTTATAATACATAGAAACAACCAGACCACAGGCAAATATCTAAGCATAAATACTTGTCTTGATGCGGAAATCGACCCCGCAACCCTATGTTTGGCAGTCTGGCATGGTGACCATTGTGCCAACTGGGTCGTAATGACACAAACCTACTACACCCATACCTCTAAATTTCTAAATACATATTTATTTATAGATAGAAAAATATTAATTTGTTCCACCACAAGAAGCGTACAACACATTTACAGACATCTAACAAATAGATATAATACATTGTGAGATGAGTTGTGAGGAACCTAATGAAACATTAGGGGTAAGCGGCACCGAGAGAATGGCGCAATATTTATAAGAGCGGTGTTGGCTCAGTGGTAGATACCTCGACTTTCATTCTGAAGGTCGTGGGTTCGAATCCAGGCCGGCCGTGCACCAATGTATTTTTCTTAAGAAAAATTGATGTGCGCTAATTGACATTGCTCTTACGGTGAAGGAAAACATCGTGATGAAATCCGCGGCTTAGTTGGCTCCAGAAGTATTGACAAGTTCTCTCCTCTGGACATAGTCGACTAAGCTGAGAGGATAGTAGGTGCTGGGCAAGCCTACTCCATCTTCACGCAAAAAGGACCCAATTAAAAAGGGTCTAATCGCAGAAAACAGCCTGTATACAAGTACAAGTACAAGATGGCGCAATATTTAGATCATATCGTCCACTATTTTTCGTGAAAACCACCGCGTCTGTCCTGCTGTAACAACTAAGCGGTCGAACCATGTAAACTTATCTATGGAATATGGCATGAGCACATGATATGACGAGATCAGAGAGACCTTACGAAAACTGCTTAGCAGCATCCTGTGGAGAGGGAATCTTACTGCGCTACAAAAAAAATTGTTTGTATCGAATAGGCTCCGAAAGTACAGTAAGGGTCATAAGTAAATGATCACTTTGCTACAATAATACTATCAACAAGTATTGGAGTTACGACCTTCTTCTAATAGACGTTACACACAAACCTAAATACTTGAATTAAAAGTACTCAGTGTGATTATTATTTTCAAAATGTTAGCTAAGTCTTTAGTTGTGTGAGTGGTATAAGCCGCCACCCGCTACACCAACCGACGTGGGTTCGATCCACATGTTACGTTGTTATAATTTTCAAATACTGCTGCACGGGATTGTAAACGTAACGGTGGGCAGAGACTTTTGACCGTGGATTGTACAGGACCAATTTCAATTTAATTTTGTATGAGGATACATTGATTAATTGGGAGTAGCATTAACCTAAATATATTTTAGCAAAAGATACCTACTTTACAATAAGTCCTAAATCTTTTGTATTGATACAAAAAAGCTTAACTTTGACTTCAAAAAAGTCCATTCGGGGACGATTGTTCGAACAACCTACACTTAAAAATAAGTAAGTATAAGAACTTAAATACAAAAAGATCAAACCTGTGGTGATCCCAGTATTTAACTTCATCATATAGGTACTTATGAATAGGTATTTTTATATTTATCGCAATGCCTTTTGTTTTACGTTAGCAATTCTACGAAGTTGAACGTCTAACATTTTTTCTAACTCACAAAATGTTCCGATCCTAAAGCAACCAAACAAATGTAAAAAATCTCTTAGGTACAGACAGGCAGACTGTGTGTTATTAATTATAAATAATTGAAATACTGTTAATGTTCTATTAATAACATAGTTTTTTCTGTATTCTACGTCACCTAAGTAGTAGGTACTATTGATATTTGAAACAGAATACTCTAAGAAGTAGCAATTACACTAGCTGAGCCCCAAGGTTTCACCCGCATAAAGTCCCGATCCCGTGGGAATATCGTAAAACAATTATAATTCGTCATTCCTGATTTGTACAGCGAGAGATTCGTGAACTTTCAACTGTGCTGCAAGCGGGGCCCTGCAGAAGAGGATACTTCGAATATACCTAAGGAAACCACGCGACAAACACCAACACGTGAGTCCTTTAATTCCCTTCCAGCATTATCCTAGCGGTCCCAAATCAATAATCATTTAGGTACAGTCCACATCAACAGCAACACGTAGTCTTGCGTTAGAGATAAAAAATGATAGATAAGTTTCATCTTATGCAAATTTTATACAATGCTGTATGTTAATTTCATACAATTAAATCTATCGATTGGCGATATCGCTAATAGAAAGCGATCTTGTCTAAGGGGGCTGATGTGTATAATTTAGGGTCTTCAAGTCGCGAGTGAACAGGTATCTTCTAGGAAAGTGTGTTACATCTTAGGCTGCATCGTCACCATCAGGCGGGTATAGTGGTCAAAAGCTGACCTATTATCTATAAAAAAACGGTATTCTAGGATTTCAACTAACTACATCATAAGTATACCTTCCTCTTGAATCACTTTATCTATTAAAAAAAAACCGCATCAAAATCCGTTGCGTAGTTTTAAAGATCTAAGCATACATAGGGATATAGGGACAGAGAAAGCGACTTTGTTTTATACTATGTAGTGAAGCATACATTGGGAAAGCCAGAGTTTGCAATGTAAACCCAAAATAAAGAGTTATTTACGACATCACATTAGAAACCTCTAAAATTATCAGTGTTCCTGTACCATATTATGCATGTATTATTCCTATATACCTTCATCTTGAATCACTCTATCTATTAAAAAAACCGCATCCAAATCCGTTGCGTAGTTTTAAAGATTTAAGAGTACAAGACAGACAGCGGAAGCGACTTTGTTTTATACTATGTAGTAATAGTGATATAGAGGATTATATGCTGCGACAAAGTCGTTATCTACCTACGTAGTGACAAAGAAGTGACTAACTAATACAATGTTTCGTTTATGCATCCAAATACTAATTAACTTAATCTTAGGGCCTAATTTTTCTGGTAAAGTTTGAAATAAACTTTTATACAAACTCTACCAGGAGTCGTTTCAGGCAACTCTACCAGGAGTCGTTTCAGAAATTTGGTTAATAAGTTAAAAAAGGGCCAGAAAGTTTGTTTAAAAAACTATTCATTAATTATAATTATTTTAACAATTTTCAAATTGTATTTAACATCTAACCTAGATGAAGTAGCATCGACTTTAATCAATGCTTTTATGGCGCTGTAATGCTTGGAATATGTATTAGATAGAGCAGGCTTGCTCAGCACTTATCCCTCTCAACATATTCGACCGTGTCCAAAGAAAAGAACAAGCGAATATGTCTGGAGCCAACTATGACGAGGGTTTCATCGCGATGTTTTGCTTCACCGAAGAACCATGTTATTGCAAAAATACATTTTCATGATAAACACAAAATGTGTCGCGGGACACGTGTTTTGAACGAAGTTCCTTTCGACAGACAGACCGACAGACAGACATTGATTTATTTATTCGTATGGTATTACAATCGTTCACAACAAATTAAAATCATAATTATAAAGTGACTCTATCTTTTAATTGCTGAATCCATGGGATAGCGTCGTTTTCGCGGGAGTAACACTGTTAGGTAGCCGTGGTACCTTGTCAGCAATCTGTAACTATAAATATGCTCAACATCCTGGACATCAGCTCCACACTCACACTGTGATTCTCTCTACCCACACATAGATTGGATTGATTTTGATGATTTAGACAGTTTATTGGATATCCAGTCCTTGGTTTGAATAGTAGAAACCTTTACAGTTTTTCCTACGGTTTTTCGTTTCACATTTCTTAACTCTCAAACTGGATTAAACTGGATTTTTATGAAATAGGTCCTGTTGCAAACCGCGAAAGAATCTTCGTTCCAAAAATTAATAGGTGCCTTAAGACCCCATAAAATTTGAAGATTTAGGCAGATATCTAAAATATCTCTTATTAAAACTTAATAAAATTGCACTCGTCTCTGTTTATACCAAATCGAAACAGCATTCTAAGTATCCGCTACTTCACTATTGTATTATTTACTTACTCACAATTTTTTTGTAACAAACTTAAGCATTGAACCTTGTACGTAAAAAGTGTTGATAATTAACGACGTGTCGGACATGATGAGTGTACCGATGATTTTTATATAAATACCCTGCAGGACTTAGGTAGACATCAGAAACAAAGTGCTAAGGATCGCGAAACATAGTTCGAGACAGTTAAAAGTTTTTAAAAATGAATAAGTTTGTATTTGGAGTTCTTGCCGTTGCTTTGGGAGTAGTTGCAGTAAGTTTTTTTTAATGATGAATTTTAAATTTGGATTTGTGACAAATAGCTATTTTTATCAGATGGTCGTCTTGAAGTTACTGACTATTTTTTGAAATTTCACATCATTTATCGTTCATTTTTGACGATTGATAATGTAAAAAAAATAACATCACTATAAAAATATCGTGGTACCGCGGGGATAAAGTAATATATCTACATCTACCCATGGTACTACGGGGGGTACCATACTACCTATGAACGGTAGTACGGTGGGTCTCAAATGCATTTTTTTTGGTTCGACTTCTATCGATATCTAGTTAACAAACAACGACGGAAATAAATCTTATAGACTCAATGATACGAACTTTGAAAATAAACTACTGAAAGTTCTTAATATTACGCGGGAGTTATTAATTATTATTTTAAATTTTTATAATAAGACTAGCTGGTTGTTTTGTCATTTATAAGAAAAAGAAAAAAAAATGTTGTTCGATTTCAGACCTAACGAATATACACAAAAAAAAATACAAATTGGTTTAGCCGTTTAGGTGCAGTTTGGCAACTAACACCACGACATGAGAATTTTATATATAACTAGCGACCCGCCCCGACTTCGCACGGCTATATTGCATGTATTATAAGTACATAATATAAACCTTCCTCTTGAATCACTCTATCTATTAAAAAACCGCATCAAAATCCATTGCGTATTTTTAAAGATTTAAGCATACAAAGGGATATAGGGACATAGGGACAGAAAAAGCGACTTTGTTACTATGTAGTGATAGTGATAGTGATAAATCCTATCTTATCATCTTTATTTGTCAGGCCATCACTGAAGAAGAAGTGACAGCTTTAAAAACTGCACTTCGTCCTGTTATCGAGGGCTGCGGAAAGAAGTTTGATTTGACATGGGAAACTCTCCTAGAGCATAGCAACAAGAAGACCACTGAATCATTGGACTCTTGCTTCTACGCCTGCGTGTTCAAGGAAGTTGGAATTGTGAGTAACTTCAAACACAGGAGCGGTCACAGTGTAGTTGGTAAATCCTCTTCCTTTGTCGCTTGATCTTGAGGATCGTGTCTCTCTTGGGGCAGCCGATCAACTGTCTTTCTCCAAAGGACTCTGGGTAAATAGGTGAACTTTACTATGGGGATAGCAGGAAGAGAAAGCAGAGGGTAAGTTGAGGGCTCAAAAAGTAACATAGGCTACCTAAAGTGGTCGTGTGAGTTAAGCAACGCTTATTAAAGAAAAGAGTATCAGGTTAAGAGTTACTATTATTCATTTCAGATTGATAAGGACGGTCTATTCGCCCCTGCAGTTGGATTGGACAAGAAAAGAGAATACGTAAAGAATACTGAAGACAGCAATAACATTGAGGCAGCTTTTACATCATGCTCGTCAGGTAATTAGTAAAAAAATGTACTATGTAACCATAGAAACTTTCAGTGAAGATTTTCTGGTTTCTGTTGGTAAATCAGTAATCTCTTAATGGTGGGCGCATACCTAGCCGCACCGCACGCGCGGCACTCTCCGTTTGTATGTGCCGGGTTGGTGACGTCATGAGCATCAGCCTTGGGTATATCCGTCTCTGCGACGCGGACGACTACGCGACTGCGACGCGTGCGGTGCGGCTAGGTGTGCGCTCACCTTAAGAGTGTACAAACTTTGAACTTGAATGTTATTTTCATAGTTTTCTGCTTCAAAATATAAAAAATAATTATGGTATTTTTAGAAAAGTTTCGTTTTTTAAAGATCGAACGAAACAGTCAGTCAACAGTACCCTTTCACCTTAATAACAGCAACAAAGTTAATAATGGGTATTTTTCTCCAATGTTTTATATATGGCATAATTTATTAAAAAAAAATATTATTTTCACAGTAAATGACGCAGCAGTCACCGATGGTGCTGAAGGTTGTGAAAGGGCAAAGCTTCTTCATACTTGCATGAAAGAAAAACTACCCGTAAGTTAATGAAATATTTAAGTTAATTTAAAGTTATTATACAAAAATGTAAATTTTCCAGAAGATTCTATACTACTAATCCTACTAATATTATAAATGTGAAAGTTTGTCTGTGTGTATGTATGTTTGTTACTCCTTCACCCAAAAACTACTGAACCGATTGCGATGAAACTCGACGGTATCTAGATAGCTAGAGACCTGGATTAACACATAACTTTTTATCCCGATATTCCCACAGGATCGGGACTTACGCGGGTGAAACCGCGGGGCGCAGCTAGTCCTACTAATATTATAAATGTGAAAGTTCGTGTGTTAGTATGTGCGTCTGTCTTTATGTTTGTTACTCTTTCATGCAAAAACTACCGGGGCGATTGCGATGAAACTCGGTATGGAAATAACTGAAGACATGGATTAACACATGGGCTAGTTTAATTAGATATCCCGATAGTCTCACAGGATCGGGACTCACGTGGGTGAAACCTAGCCTAATTATAACCTCAAAAACATTTTTCTTTACAGTTCCTACCACTGTGAATAAATATTGAAGACTCTCAGAAAAAGATCGACATTTTTTAAAACCCGGCGACATTATTTTTGTATATTTATGTACCTAAAATATTTGTAACACTTAATTATCAAATGTATAAATAAAGCATATTATTTTTATAAAATTGGTTTTTTTATTGTTTCAATCAAATTTATTTATTATTTATTTATTATGAGCCTGTAGTGTCCCACTGCAGGGCAAAGGCCTCTCTACTCCCCCTCCACTGATCGCGATCTTGTGCGACGGATTAATTTTTAATTTTAGATTCTGTTAATTTTGTTAGGCATTTCTACTTTTTCATACCAACTTTTTAAAGTAGTTTTAAAGATTACTTGACGATTTCTTTTCTATTTTAAATTCAGGATTTTTTTAATACCTATCCTAAACTATAAGAGATAGTGATAAATGCTGAAAGGAGTTGCGTGCTTAATTTTGACAAATACTAAAAGTACATCATTAGAGATTTAAAAGAAGGGAATTCTATAGCCAGGAATCGAACCTGCTAATTATCCAAAAAATTCTTAAATATTTTTGTACTTATCGATAGTGTTGCTAATAGAGATAATTTCCTAGAAATAAAAATAGTATGGCAAATCAAAGAAAAGAACTCATCATCGGCCATCAGTGCTACGAGCAACATGCCCTGCCCAATACTGCCCATTGCCACTGCAGCTGATCCTTTGAGCTTTTTATTTCTATTTATCTTATTTTATTTATCTAGGAGTCAAATCGAAGAAATAATAAAGGAGACTTAACTTCATTAAATGCTCATTTGCACATGCTTGTATTATTAATGAAACAGTTTCTTATAATTAAAAATAACAAAATGCCACTATATTCCTTATTGAACAGCAAAGTTGTCGTCGTCGTTCAATTCTTCCAGAACTAGATCTCAAAGCCAAACTTTAAAGCATTTTCTGTCATGCACTTGAAGGCAAGTATGGCTCGTTCACAGCCTTTGTCACCGTCTCCAACAGCTTCTGTGTTTACTGAAAATTTCAATTAAGTATCTATTATTTATTATGCGTTAGGTAGAATTATCAAGATATTACTGTTTCTGCGCCACGTTTTTGTACATTTTTTTTCATATCCATACACACATTTTTTAAATTAATAAATTGGTTAGCGTTTTACCACTATTTCACACGACAGTAGGTGAGCAATTAGCACGCTTGCCTAGAAGATACCTATAAGCTCGTGACTTAATGACCCCCAAATAAACGGGGTCAATATTTACTCAGATGTCTTGTTCTATTGCCTCATAATGTCTCACTGCAGATAACTGGTATTCCGCCAGAGAGTGATTTGACAGTGTCATGTCTTCGCTCATGGCTAAATATGCATTGTTCACCTACATTAAATTAGGAAATGATCCACCATGTGAAACTACACCCAATTAGGAAACTATCTTTATCAAAATATAGGTTTCCTCGCAATGTTTTTCGAATGTAAATCTTAACCCCCTGTAGGTACAAAATTAAAACTTACTATGAGAACAAGAGTGAAGGTACTCTTCGATGTTCTTCAGCTCTTCTTCATCCTTGAACACGGATTTTGCTAACTCTAAAACAGTTTCTTTCTGCACTAAGCCTTTGTCATCCATCTGAAACAAACCCATTGAAATTAAAATCAATCTTAATCTCGAAATAAAAAGCTTAGGCTTAAATTTGGCACATAGGTACCTACCTAAATAGCTATAATGACGTAAGCATCCGCCAAAATTTTGGAAATTATGAATTGTTAAGAGCAACTCAAGTCATCAAGTCGCTCAGTAGGAATACAAGCATTTTGTCCACACAAAGCATTCTAGTTTTAATTTTCCCAATCACATAAGTACCAACTTAATAATAAAAAATGAAGACTTAAACCCTAAAAGCACAATACAAACATTTTCATGCAAGTATGTAAAAGTAGGTTTATTTGAAACATCATTTATTGTTTACAAAAGTAGACATAACTGGTAATTAAATATTTATATTTTTTTTAAAAAGAGGACAACACTTTTAGGTAGAATATATTATAAGAGCTACGCTATAGAAAGATATGCAACTAGGTAAAAATAACAGTACGTTATAAGCGCTATGTGACATGAATTGCACTTTATTGTGTCTCAGCGAGAGTTGCTTTTTATTTAAATGATGTGAAATGAATCTTCTATATTTGTACTAGCATGTATTCTGTGCTCTACCACAATCAAAATACCAACTTATACATAATGTGACTTACAATTCCAACTTGTTTCATCATACAAGCCAAGAAGCAAGGTGCATTGGGGCCGGTAGGAAGCTTCTTAGATCGGAGATTGGCTATATCATCCTCAGTGATGGCATTGTCTTTGATGCAGATCTTCCCAATGGTTTCGAAATGCTCGTGTATCATGGCTTTTTGCTCTGCTGTCATTGCCTAGAATATAAAACAATGGAACATTATTAGATCCCTATATATATAAAATTCTCGCAGTTTTAGCACATGAGTAAAGAATCTTTATATAATATTTCACCCGCGTAACTCCCGATCCCGTGGGAATATCGGGATAAAAAGTAGCCTATAACCTTCCTCGATAAATGGACTATCCAACACAAAAAGAATTTTTCAATTCGAACCAGCAGTTCCTGAGATTAGCGCGTTCAAACAAACAAACAAACTCTTCAGCTTTATAATATTTTATTATATTATATAATATATATATTAAATGGCAAAACAACGTTTGCCGGGACAGCTAGTACCTACCTATTATAAAATTACAAACTTTTATTAGAAATATAAAGTGTAGCTACTTATAATGTGTATTGTACGTCATTGGCATGCTAAGAACGATTAGGAATATCTAAGTAACTAATTATTAAATATTTTTAAAGATATTGTTGATAATATGATTGCTTGATTTACAAAAATTTTATGTTAACTACTACGAAATAACTGCATTTAAAACGTAGCTTACTCTAACTCTATAGAGTTGAGTTCAAGAAAATTTGAGTCGCCTTGACAGCGAAGGTAAGGATTGTATTGTTATTTTAAACATTTACCTAAGCCTTAATTACTTCCACAAAGATTCTTTACGTTTTCAGGTAATTTAGAATTGTTTTGTAAAACAACAATGTTTACTTACATTAACGAGATATGGAGTTAAAGCCATATAGATGCAACAGAAGGTTATCATTGACCGAAACATTTTTGCTTTTATGAAATGTTAACCACTCAACTTGCAACTTGCAAAGATGTTTATCTGACTATTGTCGCATTTGACAATTTCTGTATATATATACAGTAAGTGGTATCCGAATAATTTGATAACAAGCTGTTATTATAGGCAGTTTTTTAACCAGAAATACTGAAAAATTTGGAATCGTCATTGATAGTAATGACTAGGTAGATTATTAAATTACGTTACGCATGCTATGTCGTCATTTGTCAAGATGCAAGCAATCTGTAAGGTCGTAGATAGGTATTGGCGTGTTTCGGGATGCGATCCTTGCGTTTCCAAATCTCGTTATCAAAATTGTATACGCTAAGCGCTCTTTGTCCAACGGCATAGCCATATAAAGAGGCCATGCAGCCTTTTGGGCACCCAAAGGGAAAGTTATTTAGATTTTTAATATTAATATTTTTTCCATTTAATTAGTGACACTATTAATGACATTATACTTAAGTATAACTACGGAATAAAACTAGGTACCTATATCTTAATATTAAGCTTATACCTATGAGTCAAACTCTTCAATAGACCAGCATTGTGCGTTTCAGGAAATAATTTAAACTATTTTCATGATCTACACACACATATATTTTTTGAATATCAGGATTTATTGTATAATTTTTGTGGTATTCTATTGAATTTAGCACAGAAAAGATGTACGAATATACAGAAAGTAAAGGCCTTTAGACACAACAGGCATTGTAAATCAAAGGACAATACGTTTGGTTCAAAATCCCGTTTCCGAGACGCTGTAGCGGTCCTGTGCAGAGGCATTATTTGTTCGCCGTAATGCAGAGGGCATCAGCGAACTCGATTCGATCGATCGATTGGCATGGATCTCAAAATGCATTATGCCAAGCTCCCATACTAAACGGTCGGAGCCATCGACCATTTAGTAGAGCAATCTCAATGTTTCTTGTCAACCATCGAATCGACTCAGGTTTGGTAGTTACAATTATTATTTTAACTTGACACTGGTAATGCCCAAAATCCATGCGAAGCCATTAGGTAAGTAAGTACATTAAAAAATCGGCTTGTATATGTATACTATAGCTGACATACCATAATATTGCATGGTGGAGTCAGGATGATCATGAACTTAATTAAAAAATGATTTAGCTACTAAATCATAATGAGTGCACATCACAAGTAATTTCATCGTTATATTTATTTTAACACCGGATGCAATTTTCCATAGCTATTTTCACACTATAAAAGCTATAATGGTTGTCATTTGACACATTTGTTCTGTAATATTGTAGTGATTCGGTTTCGAAAGTAAAAGTCAAAATGTTGAAAGGGATTCTATTATTGTGGTTCACTTTTCAAGTTATTAATTGCTTTGAAAAGGTATAATATACATTTTCATATTTTAAACACTTATTAATAATATTTTGGGCTATGTTGGTAAGTTTAGTTCGCCTACGAATCTCCTCATTTCTGATTCGATCTCGTAGTGAAATACCGAGCATAGCCCTTTCCAGAGCACGCTGAGTGACACTTTTACTTTTTTTTTTTTACGAGCCACTTTAAGGAGGAAGATTGTCATTCCTGACTCTCCTCCTCCTGGGGCGCCGGGAGCGAGCGGGATCAGAAGAGGTGATCTCCCTTTCCCGCTCAGCTGCCTCCTTGGCCGACATAACGGCTTCGCAAAAAGCCCTCATTGCCTGCCATGACTCGTCGCTGTCGACCATTGCGCGAACGACAGCTGGCAACGACAAGTCACTCCCGACTTCCACAATGAGGGCACGCCGCTGTTCGTCCCAAGCTGGACAGATTGCCAGCGTATGTTGCGCCGAGTCACTGGGACTGGCACAATGGTGGCATCTCTCATCAGACTCCCGTTGGATTCGGCACAGGTATTTGCCAAAACACCCATGTCCTGACAAAACCTGCGTTAGCCGAAACGACAGGGCTCCGTGGTCTCTCTGCACCCATTCTCTTAGCACTGGTCTGATGGCGTCTAAGGTTGCCTTTCCAGCATCCGAATTCTCCATCCTCTGTTGCCACTCTACCATCATCGCCAGCTGCAACTGCTCCTTCTTGGCTTCGACTTCCCTAAGTGCTGGTTGGTTGCCCTGTTCACGCGCTTCCTTGCGCCACTGAAACAGTAACGCAAGGGTCCTCGCGTCAAGGTCCCACGGAAGTGTGCCTGCCAGCACACATGCAGCATCGCCAGATATAGTGCGGTATCCCCGAACCACCCTGACGGCTATTGCTCTCTGCGCTTTGCGGAGTTTAGCAATAGTTGTGCCCGTCAGGGAGTCAGCCCACACCGGAGCACCGTACAGTGCCATCGATCTAACGATGCCAGTGTAGAGGAGCCTACACGATGTTTTGGGCCCACCTATGTTCGGCAGCAGTCGAGACAGAGCTCCCGCAGTTCGCAGCAACTTTGGCTCCAGTTGTTCGAAATGCTGGTCGAACTTCCATTTACCATCTGTTTGATAGGTTTGTTGCGATGATAGTAAAACTTAAGATTTCATGATTAAAATGTTTAATTGATTAATGATAATTGATTATGATATAAATGATAATTGATTATGTTGATATGATGATGTCTAGCAGTGAACTGAACTGGCCGCGGCCGGCACACACTCCGCTCGCGCCTCACCTTTGCTTAGTAAACAATTTTACTTATAAAGGTGTTCGGTTTACCCGAACATGCTGCCCAGCAAGAGAGAGAAGATGCTGGGTGTATCAACATAGGTCATTATCAAACGCTAAAGCTAAATATGTACAACCCGTACCATTTGGGTTGCTACTACATTAAATGAAATGAAAGATTATACTATAATAAAAATATAACAAAAATTAAAATAAAATTGAATAGTAACGTTAAAAATCAAGGTTAGAATTATCTCAACTAAAGTAGTAAAAACTTATAAATTTCATGCTTAAAGTCTCTAGATAGTCTTTTTAAGATAATGTTTTAGATCTCACAAGAAAAGTACGTTTAGATTTAACAGGGGATGTACCGATATCGATTACTGATTCTTCGCGTTTATTATTACTGACACTTTCGATCCCTACTGACTTTACACCTTTATCACTCGCGATTATATTTCTCATTTCCACTTGATTAGTACTGGCGACGTTTACGTGGCGACGACGCCACTGCCAGCATACCGCAACTACCGCCAAGATGAAGACGCCTGCTGCAGCCATGTAGCTTATCACGTATTGATGAACATCGTGATATGATAGTTCGTCATCAGCTGATTCTGCGTTTTGTTTCATGTTGTTGATTTTTTCATGTATCGAAGTGAGATCTTTACTTATCTGTGTGTAGTTGTCAGGGTCAGCGTAATTTGATGTTATTGGTATATTCAGTATGTGATTGATTGGAGCGATCATGGGTATGGATTCTTCTTCTTTGTTAATCCACAACTTGTTCTTGTTTTTCATGTGATCGTGTGAGTAAAACGTGAAGTCTCGTCCTTTCGCAATGCATTTCTCCCCAAGACGTATGAGACCGGTGCTACTGATGCGTTCATTTGTAATCTGATCTGCGCAGATTATTCGGAGGTTTATTTCGGAGCAGGCAAAGTACAGGTATGTATTGATGTCGTGGAGAGATCTCCATTGATCTTCACATGTTTCCTTCGTGATGCGACATTTGTTCTCCCCGCTCTTCAATTTGCAAAACCGCTCCTTTGTGTCTAAGTGATTGATCGGGTTTTTTAGAGTACATAAATATGACTCATCGTAATGTAAACACTTCTGTATTTCTTCGTATGATGTAGTTATGTATGCGTCCTTTTTGACGTTTATAGCAACAAATTCAGCTGCAATGACTACGCTCCACATTATATTGTCTTCTATGATATGAGGAACTGGTATGATTTTGTATAGATCATAACTATCTCGGCTGACTAGTGGGAATTTAGTTTCAAAAATGAAATATTCTCTCGTCATTCGTGCTTTGACTTGTAATAATTGATATATTTTATGGAATTCATTTTGGATGCTGTCCAATGGTAAACGTAAATCTTTTCGTAGTTGTCCTGATATGGTGTGAAGCTCGTTGAGAAGCTGTGTGTTAATAGGAGTTAATAGGTGAATATTAAATCTGCCGTGGTAAGTATCAATAAGGGTATCCAATAATGTTTCTTGCATTTTTCTTAAGTTTGATAGCATACTGGTAGCTGCGATTGATGATAGGGCAAAGTCTTCCGATATTGATAGGTTCTGTACTTGTTCTTTTATATAGACATTCGATTTGTCTAAGTCGCCCAGATGTGTGTTGATAATTTTATGTTGAGTATTTATCATTTCTTCCGTACGTTTTATTAAATTGAACTCTGACTCGACCACCGATGTTTGGTTATGCCACAACTTTAATAAATGTTTTTGATTTACTCTTATCAACTGTATGTCTTTTGTATACTTTTCTGCGAATCGTTCATCTAATACGCCGAATAACTCGTTAGCAATGTATCCAATACCGTTGATAAGGCCTCGACGCTTTCTAGCTTGCGTATCGTATTCCTGATTCATCAAAAGTTGATTATAGTACTCGAGCTCCAGCTGATCGTGACGTAGCTGTGCTAGTATCATGTTGCAGTGTGATTGTTGTTTTATTTGCCCGCATAAATTATCGAGATATCCCATGATTTTCTTAGCTGTTATAAATCCTTTCCAGTACGGGGACATGTTATAATATACTATTAAAGTCCATTCATCTCTGATATGATGCATTCTAGCGACGGGGTCGAAGTATAAACTTTGGTTACTGTTTAAAGTAGTAACGTTGTATGACGCGCTCGATGACGTAAGCATCGTCATGAAGTAAACAATCATAAGTGCCAATGATACAAATTTTGCCGTCGGTTTTCTTGTTCTTTTTTCTCTTTTGCTTTGATTATTATTTTCTTCTGTCTTTTTCTCTTCTTTCATTTCAATTTTCTCTTCTTTATTTATAGGTAAAACTGCTATTTTGCTGATAGGTCTCTTCATATAACCACATTTTGTTTTTAGCGTTACCACTCTAACCAAGCCATCACTTCCTGGATGCAGTTCTGTCACTCTCCCCATTGCCCATTGTCCTGCTGGAAGGTTCTCGTCTTTTATGATAACTACATCATCAATTTTAATATTTTCACGTGATTTTAACCATTTGTTTCGAACTGATAATTGTGTTAAATATTCCTGTTTCCACTTTTTCCATATGTCTTGATGAATTTTCGTAATTAAATGCCACCTTGTTCTCGCGTCATTCTCTGTTTCTATGACTGTCAATCCTGATCTTCCTGTTAGAAAATGAGCCGGCGTCAAACACTCCAGATCTTCGATATTTTCTGATAGAACACATAATGGGCGTGAGTTTAAGCACGCTTCCAACTGCGACAAAAGAGTGCTATATTCCTCAAACGTCAGTTTCTGTTCTCCTATCGATCTCTTCATATGATACTTAAGGCTTCGTACGTTTCTTTCCCAAAGACCACCTGCCGTTGGCCAAGCCGGTGCTATGAAGTGCCACTCAATGTTCATGTTCGTTATATTTTGATAGAAGTTACTGTTCTCTAATATTTTTTGTAGATTGAAGTACGATTCTTGTAAAACTCTGTTGGCTTTGACGAAATTAGTGCCGTTGTCGCTGTATAAATGACGTGGGCAGCCTCGCCTCGCTGACATACGACGTAGTGCTGCGAGAAAAGCGTCGCTAGTTAACTCCGATACGATTTCTAAATGTACAGCTTTCGTCACCATACATACAAAGACGACGATGTAGCCCTTCGTCGTTCGAGCTCCACGACCTTTATTCAACTTGACATCCACAAAACCCGTGTAGTCCACCCCCGTGTGAAAAAAGGGTGGGGCTGGGTTGACTCTCGCGGATGGTAAGTCTCCCATTAGTTGATGTCTGATTTCAGGACTATGTCGGCGACACGTAACGCAGTTTCTTAGGTACTTCTTAGTGGCACTCACTCCTCCGATGATCCAATACCTTCTTCTGATATTTGATAATGTTAATTTGACTCCACCGTGATATGTTAGTTGGTGACCTTCTTCGATAATAAGTTCAGTTAAACGGTGACTATGTGGAAGAATTATTGGATGCTTCTCTTCATAAGTTAAAGCTGCAAATCTTAATCTTCCTCCAACGCGTAATACTTCTTCTTTGTCTAAATACGGGTGTAAACTGAGTAAATTGCTTTTTGATTTTAAAATTTTATTATTTCGTAAACATTCCATTTCCGTAGAAAATACTATGTTCTGCACGTATTTGATGATTCGCATTTTAGCTTCGTATATTTCTTGTAACGTGATATAGGAAGGCCTTGATTGTTTACTAGGTATTATCGCTCGTTGTATCCATGCAAGTATTCTTACTACTTTTATAAATGAACTATGTTTTTGCATTAAATGAAATATGATATTCTCCTCGTCTTGATATAGTGTAATAGTGTTGCTTTGCTTGATTTTTATTTCTTGGTTTGTTTCGTATTTTTTCTGATCTGTTTCTTCTATGGTTTTTGGTGACGATAACCACTCCGGTCCGTTCCACCATAGTTTATGATCCTTTAATTGTGTTGCACTTATACCTCGGCTCGCTGCATCCGCCGGGTTTTCTTTTGTTTTGATATATCTCCACTGATTTGGCGGCATGATTTCTGTGATCTGTTTTACTCTATTCGACACAAATGTTTTCCAACGTCCATTGTCTCCATTTATCCACCCTAATACGACCATAGAATCGGTCCATCCATACACTTTGATGTTGTAGTTGCTGTAACATTCTGATATTTTTAATATTAGTTTGCTTAGTAAATGCGCTCCACATAACTCAAGTCTGGGTAATGATATTGGTTTTTTATTTGGTGCAATTTTTGTTTTGGCGGCGACTAATATGACTGAGTATTGATCTTGTTTTTTGATTCTTGTGTAAACTGTCGCTGCAAATGCGTTTAAAGATGCGTCACAAAATCCATGAAATTCGATGATATCGTTTTCGGTGCAACCTATCCATCTCGATATTTCGATTTGATTTATAACATGTAAGTCTGACTTTAGCTTAATCCATTCTTTGTAAATATGATCTGGTATGACGTCATCCCACTGTAGGTTTTCTATCCATACGCGTTGAAATAGTATTTTTAGTTTAATGATAACTGGGGCTAACCATCCCAACGGGTCAAATATTTTCGAAATTTCTGCTAATAATTTTCTTTTTGTCATATTAGTAGGCGTTTCCGATGATACGTTGCATTTGAATGATAATTTGTCTGTTGATGAGTTCCATATGATACCTAATGTTTTTCCTGCGTCGTCTGATTTAAATGTAAAGATGTTATCTTCTGTATTCTCTTCGCCTTTGATATTTTTCAACAACTCTTTATTATTTGCCGACCACTTGCGTAATGTAAAACCTCCTGATTTCATTAATTGACATAAATCGTAAATTGTTTTCTTTCCTGTTTCTATTGAATGTGCGCCATTTACAAGGTCATCTGTATACATTGAGTTCTGCACTATTTTTGCTGCGTCAGGATATTTGTCACTTTCATCGGAAGCTAATCTTTTTAAGGTCATCATTGCAAGGAACTGCGCCGCCTTTGTTCCGTAGGTGACAGTGGTTAGCTGATATTGTTTAATTGATTCTGTTGGCGTGTCTCTCCATAAAAGTTGCAGTGGTTGCTGATCTTCGCTGATAAATATTTGTCTGTAAAATTTAGTTACGTCTGCTGTATACGCAAATTGATATTGGCGCCATTTTAGTATCAATGCTTGTAAGTCTTGTTGAAGGTTAGGACCTTTGTACATGACGTCATTCAGACTCTTGCCTGAAGACGTCCTAGCTGAAGCATTGAATACTACTCGTAGTTTTGTGGTCAAGGCATCTGCACGTTGAACTGAATGATGTGGTAGTATGCATTCCATTTCACTTGATTCTTGATCTTTCAACTTCATATGTCCCAATGATCTATACTCGATGATAAACTCTTTGTAGTCTTGCGCTAGGGTTGGCTCTCTCATGAATTTTCTCTCTAAATTACGATATTGGGCAAATGCAATCTCTTTTGATGATCCTAACTGTGTTTTGTAATCCTCATGTAATGGCATTCTAACTACGTATCTACCGTCTGCGCGTCTCTTCGTTGTTTCGTTGTATAATTGAACGCATTTCTGATCTTCAATATTATAATCTGATCTTTCATCGACTTCTTCTATTTCCCAAAATTTATGAATGTTATCCAACTCTATACTGATAACGTTGCAATGAAATGATGATACACTGCCACACAGGATCCATCCAAGTTTTGTTTGTTGAGCGAGTGGTTGACCTTGATGGATACCTTCTAACATAATGCTTGCGTAGATATCAGCACCTAGTATAATGTCAACTGGGCGACTGATATAAAATTGTGGATCGGCGAGAGGGATGCCTTCTATATGGTTCCATGTAGGTTTATCAAATGACGCATTAGGTAACTTTTTGATTAAGTTGTTTAGGATAAGTACTTGTACGTCGAGTGAATATTCATAGCAAGTTGATTGACAGTTTATGGTTAGCATTCCTTTGCACATATTACTTCTTTCTCCTACTCCAAAAATTACACCCTTGTATGCTTGTCTTTTCAACCCTAACATTTGCGCTGCATTTTCAGTAATAAGCGATATCTGTGAACCTTGATCAATAAGAGCTCGAAGAGTTAGGTAGGTGCCGTCGGCGGCTTTGACATTCAATAATGCAGTTGATAATAAAATTTCCGATTGTTCTTTTTGCGACACATGTGCAATATTACCGGCGTTATTATTCACGTTATGCTTATTATTCATTTCTCTATTGAAGTTACTCGGTCTCACGTTCGCGTTACCGGTGCTTGAAGGTTGCTGATTTGCAAAGGTTTCATGTAGCATGCTGTTGTGAAATTGCTGGCAAAACCGACACCTTTTAGGTGAATAGCATGGTTTACCGTAATGTGGATAAAGACAATTTTTGCAAACATTTAGACCGGTTACTGTTTCTGATCTCATTATCGCATTCATTTCCATAAATTTAGGGCACATAAACAGTCCATGTCCTTGTTGACATAGAGGACATGATCTGTATGGGTTTGGTGCGGATGATACATGACACGATTTGTTCCATGGTTTATTAAAAGCTGTTTGATTCTGATTCACACTGTAGGTATTTTGGCCGCGAGGCTGATTCTGATTGTAGTTATAATTAGTATTTTGATAACGGGCTTGACTTTGGTTGCTCATATTTTGTTGGTTAAAATTGTTGCGGGGCTGATTCTGATTAGCGAAGAATGGCTTTCTTGGAAATGATCTTTGATTCATGGGGTTAAATGGTCTTTGATTTATGTGGTTATATGTTCGTTGATTTACGTACTCTTTTTTACGACGTTGTTCGAGTGTGCTAAACTTGCTCTCGAAGAAGCTTAACAAATCTCGCAGATTGGGTATATCTCTAGGCCTTTTTAGCGTTTGTAAATAGTTGTCGTGAGTTTCTGGGTCGAGTTTCAGAGCTAAAATGTGTTCGAGAATCGGGTCCCAGGTACTGACATCGACACCTAGGTTTTTGATTCCTTCTAATGACTCAAATGTTATGTCATGCATCTTTTGTAGTTGTGTTAGCGACGGAATTTGCATATTAGGTAAGTTCAATATCTCATTCAAGTATGATTGAAAGATAACTTTATTGTTAGCGTACCTTTTTTGAAGTAATTCCCATGCTGTTAAATAGTTTTCGGCGCTGATAGTTAAATGCTGAATTAATTTCTCGGGTTCGCCGCGAATCTTGCTTTTCAGGTGCTGCATTTTTTGCGCTTTAGGTATATTGGAGTTAGAGTGAATAGCGTCAATGAATTGATCGCTGAATGATTTCCACTTTTGGTAATTACCTGTAAATGTAGGGATTTCTATTTGCGGAGTAGATTGTTCACGATGGGCTGCTGCATGCAGCTTGATATTTAATGCTTTTTTGAGATCGAAAAACGTCATCTCGTGTTGGGTGAAAGCTTCTTGATAGTCGTCGTTGATATTTCCGTCTGCCTCTTTCTCTATTTCCCAATGTAGATTGTCGATTGCTCTCCAACGGTTGAGTAATTCGGAAAGTGTATCCTTTAATTCCCACTGATCTGATATGATGTCTACCTCTACTGAGTTAACCGACCTCATAAACGCTTTAAAGTTGATAAATTGGTTTCGCAACATGTCGTCAAGTTTGCTGGTAGTACCTGTTGAAATACGTACTTGGTTTCGGTGGTTGTTTTGTGGTTGCTCATGCTCTGCGAATGTTAGTCGTTTCTCCTGCGCCTGATATGTTTTCTCCGTATCCTGTACCTGCTCTGCAAATAACTCACCTCCTCCTTGTTTACTTGATCCTGCTACCGCTACGATGTTATAGTCACTGTTCGACTTTGCTGATTTTTCGGCGATATAGGACTGTACTTCCTCATAGAGGTTTTTAGTTTGTTCATACTCATTACGTGCAAAATATGGACGTTCTGCGTCGTGAAATGGTGCTAGTTTTTTTATGATTTCTGTGATAATCAACCCAGTAAGCCTGTAATGTGTCTAGCTTTCGTTTATAGTAGCCTGGCGTTGACCTACGCTCATCCCCATCTTTCTCGATATTGATAAAAAGTTTTTGTATTGATTGATAAATCTCTGTTTGAGTGTCAAAAATTTCTTCCATGATTACTGATACTGATATTGATATAATAATGTAAAATCTGCCTTACTTGATATTTGGATACTCCCTGCTGACCCTGATACTCCTTGATAATGCTGATATTCCCTGATATAATGACACTGTAATCCTCGATAGCTCACACTATGCACTGTTTCACCATGTGGTCCGAGCCTTTACCGACCCGAAGGCTCGAAGGACCAAAATGTTTGATAGGTTTGTTGCGATGATAGTAAAACTTAAGATTTCATGATTAAAATGTTTAATTGATTAATGATAATTGATTATGATATAAATGATAATTGATTATGTTGATATGATGATGTCTAGCAGTGAACTGAACTGGCCGCGGCCGGCACACACTCCGCTCGCGCCTCACCTTTGCTTAGTAAACAATTTTACTTATAAAGGTGTTCGGTTTACCCGAACACCATCAAGGACCAGGCCAAGATATTTTAGGTTCCTCTTCACCGGGATTCTAGAACCACCGACCAAGAGGCAGAAGGTTGCCGGCGGCGCTCGCCGAGATCCATAAAAACACATGGCCTCCGATTTATGGAGCGCTACTTCCAGACCCAGACGGCGGATGCGACTCACGACATGTGCGACACCAGCCGTAGCCACCATGGCTGCCTCACGGTACGTGCTCCCCCTGGCCGTGACAAGCATGTCGTCCGCGTAGCATGTCACGCCAAGGTTTCGGAGATACGTACCGCGAAGCACCCAATCGTAGCCAATGTTCCACAGGATCGGTCCGAGGACCGATCCCTGTGGGACGCCACACGTCATACTCCAATTCTGGGAACCCCCTCGAGTCTCATAGCTGATAGTTCTATTAGACAGGTATGCCGCTATTATGCGCCGAAGGTACGAAGGCACACGGTGGTATCTGAGGGCCTCATTGATGCAGGGCCAGGGCAAAGTGTTGAATGCGTTGGCAATATCTAACGACACTGCCAACATCACCGCGCCATTAGCTACCGCATCCTCTGACAAAGCTTTGACCCTGAGGATTGCATCAACAGTCGATCTTTCCCGCCTGAAACCAAACTGGTTTTCGTTCAAATCAGGTCCAACCTGTGTCAGATGACAGCTGAGGCGTGCCGCGATAATTCGCTCCAGTAATTTGCACACCTCATCGAGCAGTACGATTGGACGATAGGCAGATGGAGAGTCAGATGGACGACCCTCCTTCTGCAGCAGTACCAGCTGACCCAACTTCCAACTCTGAGGAAACTGCCCTCTCTCGAGACAGGCGCTAAAGAGGCCACGGAGCCTATCACCAAGGGCACACATTGCGAAAGCCCACGCTCTGCCAGGAATGCCATCCGGCCCAGGAGCGGTATTCTTTTGGCACATGCGCCGTACTACCATTTTAAGTTCCACCGCACGCTGAGTGACACTGAGCTTAGTATAGTTGACCAGTTAGTACAGTTGAGCGACACTGACCATAGTAAAAGAACACGTTTCTGAGCTAAAAGTGATGGTTTTTAGGAGAGGCCTATGTTCAGCAGTGGACATCGTCGTAGACGTGATGAAAGGCATATTTATTAAAACTCTCAAGTATCAAACTTATGAGTAAAGAACAAAGTGTACAAAACATAATCACTACATAGTATAAAACAAAGTCGCTTTTTCTGTCCCTATTTCCCTTTGTATACTTAAATCTTTAAAACTACGCAACGGATTTTGATGCGGTTTTTTTTAATAGATAGAGTGATTCAAGAGGAAGGTTTTTATGTATAATACATGCATAATATAGCCGTGCGAAGCCGGGGCGGGTCGCTAGTCTTATATAAGTTAATAACATAATATACTCTTATATCTTTTTAGACATCATCTCAACAAAAACTTATCGATGATTACATGAAAAATATGGAATTTTGCATCAAAGAAAGCAAAATAAGTGAAGAGGACTTAAGCAAGTTAGATTCAATGAAAGAAATACCTGATAATGGAAACGCAAAGTGCTTTTTTGCCTGTGCTTATAAAGCAACCGGACTAGTAAGTTTACAAGTTATTTGTCAGACATATAAAAAGAGTCACTACCAATGAAAACAGCTGAAATCACTATCACGAAAAACAAGTAGCTAAATAAACAGACAAACACACTGAAAACATCGAGGCCAAGTTAGTAAGATAGTTAAAATCTAAAAGAGGTTAAATTATGGGGGAAATAAATAAAGCGGTAACAATAAATTCTAACATTATGCTAAAACATGATAAAACAGAGCACGCAATTCCGGCTATCCTAGTTTCTTATTCTAAAATTTTAGAGGATTTACTCCTTGATCTAGTGTTGCCGGCCCCATCGTAAAGTATAACCGCAAAGATATTTAATACTGTAAATATGGATAATCTTATTAATGGTAAGTCTACAACTACTTCTTTTTTGTTTTACTTTAATCAATAAATTTTAGCAATTTTTTCAATCAAAATCTGAATCACTATCACACTACTGCTAATATTATCGTTTATTGTTGCTTAAAAAACAATTAATCAAACAAATATTTAAACAAACGAATAAAAGAACTGTCAAAGCAGACGATTAACGAATTCCCGAGTAAGTAACAAAACAAACAACAGCACGTTGAGAAAATCGATGCATCTTATGTAAAACAGGCAGACAGACGGACAATAAAGTGATCTTACAAAGTTTCCTTTTTTTACGTTTTGAGGTACGGAACTCTAAAAACTGTAGATTTGGAGGCCAGAACCAAAAACTGGGAGAAATTACAAAGAAATATAAATCTACAGTTAAAATTATAGGGTTGGTTACTGTTTTGATCTCAAAATTGCTCTGCATAGTTGCATTTATCCATAAAATATATGCCTATACAATAAATTAGTATTTGATCCTATACGAGTATGCACATAATCGCACACCCAAGGTCATGAAATGACTTGCCCAATTACACTGTGTGCACGGTCCAATGCCTCCCCTATCATTACCACAGCTAATGATCTTTATTCACCGCGTTTTTGTATGGCTCTCGTAAATGAAGCTACACCAATTTTGAAAGTTGGAATTGTTGGCAAAACACCGATTTGTTATGTTTTACCTACTTGAGTGTTTTATAGGAAGCTATTAAAATGCAAATAGATGTTCTACCTACCCATTAGATAGATAATTCTATCGTGTATCCATTCTTGGAAGTGTCTTGTTTGTAACAACGGCAGTATAATCTTAATTCTATGGTATCTTTATAATGTTTTTTTAATAGTTTGAAGTTTGAATTTGATACATGAGACTTTATCACGAGTTGTCAACGTTTGGATCAAACGTTACATACTGAGTATTTCAATACAAACATTGTTTTTTGTATACACAGCTATATTATTTTTCCATTTTTACCAGTTTGGTCCCTTCGTTGTTTCCACATAGGGTCAGGTTAAAAATAACGTTTACTTTAGTAATTAAAATTATCATTTGTTTGCTCGGGTTTTGGTTCAAGTTAGGAATAATCCTCTGGTTTGGCTCGCGCATTATCGCTTGTGTTCCTTCCGGTAGTATTTCTTTTTTTAGAAAATTAACGTTAACAACTCGTGATGGTCAATGTCCAAACTCCATACGACTTCTCTAATTATCCTCATACTTTGGAGTTTGGACATTGTCCTCTATCCTCTAGATCACTTGAATTTTGCGTAATGCTGCGGTTCAAAGTCAAAGGTTATTATAGTATCCGAAATGAAAGGCACGGACATTCGATTCAGACTGTTTATTAACAACTGGAGGGTAGGTGACAATTATAAAAGTACCGACATACACTACAGTTATAAATCTGCGATACATTTTCATTTAAAACTATGAACCTTTGTCAGTACATAGGTTAATCGTTTTAAATGAGGCTCTACTTTATCAAATTTTATTTGGAATTAGAAAAATAAATGCTTTATCAGTATAAAGCATTTATTTTTCTTTTTTTTCCAAATAAAATTTTAAGTAGTTACAATCAGGCAAGAAAAGTAGAGCCTCACCATAGAGTTCTAATTGCTATAACTTTAGCTATAAATAGGTTTATTTTTGTTATTATTTAAGCGGTTATTCAAATTTAGAGTTCTTCAACCTAAGCAGAATGTTAAAGCCTAGCTCGAGGTCAACAGTTGTTAATAATTTAAATTTTAAAACTCTACGGTAGGCACAAAATCTAGTTGCCGACTGCATTCGGCCATATTTTATGGTATCGATTTCTTTCAGTTGAACGGAAAAGGAATGTTTTCACCCGACGGAGCATTGAAAATTGTTAAGACCTACTTTAGTGATGACGATGAAAAATTGAAAATTACTAATGACTTTATTGAGGCTTGTGAAGCAGGCAAGTTCTAATTAAGTTAAACTAATAGAAAAAACGTAGCACGAGTATTGAGCGAGAGTTAGGGTTGCCAGGTGTGCTTAAGGAAAAAACCGGACAATTCTTTCAACTCACTTAATCCCGGGGAATTAATTTAATGCATTTTTTGCCAAAATAAAATTGTAGTTTTCAGCTTATCATCAGGTAGATTATCATATTATTATGGATGAAAATTGAAGAGTGTTACAGCAACGATTCTATCTTTTGACAGCAGCTTTTTTTTGTAAAAACGTATTGATATCTACACTAAACGCCTAGGCCTGTTTGACTAAATCCACTACTGATTAGTTAGCTGTCAATTCACTTTTTATACTCGACAGTCTTTTGTCCGGTTTACTATGATTTTTGACTGGACAACCGTAATAAAAACCTAACTATCTCTCCAGTCCAATACCGGATAACTGGCAACCCTAGCGAGGTCTTAGTTCTGGAAGACTAACAGATTGATTTCGTTTTAGTTAATGATGTTGCTGTATCAGATGGTGAAAAGGGTTGTGATAGAGCAGCTTTATTATTTAGCTGCACTAAGGAAAAGGCACCTCTGGTAAGTAAACATTTAGAAATAAGTTAATTTTAGTAAAAACAGCCGTTGTCATAATTGCAGACCAACCGTAGAGCTCTAAAACTGCTACTATAAGAATGTTTTCAAATGAAGCAAGATAAGGTTTTGCTCGAGTTTAATTTGAAGTCTTTCAACTCATTATTTTTTAGATATTATTAGAATATCGAGGTACTTAACTAGTAAAAGTAACAAGTATTTAACTTCTGTTGATACTTCTGTATCAACAGAAGTTAAATCAAAAAAATAATGTTATAAATAACTATGTTAAGTATAGATAAATGTTATTAATTAATTTCATTGTATTTTTCCTTTGGCCTAATATTAGTTTTTTGTGACTTTAAAATGAATAAAACGAATAAATTATACATTATTTTTTTATCTATGTCATAAATATCTAAAAAAATATAGGTATTTAGCATTTAGAATTTACTTTTGAGTAATTATAAGCAAAGTGAACAAAAATGTGCCAAATTGTTAAATAATATCAGTTATAATATTATAGTTATAATTTAAAGTTAACCAGGGTTATCTAGAGGATCGGGCTAGGGTATCCTGATAGTGAAATCTAGTAGTTGCTTCTAATAATTAAAGTTTTCATTTTAATTTTCAGTTTAATTTTATCTAATGAAGATCAAGATCCATCTACAACATAAATGTAGCTGAGCAGATATATCTACAAAAACATAATGTCTATAAAAACAATTCATTAAGCTTATTAAACAATTTTGTCAAGTAACTATACCAATGTCTATTATTTTGTCATTTAACTCGAATATCCATGTAAAATTAATAGGCCATATAAAGAACAAATTTTGTTGATTTTTAAATTTGCAGGAAGTAATTTAAAAAAATGATCGTGATTCTAATTAAGATAAGTTACCTTCATATTTTAATTAAAAACTATATCGTATGTTTGAAATTATGTAAAATTGATGATTTAGGCTAGATAAAAGAATATTAAGTGATATGATCTGAACAGTTCCATGCAACATTTAAATAAAATCACCTGGATTAGATCGTTCTTAGTAGGTAGTTACATTTTGGTGAGGATAACAGCCCCTTTTGGTGTTAAAATGTGGACTATCAAGCTGTTATTGGTTGTTTCTGCAGCACTTTATGTAAATGTAAGTATCTTTTTAATCTACTTTAAACTTCATAACTCAGAGATAGACTCTGTCCCCCTTATTCCAAAATAGTCCGAGATGTGGATTTAAACCATACATTTAGATACAGATTTACTCGTGAACTACAGTCTAAACACTATCCCTATAATAATCTATAGGGATTATAGTTCGTTCACGAGTAAATCTGTGTCTAAATCTAAGGTTTAAATCCACATCTTGGACTATCTTTAAACCTCGTTTTGGAATAAGAGGGTGTAGACTGTTGGTTCACTTAAAGTTAAAACTCACAAATAAAAATTATAATTGTAAGTAAAATCTTGAATTATAAAGGCACTGACAGAAGAAGAAATGAAAACCGAACTAACGAAGTTGATAATGAAATGCACCAAAGACCATCCCGTGGAGATGACGGAATTAATGGCGCTGCAACAACTACAAGTCCCAAAGAAGAAAGAGGTCAAATGTCTGTTGGCCTGTGCTTATAAATTAGAAGGAATTGTGAGTAGCATAAACGATAAATCTATTTAATATCTAGGTGTTGTCTACACTTGATTAAAATCCCATGTAAATATAATCGACCGCACAATCCAGATTGAAAAAAAAGGTTTATTGGTATATTGGTCTGGCACTACAAAAGAAGAAAAATAACTTTCGAGTTTTTAAGAAGTAGGTAACATACATAAATTAATTGAGATAAGTTATGTCAATGCATAAATTACTAGAAAATGCTACACCGGCCAAAATTACAAACCGTTTCTTTTTGTTTATGTCATTGTATCAAAATATCGTTTTTCGGTAAACCAGTTTTTGAATGATATTTTTTGTTTATTAGTTTTGGGATAAAAAGTATCATATCATAAGTATTACCTAAGTCAAAGTAATAGCAATTTCTATTTCCAATTCTAGTTTTATCTTGCTGTTTCAGTCTGATGAAGTAAGAAACTAACAAACACATAGATATTTGCGTTTATAAAATGAGTGTGGAATAACATTTTAAAATAGCAATTTGTACCTAGCCTACACGATATAAATGAATGAAAGTATAACTTAGTGTGGTATAGGTATAAGTTCCACAAAATATTGTACTGTACGCCCAGAGTGTGGTGAGCTGTTGTGTCTACTACTTATAACAATATTATCGGCTCATGTACACAGTTAAGAGGCGAGTCCCTAAAAACGTCATTTACTATTTTAAAAATATTGAAGAACTCCCTGCATTGTAAGACACTAAAAAGAATTCTCGATAGCTTATTAGATGAGTCTACAGTTTCACTGTCAGATATTTTGAAAATAATCCATAGTTTTTGAAAAAACAATTATTAACTTTGATGAAAAACATCGAAATCGACCTTTTCTATTTTAAGTATCTGTGCTACTTCGTTGTTATATTTGAAAATATTTTTGGTTAAATTGTGAGACAAAAGTATAGAGAATGCATTCATCATTGCAGTTTTTTACTTATTGAAACCAAATAATAATAATCAATGCCGAAACATAGATATTTTTTTTGGTTAAAATCATTCCTCGCTGCCCATACATTTTAGTATGAAGCCGTAGTTCGTGACATTTCGCTTTATATTAGATGTCGCGCGGCGCAAAAGTGACAGTGTCATCTCAGTATTCAAGGTGAGAGCACGTCCATTTGTTTCCCGACATTTATTGTTTGACCTGGCATAAGGGTGGGGTGCGAGTGTTGCACACGACAACTAATTTGTAATTGTACCTATTCTTCGAGCAAGGAGTCGAAACTAGGTATAATCTGCGCACAATGAGAATAGGATGGAACCTTGTCAAAGTAAATCGAAAATGACAGTTTATAAATACATATATAAATAAATATTGCAGGACATTCCACACATCGCCATCTAGCCCCAAGCTAAGTAACTAGACTTGTGTTATGCGTGCTAGCCAACGGATATACTACATATACTGGGTTATTGCAAATTATACTAGCAAGCCGTTGAGGGCTACTTCTGTGCACCCAAACCAACAACTTTTGTTCTACGACTTTTAGAAATTCGAACTTTTTTTCGAAAATTTTGAGGTTAGGTTTACCTGAAAATCAGCTGTTCCTTACACGGAGAGGTCAGTAACCTCAAAATTTGACTTATTTTTTAAGTTTCATGTACTGTTTTTGGTCTGAATGACCTTTGTTTTATAAAATCAGCAAATACCTACCTACTTATAAAAATTTGTAAATATATACTTATAATACATAGAAATAACCAGACCACAGACAAATATTTAAGCATAAATACTTGTCTGAGGCGGGAATCGTACCTGTGTGGCAGTCCGGCATGGTGACCATTGTGCCAACTGGGTCGTCTTCAAGTAGCGTTAGCATAAAAGTTCTGAATAATGGGTAATTCGTTTTGTTGTAATTAGTTATTTTTTATTTATTCATATTTAGTGTAGCTACATATATAGTATTAGGCATTTCTACTGTATGTGAAGACTTCACGGACAAACATACATACTGACACATATACGGGTCAAACTGAGAACCGCCTTTTTTTGAAGTCTGTTAAAAATACACAAAAATGTTTCATGGTTGTAATCCTTTCAATAATAATGTTTAGGAATATTTTTTTTAGTTATTCCAATTATTATTCCCCAATGCCACTCATATGTGCTTCATGGGAATCATCATCAGAGCTTTGACTTTCTTCAGAAGTATCGCTTTCTGAAAAAAATGAAGTTGATGCAGCCAAAGTTCCCTCACCTCGGATGCGTGACACCGTGTTTTAGATATGCTTGTTGCTCGTTCGGTTATTTTTTTTTGTATTTTTGAACAAACCCATAGTTTTGTCAAAAAGATCTCTTGACAATGTAATTCCCGAATTACTAGATTCGTGATCCACAGCCAACTATGTCATCATTTTCAATGCGTTAGAAAAACCGACTTCGTTCCTGATCGAAATATCTATCGACTGCCAGAACTATTTGAGGTGGTTGACTATTCAAAGTTTTACCCCATTTTCCACTCATTATCACTAAATCACTAAAATAATCACGCAATAATTAATTACATAAATCTAGCATTTATAATAAAACAAACCACAATTTAAAACAACACAAACCACGGTCGGAATTTACGAGTATTATTTGTTTATTTAATCACTTCAATAAGCACAGTCCTTATGTGCTCGTTTTATTTATAATTTTGGAGAAAACATTTTTTTAAATGAAATCGCCATTGCTCCATAGACAATCTACCACAGACAATAATATTTTTTCTTTAAATCAATGGGTGGTTCTGTTTCAAATCCGCGACACTATGACCGTGCAAATAACTAATTTATACCTAATTATTATTCAGAACTTTTTTTCTAACGCTACTTTTCTGTCATTTTCGATTTACTTTGACAAGGTTCCATCCCATTCTCATTGCGCGCGGGTTATAATGTGATATTGATTATTTATTTTAACCTAAGAAATAACTGTTTCTATATTTCATTTTAATTTTTGACATAATTATGACGGGCAAACATAGACAAAAAATTAAATACTTCATGGACTGTGGTTTTTTACCTTTCGATATAGGGCATTACAACAAACAAATAATGCCTTCACACCAAACCTCTAAAGCGTCTCGGAAATGGGATATTTGAAGAAACGTTTATCCTACGATTTTATAAAAGTTCGCGGTGCACTTTGAGACCCATACCCTTCGATAGAGGGCATTACAGCGAAAAAATTATGCCTACACAACAAACCTCAAAAGTGTCACGGAAAAGGACGCGGTGATACGTCTTGTAGAAATACTTGGTCACAATGCTTTTATTTGAATATCCCGTTTCTGAGCTGTTTTAGAGGTTTGGTGTAAAGACATTATTTTTTTATTGTAATGCCTTTTATCAATAGGTATGGGTGTCAAACTGCACAGCGGCATTTTAAATTACTATGCCGGTTGTGTCCAAAGATCTTTACATTTCGATCTCTAATTGGATAGGTATGTTTTACAAACAATTTGCGGGAAAGACTAGTATTTGACGTTCCTGCCTTTTGCAGGACTTTTTTTTTTTTTTTTTGGTTTCTCTAAAGAAATTAAAATAGGAATTTATTGAGCTGTCAAAAATTAAATAAAAATATGGAAAAGGTATGATTTAGGTAGGTAGGATGTATTGAAATTGTAGCTTATTTTTATATTTTAATCCTATATATCGTAACTTATTTTTATTCAAGTTTAATAATAATGGGAAAAGTAAAAGGAAATTACTATAAATCCCAAAAAAATAAAGGAAGATTTAAGACAAACCAGTAACTATAATGTACTCATCTTTTTACCCAACTATATCGAATATTATAAAGATTGGTAGGTGTTTTGCCTGAATATTTATATAATAATATATGATGCCGATACCGACACGTTTTAACCTGTTTCTTAGTAGGGCACATAGGTACATACGAACGTTTATGTGTGAATTTTCAATATATAGAGACGGATGTAATAATTATTTCGCATAATTATTATTATAAAAATATATAAATATAAAAATTATTATAGTACAGAACATTTACTTATTGACAATTTCGTTATCAAACAAAATACCCAAAAAACGTACACTCTGACCCCACCCTTTCCCGCCAGCTACTTACTACCGGACTGCAGTTTTGCGATGTGACAAGTTAAATACTACATACATTGCGTGTTTTCTATGATATTCATAAACATCCTACAAAGACGAACGCTTGATGAATATGTAACTTGTACAAAATGTACGATGCATCGAAAGTAGATTTATTTGTTTCCAGGGTGCGTAATTTTAATACTGCGTTGCACCTGTGTGGCTAGAAAATATCAATGTGTGTGTTCTATCAGAAGTTCCCACGGTCAAGGATTACAGGCTTAAACAATAAATGATTTCTATTCTATTCTAATTGCAAAAAATATCTGAACTGCGTGACAAAATTCACCCAACTCTATCTATCACTTAGCAATATAAAAGCAAAAACACTCAGTTAAAATTTACTACCTACGATTAGCAAGGCGTTTTTTACTAACTTAGTTTAAAGGTTTTATTTTAGATACATGTTTAGCCTTTTGAGAATTATTAGAAACACTAAAATCTTAAAAAACCGTTTTTTGAGTTTTGGTGGTTTATACATGCTACTTATTAATCTTTACTTACAGATAAACAGCAAAGGTTTATATGATATAGAACACGCATACAGTATTGCTGAGCTTGGTAAAAATGGTGACGAAAAAAGATTGGAAAATGGAAAGAAAATGGCTGATGTTTGTGTCAAAGGTAAAGAAATAGACTTTACGAACGCAATAACGTAGGTTGCTATTCATTTTATAAAACTGACTTTTAATTTCAGTTAATGAGGTGGAAGTCAGTGACGGTGAAAAGGGTTGTGAAAGAGCCGCCCTCATTTTCAAGTGTACATTAGATAATGCGCCTAAGGTAAGTCCTATTAAATATAACTTATTTTTGGTACTTAAAATATGTTCTGACTGAATTTATGAAACCTTAAGAAGTTTCAACTACACAACTATGTGGGTCTCACATGTTAAACAAGCGCGGCAGACTCATGGAAAGACGAACTTGAAACCTATTCAAAGATTTGTCAGATATCGCTATTAACCGGGGTGTGTGGAGGGAAGAAAAGAGTGTCCTTTGCTTATCAGGGGGACAAAAATTTGTTTAATTATTTGATTATTTAGTTATTCAGTGGTGTAAGTAATTGAAATTTTGGATGGGGATAATAGATATGTAGCTGCAATACTAAACTGTATCCCCCGATTTTGTAATCAATCGTTTTTTTAAATTGCTTCCATAAGAACGCAATTTTAAAGACGTATCCACATCAAACCGGCTGATTATTATGATGAAGTCTCAGTAAATCAGTCTAACAAATGCCTTATTTGATTTTATTTTGAATGATGATTTTCTTTTATTTACAGTTCGGATTCAAGGTGTAAATATTTTCAATTGGGTTTCTTACTTTGACGGGATTAATGCTCCACGAACATTTTATAGGTTTCAGGAAATGATACCATTAAAAATCTACTTATTATTAAACAATGAATAGTGAATAAAGTTTGGTTTGAACTTTTTCCATGGTTTTATTTTGATAATTCTGCCATCTATGTAAGAATACAAGAACTAAATAGTCGCAGTTTCATTTGCGGTATTATTGCAGTAGGGTTTCTCGACGACTCCTTCCATTTATTTAGTTCAGAACAAAACCAAGAGATGACAGCACTTGTAAACTTTGACTAAAATTCATGGATGTAATAAATTACAAACGTACCTATAGTACAAACGTATCCACATGCCGTAATTTTTCCAAAATAAAAAAAATCTATCACCTGGTCTTATACGAATAATAGACAGTTGCTCATAGTTAGGTAGTTACTAAGTTTCAAAAGAATAATACTGGATCTTTTAACAATCATAATAAGTTGATATGTTTATACATAAATAAGAGGAGTTACGGAATAAATATTCTTAATTTAATACTGGATTCAATTGATTATACAAGCCGGTTAACCTTAACCCCTAGGCTGAATAGTGACGAAATCATAAATGCCAGACTCTCAATGAAGAAGTCGTATGACACACTCGCTCGGAACGGGAGCAAGTTTTTCAACACCCCTGCGCTGCGTGCGCTCACGCAGGCAAGCGGGTCTGCGCCCTGCGCCCGCACACATGTCGACCGGCAGGCAACTTCATTCGCATCTCGACGGAACCACTCAGTAGTCCCAACTTCACTCGTTAGTCGAACACCGATCGGTTCTTTGATGACGTTTGCGTACACAATTGATTGTTTTGTCAATATAAATGTGTGTTTGTTTACTTTTGCACATGTCAGTGTTTGATTCAGTGATCTGTCGGTTTGGTGTGAAGTGTTTGTGTAGTTGATCAATTTGACAGGATTCTTTGTCGGTAAGTTGAGATTCATCACTTATTAACTTGTCGTCTACAATAAAACAGCTGTCTATTGATCAGCAATTTAAGTATTGTGAACACAGTTAAGTACCTATATTTATGACATTCTTTTGCCTCAGACCATGATGTCAGTTTTAAATGGTCTTGTTCTAATTAGATTAGAATTATCTCTTATTCTAGTAGCAGTAAATTAATTGACACTCAGGTATAAAAAGTCTTTTAGAATTTCTTTAAACACTTTTATATTTTAATGGTATAGGAATAAAACGTCTTCCCTCATCGTCATTATAATCTCCTGAATGACTTGATTGTACGTATTTAGGCTTACGCACTATTTGCTTCGGTTTTTCGAAGTTAATGGTTTTTAAATCAGTTTTTCGTAATACTCTCTTCTTAATAGTATTAATTTTATCTTGTTCGTTGTCTTTACTATTCTGAGACCATTTCATTAAAGAGTTTTTCATGAAATTAGCTGTTTCTGTTTGGTTTCTTAAAGAGTCTTCGATAATTGCGTCTGTGTGTCTTCTTCTTCTGCGTCCAGATACAACGCCTAGTTGGAGTAGCACAGGGTTTGTTACTAAGGCCGCTGCGGCTCCCAATAAAGCTATGCCAGCGATGGGCCATAGTAAAGATTTAGTTGCGAGGGCCTAAAACATTAAACGACTATGTAAGCAAAATTGTAGCATCCTTACAAAATTTATTAAAACAAACAAACAACAACAAAGATACAAACAAAACAACACATTATAAAGAACAATGATTTAAAAAAACTTTCTATTTTACTAAAAATAACTCCAGATTTAATAATTCGGAAGCGATGTTAAACTTACATGATCGTAATGTTTATGGTGACCATGACCGTAGCCATGGCCTATGTGATGTCCCGGGATGTGATGATGACCGTCATGGAAATCGTAATGATGATCAGGTATGGAGTAATCATAGCCATGACCATAGTGAGGCTCGTCATAGTCAGTGTAGCCGTAACCTGTCAAAAAGTTATAATAAACAGTTTAAAATTGATAAGTATCAGTAAGTTATTTTCGAGTTCAAAAATAGACGTTCAGTTTTAAAATTAAAATCTTTCGATTTAACCTTTAACCCTTGTCATGGTGTTGTTGTTAGGATTGATAAAAAAAATGAATTAAAACAGTTATATTTTACTTTTGGGAAAGCATCTTTGAATATATCCAATTTAGTAAATATATTAAGTCATTACTAAATACCTATTTGAATTCTAGCAGAGTGATTAATTAAAAAAACAGCAATGATTACCAGAATGTTCATGATGCAGTAGACCTCGACTGTGGCTGGATCCTGATAAAGCACTATCAGGAACTTCCTGTGATAATCATGATTCATTAATTTATCATTATAACTGGACAATAAATAATATAGGAGTTATGCTAATTAGGGTAATTACTAATTATTGATGTTGCAAAATAAATTGAATTAATAAAACATATGAGAACTATGATAAATAAAATCTTAAATCAGAACAAGAACAGCTAGACAATTGACAAAAACAAAATAATATCGGAAATCTCTGAAAAAACAACTGATGAGTTAATAGAGCATCAGCTTGCGAAGATAACGGTCAATAGTTCGGTATTATTTTAAGGAATTTCTTTACACTGCTATTCTTCACAAATAATTTTAAGACCAGTTAATAAGGGCATTGTCTCTAAGTTATGGTTCGTTGCGTCTTTGTAACGTCGACTACGCCCTTTTCACACGGCCCTTGTCTTTCTTGTATAACGACCTCTTTGGTTACATCAAGGTATTTATCTACTTCGCAAATTAGAATGTTAATAAACCCTTACGCTTGACCATTTTAGATAATTAACTCAATAGTTTAAAAAGACCATTAAAAACACGTTAAACTTATTTTTTTGGCGAAAAGTATCATTTAGTTTCTTTACTAGTATATTTACTTAGTTTTTCGTTTGCAATAGTTAGTTTTTTTATTTTGAAGTTTGCAATACTTATTGCCAATGTTTTGCTCCATTGCGCAGAGCTTTTTTTGCTTTAGTTTATTCAAATATTTAAATATATAAATCGCTGTTGTGCGTTTCTGTACAAACGTTGAATTTTGATGAACGTTCATACATTTTTTCATTATAAATTCCGATGCGTACAATCAGAATATCAAATGCCATGAATAGGAGAGCATGAGTCACATGTTTACCTTTTATACCGGGTTTGTGTTGAGAAGATTATTCATTTCTACTGAGAACCAATCTCTTGTAAACCGATCGACTGATATGTATGGGGATTTTATTCTTTGAATTTTCCTTCTGACTCTACATAATTTAAGTGTTTTGGTATTTTAAAAGATTCACTCTACTTCCTTGTAATTTGTTCATAAAATATTTATAGGTATCTAACCTCTACCTTCGAAAGATAATAGTGGAATTGTTTTATATAAGTACTAAATACTAGCTGTCCCGGTAAACGTTGTTTTGCCATATACAATAAAAAACAATTAAGGAAAAAAAAAGAAGTTGTTCGATTCTCAGACCTAACGAGTTTACACAAAAAATTTCATACAAATCGGTTTAGGCGTGTATGGGAGTTTGGCATCTAACACCGCGACACGAGAAGTTTATATTATACTAGGGATATAGATTAAGAAGAAGAAGGATGAGAGAAGATTGCATGCAGCGGAGATGAGAATGTTGAGATGGATGTGTGGAGTAACGAGGATGGATAAAATAAGGAATGAGTATATTAGAGGAAGCCTGAAAGTAGCAACGATTACTGAAAAAGTAAAAGGGAACCGTTTAAGTTGGTATGGACATGTGATGAGAAGAGAGGAGACGCATGTAACTAGAAGAGTGATGAGTATGAATGTAGAGGGATGGAGAGGAAGAGGACGACCGAAGAAAAGATGGATGGACTGCGTGAGACAAGACATGAGAGAGATGAATGTGAACGATGAGATGACGACTAATAGGAGTGAATGGAAGAAAAAGACATACTGCGCCGCCCCAAAATAAATTGGGATAAGGGCAGGAAGATGATGATAGACTAAGATTTTTGTCCAAACTACTAATTACTGGTGTAAAATTAACATTTACGTAAATAATATTTTTCCAGTGGGATTTATATAATCTCGCAATTTCATTGTAATTTATAACAATCTTAGACTGTTTAATCATGATTTTAGACCATACAGTATTTGTTAACTCAATGTAAAAGACTGTAAAATTATGGTTCATCTAATACTTTCTGAAAGAAAAATTTCTACATGTTTAATTTATGTATATCAAGCAAGGTAACAGTATAGAGGTCGGGGCCGTCGTCGTCGGCTTCCCGTCACGGGAAAGAATCGCGGGAATTTCTGACGCATGTCAGATGTGACCTCAGATTGCCTTGAGAGATTGTTGCTCTTCTTTACACCAATTATGTTGTTAGGCTAAAGCTCTTTGTACAATTCGGTGAACTGTATTCTTGGAAAATTAGACGATTTGAACCTAACATCTATTTTTACTAACTAAATTAAAATTTAAGTTATTTTTGTGGTCCATTGAAATAAAAAAAAATACTTATACTATAACTTAGATTTGATAATTATAATTATGGCACAGCTATAAAACATCACCTATCATTTTACTTTACCGATCAAACTAAAGCCTTTACAAAGTTAAAAGTTATTAATGTAAAATCACAAAGAAATTATGACCTTAACTCTAACTTAAACTCCTGCTAAAAATGTAATGGCCACAAAGTTGTTTAATCAAAATCGATTAAAACGAAATGATGCTCGTATATAAAGCCTAAAAAAATATGCAATCGAATTAAGAACCTCCTCTTTTTTTGAAGTCGGTTAAAACCTACCTACAGCCGAATGGACAAAATAAGATTCACCTTAACATGGGATGCAGTAAAACTAGAAACAAATAGCCAAGCTTTCGCTGGAGGAAAAAACCTATGGCAACAAGTATTGCAAAAATAAAGTCGTATTTTTATACGCAGGTATCAACGCTCGTATCAACGGGTAACTACTGAGTCACTCGTCCGCCCCAGCAAGTTATCAGGAATGTAGGCCAGATAGAATACATACATGTTCCCACAGAACAGGATTGACGTCAATTTTAATTACAAACTAGCGACCCGCCCCTGCTTTGCACGGCTATATTATGCATGTATTATTCATATAAACCTTCCTCATGAATCTGAATTAAAAAATCGCATCAAAATCCGTTGCGTAGTTTTAAAGATTTAAGCATCCATAGGGACACACAGCGGGAAGCGACTTTGTTTTATACTATGTAATGATATCACAAAATCAGATGTTATTTTGCTCCACTATCAAAAACTCAGATGGTATTTAATTGCTCTACTATGGCTAAGCTAATTGTAATGATTTTAATTGTGGCCTACCTTGAATTTGATTGGATTTTGTATGGGTGCTAAACTTGCATAGCGTTCTAGCCCTATGCTTTGTTTCTGCAGTGTCTTTACTTGACCATGGGTTAAATTCTGAAAATAATATTATACAAATTGTATTGTTTACATTTATTATTTCCCATTTAGTTTTGATATCTATACTAATGTTATAAAGAGAAAAGTTTGATTGTTTTTTTTAATTGAATAGGGTTCGAAACTACTGAACCGATTTTGATGAAACTTGGTTTAAGGATACATTTTTTAATTGGAAGTGACATAGGCTACTTTTTATTCCGATATTACCAAGGAATCAGGACTTACGCGGGTAAAACCGCGAGGTGAGGTTAGTTTTTTAATAAAGATAATTCTTTGCAACTTACAACAACATCATCAGTTGTGGCATACTCTCTAATTTGGTTATTAAAATTAGCATTATTTCCTTCACACTCCAAATAAACAAAAGTCCATAGCACAAACACCCCATACCAATTCAACCACATCTTTACCCGACTACCGAGGGTTATGTTTTTCACACAAGATTGTCAACGACACGTATAACATTGGAGCATCACTCAGTGCAGCAGTTGTATATAAAAACAAACTCCAATAAGAGGGGGTTGACAATTTGATAGGAGGCGAAAACAATGCAGTCCAAGATTTGGTCACAGTTTGTTGAATGCATTGCGTAGCCGTTTCACTTGGCTTTGTTCGTAATGAATATAATGATGGTCATGTTTGTTGAAGATTGTTACATGGTGGATGAACATCTCCGCGGATGATTTTCAAATTCCTTTGCCATGATACCTGTTTTCGTAATACAAAAGACTGTAAGCCCTTGTGATGTGAGTAATCCAAAATCCCGACGACATTCTCAAGCTCATACATGAGTCTTCATTTGTATCCTGATTAAAAGTCTAAGTAGTAAAACGTCTAATGAGCAATCTGCCTAGTTAACTCATCGCCCATGTAGCAAAACGTCTAACTATCAACAGGTCTATATAACAAAACGTATATTTAGAAAATCGTCAATTTCTTAAAATGCCGTGGCACTTAAACACAAAAATAAATATAATAATAATACCATGAAGGGAAAGTATTACATACAAACTCTACAGACTTAGCCCTGAACTTAGACTTAAAATTCTTTTATTCTCCAGTATACTTAAAAAAACCAGTAAGATTGTATCGCAAAGGATGAAAACCGATTTTCCTAATAATTCTTTAATTACTCAACGCAACGATTCCTCGGATATCATTGCAAAAAACTCGTCTGATAACTCGAACGGTAGAAAGCTATGCATTTCCTTAATGTGCAATGTTTTTCCACATAAGGTACTGTTTATAATAACTACAATATCCTGCTTTACAATCTTATAAATAGGGTTTAGTTTTCTTCGTAATGTTTTGTATCAGATGTCTATAGTTGCAGGTTGCAGACAATGGTAATGCACTTACGCAAACCGGTTTACTTAGCTAAGTGTTTTGTTGTATATGATTAAAATGATTTTATTCATTGAATGCAATGTGAGCTTAGGAATTACGTTTTAGCATGTCAGATTGCCATAAGAGATATTCTTGTCACAATTCAGGTACGTACAAAAAGTAGGTCTACTTAAATGTCAGTTTTATATCACTATTCACTACATAGTATAAAACAAAGTCGCTTTTTCTGTCCCTATTTCCCTTTGTATGCTTAAATCTTTAAAACTACGGAACGGATTTTGATGCGGTTTTTTTAATAGATAGAGAAACCTTCCTCTTGAATCACTCTATCTATTAAAAAAACCGCATCAATATCCGTTGCGTAGTTTTTCTAGATCTAAGCATACAAAGGGACATAGGGACGGCGAAAAGTGACTTTATTTTATACTATCTAGTGATAGTGATAACAGAAATACCTATATATGCCTCAAATATTCTTCTTCTAAATAAATAAAAAACATACGGCAGACAGACAGACATGACGAATCTATAAGGGTTCCGTTTTTTGCCATTTGGCTACGGAACCCTAATGAATCGCTGCCATGTACTCCTATGTACGCGCATAACATAAGAATGACTGACTGCACCAAATTGAATAATTCTTTTTTTGTGATCGTTATTAATTTTAAAATTTAAATTCTCGTGTCGCGGTATAGTAACCATATCTTCACCTAAACGGCTGAACCTATTTGTATGTCATTTTTGTGTATATTCGTTAGGTCTGAGAATTTTATTCCCTTATTTTTTTTTGTAAATTGCAAAACAATGTTTTCCGGGACAGCTAGTTAATAATTATTTCATTTTTAACCTTGTTTTTAATTAAAATGCGTCAGTATATCGCCCTTTTTCGTCAAAAAGTTCGAGTACCATTCTGAAATAAGTTTTCATAAAAAAGTATTAACGAAACGGAAGCACCTTCCCTCCGCATTACCGGAGGGGTCTGTTTTATTAGTTTTAAATTATTTATTTCGCCGCAACAGATTTACGATTGGCACTGCGATATATCAGCAGCCCGCTAATAAAATTTCTTTTGACTCTGATATAAGTGCAGATATACTGGATGTGGTACCAACATAAATTATTTGGTACACGATTAACGGCTCCCCTACTCTCAACGAACCTCCTGCCACGAATTATCTCATGATTATCGTCCCTCCCCCCTGAACTAGGGGAGACAAAAAGCGCTTATTTCATTTCATTTGAATTTTACTGCAAGAAACACTAGTAGATAATTAATTACCTACAATAAAAATCGACTCTAACCTAACAACCAAATCAATGATACATCATGTAGTTTTCTCCTTTGGTTTATCAATAGTTCTATCCAAACTGGAGGTTGTCCTTGCCTGCATTATTAGTGCAGACAGACATGGATAATCGTCGGTTTGGCATCCACATCTTAATTTGCTATGAAACTTGTTATTTTAAAGGGCTTCTATACGTGTTGGGTTCGGTTCCACACTCGCCTTCTAAAGGGGATCCATAGACCCGGGATGGGACATTATAATTAAATAGGTTAATCTAATAATAAATAATTCGTTGTTAATGTAGAGTTGAGAATACCACTTTTAGTTTAAGTTAATTGCGAACTGAATTTTCTAGATAATAGATAGATAGATAATATACAACACATTAAGGAACATAAAACACAGTAAAGTAATAGCTATAAAGTACAAGTTGCACAAATGGGCGGCCTTATCGCTGAAAGCGATTTCTAATAAGTAAGATAATAAGTATGAGTGAGTGATAATGAGTATGACACAGTCGTGCCTTTAACTTCGCGCGGTCGGCTAAAGTCGAAGGCACGACTGTATGCAGTTGATATTGACTTCACACGACTGCAGCCGGACTGCGTGCAGTTGATATCATGACTGTATGATGTCGAACATACAACTGCATGCTGTTAAATATATATCGACCGCGCGCAGTCGCTGCGATGCCTTCCGTCTGATGGCAGCCTAAGAGTGATAATAAGTATGTTCCAAGGTTTTAGAAGCATTCGACAAAGGAATTGTCTTCTCTAGTAGCCGTATATCCTTGTTAATCCTCGCAATTTCGAGATATCGCCCAGCAGGTAGCATTCAAACCCCCTCTTATTTTACGATCTTAAATTCTTCACGAGATCCATAGGTGAAAAAGTAACGGGTACTTTTTCAGAGCTACGAGTAGGTAGCTACGGAAAAAAGAGGGTTGAAAAAACGGTCCGACCGCGATTAATGGCTCATGTAATTATTTTTCTTGCTTCGGATACTTTTTTAGAGTAGGTAACACTTAAAAATACTGTTAAAAACAAATAAGGATCTATTTTGAAGGGATTAAAAATGAGTTAAAATTAGTCTTAAGGTGAAGTAGGACCTGAAAAACCCTATCCCTTTCCCACGCGCGCGCCGCGCGATGACTCTATCCCTTTCCCCCCAGTTTTAACTATTTTATGTAATTAAAAGACTCAAATGTATTTTAGTGAAAAACCATCTGTACTACCTTATGGGATTTGATGTAAAATTTATGAAAATATAAATATTGTATTTGTTTTTTCTTTATAATCGCCGTAAAAATGAAAAAGCTCAAAATTATGACGATTTTTTAGGATTTTCAATTTTTTTTTCTATCGATGCAAATCACTCTAATCGTGTTTCGAAGTGTATGATAACGCAAAGCATTTCTTCACCTTTACGACAGTATAGGAATATCATTCTATGGATTTTAGTAGTTGATACCCAAAAACTGTTTCTAAGACACCTCTATCGCGCTTCTGGTCTTACCACTTCGGCTTAAATGCTCGGTCAAAATATAGGTAACCATAAAATGCAGTCGTGTAAAATTTCTGATTCTGATTAATAAACTAAATTTATTATGAAAAAGGAAAATATGCATGTGAATGTTTTTATAGAAGATCTAGAATTGTATGATTTATTAATTCTAGCATGAATGTTTTATAAAACTAATAATAGATGACACCAACCATTGTCATTGTATAGGAATTCTGTGATTTGTTCGTTTTCAGGAACAATAGTTATTAAACAGTAAGTTTTCTGGTCACCATAACATACGCTTAGTTGCTTATAGCTTGGGGCTAAAAAACGCTGTGTTCAATGTCCTGCGATATAAAAAATACAACAATTTTAAGGACCACTTGCAGCAAAATTGCAAATATCGATTAGGTATATTAAATCTGTACACTAGTCCATATATTTTTTGATACAATCTGAAATCCGATTTTATTTTTAACCGACTTCATTGTGTCACAAAATATCTATGGACTATGGATGAAAGTAGATTTACTTAAGTCGATAATTGCAGTACTTTGACCCATAAAGTGTAGGAAAATAGAAAAATTAACACTAGGAAAAATTTGAAACCCGAAGACATTTATTTTTGAAATGTTTTTTTAATTTCTAACAATATAATAATTAGTACAAACACTGTATTTTGCCGAAAGTCGTTAGAGACAAAGTCTTACAAACTCACAATACTCAGACTTGCAAGAAACATTTCATAACCATTTTTCACTAAGAAAGAAACGATGTATAATAACATAGGAAAAAAAGGTTTCTTGAAGCCGATAGACGCTAGAGAATGATTTCTTAACGTACGTATTTTCAATACCCCTAACAGAGAACGTTTTTAAGGATATAAGAATTGAATCAAGCACTATTTGATACCCTTTTGATAGCGAACAGTCAATCTGTAAGAGCGACACCTGCTTCCTTCGAGATTTGCTCTTTGAAAGACATTGATGAATCACCTGCGAGATAACATCTGATTGAGAGGGTTTCCATTAGTTTCTTCAGGTGAAAAAACTATTTTATATTTTAAAAGTTAGTGGATATAGGAAACTTTTGAGACATCATATTTTAGTTCTTTAAGTATAAGTAGGTAGTACCTACCTACCTTTTGCGCCTGTAGTGCCTTTCTGGCAGCGGTCCTGAAACTCTTAGCGCAGGTGGTGGAAAAAAAAGGGATCTAAAATCTAATGATTCAGTTTTATTTTTATGCCAAAATCTGACACGCGACTTCTTTTAGCATATAGTTTATTCTTTTATCATAGCTTAGAGCTTTTGCATATAATCTAAGAATTGGTCCTGAAGGCCCATAAAATAACCTGGATAGTGGGTTGACTTTTTTCAGTTGTTTTTATGTTTACCCGACTACGGCGCTGCTAAAAGGGACTAAGTTAAGTTAATAGAATAGAATAGAATAGAAATCATTTATTGTTTAACTGTGTACATGAGCCGATATTAATGCTATAAGTAGTAGACACAACAGTTCACCACACTGGGCATACAATATTTTGTGAAATGTAAAAATTGGACCTAATTCTATAGTTTTACTATTAAAATTCATATTAATCCCGTTTAGTTAGGACCATGTATATATTATGTGTAGGTATGTTCATCTGTTCCCGTATATTTGTAAAACTACTTATAATTCGACAAATAAGGAATTGTTAGAAGCGTCTTGTTTTGTTACATAATATTTTATTTTTTATTTTTATAAATAGTCTTACATCTAAAATAAAAAAAAACCCCGACGAAAATAAAACATGATAGATGTTCCAAAACGCATCAACAAATGAGAACGTTTCATCTAATACGATATTATGAATGACACTATGAAATGTTGAGGTAATACATCCAAAGATGCGTACATTAAACCATTTGAATATGCGAGGGGTGACGACCAGTTAAAATAAGTACATACAACTGGGGTGACGATGACATTTCGAAAATATTTCGCGGCAAAAAGTTATTAGTAGTTAGAAAGGGGGATTTTCTTAGTGACTGTTAACGGCATGCTGACATTTAAAGAAATTACTTTTCTTTTAATTTTAACATTTGGGTTACGAATTTTTTTTTGGCCTTTTATTAACGATGAGGACGTTTAACAATTTATGTAATTTGGTCAATGTATTGTTAGACGTTAGTTAGACCTATTCCCGATAAACTGGTTGAAAATCGACTACGCTGGTATGGACACGTGATGCGCCGACCACCTGAACATATGACCCGGCAGGTGTTAGATATGTGGACCCCACCTAAAACCAGAGGTAGACCCCGCCAAACGTGGATAGCCACCATTAATAAGGACATAAAAAATTCCGACATATCGACAAAGACGACCCAGGACCGTGTGTCCTGGCGAAGAGTAACTAGGAGAGCCGACCCCAAATAATGGGATAAGGCTAGGAGAAAGAAGAAGGTCAATGTATTGTTGAAGAACTCGTGGGGGGGTTTGTTTTGATACTATAGGTATAACCATAGCCCCCTTATATAGACTAGGGCATATTCAATATTTCATACTAACATTAGGTCTTAAGTTATATTGTTACTAACCAAGCTTAGGTGTTATTGGTCTTGTGACACTGCGCTTCAATTTCCGATCAGCTATGGTGGGTTGAGAATTGAGATGCGGTTTCTGTATAAATACGAGCTTTGATGTTTTTTTTCAGTCCATAACGAATATATTTAGTTGATTACGTTTAGTGCTTGTAGTAGACAATCATTAACGTCAATCGATAAATAGCTCGCTGAATTCATAGCTCAATTCGAAGATTTTTTTTAGACTTTTCTATTGGCTGATATAGTTCACGGAAATATATCAGCCAATAGAAAAGTCTAAGTAAATAAAACAAGTTCTTGAAGTAAAACTTTTAATAATCCGATAAAACGAAAGCCTGAATCTTATATCACTCATAAAAACAGGGTGTATTAAAAATAAAACACTCATACCTCGAATAGGTATCACTCGGGACGCGAAATAAATAAAATATTTACAAGTCCTTCACTGTAGTGTCTCATAAAAAACACTTCACCCGTAGAAATGCCAAGGAAACTTGGGAAAAATTACTCTCGTTACCGGATAGGGAATTGTTGTTAATAAAAACGCCGTCGGTCCCTAATTCGGAATAAGGGCGCTGACAAACGACCGACTACGGCCGACTAATGAGCTCACCCTGTATCACCTGCGTACCAAATAAACTGCGCATCACAATGCAAAAACGTTTTTATGTCTGTAGGTAGGTAGCATTAGGGAAAGGTAGTAGGTATTTCATATAGGAGTAAAAATAATGACTCAAAGTCAAAGTCAAATAATACCTATTCAGTTGAAATTATTCACATGACATCACATTGAATTCCCTTCAAAAACTTTGTTAGGATGATTGTCTTTTGGAACGCGCCCACCAAAAAGAAGAAAACAAAAAAATCATGGGGTTCTTATCTTTAACCGATTTCAAAGAAGAAGGTTTTCCATACGGCGCATAGAGCGCATAAAAAAGCAAGATTAGGTACAATATTTTTGAAGGTATAATCGAAATAGAGCAGTTTATGACGTTAACATTTACCGCACATTTTATGTTTTATAAAAAAAACTAAACTTAATATAATAGAGCACTCGTGTGCTAATAAACTACCTATTTAAAACGTATTAATAAATAAATAAATATTTCAGGACATATTACACATCGCCATCCAGCCCCAAGCTAAGCAACTTAATGCTTGTGTTATGGGTGCCAGATAACGGATAAACTACTTATATACTTTTTTTTTTGTAAATATATACATATTATACATATAGGAAACACCCAGAACCAGAAACAAGAATTTATGGTCAGCATAAATACTTGTTCCCGGCGGGAATCGAACCCGCAACCTTCTGCGTCGCAGTCGGGTGTTCGCCCGACGCGCCACAGAGGTCGTCGTATTATAAAATATAAACTACTAAATTACTTATAAAAATGCATGAAATTAAGAACAATGTTAAATTGTTTCTTGATAAGTAGTGTCATATAATAATTTGTATTTGTTAGGTACGGTAAGTAATAGTAATAGAAAAATGACTTTAAAATATTAAATTATTTTACTGTCTGTACAAAAAAAAACTGGTTGCCTGTAAAGTCGGTATACGGGCGAAAGTTTTACGTGACAACAACTGTGCTCGAGTGGAAGGGACGCGTGCCTTTCACTTTTTATGTCTGTCTCTCTCGCTCTTAGGCGGGCTAACCATGCCCGCGTGCCTCTCACTCGCTCTCATTGTGAGCGCATAACGTCAGCGGAGCGTAACGCAGTTTCTTGAAGTGTCACCCGGCAAACCAATTTATAAAACGTTGTCACGTCAAAACATGATTTTGAGTATTGTAATCACTTGGGTTGAAAATGGAATACATTTTAGGTAGAAATTGGAAAAAATAATAAATTTAATTATTGGAGGTAGAAAATGGAATACATTTTAGGTAGAACATGGAAAAAATATTTGCGGGTTGAAAATAGGGGTTCTAAATGGATACCACCCTATTTATTGTTTGGAGTCTATTGCCGGGCACGAAAAGATAATTTTAAATTTAATTTTGAGCTACCATAGGTAGATAACCATGGATAATTAATTATTTACGACGATTAAAACAAGACTGTCGAAAGCTCTACCCATTCACAATTCCACAAACATTAAGTGAACAAAACAACATATATTACGTATTAATAACCGCTGTAATTGTTACATATCATACAGCATAATTAATATACGTAATGAATGTCATAATACCTGTCATGCTTCCGCAATAATATACTATTTAACAGCGCTGCACCCGCAAACATTAATCCTTACAAATACGCAATGTATTAATTGATACGTAGTACGCAGCGTATTTAATACGTCATGTATTTATAGTTATGTAGGAATATCAAATACGCGTTCGGCAAATAAATCGGAAGCCCGAAAAGCCTTCGCGATCCCATAATCCTTCGTTCGTCTAGGACTGAATATGTATTTGAATTTGACGATGGTGTTTGCTGTTCGAATGTTATAGGCTATAGAATCATTATACTTATATGCATAGTAAATAATATATGCATACCTATTTAGGTAAATATACATACTATGAGTGCCTACATAGGTAATGATTAGCTAATAGACTTTAGCAATTTATAATTTTCAAAAATATATTTCAGTGCTTACTTTTTTTTTATCCGCATAATTTGAATACATGAAAATCTAAAAGTTAGGATGTGTGCTTACAGAAATGACCAATGAAAGGAAAGCACAAGAAACTCATGGTTTTTTTTGTGATATTGTTGACAAATAAAAGCTCAATATGACAAATATTTTTGATTATCTCAACAAATGTTAAATATAGAGTTTTCAGTCAATTAATCTATCTGTACCTTATCCATATCAAAGTATTATGTATATTAAACTAATATATACATATTCTAATATATATAAATTACGTGTCACGTTGTTTGTGCGCGATATGGACTCCTAAACTACTTAACCGATTTTAATAAAATTTGCGCACCGTGCATGTGCAGTTTGATCCAACTTGAAAGATAGGATAGCTTACATCTTAATTTATCCCGATATTCCCACGGGATCGGGAGTTACGTGGGTGAAACTGCGGAACGCAGCTAGTTAAAATAAAAAAAACGAAATCAAAAGACAATTAATTAGGAACCTCGTCCTTTTTTAAGGTCGGTTAAAAACTTACTAATTTTAGATTTTGTAACAGGGTAGGTATCCCTTCGGTTAAATATTGTCTTCATTATAAACATGTCGTATACCCATATTGTTGACACGAGATCAGCTTGTCTATATTAGTTAGGGCCATGTTTGGGTAACCCTTTCTACCTGCTTAATCATAGGCTGATACAACATTATTTATTCGACTCTTACCCGTGTTGGTACAACTTTATAATACACTAGCGACCCGCTCTGGCTTCGCACGGCTATATTATACATGTATTATACACATAAACCTTCCTCTTGAATCACTCTGTCTATTAAAAAAACTGCATCAAAATCCGTTGCGTAGTTTTAAAGATCTAAGCATACAAAGGGACATAGGGACGGCGAAAAGTGACTTTTTTTATACGACCCGCCCCGGCTTCGCACGGCTTTATTATGCATATATTATACATATAAACCTTCCTCATGAATCACTCTATCTATTAAAAAAACCGCATCAAAATCCGTTGCGTAGTTTTAAAGATTTAAGCATACATATATATATATAGGGACAAAGAAAGCGACTTTGTTTTATACTATGTAGTGATTTTAAGGTAGTAATAAGAGTGAAAATATTTTTTTAGAATTTGTGATTTGTAATAAAAATGTGTAGTTAGTAAGTTTAACTATTAAAAAAGGCGTAGGATTAGAAAAATATAAATTTGAAGTCATATCAAAAGTTATTATATTATAGTCATTGCTGCAATTTTAATAGTTGTAGAGTAGAACAAGTTAAATATTAAACTTTTTCTACACATCACTTCATCACTACATAGTATAAAACAAAGTCGCTTTCTCTGTCCCTATATCCCTTTGTATGCTAAAATCTTTAAAACTACGCAGCGGATTTAGATGCGGTTTTTAATAGATAGAGTGATTCAAGAGGAAGGTTTACATGTATAATACATGCATAATATAGCCGTGCGAAGCCGGGGCGGGTCGCTAGTAAGTTAATAAGTCCATGAATAAAGATTTGAGGTCCTGTAGGGACTACCTTTGAATGTAAATTAAGTAATAAGCTAGACGAAAACAAATAAATAAACATCGCCATCTAGCCCCAAGCTACTTGTGTTATGGGTGCTAGACAACGGATATACCTACTACTTTTATATACTTTTATTTTGTAAATATATACTTAAAATACATAGAAACAACCAGACCACAGACAAATATCTATGCATAAATACTTGCCTGAGGAATCTAACCTGCAACCCTGTAATTGGCACTTCGGCATGGTGACCATTGTGCCAACTAGTCGTCAGAACAAAAATACATACAACCGAATTGAGAAGTCTTTTTTTGAAGTACGATATCGTTGTCGTTTTAGAAGCGAGCAACCGAAATTATTTGGCTATATTTTTAGTAAACACAACATAGGACACCACACAAGTTGTCCAATAAATATTGCACCCCCACCTATCATAAACACTCATCTCGTGAAAGCCTACGTCCCCACATGCAAATTGGCTACGTTTATGGTGAGTACGAATACGCACGACCGACCCGTATCGGTACAGCAGTGCTCATATCGAATTTAAATAAAGTGCGTATTTTAATACGCAATATCGTATGACAGCAGAAATGAAGACGAAGAAAATAAGGTAAAAAACATTATAGTTACTTAAGTATTTCAATAAATATTATAAATATGAAATAATAGGGATAAATAAATCGGCCTAGTTTCCTAATCCCTACCAGCGTATCCCCCCTGGTAGGGATAAGTGGATTTTTTCCACTTATCCCTACCAAGTGGTTTTGTTGACAAGTAGAATTCAGTTCATTTTATTTCTAGTTATTTTCATACTAAATCGACTAATTAACTACTTACCTACCTACGAACGTAAATACAAAAACTATTTTTTTTTTAAGTTATACTTCTTTACGCGTGTTATGAAAAAATGATAAAGTGAAATTATAAGATTCCCGCACATCTGTGACACAAAAGTCACATGTTGCAGCTGCGTAACCCAAAAGTAAAACAGGTTGAAGCTGCGAGGGAGAAATTTTAAGATGCGCGCGCATCACTGTATGTAACACTAAAGTAACAGGGTGAAGCTGGTCTGTAAAATAAATATCAGACGGACGGACGGACGGACAGACAGACGTATATTTTTTTAAATACACTTTTGCCCACATCTCTACTTCTCTACTATAATTTCTGAATGACAAAAACCTTAGATTCCAATCGATTCGATTAATAACTCCGCATTTAAAATTTTAATCACGACTGTACTTCGTTTTAAGAACCCTTTTCACAAAGTGACACTCATTTTCAGTATCAGGAAATTGCTAACAACTTCTAACTAGAGTTTTCGGAAGTCAAACGATTCATTTAAAGTACCTCCCTAATTTTATATTTATGAAATCTTCTATTAAGCATTATCATTCAGTGTTTATGTGAAAGAGTTAAATGGACTGGTATAATTTTTTACGAATACGTCTGTCCTAAATGTTGATAGGCACTCGATAAATATGGAAATCCTTTTTTAACGGCAACGGTCACGATTCTCGAGGAGATTATGTTCTTTATTGATCTACTATATAATACGCACCATGTTTATTAAATATTATTTATGTGTGCTACTATTTGTACATTGGGTATTAAAGGGTTAAGTTGTTATGGTTATGAAAACCAAATACAAATAATTTTTGATGTGATAACGTTTAATAAATTGATGGAACACCTGCTTTCACAAAAAAGATGACGTCATCGCGTTCCATAGTAAGGTCATGTTTTTAACAAGGTAACCATAGCAACGTATGAAATATGCAAAATGGTAAAGATAACGAAACAAAACAGTTCTTATGACGTTATCACGTAAAATCATCGTCCGTTACGTTATCGTTGTAAAAAAAAATGGTTGCCTGTAAAGTCGGAACTTTACAGGCAACCATTTTTTTTTACAAAATCAGTAGATAGGTACCTTATTCTAAATCTATACTTTATATTATAAAGCTGAAGAGTTTGTTTGTTTGAACGCGCTAATGTCAGGAACTACTGGTTCGAATAGAAAAAATATTTTTGTGTTGGATAGTCCATTTATAGAGGAAGGCTATAAGGCTACTTTTCATTTTGATATTCCCACGGGATCGGGATTACGCGGGTGAAACTGCGGAGCGCAGCTAGTGATGAGATAAAGATTGATCTTGCTTAACTTTCTTTCTAAACAAAGTGATGTAATTATCACGACACTATCACGATAAGAAATCCAAAAGAAACAAACTGAACTAAAACTAGCGTGATAATAACAAAACTAAGAATAAAGTTACATTCATTAAGTAACTTCGTAGATAAAAGATAATATTGAGGGTGATTCGGCAAGAGAAAATAACAAGAGTAGGTATCTTACCTACTTATTGTGTTCGATTTGATTGTACAAATTAGATGTTCCTTTTGTTTTTCAGAGTGGAAAATGTCGAATGTGTGTCAACGGTATATTAGGAGGCATTGCGACGAGAAAAACGGTGGATCTTACATGAAGGTAAGTGATTTGTTTGAAGGAAAAACTGATCCATTAGGTACTTTAAAAAAAATCAAGTGTGTACCACGAGAGAAACAAAAATTAAATAGTGACCTGTCACAGACAATTATTTTTAATCATTACTAGCTGCGCCCCACGGTTTCACCCGCGTAAGTCCTATCTTTCTCACCGTTTAAACCTTCCCTAGACCTCCACGAATAATTCAAGACCAAGATAAGATAAATCCGTTCAGCCGTTCTCGAGTTTTAGCGAGACTAACGAACAGCAATTGATTTTTATATATATAGATAGCTGCGCCCCGCGGTTTCACCCGCGTAAGTACTCACCGTTTAAACCTTCCATGGACTACAACAAACACAACAAAAAAAGAATTGGCCAAATCGGTCCAGCCGTTCTCGAGTTTTAGCCAGACTAACGAACAGCAATTGATTTTTATATTATAGACTAGCTGCGCCCCGCGGTTTCACCCGCGTAAGTCCGATCTTTAAATTCTCACCGTTTAAACCTTCCCTGGACTACAACAAACACAACAAAAAAAGAATTGGCCAAATCGGTCCAGCCGTTCTCGAGTTTTAGCCAGACTAACGAACAGCAATTGATTTTTATATACTAGCTGCGCCCCGCGGTTTCACCCGCGTAAGTACTCACCGTTTAAACCTTCCCTGGACTACAACAAACACAACAAAAAAAGAATTAGCCAAATCGGTCCAGCCATTCTCGAGTTTTAGCCAGACTAACGAACAGCAATTGATTTTTATATTATAGACTAGCTGCGCCCCGCGGTTTCACCCGCGTAAGTCCGATCTTTAAATTCTCACCGTTTAAACCTTCCCTGGACTACAACAAACACAACAAAAAAAGAATTGGCCAAATCGGTCCAGCCGTTCTCGAGTTTTAGCCAGACTAACGAACAGCAATTGATTTTTATATACTAGCTGCGCCCCGCGGTTTCACCCGCGTAAGTACTCACCGTTTAAACCTTCCCTGGACTACAACAAACACAACAAAAAAAGAATTAGCCAAATCGGTCCAGCCATTCTCGAGTTTTAGCCAGACTAACGAACAGCAATTGATTTTTATATTATAGATATAGATAGATAGATAAATAGATTAAAATGCAAATTTTGGATTCTATTTTTTGATGAAAATTGAAGACCTAATCTAACCTATCTATATAATATCCTATTAGCTAACCCTGATACCTAGCTATCAGGGTTAGCTAATAGGAAAGATATAAAAAAAATGTTGTTCTAGCTTCAGTTTCAGTTTGAGGGCTCTGATATCCGCACTTAGGCATCAATCTGCCCATTTCGGTAGCCAACAGATAGGTTTTTAATTTCGACCAGAGATGCTACGAAAGGCAACTAGTGGCTACGGGTCAAAATTAAAATAAATTTTCAAAATTATTTTTCTCAGTAATGATGGCTTTTGAAAATTATTTCAGCCTCCGTTTAATTGGACAGTAAATCTTTACAAGAGGTTAATAAAACGAAATTGCCTATCTATCGTACCTTTATGGGGAAAAGTTTTAATAAAAAACAACACATTCTGATACTTCGCGTGTTTAGTGGCTATAAGTTGAGAACACTTGAGCTTACTGTGATTAACTACCTACATTGTTTTACAGCAACAATTTATTTTATCTGTAACAAACAATACTAAAAGGGAATCAAATAAAACGGGAAAATTAGTAACCTATCAGAACAAACAATACAAATAAACAAACAGACTTTCAGATTCGGAACATAAACAACATATTTAAAGATGAATGAAATGATTAGCATTTATTTTTTAAATATTACTAGTTTTAACTTCGGGTGACCAAAAGGCTGGCACCTCAGACAGTGGATAAGCATCATTTTCGAACAAGGCAACTCAGACAGTCTTTATAAGCACCCTTTCTAGGGCCCCTAATTAAGACTTTTAACTGATTATTACTAAACTAGTGACCCGCTCCGGCTTCGCACGGCTATATTATGCATGTATTATACATATAAACCTTCCTCTTGAATCACTTTATCTATTAAAAAAACCACATCAAAATCCGTTGCGTAGTTTTAAAGATCTAAGCGTACAAAGGGAAATAAAGTGACTTTATTTTATACTATGTAGTGATATACGTAGGCTTAATTTCGGCTTATTTATTGTATTATTATTAAAAATTCGTTTCACTTCTAAGTATTGATAAAATAAGTTATAAAAAACATAATCTAGTTAGTTATGTAAGTCTTTTAAATAAACAATGCTAATCGATACTAGTATTGTAAAGCTAAAGAGTTTGTTTGTTTGTTTGAACGCGCTAATTTCAGGAACTGCTAGATCGAATTTTTAAAATATTTTTTGTGTTGGATAGTCCATTTGTCGAGGAAGGCTTTAGGCTATATAGCATCACGCTTCAACCAATAGGAGCGAAGAATTAGTGGGAAATGTGGAAAATACGGGGAAAATCTTTGAGGGCTTCCGTTGTTTGTTTGAACGCGCTGATCTCAGGAACTGCTAGATCGAATTGAAAAAATATTTTTGTGTTGGATAGTCCATTAAAATTTGTCGCGGAAGGCTTTAGGCTTTATAAAATTAAATAAGAGACTGGTTTAGCGACTCATTTTTAAATAATTAAGCCGAAATATAAACTAAAGCAGTAAATACAAATAGTAAATCATTTACTATTTACCCTTAAAACTTCAAAAGCCATCAGGATACGACAAACCACAATGTTTGGTTCAACATTCAAATAAGCTCGCCGCACGAAGGCTTCGGTCCAATCCTCTACTCACATGACATTTTCATTCTTGCTACTAACTACAAAGCCTGAATAGATGCATTTGACGTTTCAATTTCCTACTTTGATACTGCAATGACCACAAGCGTGGTTTTGAATTACTTTCGTTTCGGTGGCTTGGTTTTATGCGCTGGAGTAGTACAAAGTTTCTAGTCTAAATTAAAAGGGATTTTTGCTTAGTGACATTGTAAGGCTGAAAATTAATAATTATGTACCTACTAGTTTAAATTATTATATAGTGCCTGCATAGTAAACTTTAAGAGTTGATAGAGATATTTTTTGTATGAAATTTGCGAACCCGAATAGACATCGCATTAGTTTAAAAATAATTTTGTATCCCTATTTTTCCTTCGTTTTATTCTGTGCTTCTATATTAGTATTATTATTATTTATGAGAGCCTGTATAGTGTCCCGCTGCAGTAGGTACAAAGGCCTATCTACTCTCCTTCCACTGATCGCGATCTTGTGCGACGGATTGCCAATCTGTCATAAATCTGTCTGAGAATTTTATTTTTAACGAATATGCACCAAAACTAGTGGACCGTTTTTAATGAAACTAGTAAGAATACATTGAATCCTTAGCAGTAACATAGGTTACTTTTTATTCCTATATTCCCACGGAATCGGGACTTAAACTGATGAAACAGCGGGGTGTTGCTAATTTATTACAAAAGTGCATAAAATCATGACTAGATTCAGCAGTACCTTCCGTCCTGCCTGTTGGTTTGACAGTTCCCGTTAAACCTGTACATGTGGAAGTAGGTACAGTTTGGATTCCCTAGTGTGCGGTTCAATTTCCGAATGGACCGCAAAGCGGCGCCGTTCGTTCTCCCGTTTCCTCTATGTGTTACGTGAGCCCCGTGTTTAACAAATGAATAAAGTGGTTCCTATGAAGCTAGCTACAAATGTTTTGTTAGCTTTCATGACAGTTGATTACTAAATCGTGTTCATAATGATTTTCATTTTCAATCAACTTTTTCCGCGCCGTTATCAAATCCAAACATGAATCTTTTATATTGAACATTAGCTTACCTATTATTCTCATCACTACATAGTATAAAACAAAGTCGCTTTCTCTGTCCCTATGTCCCTATATTCCTATGTATGTTTAAATCTTTAAAACTACGCAACGGATTTTGATGCGGTTTTTTGTAATAGATAGAGTGATTCAAGAGAAAGGTTTATATGTATAATACATGCTTAATAAATAATATAATAAAGTTTTTTTTTTGTAACGAATAGGCTCCGAAACTACTGGACTGATTTTAATTAAACTTGGTTTGAGGATACATTTATTCATTGGAAGTAACATAGGCTACTTTTTTACTATGGAATCGGGAGTTACTAATAGGTACAACGCACTGTTATGAGCTTTAGTCGCCACACTATGATTACACTGAGTTCTGTGTGACCTCCGGGTTAGGTATCATGGGTTTAGTGAATTGGCTAATTAATTCGAAAAATGGTCTATCAAAGCGTGCTATCTTACATACCGCATTCGCCACCTATTATACCATCAGGCAGGGGTGATAGCGGTCAAAAGGTAACCTGTCATTTGTTAAAAATTTTTTTTGATTTATTTATTTAATATATTCAGTACTACACAAGAAACTAACAAAATAGAAATACATTATACATTACAAAAAACACATAAAAATACATTAATTATATTTGAGGTTACAATATAACTCAAATAGGTATTGGTTTTAATTAAAAATTGCAACCGTAGTAGTCCTAGTTACGGGACAAACAATGACTCTATAAACAATAGATGTTAAGGGAAAAATAACAAATAGCAGAACGAATCAGACGTAACTGTACCTTGCTTAATGAAATCGGGAAAAAAATAACAATAAACTTTATCCGTAACGAGCTACCTTGTACTTAGAGTCCTCAGACTATAGACAGCTGAAAGTTTGCTTTTAGTAAAAAACAACCGTTACAACTATCCAGTAATTTGGAGACCTCGTGAGCTAAAACTTTTTTGCAATTATTAAAATACTTTATACTTGATTTTGAAGGCTTATTCTACTCATCACTCCGATAAAAAATAGAATAGAATATCATAATATGTATAATGTTCTATCTATGTACAGATCTTATAAATAGTATGGTTCTACTCATCCTCATCACAATATCTTAAAAAAAATTTGATGATAACTAACTTTAACTTATTACCTTTCGTATTTATTTATTTATTATTTACTTTACGTATTTTACCGACTTGGAACAAACATATTATACATACTGACAGACGAAAGCAAATCTTGCCTGACATGAAGCAGAGACGCTTTGCTCGCTCAGTCAATAATTGTCTTCTAAATGTGAAATATCGACCGATTTAAATTTATAGTCTGTGTTCTCTGACTGAAAATTCCCCGACGAACGCGTCAATGGCGAACTTTCTTCATTTACGAAGCGAAAACAATACAAAAATCTGCTCAGAAGTTGTGGATTAAAACATTCGTAGACTTACCTAGGTAATACAGGTATCACGTACGCAAACAAGTTGTTAAATATTCTTTTTACACGAAATAAACTTTTTCCCTAAAAAAAAATAAGTCAAATGTTTATGGACATTTTTAATGAAATGCCTTTTTGTTTAGGTTTTCCTTGTCGACGACGGGATGAAATGAAATTGACTTAAAAACTCTTATTCTAAACTTTTAACGAGGTTTACGATGGAAATGCAATGTTCGTCGCCTTTTATTACTTACTTGTTTATTTATCTTACCCAGCTTTTAAAAAAGGAGGTTATTATGAACCCTGAATTAGGTAGTACAATTCAGGTTAATATAACCTCTTTTTTTAATGTTCCGTACCTCAAAATAGTAGATTATGCATCAAGGGCATAAAGCAATGTCTTATATTGTGGGTGGCATATTGAACGCCGAGTACAACTAGGGACTCTCGGGTTAACTCCCAAGCGGAGCGAGGGAGTTTAAAGTTATAACTCCTGAGCGAAGCGAGGTAGTTATGTAGAGTCCTAAGTGAAGCGAGGGGTTTAAGCCGCCCAAGACGAAGACATGCTTTATCCCGAGGTGCATACTCTACTTTTCATACCGTCAGTCGAGCTTTTTTTTAAATTCTTGTGGTGGTCAGTTCCCTACTTGAAAAAAATCCACTTAAAAAAAATGGGGCAATTGCAATGAGATGGTAGCATGATGGTAAATATTGGGGAGGTATTATAGGCAAAACCTATTTGCTTAGACCTAACGTAAGAATCAATATAAAAAACATTAATCGTGGCCTGATAGATTTTTGTAGACCAATCAAATGACTTATTATAAATAAAACCTATTTGCTGAGACCTTCAAAATTAAAACCAAGAGTCTCCACACGAATTTCAACGTTCCAAATTCAAATCACTTTATTCCCTTGGGAGTTTCATACAACATTATCTCCCTTGGGAATAACGTCTTGCTTTAAGTTGAGGTTAATAGGACTTTAATCCGTGATTAAAGTGCTGCAGGTGTGAAAAGGTAATTTTAATTAGTTTTAAATAGTTATAAAATATAATATTCGATCCCCGTCTACAGTTATTTTCCCCCTTTAACTTCCGTTTTCAAATACTTAATCCCTTTATTTTTTCAATTATTTCTCAAACAAAAAACCAGAACAATAACGAAAATAACAGCAGGTATAATAAAATAAAAAGAAATATTCCTCTAGAGACGCAACAGTACTTCTAAACAATTAGAGGAAGCTCGTTAGCTTTACGACGATTTTTAACAACTCGCAGACTTGGCTGCATTTTATTACTGTTACTTCTTTATAAACTTCTGAATATCTCTTATTAAATGAGACGAATGAAAATGATACTTCAGAACAATAATGTGTTTTTTTTGTGAAATATTTTTATTTAGATCTATTTGCTTCAAAGTTATAAGTGGATTCCCCGAATACTTTGCTACTCTTTTCTGAAAGGTAAAGCTATTTTTACGAACTATTGGACCGATTTTGATGAAACTTGGTATGATAATACATATATTGATTCATCGGGTGTATTTTTTGTCCCGATAATCCTACAAGATCGGAACTTACACGAATGATAGCAGGGCGCTGCTGTAATTCAACAAATCTTAATTTTCAGTAGCTTTTTTCTATTCTTCTTAAATAGGTATTTTTGTTATAAAATATATCATACAATTTACTTATATTTGTGCAAATAACATTCCTTAATGACAACATTAGTGTTATCAGTCCTAAAGATCTCCCTTCAACGAATACGTTTTTTGAGTTGAAATCAATATCGGCTATCGCTGTAATGACCCATCTGCGCCTCTTGACCCAAATTTTATTTTCCTGAAGAAAGTTAACGAAAAAAAAAACTTAACGCAGCGGAAATACAATTCAAAACATTTCGAACTGCTCTTTGTTATTGTTTCTCGTTGCTTAGCAACAGTTAATACACAAAGAAAGGTCTTTGAACTTCCGGTAGTCAAAAATAAACTTATCGGAAAAACGCACGGTTTCATTCGTTTAATTTAATTTGAGCATTACTTATATTCATAATATGAAAATGAGGCGTTAATATGTGTAAATGTTTGGTAATTGTATGATCATACTTGTGTGCAATTATGGTAATCGTACTTGTGAATAAATTGGTCAATTAGTGGGTGGTAATAGCGAAAGAGTTTTGAACACATATTATTTGTAATTTGCAAAACTGGTTCTCAAATTCCCTGATTGTGTTTGCTCTAGTCTTACGATCAGGCGCAAAGCATTTATATTATGAAAAAGAAATAGGTACATTTTAAACCAGCCAACAAAGTTTTTATAAATTATTATAGTTGCAGACGTTCAAATAGGTTTTCAATGTAGCTATGTAAACCTACCTTGAAACAAAATGCATTTTGTGACATCACACGAGAACCCTTTAGTTTCAAAGTGAAAATACTCAAAGCCACACGTGCGAGGAGGGGCCTGGAGGTAAGCTCAAGTAGATGTTTTATCATCAAAGTGATTAAAATGTAATGGAATTGCGATTATATAAATATAGACGTGACAATTAAACAGGTCTAATAAACCTAAAAAGGTATCTACTTAGGTGAAGTTAGCTGTCTGTCCAAAAATCAAGTCATAGAATTTTTTTATCACCATTTATCACCATAATAAGCCATAGGTACTCAAAAATTATAAGGGTTCCTTTTTTACTTTTTGAGGTACGGAACCCTTAAACAATCGGTTGATAAACAAAGAAGATATGCGCGAACATACATAAAAAAAAAACATAAGTACATACAACCACTTTGTTACAGAATAAAAAAATTATGTCTATATATCAAAATTTAGACGAAGTGTGTAACGAAGCTCTTTAGGACTACTTGTACTTGCATATTGGCTATTTTAGATTATGTATATGGGCGAATTACCCATTTGCCTTCCTTGAAAAAACAATAAAAAAGAAAAGAAAATACAGTTGTTTGAGTTTGAAATTATATTTCAGCGCCGCCGGCTATTGAGTGATTCGTAACAGTGTAGAAAAAATAACGCAAAACATAAGTAAAGGCCTTCTTGTATAAATATAAAGATATTTATTGCACCATAACAATTACATGGTGTTGTACCTACCACCAATCGTGCTCTTCACACAAACAGAGGGTGTTTATAAAAAACGTTCGTTTTATAAAACGTGTAGTCAGCGAAACACGTGGGGTGTTCCGCGTGGATGGGCCGAGGCTTTGCGAAGAGATTTTTATTTGAGAAACTTTTTTCACTGCCACCCCGTCTGCGAACTAAGCAAATACCTAACGCTGTGTGGTGGTGATGGATAGGATGGAGAGCATTGGATTTGACACTGCCTTTGGTTGATAGGTAGCTTAGTCAAGATGATATTGGGGTATTTCTTCTATAACTTCTTATAATCGTTGCTTGTGAAGTGAAGAGCGATGATAGTCTATCGTTTAACCATATTAAACACACAGGTGAAACCAATCAGAAATCAGAATGAGTAATATCTTTACACAATAAAGACTTATAGAGCAAAATATGGTTTTAGGAATATGTCTTTGTACTTTAGGTTGACATTCAATTCTATTGAATAAATAAAAGCAGTACCTACCTAAGTAGATTTGGTGGAAATCAGATATCATTCGGTTTTTAGCTATAAAAAGTGATAAGGCGATAATATTTTGATCTATTAGAGCTTGCTAGTCATCTTTAAAGGCCATGTGTATCATAATAAAGTAAATATCTAAACCTAGCGACTGCGGTGAACGAGGTTTAACTCATTTCCCAAACAACGTTTCCAATATGTGCTGTTTCTGTAGGGGTGCATAGAAAATCGATCTCTACATAATGCCGATTGTATGGAATCACCGTGAAATTTCATTTTCCTCTCACCGTTTTGTACTGTTTTTTTTTGATTATTCAAACATGTACCTATGACAAAGTGTTTGAAGTTTACAATTTTCTCATTTCATATCTCAAATTAATCAAAATTATTTATTAGAATTTATTAAATAGAAGTTTACAATTTTCTCATTTCATATCTCAAATTAATCAAAATTATTTATTAGAATTTATTAAATACTAGCTGCGCCCCGCGGTTTCACCCGCGTAAGTTCCGATCCCGTGGGAATATCGGAATAAAAAGCAGCCTATGTGTTAAACCAGGTCTCCAGCTATCTAGATACCGAGTTTCATCGCAATCGGTCCAGTCGTTTTTGCGTGAAGGAGTAACAAACATACATACACACACACAAACTTTCACATTTATAATATTAGTAGGACTAGCTGCGCCCCGCGGTTTCACCCGCGTAAGTCCGATCTTTAAATTCTCACCGTTTAAACATTCCCTGGACTACAACAAACATTTCAAAACCGAAATCATCTAAATCGGTTCAGCCGTTCTCGAGTTTTAGCGAGACTAAGGAACAGCAATTGATTTTTATATATATAGAAAGATAGAAGATAGATGTCATTAAACCGAGGTTATTTAAACTCGACCACAAATATAATACAGATAAACTTTTGCTGCAGAAAACATAAAACTTAAATAAATAACTACCTACAAATTAAGTAGGTACACAGAAAAATATTTTGTAAAAAAAAAGATGAATATTTTGTCCAAAAAAATGTGTACAATCCCTCAAACTTGGATTTAACTTTAAACTGCCCCCTTGATATCTAAAAGATAAAATTGCCTGACAAATGCACGCTAAGCCCTAAAAAATGTAACATTTCAATGGACTACTACTACATTAATTGAGGAAGAATAACTATCTAGTAAAATGAACTAAAATGTTTATTTTTTCCTTTTTCAGTTACTGAACACACTTTCCTCCGATTTGGAGGATATGCTCACTGAACTCTACGAGGACAGACAAACCAGGTATGATATATTTTCCACATCACTGATACATTTTCAGTTTGAAGCTGAACGTTTTACACACTTTTAAACGCACGGAACGTCGCTAAAGTACTCATATAATAATGGTTGGATAGTCAAAATAGTTAGAACATTACAAGCCTTCTAGAATTTCAATTCTATGTCTTATTTTCTCAGAAATAAGGGTCAATATATCAAATTATTATATGTAAATAAGCAGTACAGAATCGCATTATTGGCGCAGTGGCGCGCTTCGGCGGCAAATCGAATTATACGCGGCCCTGGCTTTGACTCTTGGCTTCAGTCTCCTTTGATATGAAAACCCTTTGTGTTCTTATGAATAGACCTATTAAGACTCTCTACTTAAATGAAGTATTAAGCCAGTTTTAATTTTCTTGTGTCTGAAGTATAATTATTATTCTAAAATGAAGTAAAATAATGAGGGAGTTTTATAAGATGGTCATAAATCATGTCATCGAATTTATAAGTAGGTACCTCTAGAATTTAAGGGTAACATTAATAGATTATTTTTGCGTAAATATAGATTTCGTTAAACCTTACTATTATTAACAGCGAGGAGTGACTTTTCAAAACGGCTTACATTAAAGGTAGAGGTTGTCTATGAAGCTACACGTTATAATTGTTTTTGTCAGCTGCTCTGTTAACAATTTAATATAATGAGACATATTATAGCAAAAATTTTACGATTTTTAAAGGACGAACTGAAGCATACTTTTACAATTTTAAAGTGGTACGAGTACTTCTAACAATTTTTAGGTAGAGACAAAATTTAAGTTTTTTTTTAAGTAAAGAAAAAGAATAAGAGAAAGAACTATTATAAACGATTGAATGTTCCTTAAATATTCTCCTTTATTGATATGCCTTAGCCTTAATTGATAGATTTTTCTAACGAAAAATATATGTGCGCTAATTCAAATTTCTCTTGAAGGAAAACATCGCGATGAAACTCGTGACTAAGTTGGCTAAACAAATTATTTCCTTTGGACACGGTCAACTAATTTGAGAGGGTAAGTATAGTGCTAAGCAAGCCTACTCCATTTTCACGCCAAATGGACCTTAGTGATGAAGTCTTGTTTCTTGAAATCAGTTGTTAAATTGTTTAAATATAATGCAGCACATTATCGACTATGAAGCCAGCTTCAGCGCCATATAAATCAGCTGTCAAACGACAAAAGATGAGTTCTGTTATCGAGACACACAAATCATCAGCTGCTACCGGTATCCTCTTCACAATGTACGGATACTAAATTAAATTGGCTATCAATTATTTTTATGAAATACGGCCCTTATCCGGATTGTATTTGAGTTTAATGTAGCTTGCTTGTTTTAGTGAAGCTAGCTTGCATAGTGGTTTTAATTATGTAATCACATTTAGGTACAATTATTTAAATCACCTAAAATAATTTAAAAAACTAACAAAAGAAAATTATATCATGCTATGTCTATATCGTGGAATTCTATATTTCAGTAACACATTTTTGATTAGGTATAGCGGTCTATGCGTTTTTGCATAAGTTCATTGATAATTTGTTGTTTTATAATTTCGAATTTACATTATAATTTGATTTTAAATTACCTAAATATGGTGTTTTACTTAACATATCATATTGCTTCATATTGGTAAAAGTTTAAATTAAAAATAGTACATAACTAATCATTTTAATTTTCGTTTTCCCTAAAAATAGTACTTAACGAATAATTTTAATTTTCCCTTTTTCGTTTTATCCGCCGATTTTATAAAGTTTTCTATTTTATAAACTCTGTAACAAAATAAAGTTTTACATAATGAAGTAAAAGGAAAACTGTCGAGAACTTAAAACTTTGTAAGTTTTATTTGTTGAGAAACTTAATTTTCTTATTCAAAGCGTTTATTACTGTCTTTATTAGTCTCTTCGTTAATATTAAGGTCTGGAATACCAAACAAACTTTTAGAAATAACAAAGTTTCAGCCGCCTAACAAAAACCTAAATTAATACAAATAGAAATTTAGGTAGATACTTACTAAACAGCCTAATTTGTGCTCTATGTTTTCGAAAATCTTTCTTTGGAAAATATTGAAAATATAGTACTTATATATAGAAAATATATATTTAAAACTATTGGACTAACCAAAATACATATTTGGTAGACTACACCGAAAAAAAAAAATCTCTTTCTATAGACACTAGATAATTATTTCTTATTTTTAGTAAATGTTCTCGAAAAAATAATAAGCAGTATTCGTAATTTAAGTAGGAATACCATCATTGTAAGATTTTTTTTAAAACAAAGGGATTATTCTCTAGTGGAGCTAGTGGACGCTAGAGAATAGTTTCTAAAGAGAAGATTCTTTTTATATCTAAAAACCTTTCTCTTTAAAAACTCTATCTATTAAAAAAACCGCATCAAAATCCGTGGCGTAGTTTTAAAGATCTAAGCTTACATTGGGACATAGGGACATAGGGACGGCGAAAAGTGACTTTATTTTATACTATGTGGTGATAGTGATTCCTGGGTCTTAAGGTGCTGCTGGTCGATCGTGTTTTCCATACAAATGAATTTAGAGTGTTATCCATTTATTCTTTATGGAATTTGAAAAAACAAAAGTTAAATCTACATAACAAGTCTATATCTAGCCCATGTAGGCGACGAAATAGATAAACTATATTTAATTTAATATAATTTAATATAAATAAATATAATTTGTCTATTTCGTCGCCTACATGGGCTAGATTCCATAAAGAATAAATGGATAACACTCTAAATTCATTTGTATGGAAAACACGATCGACCAGCGGAACCTTAATCGCGTATATGACATCATGGGATGTCTCCTCGCGACCATAACTATTGTAACATAGTCGAATCGTCGAGGTAAGAGAAATAAAAATAAAAATACGCGATTAAGACCCGGGAATTACTATGAATACAAATCGTGTGAGTTTAAAAAGCATAAGATTATAGGGTGTTTCTTCGAAATGAAGTTTTGGAGTGATTTTCATTGAAGAACACATCGAAAATTTCTCTATTTTTCATATAAATTACAGGCCACATGCAAAAAGAAAAGTTCTATCGAGGCTTTTAGCTGATAGTTGCAATTAATATAAAAGAAAGCTATTTATGCCTGCAGATAACAGCTAAAACTAATTAATTTGGGGCGTCCAAACGACGAATTTGTGTCGATTTTCGTTTTTTTCTATAATAAATGATCTCATAAAACTAATATTAACAATTTACATCGATATTCCAATGCATGTTGATTGATATTAACATATTAGAATTATAAGAAATGCCTTAATTATTAAATTACAACAATTTAAAAAATGTCCTGTATGTAAATAATCATTCGTCTGGCCCAATATGTCACACATGCCAGTTCAATGTACTCTTTAAGTTTTACTATGAAAATAGCGGCTTGTGATTGGCGGCGCCAGTCGGCGTTCACCCGTCACACTGAACGCTCGTGTCTGCGCGTCTTCTAATGAGAAATTTCGATTTTAAACTAGTGATCTGGCGTTTGTAAGGTAAGTGCTATAATTAATCTGTTACAATATATGGGGTTTTGTTTAGGTAATTAGCTTTTTTGGCAATATCATTAGATCCCTTTAGGTTATATATAACTACTAATTACCGTTAAAACTCAAATTAAAATGTTTTAAAGCGAAGGGAATTGATTTCCTTCAAATTCCTCATTCTTCTGGTCCTCATTAGTCTGGATTAATCTGGCTCTGAAGGCCAGATAAATGAGAATAGGACAGATTAATGAGTATTGTACCAAAAGTAGTATTTATTTAAAGACCATATGAATTTAAGTGAGTCAGATGAATTAGAACCATCTCAAAGTTAAGTAGGTATACATCATTTTTGATAAAAATAATGCCACTAATTATTTCATTTACCAGAAAACTTTAATAAGTGCTTCTGCTCATGAATACAAATAAACTTTACTTTGTTTATTTGTATCCATTGTATACTAGCTCGAGAAACAAAACAAGAGTTCTATCAAATGTATGAAACAGTTGATTTTTTGTCGAGTTACAAAGTTCAGCCCACAATAAAATTTATTTGTTTTCATGAATAACAACATAATAAAACAGCTAGCAGCAGCTTCCATAGAGGTTCAACCTTTGTATTTTATTTTCAGATATACATTTAGAATGGCAAAACCAAAGAAACAAACAAGAGAAGAAAGACTTAGAAAAAAGAGACTTGCAGAGAAAAAGAGATATGAAAGGATTAAAAATAATGAAGATTTGTGGAAAGAAAAACAAGAAAAGAATAAACGAAGCTACATACGTAGAAAGGAAGAAAAGAAACAATTACCAATAAATGACATGACACCCAGACATCAAAGGTTACAAAGACAGAGATGGAGAAAAAATTTTAGGTCATATTACTTAAGAAAGAAGCAAGAAAAACTAACAGCGACCATTCTTGCAGAAAATACGCCACCACAAAGCCCCAGTATCTTGTCGGATGTAGAGTTTAATATACAAGACATTAATATACGTCCCCAGACACCTACAGAAACCAGAGAACTGGAGTCGCCTGTTCCAGGACCATCAAGGACTTCTCGCAGCATGTCTCAGCAGAACAATGACTTAGTGATTATTCCATCGAATGCCACGTCACCTTCATGTTCTTCAGCAACATTATCATCAGCTGTAAGACGAATACGTTACAAAAAAGATAAAGAAATTCACAATCTCCAGCAAATAATTCATAATCTGAAGCGTCAAACCGACCGTTTTCGGAAACAACTGCAGAGAACACAGATAGTAAAAAAAGACACTATAAGATCGGACAAGCCCATTCAAAAGAAAAGAATGAAAACTACAAATCTATTAAGAACTGATACTACTAGTATGTTGAAAAAAGAAATAGAAACATTTTACGAAGATGATGAAAATAGTCGCATGAGCTCTGGAAAAAAAGAATTTATTGTGAGAAAAAAGTTACGTAAACAAAAGCGATATTTGAGTGACACTTTACTAAATTTACATAAAAAATTTCTGCAAACCTCTAGTTATAATGTAAGCTATTCAGCATTCTGCAAATTGAGACCTTTTTGGGTTCTACTACCTGATTCTCGAGCACGAGACACTTGCTTGTGCAAATTACATACTAATATGGATTTAATAGTTCAAGGATTGTACCAGAGAAAAATACTACCTGTTAAAACTTCCCAAGATGTTCTCTTACTTCTATGTTGCAACGTTTATGATGTTAATTGCTTGCATCGAACGTGTTCAGAGTGTAAGAATAAGACAGTCCTTTATCAAGAATTTGACAATTCTATTGAAATGTTGTACTGGCAGTGGGAGACAAAGCAATGCGAGATTCAAGGATATGGAAGAAAAATAAGAACAACAGAAAAAGTTAAGAAAAGAGAAGAACCTAACAAATGCATCGAAAAATTCGAATCAACTCTAAATGAATATTTTAAGCACTGCGGAAATATAGTTGGTCAACAACAAGCCTTCAGAATCTTAAAAGAAAACCTTCAAGAAGATGAGTGTATTATTCATATTGATTATAGCGAGAATTATGCAGTCAAATGTAACGAAGAAATACAGTCATATCATTTTGGTGGTAGTCGTAAACAATTAACTTTACATACTTCGGTTATTTATTTTTTAGATAATGAGAAGCATCAGCAAGTACAATCTTTTTGTACAGTTAGTGAATGCCTGCGTCATGATATTTCAGCTGTATGGGCTCACATCGTACCAATTCTTGAATTTATAGGTGAAATAAAAACAAACATTCGTACTGTACACTTCATCTCAGACTCCCCTTCTAGCCAATATCGCAATAAAAAGATATTCCATTTGATTCCTTGCCTAAATATATACTTGGACACCATCCAAACCATAACGTGGAATTATAGTGAGACTGGACACGGTAAGGGAGCCCCAGATGGTATTGGAGCGGTTATGAAGAGAACTGCGGATCGTGCTGTTTCCCAAGGGCAAGATATCAAAGATCTTGATGATTTCTTACGAATTATGGATCAAAATTTGAAGACGGTAAAACTAAGAACTGTATCTGAATATGATGTAAGTGAAAAAGATTTCCTATTTCCTCAAAACGTGAAAAGTTTTCCTGGTTGCATGAAAATGCACCAGCTTGTTTGGAATAGCAATTCTCACGTGATTGCTGTGCGAACTTTGAGTTGTACTGTAAAGGACTGTCTGTACCAGGCTGTAAATTGCAACCACTTGAAGCACCTTGGCTTTTACCAATTAGAAGACAGATGTCAAAGAAACATACCCGTTACACCCCTTGGTGATTCAACAAGAATATTGAGAGAAATTGATGAAACCTTTTGGAATAATAGTAATGTCAGCAAAGATACAAATACAAACACAAATCAAACGAATAATAGGACAACACATTTTGAAAACGAAAGTACTTTATCACCAAATGAAGAATTAACACTAAATATTAGACAAAAACACAAACTTGTACCACCAAAAAGGAAGTTTATGAAGCATGCACCAAAGAAAGTACAAAATAATAACATAAACGCACAAAGAGAAACAATATGTAATAAAAGTAGAAACATACCCGTTACACCCCTTGGTGATTCAACAAGAATATTGAGAGAAATTGATGAAACCTTTTGGAATAATAGTAATGTCAGCAAAGATACAAATACAAACACAAATCAAACGAATAATAGGACAACACATTTTGAAAACGAAAGTACTTTATCACCAAATGAAGAATTAACACTAAATATTAGACAAAAACACAAAGTTGTACCACCAAAAAGGAAGTTTATGAAGCATGCACCAAAGAAAGTACAAAATAATAATATAAACGCACAAAGAGAAACATTATGTAATAAAAGTAATAATATAGATAAATATGAAGAAAAAGATAAAAATAACAGTGAAGTTGAACAAAATATGGAATCGGCAGGAACGGCAGAATTGGACAGCTTGTCAGAAATAACTTTTACTAGAGACGGAAACAAAAAGTTCAGTATCGATTTACAAAATATTAAGCAATATTTTATGGAAAGTGATGATGACGATTTCGATATCATTTAGCCTAAAAATTTCTGGATCTCTTATTGAAGATCCTATTTTAAAATTGAGACTTATTATCGTATGATTGTTTTTGTGTCATTTTTTCTTAAATTTTAAGCTTATATTTTTTGAGTCATTGTAATTGATATTATGTTAATTATAATTTCTGGATCTCATTAAAGTTCCTATTTTAATATTAAGACTAATAATTATCGTATGATTGTTTGTGTCATTTTTTGGTAAATTTTAAGCTTATTTTTTTTGTATCAGTGTAATTGATATTATGCAAATTATAATTTCTAGATCTCATTGAAGTTCCTATTTTAAAATTAAGACTAATAATTATCGTATGATTGTTTGTGTCATTTTTTGGTAAATTTTAAGGTTATTTTTTTTGTATCATTGTAATTGATATTATGTTAATTATAATTTCTAGATCTCATTGAAGTTCCTATTTTAAAATTAAGACTAATAATTATCGTATGATTGTTTGTGTCATTTTTTGGTAAATTTTAAGCTTATTTTTTTGAGTCATTGTAATTGATATTATGTTAATCACAATAATAATAATTATTATTAACGCATCTTTAATGATTAAAGATCTTATTTCTATACTAACACTAAAACTTTTGATACCATTTGTTACTTTTTAAAATTGTAATCATAAAATTAAAAATAAGAGATTATAAAAAAATATAGGTTTAAATATATTATTATTAGTATTTTGCTATTAAATATAATAAGATTTTATTTTGTATTTTAGCATTATGTATTTATTTTTATCGTAGGTGAGCATTTTATATATTTTGTTAAGATTTATAGTTTTATTTGTATTTATATTACAAAGTACCCTCTTTTTTATTGTTTCGAATAGTTGATAAAAACGATAGTGTGATAATAATAATAGGTATATATAATTATTTTCTGTTAGCATCGATAATTAAGCAATTTTAGGATTACTTTGTTATAATAATAATAATTGTACTATGTTATTATTTCTTACATTTTATAATAAAGTTGATTGAGTTAACATAAGATTCTCATTTACCTGTACAGATCTAATTAATCTGTTTACAAAATCTCATTTATCTGCCATTGATATCATTCATCTGACTGTTAAATTCATCAGTACACTCTAAATCATACAATACTGGTTGCAGACCAGTGCATTTTAAACATCATTTTTGTTTTGATAATTTGGGCCTAATACCTTGTTCATTTTGAAGAAATCATAAAATTTAAAAAAAGCCAGATTAATTAGCCACTTAACATCCATTTCTAAGAAACACCCTATATTATTTGCTTCAAAAAACATTTAAGTTTCCAATGAGGTGTTTCTGTCGCTTTTTACTCCATTGTGTGTCAGTAGTATCCAAATATAATTTCAGCCTAGTGTGTTATTCGTACCTCCATAAAATCTGGTGAAATGTCTCTATCTACGCCGATTTTTACATACTGAATCCTTTCTAGTCGTTTCATCGCCATTACATTATGCGCCCACTGTATGATTATCATAAATGTGTTGCTATTCTTATTGAAGTAGGTTGGGGGAGGTGTCATTTTTGGTGTCAACATATTTACGATTTTTTTCGGATTTTAGTATCTAGGATCATCTTTACAGTTTCAACCGGAAAATTCGATGACATCGGAATAGCCAGCTTAGGTAGCTATTAAGTTTTACAATAAAGTTTGAGATTGTCTTTTAAATCGAAGGTATTGTATTTCACAAGTGAAATGAAAAGCCCTTCATTTAATATAAAGGGTTCAGCAGAACTAAAAGTTGTAGAATTACTAACAACAGTTAGCTACGAGTACTAACAACTTCCACCTCAGCTTCTCAAATTTCCTTCTCACAAGAAATCTAATTAAAATGACTGCCCGGAAATGGGTAAATTTAACATTTACTTAGGCACTGTTTATTTAGGGCAAAAGCTAAATATACGTTAACTCCATTGAGTAAACGTTTCAAGTCAAAAACGAAGGAGTATAATCTACTTTATAACAATTACAAACGAATGAACCTGTGGACGTTTCGTTTACATATTTGTATGAAAATTGAGCCGTCAAAAACAACAAAACGTGCTCTAAACAGAAGCCTAAAGTTCGGAACAAAGCATTATGAATAATGAAACACCCTCTGTACAGAGTCCCTCCGCATCTAAAAGGGCATAACCGCAAAACTGAAATTCTAGGGTGACGTGCTTCAGGAGAAAAAACGGGAGCGCAAAGTGTTTTTTACGGCTTTTAATACGAGTTTATTAAAATATTTAAAGCGGAACTTTACCGAGAATTTCCCCAAAGACATTTGAAAAAGGTCCCTCGTTCCGTTCGATACCGTACTAAGAGCTAGGCGTCGAGATGATAAATTAAAATGAGTCAAGCAACCCCGACACGTGTTAGTTTAATGGGATTTTTTGTCTGGATTTTATTTTCTTTTGTTCTAAAATAGACTCCTCTACTTCTAGAGAAACATATTTACACAATAACCCTTATCATTTGTTTTTAACTGACTTCAAAAAGCGGAGGAGGTTCTCATTTAAGTGACAATTAGGTAGGTACAAAAAAACCTAGCACTTTACATACTTTCCTACATTTTTCCACACATCTCGCAGAACATTTATCGAAATTCAATTGCTTGCAGTATCCTAGGTACGGTCGGCTGCATAATTGCAGACCCACCGTAGCGCGCCAAAACGGCTGTTATAAGAATGTTTTCAACACAAGCACGATTCTAGACACCTGCTTTAGTTGAAGTTTAAAGTCTTCTAACTCATGAATTTATCAAACAAATATTATTAGATTGAAAACATTCCAATAATAGTAATTTTAGAACTCTACCCGGGGCTGCAATTATGCAGCCGACTGTACCTACGTACCCGCAACCCCAAACGCCAGAACAATGAAATTGAATCGGTATTGGTGTGAAATTGTCTAGAGTTGAACCAAACTATTAGGTCCGTGGTGGATGTCTGGCGGCCCTCCCGGGGCTGTGATTTAGACGGGCTAGTAGCTGCTGGGGTCAGGGAGATAGCACTTCGTACGGCTGACGTAGGTGGGAAGTTATTACGTATATTTATATGGTAAAAGTCTTTTAAATTGATTTCGAAGTTTCAGATAAGTTTTAGCTAAAATAATAAGTCCTACATGAGGAAATAGAAGGATATACCCTGTTTGACCAATGTATAGAATGAGTTAATGACATAATATAATTGACTTGATTTTTATGTAATAACTTTTAATTTTATTATTTGTCATTTCACTATTAATTTAGACTAATTCACATACCTCAAATGAGGTTAAATAGCCAAGTACTTTATTATAATTTTGACATCTTATTACTCTATTTAATGTGAATAAATGATTGATTTGATTTGATTTGATTTATAGGTAAGACGCGTCATATTCAAAACTAGCTTTTGCTCGCGGCTTTGTCCGCGTATAGTTTTAATTTACCGAAAGTGTTTCTTAGAGTACCTATGCCTGCGCTAAAAATCTTACTTCAATATAATATGACAATGAAATAATATCTACCAGTTTAATAAAACTAACATTTTTTCATTAAAAACCATCGTTTTCTTACAGTGAACGGGGTAACAATTGTAATATTTTCCATTGTACGGTCTAGACTCGGAGACCTTTTGTGGTTTTGTGCCTCCTGCACGACTATACGCTGCGCTTTTAGTCTTTAATACCACCCCACATATACTATCCCTTTCATATTCTGTACAGATAGAGATGGGGTTTGCATTTATCGATATTCTGATTAACAATGTGTTCATCAATCGATATTATGTACCTCATTGTTTCTTGATATCCTAAGCGATGTTTGGTATTAAGTATATTGCAGCCCACGGTAGAGTTCGAAAATTATTATTATTTGAATGTTTTCATTCTAATAATTTTTGTTTGAAAAATTGATGAGTTAGAAGACTTTGAACTTCAACTGAAGCAGGTCTATCTTGCTTGGGTTGAAAACATTCTTATAACAGCCGTTTTGGAGTTCTACGGTGAGTCAGCAGTTATGCAGCCGATCGTACAAATAAAATTGGAGGTAACATCTCAAACAAAAAGTTTGATACCTCATTTGAAACATGCTTGATCTACAGCGTGCTGTCGGTTCGGTACAAACTTATTGTTTGAAATATCACCTCCAGAGAAACACAGTTACTCAGTAACATACTACACAGAAAAAAAAAGTTTCTTCAAGCATCCTCTGCTTTATTGTTGTTGAATAATTTCTTGGTTTTAGCAAAAAATCTTAGGATGGTAAGCAATATTCTTAATTTAAAAGCAATATTCTTAGTTTAAAAACAAGATTCTTAAATTTAGAATAGGTACTGGTTTTTTTTTTCAAGAAAATTGACTATAACCAAGAAATCATTCTCACGCATCGAAAGAGAGAGGATTATTTCTCACTTCAAGAAAACTTGTTTTCTGAGTTCTATAGGCCTATGATTTAAAAAAGTTAATAAAAAGAAGCCGGCACAAAAACTCATACTTCTTAATTTCATAAACTTTTATGCTGTTTTAAACAGTCACTGCATGTAAAGTTCACGTGGAACGAAGTGGCTTATTGCGGGTTACCTGGCCGAGATAAAATGTTACGCGTTACTAAAACGTGAAACGAAAAACTGTAAGAAAAACTAATCCTCTATGAAAAAAAAAGAGTTCCAATTCTGAAACTGTTTGGAAATTTCGGTATCGATATTTTAAAATACACAACACTAATGAAAATGGCCGTACTTTGAGTGATTGCAAACTTCACAAACAATGCCTGCCGAGTCAATCACGGAGCCCTACGAGTAGGTACCCACTGTATACAGATATCGTAGATATTTCAGAGTAGTGTACTGACATTGTGGGGTGTTAAGGTAGGTTTATCTACTGTTTGTACGGAATATGCCTGCGGTGAATCAATAGTCGATGTTACCATTCGCGATGACACGAAACTGTTTACGTTAATTGTTTTGTCGTACTTATTTGTGTAGTATATTGTTTTGCACATTCTAATTTGTTTCTAGCTGTAGGTATGTACGTAACTACACTACTTACTATGTGACTTCACTACATAGTATAATATAAAGTCGCTTTCTCTGTCCCTATTTCCCTTTGTATGCTTAAATCTTTAAAACTACGCAACGGATTTTGATGCGGTTTTTTTTTAATAGATAGAGTGATTCAAGAGGAAGGTTTATATGTATAATGCATGCATAATATAGCCGTGCGAAGCCGGGACGGGTCGCTAGTACTTTAGTATAATGTATAAATTTTCATTACATAATATAAAACAAAGTCACTTTCCCATTACTTTCACTTTCCCATTTTAAAGTACACATATGGATGTGTGCATAGATCTTTTAAACTACGCAACCGATTTTGATGCGGTTTTTTAAATAGATAGAGTGATTCAAGAGGAAGGTTTATATGTATAATACATGCATAATATAGCCGTGCGATGCCGGAGCGGGTGGCTAGGTTTTTTTCAATAAACTTTCTTATTGAATTTCTACGTTAAAACAGCAATCCATATGTCAAATTTTAGCCAAATACGTCTATTAGTTTCAGCTGTACTTTGCTTTTATATTAATAGAAAGAAAATAATACTCTTCACCATATTTTATCTCTGAAACTACAAGAGCGTACCTTCAAAATGTGAAAAGACGCTTTTGCGCACTAAGAAATTATTTTTGAAAATTTGACGTTACTGAAATCACTTGTTTGTATTGTAATATTTTATAAGGATGTATGTAAGTCTGTCAGGTATTTATGAAGGTATATACTCACCTGAATTAAGTAACTAATAGGTAAAGTAAAATCTAATATGGTCTAGTCACCTTATCAGTGCCTTTCGGATATTTTTATTGCACCAGATGTGTAATTTACGAACAAGTAACACTCGTATAGGTTTCTTGCTTATCTTTTTATCCGAAGGGAGAGCAGTAGGCAATAATTATTTCCAAATTAACCACGGTTAGGGCCACCGGGTGCGCTAAATGAAATCGAACGACCCTCGGACTGTGATGGCCATGGGTAATGGCCACCATCAAATTCGGAGCTAAAAATGTGTTGCCAACGATACCGTGGTTATCAAATTTAACGAGAACGCTTTTTTGGCTTATGTTTCGGGGTAATCAATGTTATTTATTTTTAAATTTATAATTTAATTTTAGTGGAAAAATAAACCTAACCAAAACGTACTGTGAACTAACTTAATCTTTACTATATTATCACTACTACATAGTATAAAATAAAGTCACTTTTCGCAGTCCCTATTCCCTTTGTATGCTTAGATCTTTAAAACTACGCAACGGATTTTGATGCGGTTTTTTTTAATAGATAGAGTGATTCAAGAGGAAGGTTTATACATGCATAATATAGCCGTGCGAAGCCGGGGCGGGTCCCTAGTAATCTATAAGTTATAAATTACTAGCGACCCGCCCCGGCTTCGCACGGCTATAGTATGCATGTATTATACATATAAACCTTCCTCTTGAATCACTCTATCTATTTAAAAAACCGCATCAAAATCGGTTGCGTAGTTTAAAAGATCTATGCACACATCCATATGTGTACTTTAAAATGGGAAAGTGAAAGTAATGGGAAAGTGACTTTGTTTTATATTATGTAATGAAAATTTATACATTATACTAAAGTACTAGCGACCCGTCCCGGCTTCGCACGGCTATATTATGCATGCATTATACATATAAACCTTCCTCTTGAATCACTCTATCTATTAAAAAAAAACCGCATCAAAATCCGTTGCGTAGTTTTAAAGATTTAAGCATACAAAGGGAAATAGGGACAGAGAAAGCGACTTTATTTTATACTATGTAGTGAAGTCACATAGTAAGTAGTGTAGTTACGTACATACCTACAGCTAGAAACAAATTAGAATGTGCAAAACAATATACTACACAAATAAGTACGACAAAACAATCAACGTAAACAGTTTCGTGTCATCGCGAATGGTAACATCGACTATTGATTCTTTATCTATTAAAAAAAACCGCATCAAAATCCGTTGCGTAGTTTTAAAGATTTAAGCATACAAAGGGAAATAGGGACAGAGAAAGTGACTTTATTTTATACTATGTAGTGATAGTGAAGTGAAGTGATAAGTTATAAAGCTGAAGAGTTTGTTTGCTAATCTAACTAGAACTATTGGCGCCGTGTTTAATGTCGTTACTAATTTATTTAATCTTGAGCCGAGTGACTAAAGTGTTGCCAACTTTCGAATAAAACAAGTGGAAGAGAAACCAAGCAATAACTATAACAATAACATTTGTCTGTGTTACGCTTTGTTTGCAAAGTTGTTGCCAATTTATTTAGAATGCTTATAGTTATTAAATCGAATAAGGAAAAAGACAAAAATACTTAAGCCGTAAATTGATGATTTTTCAGACATTCTTTTGAATATCCTTTCGCACTATACAATACGGTTAATATAATATTAAACAAGAAAGTTAAGGTAAAAGCTTTATGAGCACCTTTTTAAACTACTTTTTCCCGCGACTTTTGGAAATTCAAACATTTTTTTTTGGAAAATCGATATTCATAAAGCTGTTTTAAAGAGGTCACTAAGACATAAAAACGTCGACGTAACTTAAAGAATAAAGACTTATCTAAGCCGTAAATTGATGATTTTTGAGTAATTCTTTTGAACATCTTTTCGCGCTATTTAACTAAGAAAGCTAAGCGAAGTTATTTCTGGACACATTCTTCTTCTTATCGTAACAATGATCGTTTGTTTTAAATATTAATTTTCCCAGACCAGTACCTAGTCATTGACTCCCAACTCGCCCCGGCTTCGCACGGCTATATTATGCATGTATTTTACATATAAATCTTTCTCTTGAATCATTCTATCTATTTAAAAACCGCATTAAAATCCGTTGCATTGTTTTAAAGATCTAAGCATACATATATAGACAGACAGCGGGAAGCGACTTTGTTTTATACTAAGTAAAGAAGTAGCTATTATTCATCAACTTTCACATCTAATTAATTATCAATAATCATGCAAACTTACTTAAGTAGATAGGTAGATACTTACTTCACTACATAGTATAAGACAAAGTCGCTTTCTCTGTCCCTATATCCCTATGTATGCTTAAATTTTAAAAACTAAGCAACGGATTTTGATGTGGTTTTTTTTAATAGATAGAGTGATTCAAGAGGAAGGTTTATATGTATAATACATGCATAATATAGCCGTGCGAAGCCGGAGCGGGTCGCTAGTATCTAATAATTATCAATGATCATGTATACCTACTTACTTAAATAGATAGATACTTACTTAACTTATATTTTGTACTCACAGTATGTATAGGCCTCGCCAAACCGAGGAGCTTTCCTCATGATTATAAATTCCCTCCCCCTCTCCACTCCACTTAATAGCAGTTAAATTTTTCAAATATAATCTCTCATAGGCAAATCCCTGTACACCCTTGATCCACACGAAGCGTCTTCATATTTACTGAAAGACTGAAACAAAAAAAATATTCCCTTCATTGCGAACCAACAGATGCTTTTGAATAATTACTCCAAGTGGATTTCACTTGTAAGATAAAGGGAAATATTCTGAAGATATAAATAAAAAGGTTTTTATTTATGTGAGATAACGGAGATTAGGTTGTTTACAATATGGTTCAGTTAATCATGCGTGTTTCAGTACCTACTTTTAGCGGCCAAATACCTTTATTTGTTTTTCTCCGTTGAAAAACAACTAATCCCACTAAGATGTTTGCAAAAGCTTGTTCAAATACCACGGTTGCTATTACAATTTATTGCAATAGGAACAACTGCTTTTATCTACTTCGTGTAACTTAACCAGTGATAACTTATCCAGGGTTTTACTTTATACTGCGTTTGTTACAGATAACAATAATTACTCCAAGTAGAGTGGCTAAAGGGGTAATATTCTGAAAAATATAAATAAAACGAAGGTTTTTATTCATGTGAGATGCGTGTTTCAGTACTTTTTGCGGCTAAAATTGGTTTCTCTCTGTTGAAAAATAACTAATCCTACAGATTTTCATACAACAGTTTTTCATAACATTAATAGAGTTCTTGCTACAGGCAACGAAGCGCCGAATGCTCTGTTGGCGTCACCAACAGCCATAAATTTGTCTTCTTTTTTCATTAATAAATTCCATTAATCAATCAGTTCTATATCCTAATCCTAGCTTTAATAATCCAAAAGTATATTAATTTGTTTGTTTCCACTTCACGGTCGTTTGATTGATTTGGATAAAAATTGGAATAGTGGTAGTTTATGGGGATGGAGAAGGACATACCTACTTTTGATCCCGAAAATCCCGCGGGATCGAGACTTATGCGGGTGAAACTGCAGGTTCTGCAAAACTAAATGGAATGTACGGTCGGTTGCCTAATTGTAGACCCACCGTAGAGCTCCAAAAACGGCTGTGATAGCCTGATGAGAATGTTTTCAACACAAGCAAGATTCTAGGCACCTGCTTTAGTTGAAGTTTAAAGTCTTCTAACTCATGAATTTATCATCTTCTTCTTAAGGTGCCTCTCCGACTAACGCGACGGTTGGCAGTCAATTTGGAATATTCTTCTCTATTTCTAGCGAGGCGAAAGAGTTCGGCTGCACTCGCTATCCCCGTCCACTCCCGGATGTTACGCAGCCAAGATTTTTTCCTCCGACCGACACGTCTTTTGCCCGCAACTTTTCCCTTCATAATTAGTTGCAGTAACTCGTACCTATCATGTCTCAATACATGTCCTAGGTAGGCAACTTTATATTTTTTATATAACAACAAATTATCATACAAAAATTATTAGAATGACAACATTCCGATAATAGTAATTTTAGAACTCTACGGTGGGTCGGTAATTATGCAGCCGACCGTACCTACGTACTGTAGGTATTGTAACACGTGATATGGTACAGATTAATACCACCAACACCTCAGGGCTCAGGGCTGTGCCTGCGGTCAGCGACACGACTCCTGCATCACGTCCTAAACACGATTAACGACTAGGGTAAGGTGACCATCATTTACGTTATGTATGAGTAAATATTTTTTAAGCTATTGCATAGCTTTTATCGCGGGCTTTGAGCGCGGCAAACGAATCAAGAAATTTCGTAATGAAAATAAAACCTAACATCCCCCACTCCGCCTACCATGTATCTCGGCCGAGCGTTCGCTATGCAATAGCTTTACCGCGGCAGTCCCCGAGTGCCAATTTTTTTTTATTATATACTTAATTGATATCTGTTGTTTGACCACTTAGTCACCCAATGCTAAGATTTTCATCAAAACTGGACAAATTGAAAAGTGTTTGTAAAGAAATATATATGTATTCTATCCGTTATCTGGCCACCATAAAACAAGCCTAGTTTGTTTAGCTTGGGGCTAGATGGCGCTGTGTGATGTCCCACAATATTTATTCATTGTAATTAAGAGGAAAGGGTACCAGGGGCTTTTTCCATACAAACTATTACAAACGTAGTCGACTGTTTTCTTCCTGGATAATGACACTAGAGCCAATATTTTTATTGCATAAAACTTATAACTGCCATGACCATGTTTTGTTTGCTATTTTTTGTTTTTTTTTTAATATTTTTATGTTTATTTCTATGACAATTAGAAAATGAAAAAAAACCAAAACATAGGGGCATAGTCAATATAGTCATGGCAGTTATAGTAGGTTTTATGGCACAATAATATTTGTGCTAGTGTCATTATCCAGGAAGGAAACAGTCGACTACGTTTGTATGGAGAGACCGCAGGTGTACCCTTTCACCTTAAGTTACATCATAAGATTTAAAGATATGCCTTTTTCTCGTTTTACATTATTATGTTTTATGAACATTTTTGATATTTTTTATATTATTAGCACAGAGTAACCCAAGTATAGAGTTGAAGAAAAGGTTGCAGGTTCGAGTTCTGCTAGTATGGATTTGAATAGAATTTTCTATTGTATATATGAAATCTACTACCAAAACTTAAAAATGTGAAAGGGTATTCACGTGACGAGTTTATGAAAATCTGAACGAATGGTTACCCTACGCAGTCTGATCTGGATGGATGTTCAAAAACATCTAATGTGCCTTCAGGCTGGGATAAACGATTTTCAAGTTCTTTCCTAATTGAAATAAATGGATTTTCTTAAAATTACTACACACTATCGCATTAAACAAAATCATGGAATTACACGGCTTCAGAGATGTAGCCACAGTAAGTTTGTGTAAAACGTCTCGTCTTACGACAAGTCGATATACTTACCTCTGATAGATGTAGTTAATCCAACCTTTTCGCTTAAAATTTAAAAGAGTCATTCAGTAAACTAAATGAGTAAATAGCAAGGAGGTCCGCCTAGCTTCACTCCTTCCCTTCTCAAATTAGGTCAAGTAGGTAGTGATAACTGTGGTGATAACGTGTTTCGATATGGCGTAGTGAATCAACTCAACACAATTCTGGATAGATGTTGCTAATCTAATTGTTTTTTTAAAGGTTAAAGCAAGAAGGTCCGCTTATCGTCACTACTTGCGTTCTTTCTAACAATGAGTTTAGCTACATCCTCTTTGATGAGTTTTTTATACATAAAGATTAAAACGGTGCTTAAATCATATTTTCCCTCGGTCTTCGCATATGCGCAAAAAATAAAGTAAATTCATCAATAGATGCTATTTTGTGATAAAATAAACAGCCATAAACGTCCTTATTCTAATAACGTAGTACGTGAACACGAATAAACGTAAAGGTAACAAGCGCCACAACTTTCCAAGTAGATATTATTATTTCATACCTCCTCTAGAACGCTGTAGATGGGACATTAGCATAAAATATCTAATGTACCCCAGGGACGGATCAAGGGAAAACTCTAAAGATAAAGAAAAGGTGGAGAAGTGGTTATGGAAAGTGTTTATTTCCTAATTTCCTTAAGTATAATGAAAAACTTACTGTCTGTTTGTTATTGTCACTTAAACACACTATCTAAAAACTCTACATAGGTAGCGTATTTAGGCAAACTTTTCTATGAAAAAAAGAATTACTATTATTTCTTATCAAAGGAAGTTTATTTTTGACGACCCAGTTGGCACAATGGTCACCATGCCGGACTGTCAATCACAGGGTTGCGGGTTCGATTCCCGCCACAGACAAGTATTTATGCTCAGATATTTGTCTGTGGTCTGGTTGTTTCTATGTATTATAAGTATATATTTACAAAAGAAAAGAATATAAGTAGTATGTCCGTTGTCTAGCACCCATAATACAAGTCTAGTTACTTAGCTTGGGGCTAGATGGCGATGTGTGGAATGTCCTGCAATATTTATTTATTATTTATTTTATTGCTACCCAATTAAAACCACCACCACCATTTCTACCAATTTCAATTCTGAGAATGGTTGGAAAGGTAAATTCTAATATCTTAAAGAAGTTTATAACGGATAGGCTAAAAAACTACTGGACCGAGTTTGATGAAACTTAATATGAAGATACTGTCAGTGTCAAAACGAAAACGACTGAAAATAGCTAACAATACAGTGCTTCATTTGATATATACGTCAGGGCGCCGCCATTTTGTGTCTATAAATAGGAATAAAATGACTTAACGTGGTTCATTCTGTCGCAGTAGCTTCATGATGTCTGAACTTTTTCATGGTCGCACAATTTATTTGAGTTAATTAGTTTAATACCTTTTAATAGTAGATTAAGCGTTGTAGTAAAATAACGCTGATGGGTATGTAATGTATATGATTAAATATGTTCTGATGATAAGTGCCTTTAGATTTACGTAACCTACGCTCAGATTTTGGCCAAAATAGATGGTTCTTTATAATACACTAATTTATTAGGAATAACATAGGCTACTTTTTATCCTGATATTTCCATGGGATCAGGATTTACGTGGGTAAACGCTTGGCAAAAATTACCTTTTGATATTTCTACAAACAGACCCTTTATTTCAACCCTGAATCCATTTCTGTAAACTTCACTCTTTATATTGAAGTAGAAAATTTATTCGGGCATCGCATCGGGTAGAGTGGGCCATACGATACCCAAACGCTTAAACGTATGTAGCTACGTATATGTATCTTGTTTTAAAATATATTAGAAAAGTTCACAACTGGGGGTTTCCATTAGGTACTCCGAGGAGTAGATATTTTAGGAATAAAGTATTTTTTTTAAAGAGAGAAAGTCGTTGCATCATTTTTAATTATTTATCAGTTAATTTAAGAGGCTGTAAATTTTCATACAAAAAGCGGTAACGTTTTCCCCCCCATAAACGGAGTCCAATTTTGATAATTTTTGAAAATGTTCTAGATCTAATGGAAAACTAGGTTCAACAGTTTTTATTATAAATAAATATTGCCTGAGATAAAAGTTATTAGTATTTGAATATCTATATTTTTGACTAAAAACTTCATCGAGCGTTTCAATTGTTTTATAATAGACTGAACTGAATTACCAAAAAAAGAAAAACGTATAAACCTAGAATAAGATGCAGTGAATTAAATGAGACCAAATTTATTTCATTTTGTGAAGGATAAAGGGGGTAAAAACGTTACGGGCCGCAACTATTTTTGAATGCAAAATGAAGGCAATTACGTCCGAACTTAAACTCTCTCTATCGCACTATACGGGTCATTTTTGAAATACCTACTCACGCCGCGTATCGAAAACTCATGATTCTCTTAAAGTATAAAATTCAAACTCCTGACTGATTGACTGATATTTTAACTACAAGAGACAGATCGGGCTAAATGCTTTAATGACGTTGGCGTCCGCTAAAAAAGGTTTTTGGAAAATTCATCCCTTACATGGACAAAATAGAGAGGTAAAAGCTAGTTTAATATACTTATAACTTATTTTGATGCACCTATTTGTATAAGCCAAAATTCAAACATGAATAGAAAAAAGTATAGAATAGAATAGAAATTTATAAGAGGAGTACACGGACAAGAAAAAATTAAAACGATACAAAAATATATCTATCTAAAATAAAAAAAAATGAATGTAACACAGACAGAAATAGTCCATTGAAATGTTACATTTTTTTGGGCTTAGCGTGCATTTGTCAGAGGACGCAATTTTATTTTTTAGATATCAAGAGGGGGTTAGTCTAAGCTTAAATCCAAGTTTGAGGGATTGTAGCTCTTGTCCCACGGCCGCCATCTTGAAAAAAGGGATTTAAACGGTTTTCATGGTTTATTTGACAAACTATAGGTCTCACAAAAAATATTACTTAACATTTTTTGTTGCAAATATGATTATCTACAACTTTTGTCTAGTAACTTTTAGTCGTAGAACAAAAAACAAAAAGTTATAAGCGAATTTCCATGAAAAACCGTTTTTTTATTTTTACTAAGAATACTGATTTCGTAGCACCATGGGAGTAGCCCAGGGTTTTCAAGGATGTAAACTCAGGTATAGACTACTCTCGTAAGGGTCTAAAAACGTATAAAAATGATTATAAAAATGTTTACCTTTTTGTGTTAATTTTCAGAAGAAGTAAAGTAAGCATATTTTGAAAATTATAAGTCCTATCAACATACTTTCAAGACAATTATTGTAGACAATTTAATGAAGAACATATCGGTCATTAACAGTTTTGTTATAGCTTTAACTGTTTTTATGATAAAATAAAAAAACTGTAAGGCTAATACAAAACAGGGTCGATGGGGCGTAAAAATAACTTTACAGCTTTTAAACTATAAGTCCTATCTACATACTTCTGAGGTAATGTTGTAGTGAATTTGATGAAGATCATATTGCTCATTGGCAATTTGGTTATAGCTTTAACCGTTTTCATAAAAAATGCAAAAAAACACAAAATTGGCACACAAAAGGGGGGAAAAGGGGGAACCAATAGCCATACGACTTGTTTTGTACTTCTATATCTTATTATCTATGTAAAAGCTACCTGCATGCCAAGTTTCATGCTTTCAGCCAGATGGGACCGTAAAAAAAGCTAAGGAATCTGAGTAATGGATTTTCGCTTATAACTTTTTATTTTTGGTTTGACTAAAAGCTACTTAATAACAGTTGTAGATAATGTTTAAGACGCTAGACTGGAAAGATCGCGGCATCAATATTAACGGTAAGTACATCTCTCACCTACGATTTGCAGATGACATCGTCATTATGGCAGAAACGCTGCCGGACTTACAGAGAATGTTGAATGGCCTAGCTGATTCTTCTCGTCGCATCGGTCTCCGGATGAATTTGGATAAAACCAAAATCATGTACAACGAGCATGTTGTCCCGGAACCGATTGCCGTAGATGGAATCCCACTCGAAGTTGTTGCGAAGTATGTCTACCTAGGGCAGACGCTTCAACTAGGCAGACACAACTTTGAGAAGGAAACCCAGAGAAGAATTCAGTTGGGCTGGGCAGCATTCGGGAAACTCCGTCGAGTCTTCTCGTCGCCTATACCGCAGTGCTTAAAGACAAAAGTCTTTAATCAGTGCGTCCTACCTGTGATGACTTACGGAGCCGAGACGTGGACACTGACAGCTAGACTAGTCCACAAATTTAAAGTCGCTCAGCGAGCTATGAAGAGAGCTATGCTCGGTGTTTCTCTGCGGGATCGAATCCGGAACGAAGTAATTCGCCAGAGAACTAAAGTGATCGACATAGCTCAACGGATTAGCAAACTGAAGTGGCAGTGGGCTGGTCATATCTGCCGCAGGACTGATAATCGTTGGGGTAAACTTGTCTTGGAGTGGAGACCGCGAATTGGCAAACGTAGTGTAGGACGCCCTGTGACCAGGTGGAGCGACGACATACGCAAAGCGGTGGGCAGTGAATGGAAAAGAAGAGCCGAAGATCGGGCTCAGTGGCGTATCTTGGGAGAGGCCTACGTCCAGCAGTGGACTGACACCGGCTGATGATGATGATGTAGATAATGTTATTTGCAAGAAAAAATGTTTAGTAATATTTTTTGTGAGACCTATAGTTTGTCAGATAAACCATAAAAACCATTTAAATCCCTTTTTCCAAGATGGCGGCCGTGGGACAAGAGCTACAATCCCTCAAACTTGGATTTAAGCTTAGACTAACCCCCTCTTGATATCTAAAAAATAAAATTGCGTCCTCAGACAAATGCAACCCCAAATGTAACTTTTCAATGGACTAAAAACAAACTTAAAGAATTAATTGATAGGCACATAATAGGCAAAAATGTAGTGTGTAGGGTACATGCTTATAAGCAAGCATAAGTTTCGCCCAGTGAAAATTTTTTTCACTTATAAATTAACTAAACCAGAACGAGCCTTCGTTCGTATTAGAAATCCTGTGCAAGTTTCCTCGTAGATTAGTTGCCTCGATCCCTCGTGAGTGCATACTCTTGTTTGACACGAGGTCGGGTAACTTCTCCCGACTTGTAGGGTATAAGTTACTTCGAATTGCAACCCCTTTGTTTGAGAACTATGGGAAGAAACTTTTGTTTTACATTCAAATTATATTGGTTTGGGTATTTTTGTATGTCTATGCGTTTGGGGCTATAATTAATTTGGGGGTACGCAAGTGAAGAGTGCACACTTGCACAAGTATCTTCTATAGGAAAGCGTGCTATTTGTATATTACTAGCGACCCGCCCCGGCTTCGCACGGTTATATTATGCATGTATTATACATATAAACCTTTCTCTTGAATCACTCTATCTATTAAAAAAACCGCATCAAAATCCGTTGCGTAGTTTTAAAGATTTAAGCATACAAAGGGTTAACACACTTTTATTAGTTTCACCTGTATGTTTGTATGTAACCGACTCTTTTCGGCTCGATTTTTTATTTTATATGGCAAAACGTTTGCCGGGACAGCTAGTAGGAGTATAAATAAATTAAATGACTGAAACGGTCCCTACTAGAGAGATATCTTGTTAGCACTCATTAAATCATGCCGGTGAGCAAAAATCGGCGGCTCCGCTAAAAGGGGATTTAATTACCGACCCCACAGCAATGCGTGCTAATGTACCGTGAGTCGTATAGATATAAGGGTGATTTGTAATGATGCATGGACGCCGGCTTCATTACTGTAACTAGCTGTATCTAGAAGTATACCTTGAGTACTGGCTACTGTTGCAATTTACACCCTAAAATCAAATTATAGAGTTTGTTTCAGTTTGATGAGAGTTGTGCTAAGTTATTATGAGTAACCCGATATACTGTTGAAGTTCCATCTCCAGAAAGCAAGGTATAGGTTTGCACTCACGCTTTGCGAATAATTTATTTACTTATATGGCGTAGATAATAAATCCATATCTATCGATAAATTCATCGATGGATAAGAGTGGAACACTGGATTAAAGTGAAACAGAGTGCAATATTTAACAAGGATTTAGTTTTAAATTTAGATTGTACGTATATCCAATAGAAGATGGACAAAGACATCCGCTTGTGTTCTTGGAACCTGCAAACACTGAACCGAACTGGGGGAGTGAGAATACTTACGGACGAACTAAAACGTTATCAAGCAGACATAACAGCTTTACAGGAGATGAGATGGATAGGCAGCGGCCGCATTCAGTCTAGAGGCTTTATAATATACTACAGCGGTTCAAGCAAATACCACGAGTTTGGAACGGGCTTTTCAGTAAGCAATCAGATTCAGGCACAAATCATAGATTTCAAAGCAGTAAGCAATCGCCTCTGTGTTTTGCGTTGTAAGGGCAAATTCTTCAACTACAGCATCATAAATGCCCATGCCCCTACTGAAGACAGCGATGAAGATACTAAAGATGAGTTCTACCACAACCTAGAGCAAGCATACAACCAATGTCACAATAGAGACATCAAAATAATAATAGGCGACATGAATGCTAAGGTTGGAAGGGAACCGATATTCCATCCGACCGTTGGCCTACATAGTTTACACGAAATTAGTAACGACAACGGGAAGAGACTCGTGGAACTTGCGGCATCACTTAATATGGTCATAGGCGGAACCCGATTCCCACACAGGGCAATACACAAGGGCACTTGGAGGTCACCTGACGGTGTTACTGTGAACCAAATTGACCACATACTCATAGATGGACGCCACAGCTCCAACCTCCTAGATGTCAGGGTATGTAGAGGAGCTAACATTGATTCTGACCACTACTTAGTAGTCGGCAAACTAAGGGCGAGGATAGCTGTAGGCAAGACACACAAAAGCAATAAAGCGGAAAAGTTTAATACAGAAGCACTGAAGGACGAACAGAATAAGATGAAATACAGTAATAGACTAGAGGAACTTCTTGTGGAGGTAAACCTAATTGACACATCCCCTACAGATGCTTGGACGCAGTGCAGCACAGCTATAAAGTCGGCAGCCTTGGAGACCTTAGGCATGTCTAAACCAGAAAAAAGAAACGACTGGTTTGACGACGAATGTAAGAAAGTAACAGAAGATAAGAATGTGCAACATCAGAAACTGCAGCAAAGACATACGCGCCGTAACAAAGAAGCGTACCGAGATGCCCGTAGGTTAGAAAAGAGGACGCATAAGCGTAAGAAAAAGATCCAAGAAAACAATAGATTCACAGACATGGAAGGCCTTAAATCCGTTAATGAATGTCGAAAATTTTACAAGCTTGTAAATGCAACCCGGAAGGAATTTAAACCGCGAACGAGTGCGTGTCGCAATAAGGAAGGCGAGATCGTCAATGATCTGAATGGTATCCTGCTGAGATGGTCTGAACACTTTGGAGAACTACTTGGTGCGGAGAGTGAGCACGTAACACCTGTGAACGAGGAGGCTGATTACTCAGATGACAACAACCCCGTTAACTCTTTAACACCCGAGGAAACCCATATTGCCATCAAGACCTTGAAAAACAATAAAGCACCCGGCTATGATGACATACCGGCGGAGTTAATAAAATACGGTGGTCCAGGTCTAATGTCAGTAGTCCATGGGCTAATGTGCCAAATATGGGAAACGGAAGACATGCCTACCGAATGGGACCTGGGTGTGATATGCCCTTTGCACAAAAAAGGAGACACTCTCGACTGCCAGAACTACAGAGGTATAACATTACTGAATACTACGTATAAAGTGCTGGCGAACATCATATTCCGCAGATTACAGCCATATGTAGAAAGAAGTCTTGGTCAGTATCAAAGCGGATTTCGCCCGGGTAGATCGACAACAGACCAAATTTTCTCGCTGCGACAGGTACTTGAGAAAATGAGCGAGTTTAATATTCCTACATACCATCTCTTTGTAGATTTCAAAGCAGCATATGACAGCGTACTGCGTCCAAAACTATATAGCGCAATGAGTGAGATGGGCATTCCTAGCAAGTTGGTTAGACTGGTAAAAATGACTATGAGACGTACACAAAACTGCGTTAAAGTCCAAAATGAAATGTCACCAATCTTCACAACACTATCTGGCTTAAGACAGGGTGATGCTTTGGCCTGTCTTCTTTTTAACATAGCCCTTGAGAAATGCGTCAGAGACGCAAAACTGGAGACAACAGGCACGATCTTCTACAAGTCTAACCAGCTTCTGGGATATGCTGATGACTTGGACCTGATCTCACGTTCCAAAACCCAATTGAGTAGCTCTTTTCTGGATCTTAAAAACGCGTCTGCCCAAATGGGGCTAGCAGTCAATAACAACAAGACTAAATATCTTCACACACCGAAAAACCTAACTACGGAGCCGTTAGTAATAGAAGAGGCTAGTTTTGAGAAGTGCGAAGAGTTCGTTTATTTGGGATCAATGATCACTAGTGACAACGACGTGACTGTTGAAATCTATAGGCGGATAGTGCTCGCGAACCGATGCTGCTTCGGGCTAACCAAACACCTTAAGTCCCGACTTTTGCGCAAGAGTACAAAGCTGACACTGTACAAAACTCTTATACGACCTGTGCTAACTTACGGTTCTGAGACGTGGGTTCTCAGTAAAAAAGACGAAAATGCTCTGTTGATTTTTGAACGAAAAATACTGAGGAGGATTTTTGGCCCTGTTTGTGAGGATGGCGTATGGCGAATACTGTACAACCATGAAGTCTACGATCTATACAAGGACCCCAACATCATTCAAGTCATAAAAACGAATAGACTGTCTTGGCTTGGCCATGTACACCGAATGGAATCAAACAGGGTACCTAAACGTTTGCTTGAGTCCAACCCAGATGGTAAGCGCAGGATTGGAAGACCTAAGCTTAGATGGTTGGATGGAGCTACCCAAGACCTAAAAACCATCGGCTTAAAAAATTGGAAGAGAGCGGCGTTAGACAGAGAAGGATGGAAGAAGGCGCTGAAGGAGGCTCAGGCCCATAGAGGGCTGTTTAGCCATTGATGATGATGATATCCAATATGATTGTGGTTGTATTGGTTAACTCTTTTAACAGTGGTAGCACGAATGCGGTTATTTGAAATTCAACAGATAAATGGACAGTGGTTTCAGGATAGGTGGTATGTGCGACGTGTATCACGACATTTTTTTTTAATCGGGGTCCGATTGAAACGACCTAGGTAATATTTAAAAAGATTTTTCGTTTTGACAGTAAAAGTCAACAACGACAAGGAGTGATAGATTTAGAGAAATAAATAATATATACTTAGACTAGCTTTTGCCCGCGACTTCGTCCGCGTAACAGTCGAAAATGGTTCTAATAGGATTAGTCCCATACAAATTTTGCCCCCCTTTTTCACACCCTTAGGGGTAGAATTTCGGAAAATCCATTCTTATGGGATGCCTACGTTATACAAAGAACACACCCTCCAAGTTTCAGGTCTCTACGATCAGCGGTTATGGCTGTGCGTTGATCCGTCAGTCAGTCAGTCAGTCGTTCAGGACAAAGAATTTTATATGTATAGAAGATTAATTTGTGATAGCACACACCATACCCAAAAAGAAATAAAAATAACAAATTAGACTTACTTACCAAAAATAAAATAGATAATAAATATAAAACACAGAAAAAAAAGTGATAAATTTATCACTAGCTTTTATTTTGGATCTTTCTAATCTGTCCATGAATCCTGCCTGTCCCTATGCTGGTAAACACGACTTAAAATTCTTGATTGTCTTCGGATTAAAATATTCCTATTTGTGCTTCGTTAACCAATTTTCCAACATTTCCGTTCATTATTGAGACCCGTTCAAGTAAAAGTTACGAAGCAATTGTAATACTGTACTCGTATAAAACGGTACCGTACTAAGTAGGTACGGTTGACGTACATTCAATCACATGTAATTGCGACTATTGTGCGTGATTGTTGACTCATCATTGGGAATGTTGTAGCTGTCGATAATGATCTTCTGGGGATGGCAGAAACAGTTCGTTTTGAGATCGATTCTAGTGGAATTGAAGTCATTTATTGGCGACAAAAATTACAGTAGACCATAACACATGACGTTATAAGGTGACTCATCATTGGGATTATTGTAAACGTCGGGAATGATCGTCTGGGGATGGCAGAAACAGTTCTTTTTGAGATCGATTCTAATAGAATTGAATAGTAATTTATTGGCGACAAAAATTACAGTAGACCATAACACATGACGTTATAAGGTGACTCATCATTGGGATTATTGTAAACGTCGGGAATGATCGTCTGGGGATGGCAGAAACCAGTTTGCTTTGAGATCGATTCTGGTAGAATTTAATAGTCATTTATTGGCGACAAAAATTACAGTAGACCATAACACATGACGTTATAAGGTGACTCATTATTGGGATTGTTGTAAACGTCGGGAATGATCGTCTGGGGATTGCAGAAACAGTTCGTTTTGAGATCGATTCTAGTGGAATAGAATAGTCATTTATTGGCGACTAAAATTACAGTAGACCATAACACATAACGTTATAAGGTGTCTCATCATTGGAATTGTTGTAGCCGACAGTAATGATCGTCTGGGGACAGTATAAACAGTTCGTTTTGAGATTGATTCTTGTAGAATAGAATTGTAATTTATTGGCGACAAAAATTACGGTAGACCATAAGACATAAGGTAATAAGGTTCCTCAGCCTAAATCAAGTCAGCGCTGGTATTCCGTTGAAGGCAGTGTTGCCAACCTCAGCATAGAGCTAAACTGTAGATTTGCCAGAAAAAAAACTGTAGAAAACTGTAAATTTCAAATTAAAAAACAGTAAATCTACAGCTTTATCTTTGTATTATTAAATGATGGTAATGAATAGAATACATTTTAGAGAGGGAATCAAAAACAAGAAAAATCATGTGATTATCAAAGTTTAAATCAAATTAAATATCAAAAGTCATAAAGATACATTATGTCAAATAAAATTAGTTATATTCAAAAGCTAGTTTTGCAACACTTCAGGAAATGTGACCAGCTATTTTTGAGGAAGCTTATTTAAAACAGCTTAAAAAGGTCCATCCATAACAAATAGATGGCGCTAGCATTTTAAGCAAAAAAACTGTAGATTTCGAGGCCTAAACTAAAAACTGAGTTTTAACTGTAGATCTACAGTTAAAACTGTAGGGTTGGCTACACTGGTTGAAGGTATGATCTATTTAATTTAAGGCCATAGAATTCAATGCTCTAGGATTTCTGATAAGTTTTAATCAATTCATTTGAAAATTTGTATGTCAGTTAACTTTTCAAGTAAAAACTGCTGAACTGATTGCGATGGAACTTAGTATCTTAATAGCGGGATTCCGATATTATCACGGGATCGGGACCTAAGCTGGTAAAACTGCAGTGCGCAGCGATATAGTTATTAATTTCGAATGATCGTAGTATTTTCGAAAGGTAGAAGGGATTTTCGGTTCAAATAATTACTGATGTAATTAGGCACTTAACATAAAATTTAGTTTTCAGTTTAAAATAATCAAATTCAAATTATGTCTAGCCTCACATTTAATTAATAAGTAAAAATTAAATAGCTTTACATTTAATTTAAATATCATTAATAATGAGGTAAAGGTACCACATGTCGCCCGATGCCGTATCTTGTAGCTATAGATAGGTAACTATATTATAGACACCGCACTGACAATAGTCTCTGATTGCGTGCTGAGCTCGCAGTGATGCGGTTTTACCCTTCCGCCGCAACAGACGCGCTCTCTACCCTACAATGCGAATATTTAATACGGAACGCGTGATTACTTCAGTATTAATTAGACAAAATAATCGTTTACCGCCTACCAAGTGCAAAATTAGTTAAAAGTACGTATTTATTCCCAGTTCAATGGTCTCATTTGTATATGTGGTACTATAAATCCGTTAGCAGTTCATTTCACAGAATGTAATTAAATGTTCAAAATAGAGACAGAATACGACAAAGACTGGAACTTAGCAATCAATGAACGAATACCTCAAAAAGAAAAGAACTTTGATTACATTCCGAACGCTCAAGTGGCAGGACAAGGACTCAAAGGCTATTTTTATGTAAGAACGCCAGAGGTTGCGGGACTCAGTAATTCAATTTATTGCGTCTTACATCTCCCCTTGGGACGGAAAGCGATAATGCAATTTGATTGAGCTACTTATTGGTACTTTACCTTTTCATTACAGCGACTAAATTTCGAAAAGAAACTCTTTTCATTTATAAGAGAGTGTTTCAAAGTAGCGTAATCGTATTCAGGGATTCGGGTTTCGCTCGAGTGTGAAAATATTTCAACAGAATGAGGGGTAGGTAACAATTAACTTTTTACTTTACCTCTTGACAGCCAGTCTTCTTAGCTGGATTGAAACGTCTTCCCTTTAGTGAAGTTACTCAGTTGTTTTGACGTCTGTCGACACCCCGCGGTGTCGCTGTTCGACCCTTTTATTTTCGCGACGATTATAAAAAAGTTATGGAAAAAGGGCCATCCTTTCCTTCAATGAAACCATTTCCTTTAAGTGTGCAATTTTTATAATTTTGCGTGTCTTTGTTGGGCTTACCAACTTGTTTGTTCATTTTGTTCGAAGTGTTGACATTTTTCATTTGACACAAAATATCAAAAAGTGTGCTTGTTATTTACCAAACTATTGATAGAGATATTCTAGAGCAAAAGCAGACGCAAAAGTATACCTTGCACTATGAATAACCATGCAATGGACGATGCAAAATAAAGTTTTCAGTAAACAGATGTTCGAGCACCGTTTCAGGCAAGTTTTCCTGCATATAAAGTAGTGTCGCTAGCGCTACACTTGAGGCTCAATGTTGTAGATTTATAGCAGTGGTAGAGCGTATAACGTATTGTGTTGTACTCGGATTATTTTACTGATTTATTCACTGGATTTTCTTTTCTTTTTGCAAGAAGTAAACAAGTAATTTACATTTACATATTTTGTCATATTAGTTATGCTGTATCTATTCATCTACTGTGGCCAAATGTTGATCGTAAAAAGCTGTAGGTTTACAAGACTTTCAATGTTACCTACTAGCAGCGCTCCGCGGTTTCACCCGCGTAACTCCCGATCCCGTAGGAATATCAGGATACAAAGTAGACTAAGATACTCCCAATGAATCAATGTATCCTCATACCAAGTTTCATCAAAATCCGTTCAGTAGTTTCGGAGCCTATTCGTTACAAACGAAAAGACAAAAATCTTTCTTGTCTATATTATTAGTATAGATAGATAAGTAAAGTAGAGATATAAATAGTATAGATATAGAGCAGCAGAAATAGAATAGTAGTTGGAAACTATTGTCTCAATTTGTTTACCTAAAAGTAAAAAATCGCTGACTCTAGTAATAACGTTTATGTTCTGAGTAGAGTCGCAGTAAAAAATTGAACAGTCATAATGCCTCAACTTGGCATTTTTTACAACCGTGTTTATTGTGTGTTTAGTAATTTTGAAAACAAAATGGAAAATATTTATTTACAACAATAAAAATTTGAGGACATTCCACAAATCCACACATCGCCAACTAACCCCAAGCTGAGTAACTAGACTTATGTTATGGGTGCTAGACAACGAATATACTCAGATTTTTTCTTGTTAATATATAGGTACATAAAGTACTTAGAAACAACCAGACCACAGACAAATATCTAAGCATAAATACTTGTCTGAACCCTGTGTTTGGTAGTCCGGCATGGTGACCATTGTGCCAACTGGGTCGTCATACTTTTTAATTTTATTCTGAATAGTAATAGTAGATAGGTATTTCAATAAGCCAGCCAAAAGTATTCAAAAAATTCATATAGACGTGGAATGTGCAAGTACCAAGGCGTGAAACCGTCACTACAGGGGATCCAAGTAATTGAGAGCATAAATCAAACCACCATTGAAATGAGACGTGATATTTCATAACTTTGCCCACTTCACCCTATAACGTTAAGAATTCTGAGGTTTTTGGAAAACAATTTATTATTAGAAAATGTATGTACTTCGGTGTGTTACATTCTCTTGTAGCTAAGTAGGTAAAATGTCCTTTTTCATGCTTTTTCTATAGAGACTTGAGTCTAATTACAACCATAATTTTTAACTTTAAGGATTAGCTTAAATTGCATATTGACGTGATAACATCTTATAAATTGATGAACACAAAAAGTGTGACATCATCGCTCACGTTTCGTCATTGACAAGGTAACCATAGCAACGATGTCTTCTTATAGACGTTATCACGTATTTTTTTGTTTCTCTTGTAAGACAGAGTACAGTGGAAATTAGAATAAAATGGCGAGGGAGATCTGTCTATGAACAAAAATAAATGGGTACGTACTGACTTATTTTAAAAGCATATTTAAGGCCTTAAACCTGATTGAACGAGGATATACTTGAATAAAATCTTAATTGTAGGGGAAGAGCTGTAATTTTTAATTCAAAACCACTAACATTTTCCACTAGACCCAACAAAAATACGTCCGATGTTTTATTTAAGAACCTCCATCCAGGTAGGCACCTAGCACCTACTTAAACCTGTAGTTTACAATACAAACTAGCCCAGGAGACCGTAGAATACCTAACAACATCTTATCTACTATTCAAATCTACTAGCTTCGGACTTGTTTAAATATTTATACCATTATCCGAGCCGAAGTTGTACTTTATATCGGCTAGAAGCTATGCGATGGGTAATTCTTGGATACGGGCGATTTAATTTAGTGCTTATGTCTTAGTTTATCTAACTGGTTGGTAGAAAATGGTGACTATGAAATATTTACATAGATCTATTTAAATACAGATTAGAAAATGTTCGTTTTTATTCACATTTAATCTTTCTGTTGCTAAAACAGTTGTTCTTAATATTTTTAATGTAGATATTTAATATCTGAAGTTTTAAGACTCACCAGAGATGATTTTAATGATCGATATCAGGGTTATTTACTTTGTTCGTCGCATTAGCAATAAGTTTAAAGAGTATAACATAAAATGCATTTGTATTTACCCATACATAAAGGTCTTATAAAAACGTTACTTTACCCAGAATTTTAGTTCTATCATTCCTTGTTACGAACTAAGATTTTCAGTTTTGTGTGCCATTTACAGGCCGATCAGCAAATAACACTGACCACGGGGCGCAAGTGCCAAACGCCGTAAATATTAAATAACAGCTTAACACAAGTGTTGTGGATTTATGTCTCAATATTCCGCAGTTACAGGACCCTTACCACCTGCACAGCCTTCGTTTATCGCCTAAATATTGGTAAAATTTGCTAGTTTCCTAATAGCGGTTCATCACGCAACAAATATTGGTGATTTTGGGTAATGTTAATGACGAAAGTTAGGCGATAGAATTTTATTTGAGGGGCTTTTATGGAGTTGGAACTAATAAATATTGGTAACGTTATCTAAACATTAAACACTTTATGGTGGTACGTATTTTCATAAGTTTATAAAACTTTGTAGATTGTTTGTTTTTTTGCTCAAAATCACAAATTTCGTAATTTTGTCTTTTCTAGTTCGGAATGGCTCGATAGATTGCTGGCTTAATAGTTGTATGTGGTCAAGAGATTTTTTTTTTAATTGTATCCGGTTAGGGAAGGCAAAGACTGCTGAGCCCATATCTTCTATACAGTCATATAAAATGCTTTGTCCTGAATTACTGACTGACAGATCAACGCACAGCCTAAACCGCTGATCGTAGAGACCTGAAACTTGGAGGGTGTGTTATTTGTATGACATAGGCATCCGATAAGAAAGGATTTTCCGAAATTCTACTCCTAAAGGAGTGAAAAGGTGGGCAAAGTTTGGATGGGACAATCGTATTAGAACCAGTTTCGACTTCTACGCGGACGAAGTCGCGGGAAAATGCTAGTAGCTATATACTTACTTGGCCTTTGACATCTTTCAGTTTATTTTACTTCCCTTGAAAGGTAAAAGGTAAAAGGTAAAGGTGTTTCTGCCATCTAGTATTACCATCGAGACATCTGGTTTTTTTTTTTTTAGTAACTTAGCCTAATTTTCAGGGCAAGTTTTTTTATCATATTAATCCAAACTGTATATTATAAATTAGATCTTAGGTGTAGAATATTTCTACACCTACATTATGTTAAAGTTGCAGCTGGTTGTACTGTTTAATAAACTAATTATAATTCTGTAGGTTCACCACAAAGTTGGCGGTCTCCTGGACACAGTTTACCGAATTCGTTTCGTTACACCAAACCTTGGCAACGTCTGACTGTTTGTGTTAGTATATACGTGACGTGATTGCGGTACGACTCTGTATTTTTATTATCTGTTATGAATGGTCATAGACGCTGAATAGAAATTGGTTCAATGTGTTCGAAATGGTCTAATTCCGACTCGGAAACCTCTAAAATGTTGCCAAATTGTTATTTTTTACCCGACTGCAAGGAAAGGGTTATGGTTTTCATGCCTTTCCTTTAATGTTTGTTTGTAATATTCTTTTTATAACAATTGTACGTACAGTAGTTTTCTGGAACTTGAAGCTTGAAGTGAAGACTTGAAGTCTTGAGCTTACACTTTTCCAATCAGGTAAAAATCTTTTAAAACAAGTATATCTATGTACCCATTGCATTTTGTTTTAAGAAATGCCTCACCTTTTTCTTATTTCTACTGCAACATTTATCTTAACAGATAAACTAAAATATGAATTTCGCTCCCTTATGCCTAGAGATGGTCTTATGTGTCTAATTATTATAGTATGCGAAATGCTCTATTTCTGACTCGAAATACTTCTGAAATGTTGCCAAATTGCTGCTTTTTATATTGTACAATGTACATTTAAAGTTGTAATCTAGAACTTGAAACTTTTTGTTTTGTTTGTACCTAAGAATAGTTTGTCTACTCTTGTAGTGTCTTTTGGCTGAATAGTAACTGTGGCGTCGCTGTAATAATTTCAGGCAATTTTATTGACCACTAAATGGTTTTTATTTATCTAAACGTTTATCGTTCTGGTTAACGGTTAAAGTTTCTAGTACCATAAAACACAAACATTGTAACTTAATTGTGTGACATCAAAACTGGTGGTAATTAATTAAATCAACAAAGTTTTGGTTCAAACTATAACTTAACTGCGTTCTGGGAATTTTGAATAATTTAATGCCGGGTGAATAATTACAACCACCCAAAGACTTGATATGAACATACCTAACCTTGGAAGGCACTTACATAAGCAAATGGCAAACATGGCCAAAAATGTTTGCCCTCAAGTAGACCAGACTGGCCAAGTCGACCAGATTTATCAAAATTGTAATTTTTTTAACCCGATTCTCGTATTACGTAACTTTTATGGTTGCCTGGAAGAGATCGCCCTCAGGCGATAAGGCCGTCTTTTGTGCTACTCTAGGATCTCCCCCTTAATTAAGTTTTCTAGTATTACTATTTCAATTAGTTTTGTATTTTTTTTTTTTTGTAGGTATTAATATGTTTTTTTTCTATGGTACAATAAAGTTTTTCATGCTACAATAACGTCTATCTATCATGTTTATTTTTATATATTTTATTATTACTTGGTTACCTACAAGACTAGTTGTGTACCCAAACTTATAAACACGGAAAAGAGTTCCCCAAGGAATACCTAAACCCCAATAAAATAGTCTATAGAGTATCGACTCACGGCAGATTCTACAATTTATGTGAGGACATTGTACTTTACGAGTCATTGCCCATTGCAGAAAACTTTCGACCGTCACCGATTAAGATTTACAGCGACTGTCCCTAAATAACTTAGATAGTTGGAGTCACTACACATTCCGCAAAGTTTCGTTTGGTAGAAGGGTCATTTTAGAGGAGGTTCCTATGAAACTATTTACATTGTGGTCGGAATTGTCTTATTGTTTATTTAAGTTGTTTAAGTAATGACCACCTCGGTGGCATAGTGGTTGGTTAGGATACTTTGATGAGTAAACTACGATTGTAGCAAGTTCGATAGCCAAAATTGTGCAAGTATTTTTTATTTTATGTAAAACAGTTACTCTCAGGCTTACAGCCAACGCCAAAACGCCTTAGGAGCCATACAAGTACCCTCAAATTATTCTATTTTTTTTAAATAAATTTTAATTTTAAAAATATTATTGCTGTAGCTCAGCCAATCATAACAAATGTTTACAAATTGCCTCTGATTTGTGTAAAAATGTTTACATTATCAAACCGGTTAGTGATCAGCTGGTTTTAGAAGTGGTAGGTATTATGGTGTAACTTCACTTGTCCAATGGGACTAATAGAAGGAATTAGTGTCAGTTGTCCCATCATTGGACCATACTATTAGACTATTGGAATGGATAGATAGTCTTGACATTATGAGACTGTCCCGAAACAAGGCTTCAACTAAAACAATATTTTTATCTATACTTTCAGTATTAAATTGAAGAGATACCGGTTGATAGGCAAATCTAGGTTTTTTCTTGGTTCTGGTAATTTGTAGTACTTATTAGTAGGACTAGTTGGAGGCATCCCAATTTCTATAATATTCTAGTCCTTTCAAAGGTGCCTGGAAGAGATTGCTTTAGGGATAAGGTCGCACATTGTACCTTAGTTTAGTTTAAAGTTTCCTTTATGATGTAAATTCAAGTTGCAATTTATTATTTGGTACGATAAAGCGTATACCTACCTATTCTTTTGGTACCTATAGGTGTATAGATTTATGTTCTAACGAGATTTATTAATATCCCACTTCCAAAGCCAGAAACCATGTAGGAGTAAATGAGCTAATAGTTAAGTATACAGGGTTATTGGTAATTATACTAGCAAGCCGTTGATGGCCACTTCTGTGCACCTAAACAAACAATTTTTGTTCTACGACTTCGGATAATTCGATTTTTTTTTTGAAAATTTTGAGATTAGGTTTACCTGGAAATCAGCTGTTCCTTACACGGAGAGGTCATTATCCTTTAAATTTTACTTATTTTTTAAGTTTTTTCTACTGTTCTTATAGTCTGAATGACCTTTGTTTTCGAATTTACATAATCTCAATATTACACTTTTTTTCGAATTTCTAAAAGTCGTAGAACAAAAGTTGTTTGTTATGGTGCACAGAAGTAGCCTCCAACGGTTTTCTAGTATGATTACCAATAACCCTGTATTGTATACAAAAGCAATCAAATCGAATCCTTCACATAATTTGGTCTTATTCGGCTGACTCACGTCATGGTGGTAGAGTTCCGCCCTTTCTACGTTCAAGATTCGAAGATGTGTGCTAGCTATACTTGGATAGATTACTTATACATTCTAACTTGACAACGTATTAGGTACTTGGTACGTAGTTAATTGAAGTCTGGGGCAAGTCTATACGTCGTCGTTTACGAACATGATAAAAATGTGTTCAATAGATAAAGTCAGATAAGTAGAGTCAGTTATTCAAACTTCAGTTTTTTTTATTTTATTTTATAGTTTTCTTTTTTCAGCCGCAGACCGAAGTTATGGATGTGCAATTTCACTTTTTTATTGGAAATATTGATTTTCTAATTTAGAAAAATAATTTTATTATTGAAAAAACCGATTGTAAGGTTCAAGACTTGCGCCTACCAAGGTAATAAAATCCGCAGGAGTAGAGTCTGTGCGCGACTACAGGCCTACGCCTGCGCGCTTGTAAGTTTTGTTGATTAGTGCAAAAGAGTATGCAATCTGCCTCCTGCTTCTGGGTTTTGTAGCCAAAAGGGAATTAAATTAAAGCCAAAATTAGGAAAGCGGACCCCGGGCTCCCGAGAGGGATGCAACCGGGAACATCACTCAGATGATGATGAGGGATGCGCGACCTGACCTTTCTATAATTTTCTAAAAAAAACATTGAAAATAACTAACGTAACGTCCTACTATGAGATGCAAACAAAGTGTCCTCAAACCTTTACATAAGAATTACAATTATTTGTGGTTCTTACATTTAGGTTATGGCTTTGTTAGGTCTAATTTGATACCTAAGCTACTGTACAATGTAGGTACACTCATCTCTATCACTATCACTACATAGTATAAAATAAAGTCGCTTTCTCTGTCCCTATGTCCCTATATCCCTATGTATGCTTAAATCTTTAAAATTACGCAACGGATTTCGATGCGGTTTTTTTTAATAGATAGAGTGATTCAAGAGGAAGGTTTATATGTATAATACATGCATAATATAGCCGTGCGAAGCCGGGGCGGGTCGCTAGTTTTAGATTAAGTAGAATAGGTATTAGTAACAGTATTAGTCATATTTTCAATACGAAATTATAGTTACTCATAACTATAAACAAACAAGTAACTTATGTAGGTACGAAGCCGTTGAAGGAATAATAATGAACCTGAAATTATGCAAATAGATTTCCTTGCGTAACCCGTATCAATTATAACGTGTGAGATGGTTTAAGCGAAATTCATTCATTAAAATTCAGAATCAGTGGTATAATAGAATTTAATGATTATGTAGACTGACTAGAACATAATTTTGGACGTAATACGAGGGTTAAGATGACCCGACGGTATGTTACGATCAATAAGATAATAATATATGTATACCGAAGTCAAGACATAGTTTCAATATAAATAAAACTAGCAGTTCTATGAACAGGCGCGAGCACAGGCTTTGAGGAGATTTGTGTGTGCCCCAACAATCCCTACCTAGTAGTATACCTTGGTATAGACCAAGTTTCACCCATATCGGCTGTAGAATACGGTCGATCTGAATCGAAATACGGAGAATAAAGTTGATTTTGTCAGGCAGAAACGCTTCGCTCGCTCGGTCATCAATAAAAACAATAAACCTCCTTGCTAATTTATCTGTACCTACATCTGAATCTAATCAATAATTAATGTATTGACGAATATATCAATAGGTAATATTTGTTCCCACCCACATAATTCATTTGGCAACTTGTAACTCCACCAGGAGTTTATGCTTTATTCATGGGTATTATCCATAGGTTTATTCATACAAGAAATGGGGCTTGAGCAGAAAAGCAATGTTCATCTAGTGTCTTACGTGATTGAATACAACATTAATCACTACAGGTATGTTTAATTTGATCAGGTTTCTAAGACGATCTTTTGTTTTTGTTTCGATCATCTTTTGTATCTGTTTCAATCGTCTTTTGAACAAAACTATAAACTAATATAATGACAAAAAATTCATTGTAAGTAGGTACTAGTTTCATTTCAGAACTTCATGGAACTAGTGAGATTTTTCTCTCACTCCTTTTATTTTTTTTCGATCATCTTTTGTTTCTGTTTCAATCGTCTTTTGAACAAAACTACAAAGTAATGAGAAAAATTCATTGTATTAGTTTCATTCCAGAACTTAATGGAATTAGTGAGCAAAATCTCACTAATTCCATGGGACAGTTTTATGATAGACCAGAGAATAATTACTTAGTTTTATTACTAAATAGTTTTTACGTAAATTCTTGGCTTGCAATACCACAGATCCCACACCTGTCTGCGTAGACGGTCATATGGTCGAGCGGACAGACCAGTTTAAGTACTTGGGGTCTGTGCTTCACGCGTCCGGCGACATCGATTGCGACGTCAAGTCACGTATTTCAGCGGCTTGGGCCAAGTGGCGTGAGGTCACTGGTGTCATTTGCGACCCCAAAATGCCGGTTAAACTAAAGGGACAGGTCTATAAAACCATCATTAGACCTGTCCTTTTGTATGGTAGTGAGGCGTGGCCGGTGCTTGAGCGACATAAGCAGGAGCTGCGTGTCACGGAGATGAAGATGTTGCGCTGGATGTGTGGAGTGACGCAAAAGGATCGCGTCAGGAACTCCCGCATCCGGGGCAGCCTTCATGTCCGAGACATTGCAGATAAATTGCAAGAATGTCGCCTACGCTGGTACGGTCACGTCTTGCGAAAACCGGCTAGTTACGTGGGGAACAAATGTCTTGCCATGGCGCCTCCGCCGGGCCGTGGCAGACTGGGTAGACCCAAGAAGTGCTGGCTTGACGTCGTAAAGGGTGATATGCGTGCAAATGGCCTTACTAACCAGGATGCCGAAGATAGACCCAGACTGGGTAGACCCAAGAAGTGCTGGCTTGACGTCGTAAAGGGTGATATGCGTGCAAATGGCCTTACTAACCAGGATGCCGAAGATCGTGCGAAGTGGAGGCGTAAAAGTAGGAAAGCGAACCCCGGGCTCCCGAGAGGGATGCAACCGGGAACATCGCTCGGATGATGATGAGTTTTTACGTAAATTCGTCCACGTAGGAGTTAAATTCTCCAAAATCCGTTCTTAGCAAGTGCCTAAATCAAATAGTATGCCAAATTTTAGCCCAATTCGTTCATTGGTTTGAGAAATGCGTTGATAAATCAGTCATAGTCAGTCATGTCATGACTTTGAATTTTATACTTAGGTTAGATAATGTTTTTAAAATCTGCGGATATTCTGGTTAAAATTAAAACATATTTAGGTAGTAGGTATCTACCTATCTCGTTCTCACATTTTAATTTCATCATTTTTCCGTCCTTCAAACTTTTATACGAGGGTCGAGAAAAGTTGAGGTATTTGTTTCGTTGTTCTGCGTTATTAGTTCTGACTCCCGAGCCTATGCCAGCAAAATAACCGAACATAATATGAACTAACATAACAATATTAGATAGATAGATAGATAAACACTTTATTGTACCATAAAAACAAAACACAAAATTAATTCTAACAAAGTACTTACATGATATTAAAATAAAAATAAAAAATAAAAAATTTAGTTAAATAAAAATTAGAAAATTATAAGAAACTAAAAATGAAAAAATATGGCACGGGCGATGGGCGGCCTTATCGCTAAAAGCGATCTCTTCCATCCAGGCAACCTTTGGATGGACAAGAATTGAAGAAGGGGATGGGTGGGTTGTTTATAACGTGATAGGGATTTAAGGAGGATAATAATAAATACCTATTAAAATATAATAAATATTTAAATATATATCAATCAATATAATACATATTAAAATACATAAATAATAAAAAATAATAAAATACATAGCATACAATAAAAATTAATACGTACCTACACATAAATACAATATCATACAATGAAACGATAGGACAACTATATATTTGATTGATGAGCTTCATCGAGAGCAAGGTAGTGCTTGTACACATTGGCCTTGAAAACAGGCAAAGATTTGGATTGCCGGATAAAAGCAGGCAGAGCATTTCACAATTGTACACCGCGAGCGGTAAAGGAGTTGTGATAGAAAGTAGAAGAGCGGTCAGGATCAGCTAGAAGAAGAACTTTAGAGGAGCGTACAGATTTAGAGGGAGAATGACGAATAAATTTAAAGCGAGATTTTAGATAATAAGGAGAAGTTGGTAAGAACAAAATTCTATAAAGAAGAGAAAGAACATGAGAATCTCTACGCAGACGAATGGGCAACCATTTGAGCTTACTGCGATATTCCGAAACATGATCGTATTTACGGAGACCGTAAATAAACCGAATAGCGAGATTCTGCAGCCGCTCAAGTGTATTTAATTGTGCCTCAGTCAAGTCAAGAAAGCATTCGTCTGCGTAGTCAAGAATAGGGAGCAAGAGAGTTTGTGCTAACATAGTTTTGGTGGCAGTGTGAAGGAAATTCCACAACCTTCTGAGCGAAGCGTTAGATGCAAACATCCTCTTCCTCAGCCCAGCGAGCTGCGAGTCCCAAGTTAGATTGCTATCAATAGTGACGCCAAGGACGCCAAGGACACAATATTAGAGCTTTTATAAATGACATGTAGGTAGGTATCTAATCTAAGTATAACTAATCTATAATATTATAAAGAGGAAAGATTTAATGAATAAGCTTCGAAAATTACTAAATCGATTTAGATGAAACTTGGTATGAGGACACATTAAGCTGAGTAGGTACTCTAGGTACCTACTAATAGAGTTCTTTTGTCCCGATATTCACACGAGATCAAGAACTACGCGGGTGAAACTGCTGCACTGCTAGTGCGGGATATTTTTATCAGTATATACCTAAAGCACATGAGTTAAAGTAAAATAAGAAACCAGGTGAGAAGAAAAACATTAATGGGGTCTAAAATTATTTAATAAATTTTATTTCTTAAAAAACAAACTTTTAGAATCGATTAGCAAGTGAAATAAAATTCTAATTATAAATGAATGAGCATTATAGTTATGTGTGAATGACCATTTAAGTTTATACATGATTACGGTATGAATCATCGTGTCCTTGGTATTTGTTTATACTTCAAGTCCAAATGTTTCTTGTGACATTTAAATTCTTTCTGATATTATATATGGAGATAAAGACCTCGATTATCTTCAAAAGAATGTGAGAGGTAAAACAAGATATGATAGCAACTGCACTTCAGTTTCCTGTAGCATTTTAAAGACGATATGTAGGAATATGTATTATTTAGCCACCGGAGAAATCGCGGGAAGTGCAGTGGCAGTTTTTTAAGACCACTGTGAAGCTGTAAATTTCCATACAAAAAGCGGTAACGTTTTCCTCCCCATAAACGAAGTCCGATTTTGATATTTTTTGAAAATGTTCTAGATCTAATGGAAAACTAGGTTTAACCGTTTTTATTTTAAAGAAATATAACCTAAGATAAAAATTATTAGTATCTGAATATCTATATTTTTGACTTAAAAACTTGATCGAGCGTTTCAATTGTTTTTTAATAGACTAAACTGAATTACCAAAAAAGAAAAACGTATAAAACTAGAATAAGATGCAGTGAATTAAATGAGACCAAATTTATTTCATTTTGTGAAGGATAAAGGGGGTAAAAACGTTACGGCCCGCAACACTATTTGAAAAACAAAATGTAGGCAATTACGTCCGAACTTAAATTCTCTCTATCGCGTGATACGGGTCATTTTTGAAAATATCTACTCGCGTCGCGTATCGAGAGCTCACGATTATCTCACGAATATATATAAATCTCGTGTCACAATGTTTGTCCTCAATGGACTCCTAAACCACTTAACCGATTATAATAAAATTCGCACACCATGTGCAGTTCGATCCAACTTGAGAGATAGGATAGCTTACATCCCGATATTCCCACGGGATCGGGAGTTACGCGGGTGAAACCGCGGAGGGCAACTAGTATATATATAAAAGAAAGTTGTGTTAGTTACACTTTTTATAACTCGAGAACGGCTGAACCGATTTGGCTGAAAATTGATAGAGAGGTAGCCTAGAACCAGGAGAAGGACATAGGATACTTACTTTTTTTTTTTTTTTTTTTTTTTTTTTTTTTTTTTTTTTTTTTTTTTTTCGATATTCAAACGAGATCAGGATTTACGCAGGTGAAATTAAATATACGTAACTACGAAATATTCTTTTTCTTTTTTCGATATCAAACGAGATCGGGACTTACGCGGGTGAAATAAAATATACGAAATATTCTTTTTTTTTTTCGATATTCAAACGAGATCGGGACTTACGCGGGTGAAATTAAATATACGAATTATTCCATATTCAAACCCGCATAAGTCCCGATCCCGTGGGAATATCGGGATATACACTATTTTGTATTCTGTGACGTTCGTCTGTCTTGTAAGGCGTTCGACCGGGGGGTTTTCTCGAGCGGCTGCAGTTTTTTTGTTGATTACTCAGCACCTACTAATTGATTTTGATTTAAAGTATACCACGACTTTCCTCAGATTTCACTTGGTTTAAGCGTTTTAATTGTAGATTATGTAACAAACAAACAGACAGACAGATATATTTTTGTTCTATTACTTTTTCGAAGTCCAACAGACCCTTTTTTTTATTTGCTGTATTTTATAGAAATCAATGCCACTTTTCGTTGTAATTTTATAACTCAAGAACGGGCTCACCTATCCAAACCAAATGTTTAAGCTTTGTTCGGAGTATTTAGGAGATGGTTTATGTGAAGTTTGGACAAAATCGGTCGAGCGGTTCTTCATTTATCACATTTTTTTATATGGCAAAACAACGTTTGCCGGGACAGCTAGTTATACATATAAACCTCCCTCTTGAATCACTCTATCTATTTAAAAAAACCGCATCAAAATCCGTTGCGTAGTTTTAAAGATCTAAGCATACAAAAGGACATAGGGATATAGGGACGGCGAAAAGTGACTTTATTTTATACTATGTAGTGATAGTGATAGTATAGGTTCTGTATTATTTTAAAACACTTTGGCATAGTAAACGATTCGCCATTTTTTTTTTACTTGCCACCATTCAAATCTATGGTAATGCATAGAATACATTAATTATTAGGATGGATTATTTGTTATGAATTTATTTTTGTTTGTTTTAATGTCCTCTATACATAAACCGTAGTCTACTTAATTATACGTAAACACTCACAAAATAAAGAAAACACTCGATACAGTTCTCACTCAATTATTAAATTGAGAACTAAAAACTACGAAGAGATATGCCTACTAACCTATTGACATAGAGAATAATAATTTAATAACGAAAGGAGTGGTGATGACCGTCTGACTCACAAATACCTTTCCTTGAAATAACTTACGGGTCAATTTCTCAAAGGTTTTATTTAGCAGTCACCTGATAACTTTACGAGTATAATTAGATTGTAGTGGAAAGATGACTCCTTTGATAAAATACTGGTTAGGATGAATCTGTTACATGACAAAGGCACGCACTCAATTATCTTTTCTAATTTCATCCAAATTTAAAGGTATGGCAGAAAACTTTGTTGATTCCGAGTATAATTACGAAAGAAAATTATTTAAATTACCTACTAAAGTTATTTAATGTTATTATTGAGTAAAAAAGTTTGGAAACTCGACAAGAAGGCAGATACGAACGCAGCCAATTTGACCATCAGGAGTTGTATATTGAAAAGTTCATCGGTGAGCATTGAATTATAAAATATAAAGGTATCCCTATAGCAAAGTTGCAAAATAGCTTAATGTAAAATCGACAAAGAAGCCATTTATAAACCTACAACAATTACAAAAAATATGTGATGTATTCATGATGTACAATAGAAAATATAAATTATCATGTAGAAAGTTTATTCTAGGTATTATTTTGTCTTGCAGATGTTAAAAGATGTTAAGGCATCATCCTGAAGCTATGGAAATTTATAAAAACTGGCTGGTATTAGGACCAAATTTGAACGAAATTGACACAAAGAAAGGGTTGACGAGCGACATTGATGGTAAGTAAATCTGTAGTGCTATCGAAATTAAAATAGTGAAGTCAAGTTTTTTGATACAAGAAGGTCTATGTTACGCGGTATGGGCGAAGACCTGTGACTTCAGTAGGTTGTGGGTTCTATTCACGCCTTGAACAAATATTTATGTAGGTACAGATATTATTTTCTAGTGTCGGTATCTGTTATCTGGTCACCATTAAACAAGCCTAGTTGCTTAACTTGGGGCTAGATGACACAGTGTGCAGTGTTCCGCAATATTTCTTTACTATTTTGACGTATTTGCAAACATTAATATAAACAATATTTTATAAAAATATAAAACATTTTGCAGAAAATAATGAAGAATTACTGGATATAGCTGCCCTTACACTTCCTTATGGACACACTGCAAATGTAAGAATTTCCCAAAACCAGTGGATTCGAGGGCTTCAAAACAAGAAGAAGGCTTTATAAAGCATGCCAGCAGGATCCTGCATTATCTTTAGTACATATTTCATGGGTAAAAGTAAAAGGCACAGTTCACAAACCAGGAACTAATCTTAATAATCTTCTCGAATCTTGTATACGATGTATGTAGAAATTGTAATGATTTTGATGTTAATTTTATGACTATTGGTAAAGTTTTTGTGTATAAAGATAGCAAAATTTTCGAAAGCAAACAGCCGACAGTTAATTTTGATTTGAATTGTTTTCAAGTACCTAGAATATTCAAAACACTGTATAATATGTTTTTCATGATCCTAAATTATCACATGTAATCACGTGGATATCGCTCTAAATGGTAAGATGTAAGATAATTTCCATTGTACCTAATCATTTACCTATTTCAATAAATATTTTTTTCTTACATTTATTAGTTTTTATCAATACTTTCTGCTTATATTGTAATCTTAATTTTGACACTAATAGTTTTATTAGAATTTATGTTTAGTCTTAACTAATATTTGGTCAGAGTAGGTATGAATTCTATGTTACTAGTTATTAATGCTAATTTTTCTTTGTCACCATACTGATATGTGTTACTAAGTTAGGTTCGGTTTGCTTTGGTAGGACATATTTTTTTACTTTTAAATGTTTTGTTATTGGACTTTTAATTTGTGTTCTATTCCCGTTAATAACAAAACAATTAAAAGTAAAAAGAAGATGCCCTGTCAAAGCAAAACGAACTTAACTTAGTAACATGACAGTATGGCGATAAGAAACAAAACAGTTTAGTAACTAGTAGCAAAACAGTTCAGGTACTAGTAGCAAAACAGTTTAGGTGCTAGTAGCAAAACAGTTCAGGTATTAGTAGCAAAACAGTTTAGGTGCTAGTAACAAAACAGTTCAGGTATTAGTAGCAAAATAGTTTAGGTGCTAGTAACAAAACAGTTCAGGTATTAGTAGCAAAACAGTTGAGGTGCTAGTAGCAAAATAGTTCAGGTATTAGTAGCAAAACAGTCTAGGTGCTAGTAGCAATACTGTTCAGGTATTAGTAGCAAAACAGTTTAGGTGCTAGTAGCAAAACTGTTCAGGTATTAGTAGCAAAACAGTCTAGGTGCTAGTAGCAATACTGTTCAGGTATTAGTAGCAAAACAGTTTAGGTGCTAGTAGCAAAACTGTTCAGGTATTAGTAGCAAAACAGTTTATGTGCTTGTAGCAAATAAGTTTTACTAATATTGTTACAAAACCGGGTTTGGTTACTAATAGCAATAGTTATATTGTCACTATTTTTAGGTTACAGGTAACCTAACTTTTGGTAACATATTACAAAAGAGTTTTTTCAGTGCAAGCTTAATATTTTGATACTAACATCATTTTCACTGAGACTGGAGTTATTGCTAATATTTTTAATAGCGAAAATTGCCTTAATAGTTTAAAATTTTAATACCTGTGTAACTACATACAACCGAATTGAGAACTACATACAACCGAATTGAGAACCTCCTCCTTTTTTTGAAGTCGGTTAAAAATGAATGGCCATTGGGACAACTTCTTTGGCATGTTGAATGTTTACCTACATTTAATCAGATGTACTTTCCACCGTCACAGAGTTTTCTATAGTTTGTAGAGCGACAATGAAATTAAAATTGTTACGTCTTTCAAACAAGCTGCTATTTATTCTAATAATATTTATATAATAAATTAATGAGTTGAAAGACTGAAAACTTGAACTCGAGCTATACCTTAGAATCTTGCTTCAGTTGAAAACATTCTAATAGTAGCAGTTTTAGAGCTCTACGGTGGGTCTGCAATTCTAACTCCGACCGTAACTATTGCTTGAAATAGCATTGAAATATCGAGCTCCACAAAATATATACAAAAAGCATGGTAAATAACCCGTTTTCAATAACTTTAGCAGTGAAAATAACTTAGTCAAAGTCTTATATTAACCAGCATTTCCTTACTTAGGTTCTGGTTCAGGATATATTTATAGAGATGTTAATTACGCAATATTTCTCGGTACCTCTCGCCCACGTGTTGTGGAGTGGTAAACAGAGACACGCAATGTCTGATTCCGTAAGCATTCCTGGCAGTACGGTCAGCAACAAATACGTTGACTACGAGCCATTCATTTGACACTTCGATTAAGGATAAGGATTGTTTAATAAGGATTGTTTTGCGTGATCCTGGCAGGACATAGTGGTATTTGTGTTTTTGTCTATGCCAGGATTTAGTCGAAATGAGTCGAAAAGAAAGAGTTGGTTCGCGCGTTTAAAAGTTACGAGGGTTTGTTAGTGTTTTTTTCTATGTCTACATACCTAACAAATAGGATTTTTTTGTTAAAGTAAAACCGTTATTTTGATAAATGGGGATAAACTCTTTTGTATCTATAACTGGTAACTCGAAAAAAAATATAAAATAAATAAATATGTTGATAAATATGTTTCCATAGTAAATATGTTCTCTCTCTCTCTCTTTTCTCTTGCTTGAGATTAGTGTTCGTAGGATATTCATTTTATTTGTTGTCTTAGTGAGTAATAATTTCTTTTGTCTAATCTAATCTACTACATATTTCGCAAGTGTTTGATCACTTATAAAAAAGAGGTGTGTAAATAAAAAACGTGTTAATAAACTTGTTTGCAAAACTACTCTCCTAATTGCTCTAATAAACCTAATCCTACGAATTTATTATCCAATTACTTCATCTAAAACGACATGAATATGAAAATTTAAAATCATAAAGTAGTCCTCGGAGTAATTAATCTGAAGTCCAGTTTAATGCTCCAATATGTATTCATAGCTGCTCCTTCATTAGATCCCCCCTTCCCAAAGGCATACTCTGTAGGTAAAACTGAAGTAAATTCATTAAAAGCTTCTAAAACTGGAAAGTTTAACTGTTTTATGTTTGACACCTAGTTGTTTTTACTTTAAAGAAAATTAAGCTATATACAAACTGGTATGACGAGTCTCTCTATCTCCATAAAAACGTAGTCGACTATTTCCTCCCTGGATAATGACACTAGAGCAAATATATTTTTAGCATAAAACTTATAACTGACATGACATGACCATGCCCCTATGTTTTTTTTAACTCTTACTTTCTCTGTTAACTAGAATATGAAAAAAACCAAGACATGGGGGCATAGTCATGGCAGTTATAGGTTTATGCAACAAAAATATTTATGTTAGTGTCATTATCCAGACTATGACCAGACATGACTACGTTTGTATGGAGAGAGCGCCTGTATATCCTTTCTTCAAGCTTCAAAAACTGGAAAGTTTTACTGTTTTATGTTTAACACCCAATTGTTTTTACTTTAAAGAAAATTATGCTATACTAACCGGCTTGACTAGTCTTAAGGTTAGGTCTTTATGTGTTGAACAGTATATTCTAACTGCATATTAACATTTTGTTTGGGAAAGTAGGCACTGTCATAACGGTCCCTCAAAATTACAGACATCTTCTCTGGATATATCACACAGCATTTAATTTGATCTTTATCTTTACATTTGTACAACCGCCAAACTTGGAAATGAAAATAAATAACGTGCGTTATCGTAAATAAACTTTACTTTCATATTAAACGTTAGCGGAGACACTCTATGTAATGTCCAACTCGTTTAGACTGACCTTTTTGCCATACGACTCACGATTGCCAGCTATAAAAGGATATGTCCAGATAACTTTATTCCACATAATGCGTCCCCATCCCTTTGAAAAGGAAAGTTGTATAACATTTTTTGAGATCGCTTCCCTTTTAAGGCATCCGCGGGCGCTTATTATTGCAGAAATGGATGCGAATGGGACCTTTCTGTTGGCATCAAAGGATTTGCCGACTTCACTGATGCATATTTTTTGTTTATAAGACCAACAGCGACGCTGTAGATAAGGAAAATATTCTAAGAAAACACCGAGGAAGTTAAGTAGAACAGTAAAGTTTTGTGCGAGAGGTTAAGCACCTTTCGAATTGAATTCTGAATAATTGGTCGCAGCTTCGTTGACCGAAACGCAATAAAAACACGTCCGAAATTGCATCCCGTATAGCGATCCAAGTTCAAATTAAATCCGTCGGAGTTGTCCTGCAGGCGAGTGAGGTAACAGCACTCCTCGAGGCGGTGGGCAGTGCGCCCGCGTCGACGTATGCGATCAGTCGATTGATCGCGTGCTCAAACAAAATATTGCAAACATTGGTCGGGAAACACTCACTCTTAGCATAACGGTACCTTTACACAAGTGCGATGAAATTTAACAAAAATGTGAAGTGGTCAAAACAATTCTGGATATTTGATCCTCAAGCAATGTGAAGTGGTCAAAATAATTCTGAATGTTTGATCGCTCCAAATTAATTAAATGCATTTATAAAGGATCAAAGTCAAAATATTCACTAAATAAATGGCCATTACTTCAAATTACTTATTTTCATTAAATTACGTTCTATCATGCGGTAAGCGATAGGTAAATGGATAGACAGGATATCAATTTGTAATCGGTAGTCAGTGATTCACTTTCGATTGTTGTTAAATATGTATTTCGATGATCTAATAGACGCCTACGTAGAAAATGATAAAGATTTTCTGATGACATTAAATTCTATAATTAGAAACATAGCTTGGATAAAGACAACTGGTACAAGTTTATCAATTATGGGGTAAAATGAATCCCTTCCATTACGAAGAAACTATCAATTTAATCTATTTTAGATCTCCTACAAATTGTAAACCCTACCTATCATGCTATCATCCAAAAACCATGACGATGTGAGCAAGCTTTTGGAGCAATGAAAAAAAATTATTATAACCCAAAAATCTAATAGGTCTGACGTTGGACCTATAAGGACTGACGTTGACTTTATGTAAAAAAAAAATGTCAATATATGGCTACCTAATACTAATCTTTTTTCTACTTGTAAGTAGCATTTTTTGAATTATTAATAAATTTAATACTAAATAATTTCCGAGCATTGTTAAGGGGATCTCTTAATATCACCTGCTTCTACTTGTGCAATTTCTGAAAATTATCTACTTTCTACCTATCTACTCTAGGACATTTGTGTTTTGCCAAAGAGTGAAAACCTTTTGAAAAGAAGCCAATCGGTAGTAGGTACCTTAATGGAAATTGGCTTTAGCTTTAAATATGTAATTTTAAAACGAGAATAATAATTCTCTAAACTAACTAGGTATTGTCAAGAATGTTACATGACCGGGAGATTATATGAAGTAAGTGCAAAGCGCACTGAGTATGATGGTTTCCAGGAAGCATTTATCTCTTTGTAGCTTATGACTTATTTCATTTAAAATGCCTTTGCTGCGACCCTTTGATATATCACAGTGGTCTATTTAGAAATGTCTACCAGGTAACCCTGTTTCTGTTAAATGGTATTAATGTTCTTGTCTTCGGATTTATTTTTTTCTTATCTTGGCAAGTATCTGCTAAATAATAGCACGACTTTAGAAAAATATATAAAGAAAAATAAGCCTATTATATCGATGAAAATAAAGTCTCGAAGCTTTCTCGAAGTTTCGAACTTAGAACCTGATAAGCAAAAACTTTGCAACATATTATTCAAATGTGGTCTGCAATTGCCGTTTAATTACGGTTACATAAGTCTCAAAGTACAGACAGGCTTCTCAGAATTGTGACCCAAAAATTAGTAACATCTAATATAATTGGAATAGAGCCAAGAGCCTTGATCGAGTGACGGAACCTAATTGGAGTGAATTGATTGAGAGGGTTCAGCAATCTGTTTTTAACAAGCTTCAATATACGATCAACCAATATCAATAATGTTTTTGTTCGAGTACGAAATTATATGATTTGAAATTAATACTTTAGCTGGTAGGAAATGAGTAGTAAGTACTGATTTTTTGCACGTTTAATCGAGCTGTAACAGTGCTGAATACATAAGTATTTATACCACCCAACACCCAACCAATCAGCAGCTATAAATTAGCCGAAGGATGATGTAATATTTTAATAGTTCAACTTTTCAAAGATTCAATGTAAAGATAAGATAAATTCAATAGGTAATAAATAATAAATATTTAACTGTTCAACACTTGTAATGTAAAACGATGAGTACTAGTACTTACAAGTAACCTACTAAACTTAATTGACATTTTAAATTGAATACAAAATTAATATAATTTCAAAAAATAGGAAGTCCAAGCATAAATTCAAAATGTTTGATCAAAAAGTAAACTACAATTTCAACATTCCCGAATGTCATTATCTCGATCTACAATTTAATTATAAAGTGCAAGACTGGAAACTGAGACCATTGGCAAATACCTTTCTTATGACTCGACCTGTGAGGTGAATGCAAAATGTCACCGCATAATTGATTATGGCCTTTTAGAGAAACCAACAACATATTAATTGCAAAAGTATAGAAACATCTAGTTATTGATAATCTTAAACATTCCTTCTATAACCTCAGGCATCAGGCTTAGCTCACTACCAGCAAACAGATTCTTCAAGACCCAGAGGCGTATATGACATGATAAAATATGAATTAAATTTTGCCATTGTTGTAGGAGAAGGATAAAGGTCAATATAAGGTGAACCATCTGCTTCCTTCCGTTACATTTTTCTATAAGAAAATATGCGGGAATTAAGTTTGCTACTTAGTTTCTGTTGATTTTTTCCCGTCGTTCTTATGGTACTTTGACGAAGAGCAGACGAGAGTGTGTTTAATTAACAGCAAATCAATTTCACTTAGTATTATTAACAACGTAAAGTGAAATAAACAGAGAACCAATAATAGCATCGAATCGAAAAAGCTTTTCTATTTAAGATGCGATTTCCAGCTGGTATTTATGTTCTCGTGGTCAACGACTTCGGCGTTTACAACTTTACACTATAACAGTAATTTTAAAGCAATTTATGGGTAATGTTGATTATAGTTTTCACCTCGTGTTATTCACTCTTTACAATCTTTGGATTTCGATTCAAGAATTAACGATTTATGAGATATATAAGTACAATATTTTGATTGAAAAGCATTTTAATTAAGTACCTATAACGTATAACATTTTATAGGCAAATTTATATATTGTAACATGTTTAAAGTTTTATGCGTATTATACCTATTAAAAATTCGTTCTTCCTCATTATAATTATCATTTCCTCTATTCCTAACGAGATACCTACATAAACTTGAAGACATAACAATTAAAATAATAGTAACGTTTTTAGATAATTGAAGAGCTCAATTAAGAATAACTGCTTTTTATCTTTTAATTGAGCATTCCACCTTTCTTTTTTTCGTGTCAACTTTTATGTTTTGACATTTTTTTACTTGAAGCCGAAGTTAAAACTTGTTCGTGTGGGTGTCACGGATAATTCACAATATCCCGTTGTCGAGGGTTACATATAATATTAAAGTATTTAGGTATATGTGGTGGTCAGTACGCGTGACGGTGTGGATGCCGAGTTTATGTCAGTTACTCGTGCGCTTCCAGATGCAACAGTTTCGAATAATATAAAGATTTCCTTTGCAGTAAACGGTGCTTTTTCCCCTTACTGCAGAAGGGTATTTTAGACTTATTCCTAAACATAAGTCATTAAAAAGTGTTGTGAACTGTTATGTGAATTAGTGTTCTCTGATCAAAGTGCAACAAAATGTTGATAACGAAGTACACTGCAATACTGTTGGAGAGTGCCAGAACAGCGGAATCCAGGAACAGAGGATTGTCCAGGATCAATGATGGAGCCTGGTCATCATCACTAGACAGTATTCCTGATGGACATCGGCGGCCGGTCGCGGTTAGGCGGCGACATTTCGCCTACAGGTTAGTGGAATATATTTATTATTGTTCCAATACCTAGAACTATATTTCTATTAAGACAACTCTTGTACCTAGAGTCTAAAGAATAATTAAGAATATTGTCAAAGAAAACCAAATATACCTTTCATATTTTACTGAATCGAATTGAATAGGTACTAACCTATTAAATTTAATATTAAATCTTCACGTTTTCCTGAAGTTTAATTTACCTCGAGAATACGTGTAAATATTCTTCACGTATCCTGAGCCGTTAAGCAACTAATATATGCCACACTTAAGTCATTGGAAGTCGGAATTCAAACCTACGCAGCATTTACGACTACGTCAGTAAAGTTAGTAAATGCTCTATTAGACTATAGTTTACTCAACATCAAAATATTTATACTTATAATGAAGGTGTCATTATAAGTATAAATATTTTGATGTGATAAATCGATGAACATCGGCATTCACAAAAAAGTGTAACATTATGCGTTACGTTACTTTATTGACAAGTTAACCATAGCAACGTATTGAAGTATACAAAACGGTAATGCCAACCATAGCAACGAATTGAAGTATACAAAACGGTAATGCCAACCATAGCAACGTATTGAAGTGTACAAAACGGTAATGTCAACCATAGCAACGTATTGAAGTATACCAAACGGTAATGCCAACCATAGCAACGTATTGAAGTATACCAAACGGTAATGCCAACCATAGCAACGTATTGAAGTATACAAAACGGTAATGCCAACCATAGCAACGTATTGAAGTATACAAAACGGTAATGCCAACCATAGCAACGTATTGAAGTATACAAAACGGTAATGCCAACCATAGCAACGTATTGAAGTATACAAAATGGTAATGCCAACCATAGCAACGTATTGAAGTATACAAAACGGTAATGCCAACCATAGCAACGTATTGAAGTATACAAAACGGTAATGCCAACCATAGCAACGTATTGAAGTATACAAAACGGTAATGCCAACCATAGCAACGTATTGAAGTATACAAAACGGTAATGCCAACCATAGCAACGTATTGAAGTATACAAAACGGTAATGTCAACCATAGCAACGAATTGAAGTATACAAAACGGTAATGCCAACCATAGCAACGTATTGAAGTATACAAAACGGTAATGCCAACCATAGCAACGTATTGAAGTATACAAAACGGTAATGTCAACCATAGCAACGTATTGAAGTATACAAAACGGTAATGTCAACCATAGCAACGTATTGAAGTATACCAAACGGTAATGCCAACCATAGCAACGTATTGAAGTATGCAAAATGGTAATGTCAACGATACAAAGAGTTTTTTTGACGTTATCGCGTAAAATTATCCTCTGTAGACGACTTTAAAGACAACCTTTACAGACAAATTGTTTTAAATTAAGTTTTAACCATAGGTTTTAATACTAAATTGAAATCTTTAGTTTCATAGCTACACTAGCGGTATTTAACTCTGGATTCAACAATAAATAGAAAGATGTACGTCGAAGGAAATATCTGCGAGCAGAAACTGTGACCATGATTGTGGCATATCATTATATTAATACATAGTTAGGAATTTTCTGATTACATGTAAAGTGAAGAAAGAAACGTTGATTGATTCATCAAGGAAGCTATTCATGCGGAAATAGAGAAATGTGCGTAACCAAGCCTCTTTACTTTAATATAATAATATGCAAAGAAGATATTTGCGAGCTTTTTGTTACTTTACTGTCTGCGATTGTAGTTTGTAATTAAGAGAAAAGGGTACCGGGGGCTCTCTCCTAGACACACTAGAGCAAATATTTTTGTTGCATAAAACTTATAACTGCCATGGCCCTATGTTTTTTTTTGTTTATTAAATTACATTTCTTGATAATTAGAAAATGAAAAAACCTAAACATTGTTGGTCATTGTCTTGGCAATTATAAGTTTTATGGCACAAAAATATTTGTGCTAGTGTCATTATCCAGGGAGGACTACGTTTGTATGGAGAGAGCGCCGGTACCCTTACACCTTAAATTGGCTTTAAACACAACTATTTCATGACTTCCCAAACACGTTCGCCAAACATTTGTTTTTTTTTGCTGTCTGATAGGCACAGCCAAGCTAAAACAGTTGCACAAAACGACTAGCAATCACAAAGGGCATTATGTATTCATCGTATGCAACAGCGCAGCAGCATTAAAGGTAGTAAATAGAGTTGGTTATACGACAATTGCATTTTTATAAGGTTCAATTGCATTTGACTGCCCGATACGGGGCTGTGCAATTTTAAAATTCAATTTCAAGGCGAAGACAGCGATGTTCGTAAACGTCGAAAACTTGAGTTACGACTACTGACGACTAATCTTTAGAATCTTTAGACGTCTTAAGTTTCTTAACTTGTTTTTTTGATTTGGTAAGGGATTCAAAATCTTCAAAGAGAATTTTAAATGTGAAACAAAGAATATGTTAGAGGTTTTATTTTAAAGCTAGAATTATCTAGTTGGTGAGATTGTCCTGAGAAATATCAAAATGATCAAAGTAAAAGAAAGGGCATTGTTCATAACAGCTGAAGATAAATTGGCTGCATCCGTGATCGTGAGCCACTAACCATTCGTTTGTGTTTACTCGTAAATTACAGTGACAGCTTCTATTGGTTGTAATTATTTTTATAACAGTTTCTTCCATTGCAACGGTAATGTTGTATATTCTAAGTAATTGTATTTAGAAACTGCTAGAAAACCGATTTTTCTACGTTCATAATAGCTACAGCTTTAACCGTTTCTTTTTCAATTAGCTTTTGTACTATTGTTTGTTTGCTGTAATAAATTTTCTTTTTCAATTATTAAATTTTCAGTTATTGTCTAATTGAAATCAAATTGTGTTTTTATTAAGTGAATATTTTTTTGGGTTGTTACTTTCAATTTCCTTACTATTTTATCATACGTATATTATGGGGTTTTATTTTTATAATCACCATTTACAATATTTTATTATTGTCTTAAATTCTGAAACTCTTAAATAACTTCGAACAGTGGTCCACTTCTTCAACGAGAGTACATTATGATAATAGCCGTAATGTCCCATGATAGTTGACACAAATAGGAACATGTTCTGGCCACGGATGGTTTGCTCTCACGATGTTTATATCGATTGTAGTAATTGAATTTTGAATGATGAATTATTGCTTCTTAATAGATAGCATGACGGTTAATTAAATTTACATAATGAAATATATACAATTAAAGAAAAGAATTTAAGGAAGTGGAGCGAATTATGAACTAAAAATTTCGTTATGTAACGTACTGGACGTGCTCGAACTATTTTTCCGTAATTAGACATCTCAAATTCCGTCTTTCTAACAGTTTGCGGAAGAACGTTATTTTTAAGTGATTTGTTCGAATCACATCTACGTTGTCGAATTTATAAACCGACAATAGTGAGGTATACGTGGAATCTAATGCTTGTGGAGAGAATGAGCGAGCATAGGATACCAAGAGATAAGACGCAGTGGATGTCGCAGCAGAAGAGACCACGCAGGAGGCCAAAGAAGAGGTGGATCGATTGTGTGAGGAAAACTTGAAGATCATGGGATGCTTCACCGACCAGAGTAGGAAAGCCAGAAACCGAAGCGAGTGGCACGCGTAGAGAAGGCCAAGATTCACAAAGAGTAGTAGCGCCGCAGAATTAAGTGTCGAATCATCAGCTTCTAGCAAAAGGTCAATGATTATTATGTCTACATCGTAAATAATAGATACCTTAACATTCCTATTGACTGTACCTTTATACCTACTTTTATTCAGAACAAAGCAAAACTTCAATAGTGATATGAGACTAACTACGAATTATTTGAAAAGTGGGCAAAAAATTTGGACAGACGCGGAATAAATTCGTTTAAACCTTGATTTTCTCGAAAGACACGCATTTAAGGAAAACAGAAATGACAATTTATGATAAAGCAAAAGTAAATCAGTAAATCAAGCAGCAATTGAGCATGACAAACCACGCCATCATCAATAAATTCTTAACAAGTTATATAGCAAGCATCTTAGTAAGAACAAAAAGCAGTCAAGCAAGAATGAGTTATCGTCGGAGTACTGAAGTTGCGACCCGCAATTAGTATAGGATGCAACTTATAATGAAAGAGCCAGTCAACTATTATTTACTGGCATTGAAATCACGACGACAGTAACAAGCTCTATGGTTTCTTTAATAATAGCTTTATAGATAAGAAGTGGGGTTTTTGCAAAGATAAATTTCTATTTTATAAGTTAACGACCCGCTCCGGCTTCGCACGGCTATATTATGCATGTATTATACATATAAACCTTTCTCTTGAATCACTCTATCTATTAAAAAAAACCGCATCGAAATCCGTTGCGTAGTTTTAAAGATCTAAGCATACAAAGGGACATAGGGACATAAGGATATAGGGACGGCGAAAAGTGACTTTATATACTATGTAGTGATAATATCGGCCTTGTTAAAAATATCTAACCTAGCAGATTCATACCGAGTTAGCAACATTAATCCATACTATTCGGAGCGCTGCGCTATAGTGCCTGGAACATATGGAATATTAGATGAAGTACGCTTGCTTAGAACCTATACCACCCTCTCATCTCCTTTTTCTTTTAGCAGGTAGGTACTTATGTTAGAATTTATTTTATTTTATTTATTTTTTGTGTACTTAATAATTTTGTGTTTTGTTTTTATGGTGCAATAAAGTGTTTATCTATCTATCTTAGTTCACCATGTCCAGATGAAAGAACTCGTTAAAATGTCTGGAGTCAACTATGCCGCGGGAATCATCACAATGTATTACTTCATCGTAGGAGTAATTTTAATTAATGAAAGTAAATTTTAGTACGAAAAATCTATTATTTCTGTTAGCTAGGATTCGAACCCACAATTCGGAATGAAAGTCGAGGTATCTTAACCACTAAGGAATAAGTAATAATTATTTTATTTTCATCATCATGTTCATTTGGCGTATGAATGATGATTGATTAAATGACGATTAGGTCTAAGGTGTAGCAGAATTTCCTAAAAGATTAATTAGCAACTCAAAATTTCAATGCATGATTAATTCATTGAATAAACTTAATATTTAAGGTCCATTTGATTTATAAACTTCATAGTTTTGAAAGTGATGTCAATAAAACGTATTCCATTAAATAGTAAATGGAGTTCTAACCGCAAACGGTAAGTTTATTACTCGACATTCCATTAAAAGTTTCCTCCATCCCGGTTCCTGTTTTTACTGCCACTGGTAGCTTCTACTAATATCAAATATTATGTCTCTGTCGAACGAACTCGAGTAATTTATTAAATATTTCTATTAGACCCAATAGTTCCGTAGAGTAGGTATCCTATTCATTAAAAATTGAATTAATAAAGAAGAGTTACTATGGAGACATTTGGATCCTCAGTGTTGTATCTAATTGCATGAAAATACCTACTTATTTGTTTCATAATTTAATCTTAAGATGCTCCTCTGCGTGAATTTAGAATCTCAAAAATAAAAAGTCTTAATATTACCTTTTAAATACAGAAAAAAAAACAAATAGGTACATTTTCCAAATTCTTTAGTTCCAATATTATTATGATTGTAAACTACCATGGTTATTTTCACTATTAAAGTTATTTAAAACGGAATTTTACCATGTTTATTGTTTTTATTTTGTAGAGCTCGTATATTCCACTATAATAACTTTAATAGTCTTTAATTTGAATATATTAATAAGTCTAAATTTACACACAGTTTCGATACAAGGCGAAAATTATTACAAAATAAATAAAGTTACGACTTTAAACAAAAATTATGTAGCTTTTCTATCCAAAGTAAAAAACTAGATAGACACTAGTTCCTTCTAAGATCTCTCTATAAATAAACTACAAATATTCAACTGAAACGACATTTCCGTGCTTTGCCTTAGAGAAAGTTTAATTCCCACTGCTTTTAACCTTAGCTAAGTTTAGTCCCTGTATTTTAGGATCTGCATATTATACCCAGGAATTTACCGACATCATCAAAGTCACAGTATGGTACTTATGACTATTACCGCATAATTTGCGCTCAATATAAATTCTCAGACGACCAGTAAGTGCCGAAGAAATATCTTACATATTTATAGATTAGCTCTTTAGTTCTTTCAGATGTGTTTATGGAGATATTATAAAGGAGGTCGACATTTATATGTTGTCTTTGGTTAAATATAACTTGCAACGAGAATGCATTTCTGTTTAAGCATTCTGATCTTCATCTTCTATGTGTTTCTAAGCGCAAATCTCGGGAACAGCTGAACCGATTTCGCTAATTCTTTTGTTGTTGTATTTTTTATTGTCAGGAGAAGGTTCATATTTTAGAAACATTTAAGAAAGTTGTGCAGAAAATTATTACGCGGGTGAATCTGCGGGGCACTACTGGTAATATCATACCTTATTCAAAAATGATAACTTCTTTTGTTTCCAAATTCGAAAAAAAAAATGTATTTTTTTGTAAAAACAAATAGCTCAATTAGAAATCGAAATGTGACAATATTTTGTGAAATACGCCTTGAAAATTAACTTCCTTACTAACTGTAATATGTATTAAATTAGACACAATACACAAGATTATATAATACTAGATCTATATTATACTGATCAAGATACATGTCTTAATATAGACGAGTGTCTATATTAAGACATGTATCTGAAGAGTTTCAGAATAAGATAATAATGTCTACGGATACGCTGTTGCTGTTAGATATTAATATCGTATCTACAAGACGATATAATTTGCACGCACTAACGCAATAATTTTCTAGTTCCAATTACAGCGGAGCAAACAGAATGGAACGAAGGTTGTAGTCAATTTAATTGCCAATATTTTCGAAATGTTATTGATTTAGTATTTTAGACTACAATCTACTTAAACTTAAATTGTTAAATAAAAGTTACTTTTCTCATATTACAAAACTGGCCCACAGGCCTACGCGGAATTATTTTTTTTGATCGAGTCACCCTTAGATTTTCCCTAAACACCTACGGCCTAAATGGGACGAATTAACTTACGAATTTGAAGGATCAAAAACAGTTTGAATTCGTCCTATTTTTTTTCTGTGTGAAATAAAAAGTCTAGCACAGTCATCAAGAAAGGCATTTGGCCACATAAAGGTAAACATATTGCTTTCGTTACTACCGCAAATCCTTTGTGATCGCTAATTCTCTATCTTCTATGTACCTAATGTTCAGAAACTCCATTCACTTGCTAACAGATAGTAGGTAATAAACCAAAGTTAAGCAATAACACAACAAGTCAAAAGTCTTAGTAGTTGTCAAACTTAGAACATTTATGCGGATTACTGAAGTCAGGACTAAGTTTTATTTGTACCTTTAATTTTCTGCGATAGTGGATTAAGCTGGAAAATTAAGATCTGCCAAAAGTTTGTAAAGTTTTAGTATGAAAGTAGGGTATAAGCTTTTACATAATTGAAGCAGAAACTTAAATTTACCTTACCTCAAATTTAGCTTACCTAATCTACGCTTCTAAATGTTATTTGACATAATTACTTACTTATTTAAAAAATAACTTGTTCCAAATGCCTTTCAAAATGGCATTAGAAAAGGAAAAAAATAAGTTTGGAAAGACGGAGAGGCTGTATTTCTCTAGACCAGAAACAAAGGCTTTTAAGCCCGCTATAGGTATATTAAGCGATTCGGAACAAGCTTAGAAAAAAAAAAGCCAATTGATTATCCCTCATTGCGGTGGTTCTATCCAATTTTATTACCCGACTACGGCGAAGCCAAAAGGGAGGGTTATGTTTTTGACCTGTATGTACGTATGTATGTTCATCTGTTCCCACGTAACTTCAAAACTACTTATATTCTAATGATATTCTATCATCTTTGACCGTAAATATTATTCATGCGATTCCTTACCAAAACTCAAAACGGTTATGCTGTGGTTATGCTGTGGTTATGCTAGAGTTAAGTTGAGACTTATATAGGCAATTATATGTTCGTACTAGCTGTTGCCCGCGACTTCGTCCGAGTAGGTTTGAAATTTTCCAAAAATTCTTCCTCTTACGTTATGTTTGAGCTGTGCGTTGTTTTATCAGTCAGTCAGTCAGGACTTAGAATTTAATATGTATAGGTTTTCCGCCATTTACTCCAATGTTTTACGTCCATTATTTTACAGGATGTTACGTAATCCTACGCGGTGCCGCCTATACGAGCTTACGGTAGTTTAGTCGACCAGCTGTGGGCTACATTTCAACGATCAAAATAATACATTGCATATATTAATGTAGTTCTACATCTTACGATGTTTAATGCAATCACACCCACTATAGGATGCATATTTGTACTGTTAGCAAAATTAGCTCCTTAATGATACATTTTCTTTCTACACTAAAGTGTAGTGTTATGGAAGTGCTACTAGCATAGTTCTAAGATATCTAATAACACATGCAATTATTATATTATACCTATACTATATATAAAATTTTCGTGTCACGATGTTAGTTGTTAAACTCCATCTAAGCGACTGATTTGTATGAATTTTTTTTTGTATATTCGTTAGGTCTGAGAATTGATCATTTATTTTTTTCCTTAATTTTTTTTTAAATGGCAAAACAACTTTGATGCGACAGTTAGTAGTTTAAAAATGTCAGTAATTTAGCACTTTCGTTAACTGTAGGTTTCGATACCTTACGATTTTTTTAACAGTGTTTCTAAAGAAATTGGCATTTATTGAAAGCTTATTCAGTTTTATGTTTCTGTGAAAGTTTAATACGAGTTTAAACAATGCAAAGTCGTAAATTTCGATGCGATATGTTCGGGTGTATGTAGTATTGTCCTGTTATAACGTTTTCTTCGACTTTGACGACCCAGTTGGCACAATGGTCACAATGCCGAACTGCCAAACACAGGGTCGCGGGTTCGATTCCCGCCTCAGACCAGTATTTATGCTTAGATATTTGTCTGTGGTCTGGTTGTTTCTATGTATTATAAGTATAATATATTTACAAAAAAAAGTATATAAGTAGTAAGTATATCCGTTGTTTAGCATCTATAACACAAGTCTTAGTTACTTAGCTTGGGGCTAGATGGCGATGTGTGGAATATGTCCTGCATTAATTATTATTTATTTACGCGGATCAAACCGCGGGGCGCAGCTAGTAGAGAATATTTCAGACTAAACACAAACACAATTTAGGTACCTACTTCTACCTATGTTAATAGACGTTTGAAGTAGTTAGATGCAGTTTAGGAAGCACCCATGCTCCCTCCACACCTGTCCTCGACGTTCAACAGTTAAGTGTCAAAATAATTGCATTGTTGTCAACAGAGAGACACTAAGCGAGTCTAGAATATTGTTGGTGCAAGCTGTTGAGATTTTACTACGGATATTGTGCCTACATTGTCTACTAAATTATTATTAGGGAACTGTGAAAAAGTACCAGTACCAGTAGGGATGAGTGAAATTTAGTTCATGTAATCCGATGTCGGTTATTTGATATTATTTGTACTTTCCTATGTATTTTAAGCCTGAATCCGTAAAGGTATGCTGACAGGAATTGGGTTGTATGGACCCCTCGCTACTGATCTACCTATATCCCCCGTTTGAAAACTTGATATGACATTTATATATAACAATACTAGCGACCCGTCCCGGCTTCGCACGGCTATATTATGCATGTATTATACATTTAGACCTTCCTCTTGAATCACTCTATCTATTAAAAAAAACCGCTTCAAAATCCGTTGCCTAGTTTTAAAGATTTAAGCATACATAGGGATATAGGGACAGAGAAAGCGACTTTGTTTTATACTATGTAGTGATGATAGTGAAGTGATGTTTTACGTTTTAGTGAAGTGATGTAGAGGGTTTGGTAATACGTCAGGGGCTTGATCTAGACGTCTTAATCTGTGACTATTGAAAAATTGAACTTTTTTCTAAAATTTAGGGGTTATTTTAGTCGAAAATCAGCTGTTTCTTAGAGTTAAAGGTCATTGGCCTTGGGGTAAGATTTACTTATGAAGTTTGGACCAACAAAAATAGTTGATTATCAGTAAGCATAACCTCAAAATCATATAAAATCAATGCTCAACATTTAAAAGAAAAGTTGTAAAACAAAAACTGTTTTCCAATACGCCTAGAATAACACTCTTTATACCCGCGCCAAAAATGTTATTAAGTTAAACAATTTTTGGCGAGGTATAAAGAGTACTTTTTATTTAACAAAAATTTTCAAAATTATATTTACGTTTATGTTGTTGTTATTCAGAAAGATAGGTAATTAAAGTACCAACTAAGTAGTAAGATGAAGCATCAAGCGTCAAGTTGCAACATAAAAGCATTAATATTGCATAACATTAAAACTAAACTCCGAGCACAGCACGAAATGAATTGCTTACCACGAAATGCCAAGGGTACGTCTTTTCTAACTTAAGTTGCAATACCTACATAAAGTAAGCTGTAAGTCAAAGTTAAGATGCAAACCAAATTGCAACAATACCTTGTACGGTCGGCTGCATAATTGCAGACCCACCGTAGAGCTCCAATGTTTTCATCACACATTATTTTACATACAATTTTTATATGTACCTTGGTCCACTTCTGTATAACAGAATAAATGCCATAACTTACATATACCCGCACAACTACACCAGATGTAAAATAATGGTTTGTGAAGCTCTCCAGGATATGTCTTATGAAGATACAGAGAACTTATTAGATGTATTACAGTAAATATATAATTGTATAACAGGTACCTAGTTATAGAAAATAGCGTAAGTAGGTATTAATTGTAGTTTTATGTTTTAATTTGTAAGTACCAATTTACCATAACAGCAGTTTTTGCCTGAAACACGCAGGATCACCTAGTTCAGGCACAAGTAAACAGTTAAGTAGGTATATTTTTAAAAGTAGCCTTATTTTATACATTTCTGTTTTTTAAGTTTTTTGAATAAAATTTATTTATTTATTTATCACAAGCAAGATTCTAGACACCTGCTATAGGTGTAGTTTAAAGTCTTCTAACTCATCAATTAATCAAATAAATGTATTAGAATGCAAACATTCCAATAATAGTAATTTTCGAACTCTACCGAGGGCTGCAATTACACAGCCGGCTGTACATATACATTCTATGACAATACATACTTTTTATTACGAATATGGTTTTGGATAATTATTTAAAAGGGAATGACGGGTTTAGCTAGTTTTTGCGCTTTTGTCCGAGGCAGAAACTTTTGACTGTTGATTGTACATGACTGTCATTTGTTTAAGATAAAAAAACCATAATTTTTTTAGGTATCTATTTAAAATACCCAGACCTTAGCCAAAAAATAATAAAAAATTGGGAAATAAGGAACTCATTTATGTTTAGGAAAATCATCTTAATTACTAAACCGAAAACTTAAGAAATTTTCAAGATGTGGCAACACCATAGTAGCTGCGTGGCTGCGTGCCCTTAGGTGAAATAGTGTTGTCATATTTTGAAAATTTCCCAAAATCTGGGTATATTAGATAATTATCCTAAACTAAAAATTGTTTTTCTCTATTTTTAATTTTAGTTTTTGTAAATTCTGTGAGGGTTTTCTTTACATAATAAACCATAACTAAACACTCGTCATGTAAATTATCATTGCGTATGGCGTTTATCTTGCCTGGATCAAATCTCTATATCCAAGTGCAAACACAAAGATAAATAAATAAAAAACACCAAAAATGCAGACAATGCTCCGCTTAAATATTTACCACTAGCGCAATATTCAAAGTGTATGGGGATTATGCAATCTGTTAGGGGTTCCATCAACAACTCTATAGGTACTCTAAATCCTTTATTGTATATTGAAAGTCCATCGTTTTGCGTCTACCCCCTCAGGCACTGTTCAGATTGACGTACGTTATGCACAAAATAAATAGAATTTTAATTGCTATCGGTATTTAGGGTCGATATTTCAACGTTACGTAAAAGGTTTAGTTCGATGTAAAAACATAAAATAATATTTTTTATGGAAAGAGATTTCTGGAATGCTTTAACGAAAGGTTAATTTTTGACTAACCAGTTGGCACAATGGTCACCATGCCGGACTGCCAAATACAGGGTTGCGGCCCGCATAGACAAGTATTTATGCTTAAATATTTGTCTGCGCGGTCTGGTTGTTTCTATGTCTTATAAGTAAATATTTACAAAAGAAAAATACATAAGTAGTATATCCGGTATAGCACCCATAACACAAGTCTAGTTACTTAGCTTGGGGCTAGATGGCGATGAGTGGAATGTCCTGAAATATTTATTTTAATGATTGGTGTACTTTTGAGAGTTTTAGATTTAGCAAAGGAAAATATTATACCTACTTGATACTTAAATATTTTAATGGTGGCTTCCCCAAGCATCTATTCCAGGTTTGAATAAGGTAACTTCTATGTTGGTATGAACTTTCAGCGTATCATAAAACTAATCTTTGTAGTACTTGAGATGACTTTGGTTGATAAATTTTTATTGCTAAACCATAAAGTATACCTACGTTACACATATGGGTTCCCATAATACACGTGGGGCGAATATATCCACGATTACCCAGAGCGGAAGCGAAGATAAGTCATTGTGGAACCTTCCTTCCTCTTGAATCACTCTATCTATTAAAAAAACCTCATCAAAATCCTTTGCGTTGTTTTAAAGATTTAAGCATACATAGGGATATAGGAACATACGGACAGAGAAAGCGACTTTGTTTTATATTATGTAGTGATAGTGATGATAGTGATAGTGATAAGGTGTTCATTTTTGTTTGTTTATACATAACTCGAAAAAAACTAAACAGTTTTTTATTAATGAGGTATTGAATGATAGCTTTTAACACGATGAGTGTTATTTCTCTTTTATATACATAGACGTGATAGAGAAGGAAAATATTAATTTATCAGAATCTATAAAATCTTGTCAAAACAATTTCATTTTAGACGTTAAATAAATAGATCCATCTCAGAGAATTTGTTTTACAAATTAGGTTACGTTTTATTCCATAACCGTCTGTAAGATGGAGGTTCTTGAATGATTGGAAATGAAAATGCTTTTAAATATTATCTATGGTTATTGCTGTAGATAAAATGTCCGGGATGAGATGAAGATTCTTAACGAAGACATTGTGTTTGAGTTAAGGAAAGGAAAGAATAAGTTAGTTTAACTTTATCATTTTGTTTACTTTATTGATTATCAACAAACAAATCATCATTACGAGATACTAGGATAAGTTAACACTTTTTTAGTAAATAGTATATACCTAAATAGGGTTGCCATGGTTCTAAATATAGGTACTACATGAACGCTAGTAGCAAAATTTCTACAACTTAAACTGTCGTAATTTAAAATATTCTAGTTGAAAATCGAAATATAGATTTCAAAGTAGTATAGATATTATGGACTTTTATTAGATATTATGGATTATGGCGTTGAATGGCCTAGAAGCAAATCATCTCGATTTAAAAATGACGTAGTCTTTTGACTCCCAAAAACACCCTTATCAAATTCTTTTTTTGAAGACCCAGTTGGCACAATGGTCACCATACCGGACTGCCAAACACAGGGTTGCAGGTTCGATTCCCGCCTCAGACTGCCTAGATATTTGTATGTGGTCTGGTTCTTTCTATGTAATAAAACTATATATTTACAAAAGAAAAGTACGTAAGTACCTAGTATATCCGTTGTCTAGCACCCAGAACACGAGTCTAGTTACGTAGCTTGGGGCTAGATGGCGATGTGTGGAATGTCCTGCAAATGTATTTATTATTCACTATACCATTGAAACAATGATAAAAGGATTAATATCTTAGCTCTCACGTAGAGACTACATAGTCTTATAACTTTTCGTACAATATCATTCACTCACAAAATACATTTTGTGTGAAATATATTCCTCTAGAAATCTCCAAAACATCGATATCTCTTATTTAGGACATCCCTCTGTACCTCTCAAGCGAACATTTCTCTGCAAATATTTGTTTCAATTAGGTAGATATTCCCGAGATCCCCTTTACGTCAAACAAATGATGATCGCTAGATGTTTGCTTTATTAAGAGTGACGGTTAAGTATGGACAGACGAGAGCAATATGGAACTTTTTTTTTTTATGTAGACCTATAATGATTTTCATAACAATAGAATAAGCCTTGTAATAACATACATAATACTCGGTTTGAATTCAAAGAACTAAACTATAATATCACTACTTAATATAAAACAAAGTCGCTTTCTCTGTCCCTATATCCCTATGTATGCTTAAATCTTTAAAACTACGCAACGGATTTTGATGCGATTTTTTTAATAGATAGAGTGATTCAAGAGGAAGGTTTGTATGTATAATACATCACTACATAGTATAAAACAAAGTCGCTTTCTCTGTCCCTATATCCCTTTGTATGCTTAAATCTTTAAAACTACGCAACGGATTTTGATGCGGTTTTTTTAATAGATAGAGTGATTCAAGAGGAAGGTTTATACATGCATAATATAGCCGTGCGAAGCCAAGGCGGGTCGCTAGTGCATAATATAGCCGTGCAAAGCCGGGACGGGTTGCTAGTTTCAGTATATAAGTAGCTAAATTATTTATTTATGTTCCGATACGTAGTCCTGTGCAACGGGCCGGAAAAGTTCTCATTTAACTGCAGTCTTCTTACCTTAGTCCTTCGGAGGCCCACCGCTTATTTGGTGGTCTTCATGTCATGAGTAAATAGGTATCGTCCAAACAAGCGTGCTACATCTAAGACCGCATCGTCACTTACTATTGTGATAGTGGTATATTATTAAGGGGGGTCCATACGCCAATGGCCTTGGTAGTTCGCCTACTAAATAGTTACTATTGGCACCGGTCGCCTTCGTTGGTGAAAATTGTTGATTGTTACGAATGTGTTTTGTTTTTCTCAAAAGTGCTGAGATGGAATTGTTAGCGAGATTTTTACCGACATTTTGGTGTAATTTTGAACCAAACATGTCCTATAGTTTTAAAGCTATCCTAAAATTAAGAATTAAAACTAGTCTAGTTTTGAAACGAAAAACATTTTCGCCTCAAAATTACCCCAAAATATCACCTGCAATTCTATCTCAGCACTTTTGAGAAAAACAAAACACATTCGTTACAATCAACAATACTAGTTGTAAGCGACGGGTATTTCTGGCGCGTTGCGTTTGGCAGCATAAGCAGCCTTAAAAACAAAAAATTGCCATAACATTAGATTACACAATATAGGCGAGTCAATTTACATGATAGTCAAACTGAAAAAAAGTAAATCTATAACCGCATAGCTCTATCTACATATTCTTCAGTAAGCAGGTACCTATAGATTCCTTCATCAAGTATCAAACTCTTGTATTCAACAAATCCAACATTCTGTGCAAAACTTTTTAGTTTAGAAAACTTTACATCTATAACCGCATAGCTCTATCTACACATTCTTCAGTAAGTAGGTACCTATTAGTAGACTTCTTCATCAAGTATCAAACTCTTGTATTCAACAAATCCAACATTCTGTGCAAAACTTTTTAGTTTAGAAAATTTTATATCTATAACCGCACGGCTCTATGTACACATTCTTCAGTAAGTATAGGTACCTATAGGAGACTTCTTCATCAAGTATCAAACTCTTGAATTCAACAAATCCAACATTCTCTACAAAACTTTTTAGTTTAGAAATTTTTACACCAATTAGTGCCAGCTTGAATGGAATCTTTTCATAATCAAAACTTTCCAGACGATTGTTAATCCAGGTACCGAGTGTAACATTAAAAGGTCTGTAGGCTGAAGCATGGCTGAAGCTGAAGTAAAAAAATATTCTTAAAGTCATTAAAGTCTTGAGTCGTGTTTAATTAACGGTCGGGCGTGAGGGAGGCTTGTAGACGAAGAAAAAAATAAAGATTTCAGTGTGGGAGCAATGTCGTTTTCAACCTCTTGGCACGGGAATCGAATTCAATACTCTTCGTTGAATTTTTTGTCTTCTAAGATTAAATTAGTTACTGAAATTAATTGGACTACATGTAAGTAAATAGTAGATATTCGAACTAATTATGTAAAGATAGAGATGGATACGGATAGAATAGTTGTCGTTTGAAGTTCGGTTAATCTATTTACTTGAGATTTTGAGCATGTCTTGGTTCTTGACAGACATTGCTAGACTGTAAAGTCACTTACCACATTTGAAGTCCAAAGATCTTTCTATAGAATAAAGAGTTGTTTTTATTGTTAGTATTTTTAAATAATATATGTTTAAATAGATAAATATTACAAGATTTTGCACCCAGCACCATCTAGCAGCATGCTAAGCAACTAGGCTATTCTTTGTTAGATAAGATTTATTGAAAATTTATTTATTTTTTATTATTCATACTAAGTCTTTTTGCCAGATTAATACCCTAAACTAATTGCTAGATTCAGTCCAGTCGTTTGCACCATCTCTGCTTTAATACACGCTTGAGTAAATTTAAACTTGTTCGTAGTTGCAACACTGCACCGATGTTTTGTTGCTCTGAAAAAACCGTAAGGCGCTTGAGTTTTATTGATGTGCATTGCTATTGTTTTTTATTAACTTACCTAAGTTAAAAGAAGAAAACTACATTTTTTAATGATTATTCTATTGTTTCAGGTAATAACTTCGAAATCATATTCTAACTCCTTGTTCGAGGTAAGTAGGTTTTGTATTTTTGTAAATTTTGTATTTGGTCGTAGTCGGAAAATCACATGAAAAGTCTGGATAATTCAGGTAACTCCCGACCATCTGACAACCCAAGGTTTATATAACAGTACCTACCTAAGTTAGTTAAGTATCAACCTCTGAATAAGGCATATTTAAAAAAAGTCGATAGGTGACTGACCCAAATTGGTATACATTAAAAAAAAACTGAAAGATACGTATAAATCGGCAAAGTAAACGAGGCTGTATGTGATATTAATGAACCTTTTACTTTTCTGAAAAGTCAATAAAGAACAAAAAGAAAAGGATAATTCAACGCCATCGAATGATTCAGAACTAGTTTAGAAAAAAAGCAAATCTGACTACAGGCAAAACACAGGTGCACTAAACAGAGATACAATTTGTCACCCACAAATAACAACTGTAAGTAAAGACACCGATTCCCTAATTAAGAGTAGGTAGGCATTTTAGTACAAAGTGTATGTGGTAGACGAAGGTAACTCCTTCGTTAAAGGAATCTGCAAGGTGGGTTTAACAAAAGAGCTATTGCTAAGTTCCCATTTGCAAAGTAAATATTCTTGAGACTACTGCTCTAATCTAACTAGAAAGGACTTTTATATACACAGAAAAATCATAGGTACGGTCGGCTGCATAATGCCCCACCATAGAGCTCCAAAAGGGCTGTTAAATTATGCATAGTTTTGGTATTTTTTAGTCATCTAATGAAAATTAACGAGCAAACTATGCAAATTGCTAATTTAATTTTAAATATAAATTTTAGTAGGGCTGTTGTTATATCTTACCATAGCCTTTACCCCTTTCTTTGTCCGCATAGGGTTTGAATTCTCCAAAATTCTTTCTTAGCGAAAGCCTACGATATATCAGCTATCTGTATGCTAAATTTTAGCCCAATCCGCCCATTGGTTTGAGCTGTGCGTTGCAAGTCAGGATTTTGAATTTTTATGTGTATAGATAGATGAATAAAAGCTTTGCTTTGTTTGAACTAGAATTCGCTGTATAAAATGACATATTTAGTAAGTGCATATATTATTTGTATTTTTTCTGTCATATCTAGTTTTAAAGTGTCTCTTGTGCTATTGTCTGGTTGTTAATATAATTTATACTGGTTCTAGTGGTACTCGTAGTTGGCACAATCGGTGTTCGTTCGTAGCATTGCTAATTGTCTTTCTTCTTTGGAAAATTTGGAGACAATATCTATATAAGGAACTTGGTGTGGACTGATTTTAATGAAACTTAGTATGAGGATACATTGATTCATTGGTAATAACTTAGACTTTTTATCCCGAATACGCCAAAAATGTACGTTTTGGCCTTTTGCGTTTTTGCTAATTCACTATAATGTTCATTCACGAATTAACGAATTACACGCTATACGCTAAAAATGTATTTAATGGCCTTTCACGTTTTTGGTCAAATGCGACGAAAAAGTTAAATTTAATAGATGTCAGAAAGCGATCGGCCTTAAGGCGATCCAGGATCTTTCCCTGTATAATTTAAGTTTCCTGTTTTAGTTTATATTTTATAAGTAATCATTTTATTATGTTTTATTTTTATGGTGCCAAAAAGTGTTTATTTATCTACTTACCTGATTAGAAAACTAAATAATTAAGTTCTAATGGTTTAGATTCGAAGTAGTGAGATTTAGATCTAATATAAGAGAAAATGACTTATATCGAAATCTCTGTATAACTACAACAGGCAAGTGTCTACTACTAAGAAAGGCTTTTTCTGGAAATTCGACCTTTAACGGAGTAAAAAGAGCTTTAATTGTTGTTCATAGTAACTATTATGTATTCTGGGTTTGTAAGAAGTCATTATCACCTCATCACTACATAGTATAAAACAAAGTCGCTTTTTCTGTCCCTATATCCCTATGTATGCTTAAATCTTTAAAACTACGCAACGGATTTTAATGCGGTTTTTTTTAATAGATAGAGAGATTCAAGAGGAAGGTTTATATGTAAGTATAATACATGCATAATATAGCCGTGCGAAGCCGGGGCGGGTCGCTATCAGTTATAAAGTAACACTTACGCAAGTAAAACTGGGGGACGCAGCTATAACTGTATAAGAAAAGTCGGTCTACGGACGATAATTAAAATTGAGAATTTTTTGTTTTTCCTATATTTTTTTTTCGTTTTTTTCCTTTATATACTTAAGTCTTCTATTCGTTTCGTCACCATAACACAAGCCCAGATGAGCGATATTATTAGTATACAAACACGAGACGCGTGACGTTTACCATGACGCCGTCCGTACCGGAACATGACATTTTTATGTGAATGCAGGTGTTCCAACAATTTATTAGACGTTCTCACGTCAAAAGAAAAAAGAAAACGAAGGCAATTTAAATAAGAAAATCCTTTATTACACTTAATGTTCGTAACAGAAACATTATTAAAACCAATAAAGTATTTTTTAACAGTCACAGCTTAAACTTTCAGCCCCCTACCTATAAAATCAGTATGGACCCTTCAGCAAACGGTGCAAAATCAATGGACGTCCTACCCCGAGGTACTTAAAAATAATTTTAATTCCTCCCCCATGATTACCCTCGTTAATTTAAAGAAAATACTTTAGCAATTATTTCTGTAGCTATTTCATCAGCTTTTGCGTAAGATTCTGAAAGTAGGTAGTAGGTAACTAAGTACCTACTTAAAAGATTTTTTCTAGTTATCAAAGCGGTTTTTATTCAAAACTGTTCCCAGTCACTCAATCATTTATAACAAAGCATTTTATATGTAGGTAGAGATATATACAAACTACTTTATATATCATAACAAAATAACAATTACGCGTCTCTATCCTTTGAGTTGGTTTGCAATAATGTTGCAAAAGGTAGGTTGTTCCATAGTAATGCAAATTATTTATTTAAAAAAAAAAACGCTAGGTTGAGCTACATGGTAGGCGGAGTGAGGGGTGTTAGGTTTTATTTTCGTTACGGAATTTCTTGATTCGGTCGCAACGCTCAAAGCTCGCGATAGAAGCTATGCAATAGCTTAAAATTTCTAATCTGTAATCTGAAGAAGGCTCTCAAACATATTCCACACGCCATTAGTATGTTTACTTTTACAGAAAACAAACTATCTATTTCCTCACTAGTGTTAATTATTTCATAGTAGGTAGTAACTTTTACATAATAAGAAATAACTATCCCCTCACTAATATTAATTATTCGTAATGACACTCTTAATTACTAGATTAATTGTCGCTTATTCGCAGATGACTAATGACTATCTGATCTCGCGTTAATTACTTAATTCCTATATGGATATTAGGTATACCTAGTGGTAAAGATAAACAGGATTGATAAATTAACCCTCCAACCACGTCGTTGGTAAGTACCTACTTGAAGTATGTTTAGGTGTAGGTAAACATTAGCTAAGAATTATCTAAATTTTATTTAGTCAGACATTATAGCTGCAAAACGAGTCTAAGGATCCTATAATAAGCAGTGGAAAACCAATCATGTTTGTTTGTGTTTCTCCCTATGTACCTACCTAAGCTTTTCAAATAAAAAAAACTGAACCGATTGAAATTTAATTTTCACTACTGGATAGTTCTATTTTCTGGGAGTGTCATGGCATACTTTAGGATCATTCTCAAAAGATCCAATGGCCAGATCCAGTGAGATATTTTTTTCTCATTGGATCCAGATTTTAAATTGTGGATCTACTGAGATTTTTCTTTCTTAGTCGATTTCTCACCAGATCCATTTACATCAAAATTCATAAACCTGAAACTGAATTCTGAACGAAAAGCGAGAACGCCGCCTTACGAGAATGTGCTCTGCGGCTACTATATACGTAATTGTGCTAAGGTGTGCCATAAAGAAGCTATCCCGATTTTCCCACAGAATCTAGACTAACGCGGCGGGTATACCGCGGAGAGCTAGCAAAGATCACTTTTCTCACTGAAAAAGAAAATACGCAACTTATTCGAGATTTTTTTATCGCTCTGCTATAAACAGAGACGCGTCCAAAAAGTTCATCTAAATGTCCTATTGGCATCAACTTCAGTTTGCGAAGTGGGCCAATTCACTACGATTTATTGTATAGCCTGTCGCCGTCCTTTATGGTTTTACAACATATTTATAGCTTTATGACATAATAGAGGCGGTTATGATAATTCCTTTGGGGCGTTACGATGGACAAAAAGTCCTATATAACCTTTACTGTAAGGGTTTATTTGCTATAATTTTTGCCTTTTCCTTTTTTGAGCGTAGTAAGTGCAAGTTAATTATTCTAGATATCTATTTGGATACATTTATTATTATATTGTATTCATCATCTTCCTGCCCTTATCCCAATTTATTTGGGGTCGGTGCAGTATGTCTTCTTCTTCCATTCACTTCTATTATTCGTCATCTCATCGTTCAAATTCATCTCTCTCATGTCTTGTCTCACGCAGTCCATCCATCTCTTCTTAGGTCGTTCTCTCATTATTTTATTGTATTAAAAACTATAAATTTGTGTTCTACTACCTTTTCTTAGTTTCATTTTTTTTAATTTGCTCCCAGTACATGCTTTTAGTCCTCCCTTCCTTTATTATAAGTATAGATAAGACCTATAATTAATTAGAGGGTAATAAATCTCTTCCCAAAACCGCAATCCAAATGTTTATACTGAATATGAAAGTTATTAGAATTAATCCCAAGTTGAGGCTTATCATACACAGCGAGTTTGTATTATCGTACATAACTTTCCGATTTTATCAAAACTGCGACAATTTAATATCGCTTGCGTGTTTCATTCTATTCGAGAGATTCTTTCGAAAATAAAGCTTCGATGTATATAAAATGAATGTTTCTCATTGAAATTTTCATATTGCTTGGGTGGAAATGTTGAGTTGTAATACTGTTTCCTCTCATTACCCTTATATTTGCCAAGTCAATGCAAACACAAGAGCCTATACTTATTGCCAAGGGCTACTGAAGGGTTTTCAATTATAAATAGCTCTAATATTATGGTATCTATGGCAAACTGAAACATACTGTTTGGAAGACGGGGCTTATTGTTTCTGATATTTGCGTCTTGTTTGTGCCAGTGTTTAATGTTTAGTTTCTAGATATTATTGTGACCGACTTGACTTGCTTGACCTTAATTTTATTTATTGAAGTTATACTTCTTTAGGCGCGTTATGAAAAAATGATGAGAGTGAGTTTTTTGTCGGACGAGTATTTTGTCGGACGAGTTTTTTGTCGGACGAGTATTTTGTCGGACGAACTTTTCGTCGGACGAGTTTTTTGTCGGACGAGTTTTTTGCCGGACGAGTTTTTTGTCGGACGAGTTTTTTTTTTTTTTTTTTTTTTTTTTTTTTTTTTTTTTTTTTTTTTTTAATAATGCCAAAGAAGTATAACTTCTCACGCGCGTACATAAGTACACGCACCCATTTTTTATTTTTAGATTTTTTTACGTTGTGTTTTATTTTTATTAATTTTTGTTATTTTTAATTTATTGTAATTAATGATTTTAGTAAATAAATACTGATCAAGATAATAAGCTATTTGAATGTAATATTCGAAACATTTCTAATATAGCTTTATTTTTAGGGTTTCGAACATTTTAATGTTAAGTAGGTTTACACTAATTTTATTTTAATTTGCTTCCAAGTACAAAGACTCTTTGTTCTCTTTTCATTTATTTTTAGGAATTAGGATAATTCTAGTAATATTAAGTTTTAATTAAAATATAACTACTTTATCTATCTGCTTAGATATTTGTGGGATTCACTGTTTATTCATGGTTGATTTCCCGTTACCAACTTTACTCTAAGTACCAAGAAAATATTTTTCTTTTAATTGATGTTACCTAATTTCATTAATTTATTAAGTAGATAGATTCATTCGTTTCAAGGCATCTAATACTTCTGGTAGGTATGTATTTGTATAGGCACCTAAAACTTCTAGTTTTGTATGCCAATGCCTAAAACAGATCGTCTGAACGTGTATTATGTAACTTAAATAGCACTCGAACCTATTCCATAAGCATAAAAGTTTGAAATGACTCTTGTACAGTCGCTCAAAGTTTAATAACTTCGAGTATGAGTAAATACAGAAGTGAAACAAGAAACTGACAAAACTTTTGCCTCGTACGTTCCCTACTTACAATATTTGGTAAGGGTATTTACACATTGTAATAAATGTTTTATGAAAGTGGTAGAATAGTTTTATGTTGTTATTTGGTGAGAAAATATTGAAAAATTCAAATAATCCCTATTTCTTAAATCAACTTGTTTATTACTTACACAAATATAGTTTTAGTCTTAGATAGATAGTTGTTATTAAGGCCAATTTGATCTTATTTTGTTTTTACGTGTATAGATTATAATAGGGCATTTTCCTTTTGCCTAAGTTATTTTGATATTTAAAGATAAACTTGACGGTGAAGGTTATTTTGAACCGGCCAAAAATATATATTTTTATACTATTGGCCAAACGTATTATCTGTAGAGCAAACAAATCAAATTGAGAAACAATAAAATATAAAATGAAATTTTATAGATGTTTTCGCCTAACTTTGTTAGACCAATTCGCCTTCATTAAAATATAACTATTTCATATGTTTACGACCTAATAACAAATCGTTTGATATATTTGCGGAGTACGACAATGTTTGTTGCCTCAACAAACTTAAATAAATGAGTTTGTTCAAACGTTTGTCTTGTAACGGAGACGTGTTGCTATAGCCCGCCATGCGACAGTCAATATAACATGTTTCTATTTCAGATTTTATCGATATTTTGTGTTTATTATGTTTTACATTTTGACATGACTTTCTACTAACGTCTTTTGTTTCTTCTTGGTTACTCTAAAATTAATAAATTCATGTAATAAATCTGTGAAAGCTGTGCTTCATTTAAAAGTCAATCCAAATACACTGAGGAGGTGCAGCTACAGTGGCGGCCATATAAATATTATACTAAATAGTAAGTACTGTAAGGTTGCCTGGAAGAAATCAGTTTCAGCGATAAGGCCGCCCATTTGTACAACATATACTTTCTAGCTATGTATTACTTTACTTTGTGTATATCGTGTTCTGTTTCTTCCTGTGTTGTACAAATAAAGTTATCTATCTATAAGTAAGAATTTAATGTTGTTATTTATTTAGAGCTTTTAGGTATTATTACTGTGGTATCTGCAGTCTCGCTTTCAATTATACTTATAACACTTACAGCCTATTAAGATAATAAGGTCATAGAATCACCCTCCTAAAAATCTAGATCGTGCAAATAGCTATGTCTAGACTTTGCGTGACTTTTTAATAATAAAACAAGCTGAACATGGACGTATGACACGCTGGCTTTGTTCCAGGCTTATTTCGGATAAGTAGAGCTATCTATCTTTTTTATTTTTCTATGAGTAAGTAGCTGGCGACTTGTGATTTTACCTGTGCTGCGTTAGTTACGATCTCTAGGGAATATTGGGAAAACAGTTGCCTCAATCGCACCAAAAATCACGAAATTCAGTTGAAGATTTCGAAAGGTATCATTTATAACTTGAGAACGGCTGGACCGATTGCGATGAAACTCAGTATGTCTAAAAACCTATATTAATACACAATGCTACTTTTTATCTAAATATTCCTACGGGATCAGGGGCCTTATTCTGCTATTTGGCCAACCATTGTCATTATATCGAGACTCTATTGATATTATATCGAGATTGTGACTTTATTTGGTATTCTGCTAAAGTTTTAATAACATCGCAATATAATCGCTATGGAGTCTCAATGGTATGGTAATATTTACCTTGCAGGTGTTGCCTAGCAACATGGTATATGTTGCTAAGCAATATACCGTTTTGACAACTATCGAGATTCCATTAAGCCATGATTGTAGAGCAGAACACAAAAGTGAGTCAGTGGTGTGTCAGTGGTGTCTCAATAGAATAGTTAACGTTAGGAGAATACGAATTTGACATGTAAAGTCATATTTTTGACATTAAATTTCTATTACGATTATATCGACACACTACTGAAATACAATTGTGTTAGCAGACTTAGGCTCCAGGACTTACGCGGGCCACAACTAGTTTTTAATAAATCCACTTTAGACTACACTAGCGACCCGCTCCGGCTTCGCACGGCTACATTATGCATGTATTATACATATAAACCTTCCTCTTGAATCACTCTATCCATTAAAAAAAATCGCATCAAAATCCGTTGCGTAGTTTTAAAGATCTAAGCATACAAAGGGAAATAGGGACGGCGAAAAGTGACTTTATTTTATACTATGTACCTAATGATGATTTACCAGTTTGATTAAATTCACATTTACACATGGTGACTTTCTAAAATAAGACGTTATTTATAACGGAATATTAAACAAAAATGTGGATAATAATAATATAAAGTTTTCAATAAATTTTATAACTTAACATAACTTTGTAAACAAACCAAATCGAGTTAAAGTGAAAAATTCTCAGTTAAGTAATACATAATTAACATAACAACTCGTTTCAATGTCGACTAGTCGTGCCCGTACTTTCAATACTCGCTGGTTCACACGGTCGCAATTTACATGGTATTCAACTTGTTATTTTAAGTTATTATTCTATTCAAACTTATTTTAGACTAGACTTGGACATTTTTAGTTATGAAACCTTATATAAGACCTTTTAAAATAGGTAAATATACCACCATTAGTTGCTATATTGCCAAATAGCTAAGGCTTAGACCTATTTGAAGCGGACAATTTGGTGCAGTGATTATTCTGAAAATGGGTTATTTTAAAGTGACCATTTTTAATACAGTGGACATTGTGATATAGTGGACTTTATGAGTCCAAAGGGTCTCTGAGATTCGATATCTTTTTTAAATTTCTTGGTGTTTTGTGTTGTTGTGGTATTTAAATGTTAGATTATGAGAGTTATGTACTTACCCGGACCTGATAGAGGCCAACGCTGCTAAAATTACCTACTAAACTATTGGGCAGATGAAAATTGACTGGTCGAGCGTCACTGACTTGAAAAGAAGAAATAAATAACTGAGCATTATTTTTAAATTTGTTTTACTAAAAATGTATATCATTTACATAACTGAAAAGGTATATCTTAGTTGATTTGCCTATACACAATGCAAAGTAATAGCTAGAAAGTATAAGAAAAATATACATAAACACTTTATTTGTACCTACAACACACAAAACATTCAAAAATAACAAAAAGGTCGAAAGCTTATTAACTACGAAATTGTACAAACAGACAAAAACAGTGATAAGTATATATATATATATATATATATATTATAATAGATATACTCGTAGGTAGGTATATATCGTAATTAAGTTCTGAACTATATATTTTCTAACACAGCACAATACGAAAGTGTGTGGGTCATAATGTTAGCATGTGATCGCTATTGTGTATTGTTGTGACAAGTTTCACTTTCCTTCACCTACTTACACGAGAGCTAATACTAAGTATTTTATAATATAGGGAAAATCTTTTAGAAACAATATAGAGTTTGATTGAAAACTAATAATAAATTTATAACAAAACCATACACAAAACATTACAAAATTAAATCAAAGTATATAAAATCAAATATATACAAATTTACAAATAAATCACTACATAGTTTAAATTAAGTCACTTTTCGCCGTCCCTATGTCCCTTTGTATGCTTAGATCTTAAAAACTACGCAACGGATTTTGATGCGGTTTTTTTAATAGATAGAGTGATTCAAGAGGAAGGTTTATGTTATGTATAATACATGCATAATATCGCTGTGCAAAGCCGGGGCGGGTCGCTAGTTTATTTAGCTGCGCCCCGCGGTTTCACCCGCGTAAGTCCGATCTTTAAATTCTCACCGTTTAAACCTTCCCTGGACTACGACAAACACAACAAAAAAAGAATTGGCCAAATCGGTCCAGCCGTTCTCGAGTTTTAGCCAGACTAACGAACAGCAATTGATTTTTATATTATAGATAATAATATACAAAAAAAAAAACAAATAAATAAAATCAAATACCTAGATACAAATAAATTACAAACAAATAATAATTACATAATAACCTACATAAACTAAATTGAACTTTACAATTCTTTGATTTCATAAGACACATATTTCCATTGAGAGGTATAATTTTAATGATGCGAGAACATTCAATATGTTGTGTTGGAAGATAAATATTTTTACAAGACCGTTTTCAGTCAGTAATTATGGTGTTATTTGATTTATGTTTACAGAGTGTTTATTATAATATTACACAAAGGTACTCTAATTTTATGTGAAACAACATTTAATGGACTTCAGATTTTGTAAGTAAGTATTTGTTATCCTATTCTCTGTTTTTTTTTGTATTTACTTTTCAGTGTAACTATCTCTTACTGTTGCTCATTTGTTTCACTTTTCTTATTTGTGTGTTTATTATGTCGTGTATTTGTCTGAATAAATTCTATTCTATTCCATTTGTGTATATGTAACACTATGTGTATCTATCACTATTTAACATATTATAGCGATAAAACTTTGTAATATGTATTGCTTCACTACATAGTATAAAACAAAGTTTCTTTGCAGTCTGTCTGTCCCTATGTATGCTTAGATCTTCAAAACTACGCAACGGATTTTGATGCGGTTTTTTTAATAGATGGAGTGATTCAAGAGATAGGTTTAAGTATATAAAACAAACCTACCACGCGTACGAAGTCACGTGCAACAGCTAGTTATGCAATAAAACGTTAAAAGATTCGCATTGAAAATTCTAAAATATTAAATCAAGTCACATATCGAAAATACTTTTTCATTTAAATCCAGACCTTGTTATGAGCCTACGCAATATTAAATCTCCTTATCTTTCCCAGCCAGGTGTTTAGTAAACTGTTAGCTTTGCCGTCGGCTGTCTGTGAGGCAACAGTCACGCTCGACCTTGCCAGCTTTACAGCCATCTTTTAACAAGTTCAATTTTTACAGTCTATTAAATTCAAATTCAGATCATATTTTATTGACAAAACAGTTTTTATGATAAAAAGATACGCTTTTAGGATTGTGTGAATGTGAAAACGATGAAGGGCTAGTTCCGGACATGCGTATTGGAGTGGGACGGAGACGGCTTGTGTACCGTCAGTTGTTGCCCGGTCGCCGCCGCGCACGCGTTCCTCCGTGACCGCTATTTCACTACCGGCATTGTACACATATCAAATTTCACCGCGAAAATTTGATATCGTCGTCTAAATTTGTGCTTGATGTGTTAAATTTTTTACCACTTCAACGGTAAATTTCACTTTACCTTGCAATCTTTAGTTCTGTGCTTCGAATTTTAGTTTTGCATTTGTGTTTGTTACTTAGTGTTGTTATTGACTGTTTTGTTTGTGTTTTCCGTAGTACGTATTCTTTTTTTTTTATTACTTGCTTTAATTACTTATTGATTGTCTTGTATTGTCTTTAAATATCACCAACAGAGTTGCTTTATCAGCCAGCCAGTCCTGATAAGTCTTATCTATACTTTCCACGTTGTATGCATTAACAATAATTATTGCACTATTTAGGACACCGTTTTTTTTAACAATTAGGGACTATTGCGTTACCTCCAGTTGCGTTAAACTATTATCTTTTATCATACCTACTTTACGAAAATTACTTTTAAATTACCTTTAGAGAGCTATTAACCTTGATATTACCAAATTGGTATCTGTGTAAGCAATTACATTTTTAATGCTACCTTCATTCATGATCAAATTACTTACAGTATCATTGCAAGATAATATGAAAAGTGTGTGAGTTTGTAAACAAACTTTATGACTCGTAGAAATAAGCCGAAGAATTAGAATAAAATCAATAATAACAAGAACGAACCAGTCGAGATGACTGCATTTATGGTTGTGAATCATCAACCGTATGAATTGTGAAAGACAAAGAAGGGATTTGTATAAGATGAGGGGCCCTTGAAATTGATCGCTCCCCAGCCTTCGGTTAACCAATCTCCGACCAACGGCAGTCTTACTTAATATCATACAAATTTGATTTTATGCTCCGAATACAGAAGCGAACATATATTATGTTTGCTCTTATCACTTGGCATCGCAATATTAAAATTCAAAAAAATTCATGGTCGTTATTCGCCGATAAAACAGGTTTAAAATATCGTTACGAATGAAACGCGTGCCACATCTATTCATTTTCGAATCAGCAGTATTAGGTTGACCATTGAAGCAGTAATTTGGGTCCTTAATGGCGCAAGACCCTTTTTTTTGGGTTCCATTGTTGTGCCTATAGGGTGTAGGTCGTTGACATTGGCCTTCCCCTTTCTGCTATAGATTTGCAATGATTATTTTTCATCGCATGTCGGATTAACAATATATTTCATTTCTAATCTCTTATTCTATTATTGTATGAAAAAATTTATTGTCTTCGTAATCCTGAGCATTAAATAACATTCACGTTTTGTCATTAAATTTAATGTTTGAAGCTGTGAAAAGACTAAATTTATATTTGGTCGTAAACATAATTTGTTTGCAAATTATTAATCTAGTCAATGACACATATTGAAAATCATAAAGATTATTGTGATAATAGAATGATAATATTTCCTAACTGTACTAACAAAATCAGTTTAACGATAAACAACTGCTTCAAATAATTCCAATAATAACATTAAAATCACCAGTTTGATGTTAGAATTAACATTTCTATAAATAAATGCATGATTTTTTTATCTTGGATTGCATTAAGAATCAAGACTTGTTAGTAAATTCTATCTTGGAAGCTATCTCTGCATTTCCTCGTTTTAATTCTACTTAATTATTTGTTTATTGGATTCCTATCATTTAATTTTACATTTCCAACGGCAACATTATTTTAATTGAGTTTCGCAATATTATAAACACTGTTCGCATTTGAATTACTATCAAATCACGTACAATTATTGATGTAATTAATTGTAATAAAGAGGTAGAGTGTATTGATAAATTGCAGTAATATAAATCATTTTTACTCGTAGTACCAAAATAATGCACGCCTAAATAACAGCATACCGACTACAGTTCCGCGAAAGACAATCGGGTAGTACTGACTTTATTAAGGGCAACAGTCTTCGATAACTTGCCGATTGCACAACCGTAACCGGCTCGGGTTTCGCACGTGTTCTTTGGATTTCGCAATATCTTCCGGCTGCTTCGTTTAACCAGTTAAAGCTATAACTAGTCGCTAAGACAGCCAGGAAATGGTAAATTCACTTTTAGGTTAATGGGCTATAATATTATCTCTTTTATTAGAGAATATATCGGTCATTTTCAGTCTTGGTACCACCTACTCCTCTTTTTGGATGCACATTTTGCTTCAATCATTCTGCTTGTTAAAACCAACCTTGTCTTGGTTCTTAGATCTCATTGTTTAGAATAACTTGGCAGTGTTATTGCCTTCACTGAACACCTTCACCTCATTTCCTATACCCACATTGCGCCCACATATTTCTTGTATAAATTGTCGGTAGAACCTGTAGTTTTTGTCCGTATCGACAGAGACCCCGGGCTGTCCTAGGGCGTTGCACCGAGACGATGGAATGTGACCGAACGATCTTACGAAATGCAGTGACTCTGCAACCAGTACGAAACGCAATTACTGTGGTATAATTGTATCGATATCGGTTTATTGTTTCACTGCACTATTTGCAACAATGCAAACATTCTACTTAAAATAGGTAGGTACCGTCATACTCCTATTGGTCATTGGTTGATACAAGTTTTAACTACATACCTACTAAATAATATTTCTAGCCGCAATGTACAAGGATCATAATATGCACATGAATACTTGTGTTTGGACTTACGATATACAGCAACGATAAATAAATATCCCAGTTGTTTAGGTGTCGAATGCAGCATTAATGGTTCTTCTAATTACGTTTCTTGCTACGCTGCCGGCACATCTTCATGGCTTTTTAATTACCTCTTTGTATAGGCCGCTATATTCGCTAATGTTTACGGTTAAGGCTGCTCCTTATTATACAGTGCAGCCATTGTTCCTACTCCTTATATTGCAAATAAGTAGCGGCTCTACAAAACCCGAACGAGCACTCCGATGTGCCTAAATTCTTGGAAAGTGTGCAGAATATAATTAACTACCATCCTACACAAACCACTCTTTTATATAAATTGGAGCCCTCTTTTTGTGTCCTATTCTACTTCCCAAGAATATTAAATGCCTTTTTGTCTCTCCTAAACTCTAAACTGTCCAAAGTGCGGTTTAAATTCTTATCTTTTTAACTTCCTCTTATAGCTAGGGTAAAGAGTGATGAAGGTGTTTCGTCATGTTCCCTGCTTAGTGACCTACTTGCATGAGGGTTCTCAACGTTTCTACTTTAATGTTTGTTACAAAGTGCCTCCGAGGGCTGATCGGTCGACCCCTATGAAGAAATCAATCGGTTTCACGCTGCGTTACATTTTTATTGTTTTATCCTCTGATCTATTTGGTGTTAGTGGGATTTTTATTACATTTTCTTGCGAAATTTTCAATTTATTGTGAAAATTCCTCCTTAGCTAATGTTATGCCTAAATAAACAATGCCATTTGAGTAACATTAAAAATGGGCACGAAGAATGATCGGTCCTTGAACAGATGATAAAAGATTTTTTGCTCCATCCTTCTTTTTAAACTCCTTCCGCGTCAACTTTTTTGTACATTGATTAATGACCGCTCCATTTAGATGAGATGTTTCAAATTAGGCTGAACGAAAAAGACTTTGCACTTCGTTAATTCAATTTTCATCAGCTTCCATCGATATTGATGGTAGGTTCTGCTCTAGAATTAAAATATTCAAAGTGATTTTTAGATAGAGGCCTTAACTTAACACACCTTTCAATTTCGCAACTTTTATTGATGTTTCTAAATTGTCAAGCAAATGTAACTCATTGACACTTATTAGATAAAGAGTATTAATTTGTGCATGTTAACTTTGTAAAGCTCTAACTCCTATATTCGTAACTGTAATGCGATATTATGTTCCTACTTATAATTACATACCTGTTTGATAAATGTCTTCCTACCGGGTGCCGGTAAATGCAAATCAACCTGAACATGTGTAACAAGATTTAACCATACATCAGTATTCATACCACTATCGTTAAGGTAACCATCGCTGACAGGGCCCGCATCGTTTGCTTGTCTAAACTTTGTGTCTGTTTGTAGAACCTGAGACGAATCTCAATCACCTTGCAAAGGTCCTGCTTAATCGACCTACCTGCGCCCTTTCTTATCTACATTCGTATCTACTGGTTAAGGATTCATATCAATTAAACCAAATATTTGTTTAGATTGGATCAATATTACCATGACTGCTACCAGTATTTAAAAATCATGATTCATTCGATTAGATAAATTAAATTGCGTGTTTACAAACTGAATCGTCTTTCTGTGAAAAAAAAAAGAGATCTTCCGTAGTTCTACTTAAAAATGTATAAAAACAGATTGTTTGATAAAGAAGGACAGCAAAAAACACCCCACTACTGGCCTTGAATTGTTTGCCTCAACTTTTTACTTCACGTGATGCTCAACCGATTCACGAAACATGATTACGATGAGGATATCATTTTACAGGCAATATTATGTATCTACTGAGGAACAATACTATAAAACGCAAACCACGCAAGATTATCGCGCTTCATTTATGAACTAATTTTAATAAAAAATACCGGATATACGCGGATTTACCACAGTTTTCTTTTTGTGAAACATTTCGTTCAACGTTTTCCAATACAAAGCATTTAGGCTGCGTAAGTGTCAATAATAGAAAATATTGAACACGAGTCGGAAGTCTCAAGACACATTGTGGCTTTTGCCTTCCTACAGCCGCTGTGATCGGAATACATATCGCCCCTGTTATGAAGCCAAAGCCAGTCATACTTTGATACCCTTCACTTAAACAAATTGATGTTTTGGTGTTTCCCACTTCTGTGATAGTTGACACGTTAAAACTTTTCTTGTTTCATAAAGTAGCTATAAAAGATATTATCAATTAGGGGTTCGCATTGCAATTTATATTATTTGTAAAGTGGATTGTTGAGTAACTTGAATTGTGGAGTAATTTTCTATCTCGCTTGAGTGACTTTAATGAAGATGAGTTTATTTTAAGCGGCTTCTCTGTTAGGTACCTGCCTATTATAACGTTATATCATTTTTCTAATTACCTATTGTATGACTATATATTTAACTAGGTAGTTGCCCTTCAGATTTATTGTTTTTAATTTTCCTAGTTTCTTTATTTTTGGTTGCTAGGAGTTTATATAAATTACCTAGTTCATTTTGTATTCAATTGATGTTGGCTGACTAATGTTTTGAGTAGGTAATTCATCATAATTCTTGATAACTCCTACAGATTAACTTAAGTATAAATCCAAGGTTTCTAATTAACTACTACCTTAAAAAGTCTGAATTTCATTATTACAATACTTACAGGTTTTCATTTCGTGCGAAAATTATTTATTTTGGTTTAATATCAATAATGAAGTATCTACCTATGTATCATTTGAATATAAATTTTGTATAAACAGGTTTTCTCTTATATAGTAGACACTTGCCTACTTAATTAAAATCTTAAATTTTTCTTTTATATATTTTAACTCAGGACTAAATGTCTAAAGATATGGAATACTTATTAAATTTGGCTTTGCTTATTGGCATTCTTTAAGGGCTGTAAAACATGACTTGTTTGTTCGTTGCATATGTAACAATATTGTCTAGTTTGTGTTTGGTTGGAGCAAGAAGAATTAATGAATTTAAATGCACTCAAAAACTTAAAATAGAATTGGTACTAGTAGAAGCCAAATTTATTATTGAGCTGCGCAGTGAGGCTGTTCAACTACCCATAATTCTGTTATGTCACATTTATCAGATTAATCATTGTATTTTGTTAAACATATAACGGATTTCCAACGGTCTAATACGTTCCAGAGTTTTTGTGAGTTCGGTTTTTATCAGATAATTGTCTATTGATTACAATTATGGCATTTTAATCATGTTTTAAAAGGTCCAGTTACAGTTTACACCTGTTTATTTACATTACACCTGTCAATTTACACATTTATGACAGTTGACAGTTGTAAATTAATAGGTAACTATATTGCTTGCTGATTTCACGTATATGTGTTATGTTTACTGTTCTTAAGTACGTAGTTTTCTAAAATGAATACTTAAATCAATCATTTTAATAGTCTTCTATTTACTTAAACTATAATTTACCTAAATTACAGCTAATTATCTTGTTATTTGGTATTAGAAACAAGTATCTTATACCTATACGTACATATTATATCAATGAATCTATGAGCTAATTTATATTCACATATGGCAGTCACAAAAAAAACCATTCTCTAAACTTAGAACTAACTTGCCGGGCGCGTACTTTAAATCAAGGCCACAGTTTCAAATATAAGTGCCTCGTATTTTTTGAGGCCAAACCGATATTTGTTAATGAGTTAATGACTCAAGACTTTCATCTCAACACTCCTACGTAGCATCATGTATATCTGTATTGCAGTCGTCTTGCATGACTAATTCTATGAATGATCCGACCAAAACTATTGCACAATTCTGTCTTCAACGCTTTTACTCTTTTGTTTTTAGAAGCGGAACTATGGACTGTGATTAAATATGAAATTTTGACGTAATTTCCGATTTGTTATAGCTTCTTACTTACCGATAGAATTATAAAGATAGTCGTGTCAGGAATCCAAGGATAATAGCTGGGTAAGAGGGCGGTAACGCATGTCGATATCCGTCGTGACTTTGACGTCTATACAAAATTTGGTCTGTTTATGATTTTGGTGTAAACATGTCCATCCGGCTCTCCGAAATTGCCTAAAAAGTAGATAGCTAAGAGTGGTTTAGTCCATAATATTGTTATAGGGCATTAAACTCACTAACGCAAACTCGAAGTTGAGTAATTCGCGAACAAGTTTCTAAATTGCTTTCAACAACATTATAAAAGATCTAATGATGGACGAAACTTCCTGCCTCATTGGTTGTTACTTATGTACACACAATTCTTGTAAGAAATAGATATCTCCTGTGTGGTACGTAATACAAGCGAATAAGAAATAATTTTTGCTCATTATTTTGTGATTTAACAAGAAGCAATGTGTGTTTCAATCATACATTGCTTCTTGTTAAAAGTTAATCTTCTTAATTTGTTGAGCTGAACACTCATTTGAATACTCCATGTTTAAAACAGTCAAGTGCTTACCATACAAGAAGATAATAAAATTATACTAACTTTCCATTTAAATGACCAAAATCATGATTTGAGAATCAATTTAGACTCTTTAACTTACAAATAAATTTAACCTCCCATAAATTCCGCCGTAGCCACAGAATTGCAGTTGGCCAGTTGAGTAACTCCATAAGTACTTCACGATCTCTTTACGCAACTGTTATATAACGACAGACACCGGTCGCTGTGGTAGTCGCAAATCGTCAATGTCCGCAGAAACTGGGTCGGGTGGACATGGCATAAATTCGAGTAACTAGATCTGAAGGCTGGAAATATTGTAATCAATCTAATAGAGAAGCATCGTAACGGAATTTGTGATCTAATACAGGGTTATTGGTTAATATGTCAGCAAGCGGTTGAGGGCCACTTCTGTCCACGTAAACAAACAACTTTTGGAAATTAGAATTTTTTTTTGAAAATTTTGAGGTTATAGTAATTATTTAGTAGTAGACCCGGAAAATAATTACTATGAATACAAATCGTGTGAGTTTAAAAAGTTAATTTTGAGGTTATGTTAACCTGAAAATGAGGTGTTTCCTTAAGCTTAAGAATATACTTTTTTAAAGTTTTATCTACTGTCTCAAGTCTGAATGACCTTTGTTTTAAAAAACCAGCTGATTTCCGAATTTACATAACCTCAAAATTTTTAAAAAGGGTTCTAATTTCTAAAAGTCATAGAACAAAAGTTGTTTGTATAAGTGTACAGAAGTGGCCCTCAACCGTTTGGTAATATAATTACCAATAAGCAAGCGGAGTATACAGACTCCGATGATAATTATAACTCCGATGATAATTATGATCATCAACGAAATAGAAACAAATGAAAATACATCTATTTAGATATATAAATCCAAATAATATTATTTTGTATTCTGATTTCATTCACATTTACGTCGAATAATAAAAAGATACATGCGTGCTTAGAATTTTGGTACTTATCTTTGAAATTAATGTAACGTTTGTCCACAAGTGTGAACAGGTCAAGGCAAAACTAATATAGTTTCCTCCATTAATGTTGTCTATATACAACAATAGGCAAAAGCAGGACGCGCCTACATTGTGATTATCTGTAAGGTCGCCTTTGACACTGTTAAATAACACTTCAATGTTGAATGGGTTTGATGCAGAACATTCGGCAGATTTATCAGTTCTGATGATAACTATCTTGAAGGATTATGTTAATTTGCATTGTTTCCAGTGTAATTGTAATAACGTCCGGGATGCTGTTAATGTTTCTCATTTTAGATATTCAAGATTTTAAGAATCTGAAAACGTTTAAATCCGCAGCTATTTGACCTAAAATTGTTACAATATTATGTCTGCTTTTCGTATTTGATCGGTTGGTGATTCAAATGCCATGGAATCCGTATGTCCATTAACCTAAATTAAACTCATTGTACAATGGTCTCTATTAAGTCTTCGTTCGCTATGTCACTCACTCCGCTATTTGTTAACAATAGCTTCTGCACAATTTATTTTGGCTGGCATTCCTTTGAAAGCAACTTTGTTGGTGTTGCCTGACTCGCTATAATTACCTATCCCCTAATATACTTTTCTCTCCTTTTCAGAAAAAAATGTAGATAGTTTAACGTAGGTCGGGCCTACTCTGAGTACGATGTCCATTGACCAGGCATCACCCCTGGTGCCTATAAAGCCACAAGTGCTAAACAATGGAGCATTTATAAAGAACGCACAGAACCGGAGTAGTTTCTGTGGGGTATCACCATCAAACGGTACCTTCAAAACTTTCGCTGTTAATCGCAAGAGTTGGAGTGGAAATGTGACGTTGCCGCTTCAACAATTCACACCCGAAGTCGAACCGCCGCAACTGGCAACTTTTCGCTCTGGCACCGGTACCTTCCCGAGAAACAGGGAACGGAACAATAACAGTGCCTCGAGCGGAATATTAACGCCTAACGGTAACTCTGTGCAGACGCCCAGAGGAAATGAAGTGAGCAGGAACGGAAGTACGAACGGCCGTCGCTACGCTGAGATAGGAAACTGGAGTAAAAGGTGAGTCAGTCAAAGCCTTTGTTAGTTTGATTCATTTGTTTTTTGTTGGTTGGGTGAATTCAGTGCGTGCGGGAAGGAAATAATTAACGTACATGTTAATATTTGAGGAATTAGATTCCAACTACGTAAAAACGCTTAATTATTATCTTTGCGATCCGTAAACACAAGACGCGCCCTCCACTAACTTTTGCTAGGCCTTATTTATTTTCTCCTTTTTCATCTCGGGGTAATTCTGTAACAAGTTTTCCAATTTCATTCTCTCGTCGCTTTCATTTCCTCTCGCTCGGCGTCTTGCTCCCTTAATATTACTTTTATTAGCTCAAAACGTTTAACAAACATTGGTTTCAAAATCTAATATTGTTGGATTACGGTTCAACAAAGAGACGATCCGTTCAGTAGGTATTTTCTCTCGATTTTTTGTAAAAGTTTTTTGTTCTTACAATCATTTCTCTATTATCTATCGTCTACTGTTTATTGATCGTTTCATAAAGTTCTTCAAAGTTTGCATTATTAGTTGTAAACGAATAGAAGAAAAGTTATGACCACAATTTATCTAATCGGCATCTTCATTATCTTTTATTTGTGGGCTATGGAAACTTCGCCCATAATTCTCGCTTACTCAATTTGGGGCAGACCAAGTCGCCGATAAGACGTCGTGCCATAATCTGACTGTAGTACTTCGCGTTTTTATTAGGGGTCCACTTTATCGCCCCATGATTTCTCGTCACTGGTTGCGATCTTATCTGCTCCGATATTTAGCGGCTTTCCCTCCAACTATTTATATTGAGTGTTTACTTGCCTGTGCCAATTAATGGAAACCATTTTCTGGGAAAACTGTTATCTTAAAGAGTTCATTTGTTCGAGTCGAATGAGCAACCGCTTTGAGTTAACGGTTTTATCGTTTTATACATCGTGAATATTTTTTCATAGCATGCGTTGTTGATTACGTGTTCTGATATGGTAGTGATTTTAATATGACTATTTACATTCAGTGCTTTTAAAGTTAACTCTTGCTATCACGTTTATAATAATTGGAAAAGACGACAATTGCATAATGTCATTAACTTTAATAATATGCTATTCTGTCGTGAGATGTTCGAAATAACAGTTAAATATGCTTGATTATTTGAAATCTTAACGTTTAGAAATAAAGAACATTTCCCCGTGTACAACTTAAATTACATAAGCATTTTTTCATTAAGACGCTGCTACTTATATTTTCTTTCTAAGTTGTGTTACTTACGAGCGAGAGAAAAGTAAATTACCTAATAACTCGAAATAGTACTATTATAATTGTATCGGTTGTAGAGTTCCCATAAAAACCCGGCAGGTGTATTTCTCCTTAAATGTTGTAATTTACCTTCATTACTTTCGGCTTTCACTCCCGTGGCTTCTGGCTTCTCTAACGAATTAATTGAAAAAGGAAAATGATAGTCTGTTCTGTCAATAACAAGTAACGTGTAAATAATAATCATGCTGTGTCCACATATTTTGGGATACAGTCGAGCTTAATATTATTTGTTATATTTATCTTAAGTATTTGAAATGACTGTAATCTGTTCTATAAAGTAAAATAAATAAATAATAAAACAGATAATACCCAATACCAGTTTAAGACATTTGCCACACCACAAATTATTTGAGAGAAAAAACCCTATTCACAATGAAAAATGCATTACGATTTTTAAAGAGAACACTTCGAAACAGCATTTAGATTTAAATAAATACATTCAAATCCTTGGTTCCATAGACAGGCAAACAGACATGGATTAAACTTAAAGCACTCTTGTTAAAGGTTAAAAGGTTAAAAGATAAATCGTAACTAACTATATCAATGAATCTCGAACTTGTTGGTAAGTTTATCTGACAGTCAAGTAAACTCAATCCATCAGCCATCATTCATCAATCAAACAATCGTTTGATCCCCAAGCCTGTGCCTGAATCAATTCATAAAGGCATTTGTCATGTGTATAACCAGCTTCTGTCTGATACATTTCGTTTTCGCAAGAGGTTTGCATGCCACTGATGGAATGTGTCATCTATGCTTTGCTGAATGGAACTGCTATTCGAACTATGATTTCATTGATTCAATTGGAATTCTATATCGGAATAGATTGGTATTAATATCGATTGTTTTGTTAAGAATTACAAAAGGCGATGACATATTTTATTAATATATTTATTTTTTGTGCCTGGCATAACAGATATATGAGCAAAAAAGCCTGATTTAAAATAAAAAGGAACAACTGAAAAAGGACAGACTTGTATTCAGACATAATCTTAATCTAGTTCTAGTTCATAATGTTTTGTTGTTAGTTTTAATTTGAGTAAGATTGTTGAAAGCAATGCAAAAAATACTAGAATACCATAATTCTTTAACTAATTGAGCATAGTATGTAACTAATCGGACAAGTTTATTTGTTTATCTTGTCATGAAACAATTGAATCAATCTAAAGTAAGAAAACAATAAGTAATTCCATCCAAGCAATTCCAATGTCCGGCAGGGTTCATATTATGTGAATTTGTATACCGAATGTAACATCCATAGTACCTACTATATGAATGCAAATAAATGAAATGACAGTATTTGGTAAGGTTCTTCATTATTTTGTACTCCATCAGATTTAACAACACAATAATGTCGGACGTCATTTCCAACAATGGCTAGACGAGAAAAAATAATTTTCTTCCGCAAAAGACGGGACACTATTGTGAAAGGATTTGAAAGGCCTTTTCACAGCTTCCGAGGTTATTATGTACTAAAGAGAGAGGGAAAAGGATCGCTGTTTTCATTTAACAGATAGAGATATTTTTTCTCTTTAAAAATGTTTTTGTTTGTAACCGTTAAAGTCTAGATCTCTAAAGAAACCAAATATATGAATATAACGTAGCTTTCTCTGAGTATAATTAAATTTCGATTTCGATTTTATTTATTTAAAACGTGTTTGTTAAAATTAAGTACCTATTTTAGTTCTATAGAATTAATACACCATGTTATTGATAATATATAAAGCTGTAAGCACAATATGTGTTCTTGTTTGTATTGGTGGAATGTGCGTAAAAGCAAACGAACCATTTTATATATTTTACGACACAATATTTGTACCGTTATTGGAAGAAACCGACGACATTTTTCTTTCATTTACATTTTATTTTGCACAAACAACACCTTTTTCAATAAAGGATACGACATCAACACCTGTCATAAATGTATTCAAAATAATGTTGGGAATAATAAACATTCATAGGACCCTTCTTTCACATTGATGGTTACAAAATTCCCTACTGTTTGTGAAATACTACGTGACTTTGATGATTGACTAGCTGCGTTCCGCGGTTTCACCCGCGTAAGTCTCGATCCCGTAGGAATATCAAAATGAAAAGTAGCCTATAGCCATCCTCAACAAATAGACTATCCAACATAAGTATAATTTTTCAATTCGAACCAGTAGTTCCTGAGATTAGCGCGTTCAGACAAATACACTCTTTAGCTTTATAATATTAGTATAGTATAGATTATGGATCCGGAGACATGGGGCCAGTAAGGTAAAGCAAAAATCAACAGACTCTCAGAAGGTCTATTCTCGTAAATACAATTCTCCAAGTAGTAGTAGTCAAAGTCAACTTTTGGTTTTCTCAAGAATATTATTTGTAATCGAAATGATTTTGCGATGTAATTTGAACAATGTTATTTACGAGATTTGGCTTTCAGTTCTAAGTCGAAGATACATATTTAAACTGATATCTGTGGGTATAAAAATAATATTATTTAGTAAAAAAAATTAACAAACTAGCTGTACCCTGCCACGCTTCGCTGTGGTCGCGGTCGCGGATATGTGACTGATGCAAAAATTAGATAAAAACAATCCTTGATGCGGATTATATATCATTCTAAAATTTCAGCTCGATCGGTGCAGAACTTTATAATAAGTTTTTATAAAGTTAACTTTAAAGTATAAAGTTTATAAAGGAAACTTTTTATAAAGTTCTGCACCGATCGAGCTGAAATTTTAGAATGATAGGTATATAATCCGCATCAAGGATTGTTTTTATCTAATTTTTGCATCAGTCACATATCCGCGACGACGACGACGATATATTAACAAACAGAGAAATAATCCGCACAAACAAACATCTAACCAAAAATCTCCATTTCGAAACAGTATATAAATATACACAAAATCTTAAGGGTGTGACCGAATTCGAATATTCAGTCTTCATTCCGAATTCAAGGCGCATGGTAAGGCATAAATATCCCCTGTCGTTCTCATTACAATAACTTGGTGTGGCTGCGGACGTCCCCGGAGGCTGCAACGGACGCCAGCTCCCGGGGGATGTCACTCACTGGTAATGGAATTCTGGACGATTTCGCCCGATAATTATTTAAGGGGCAAAGGTTGTATTGTTTTGTGGTCAGTTCTGGGGTAATAGAAATCGTTATAGGTGTTGTGCAAACTATAAATGGGGTCGATTTCTAAGGAATGGTTACATTGCAGCGGTTCTCTTTTAGTTTCTCATTTTGTTTTTTATTTTTGATTAATTATGCGGTTTTTTGTGAAAGTGATTACGGATTTATCTCTTCTGTAGACAAATTGCTGTTTATCACACAAAGTGAGTGTAACTGTATACGCTTTGACAATTATTCAAAGTCAAATTAATTTATTTCAATTGGGTTAAAACCTAAAACGTTTGCACTTGAGTTTCACGCACTGTGCTCAAAATGAAACAGATTCTATAGCACTATGTACTTTTAGAATAAGTTATACTTTGTAGAAGGAATTTTTGCCTGAGTCTGTATTTCCAGGTGTAGGTATATCTTTAGGATCTTCAAGAAGCAAATAAACGCATCGATACAACGTTTAATGGATTTTTTTTTCACTTAGTTTATCGTTTAGGTTTATAGTTACAACAGGCAATTTAAAAGAAGGAAATAAAATCTTGATACCTAAAATAAAAGACATAAAAGCATCTGTAAAAAACGCATGAATAAAACCCTCCCATATTGGCATGCGAGGTTTGAAAGTGCATAGGTTCGAACGCAGTCGAATCGGTCTGAAAGCCCGTTCCGGTCTGGCGGGCACCAGCGGCGGCGCATCGTGTGGACGTGTTGAAGATACTAACCAACTGTGCCCCTGAAAATTGTAAATCTACCTTTATGACACAGTGGAATTAATGCAGTAGGGAAATTTGGGGATGAATGTGCAATGTCCGTATTGTCCGTGCCTTTTTTACATATTACGTCTTTGATGTTATATTCACAATTTTCACTTTTCTTTTACTTTGAATAGATATCACAGTTTCTTTATGTACTTCTACCTATTATATATTTTCATCATCAATTGAATTTAGTTCAGTTTCTTTTAAGCTATTTCATAGCTTTTATCGCGGGCTTTGAGCGCAGCGACCGAATAAAGAAATTCCGTAACGAAAATAAAACCTAATACCCCCCACTCCGCCTACCACGTAGCTCGGCCGAGCGTTCGCTTACGTGTATGTATATGGTATTTTTTTGTTACATTCATGGAACGTCATTATATTCTGATGAATGGATCTGTAAAACAACAATATTATCTTATTCCGATTTCAGTGGCATTGAATCCTGCTCTATCCCGACAAAGTCTCATACCTGTTCTTCATTATATTGTCTTGACTTGATCTACCGTATCAATTCTACTATCACTACCAAACAAAGTAATAGCACGAGAACTGTCCGTGCGTACCGCGCCGCGTTCCTGTTTGTTATGCTAATTGACCGACTGATTTGCACAATAAAACAACTTGCACGTACACTCCTCACTGTTCTAACGAGCCTCTACAGAGCTCAATGTGATAATTATGATTTAATTTGTTCCAACGTCAGTAGGTTGTCGGTTATTACGTAAACGTGGATATTAGTTTATTTTAAGTTGATATCAAGCATTTTCTGTCTTTTAAACCTTTTCACAGAACAAATGATTGACTCCAATTAGAAAGTTCTTCGTATCAGTTTAATCTGGGAGTAGTTTTGAGTATTAAGTTTGTTATAGAACTAGCTGCGCCCCGCACTTTCACCCGCGTAAGACCTGATCCCGTGGGAATATCAAAATAAAAAGTAGCCTATAGCCTTCCTCGATAAATGGACCATCCAACACAAAAATATTTTTTCAATTCGAACCAGTAGTTTCTGAGATGAGCGCAAACACACAAACTCTTCAGCTTTATAATCACTACCTACATAGTATAAAACAAAGTCGCTTTCTCTGTCCCTATATCCCTATGTATGCTTAAATCTTTAAAACTACGCAACGGATTTTGATGCGGTTTTTTTAACAGATAGAGTGATTCAAGAGGAAGGTTTATATGTATAATACATGCATAATACAGCCGTGCGAAGCCGGGACGGGTCGCTAGTATTATACTATAGAATATATATATACTATACTAAAAAAAAAAAAAAAACAACAATAACAATTAACAACAGAACAAAACAAAGAAACAACGATAACAACAAACAAAGATAACAATTTATATTATTCTATCAATACTAATTTAGCCTTGTTCTTTCCTAGATTTACGCTTTCCAAACCTTGACCAAAAAAGAGAAACAACAAGCTATTGAAGGTTTGAAACTCGTGGTCAGTGAGTCTGGCGTCAATTGGCACCGTCACTAATTGGTGTTAACTGACTGATTAACTACTTGCCCATAAATATGGATGAATTTTGATTTGGTTAGGCCCGTCAACATTTTTATATAAGAAATTTACTTAAAAGCTCCAACTACATAAGGGTAGCCTTCACTGGAAGGCATACTCGCAATGTCACGACTCCACACAACAAATTTGCTTAAAGTGTTAATGCAACTGATTGCAAATAAAACTGTTATAAAAACTCGAAAACTTTGCTTTCTTCGTGTGAAAATAATCGTGGAAAGTCATGAGCTCTGGACTTTCCATTTTCGTGAGTCATTTAGAACTCGTCAGGATAATTTTCGAATCGGTGATTTATGTCTGATTCATACTTGGTTATTTGTTTGTATTTTGTATTATTTCAGGTATTCATAGATATAATTTTAACAAACATCACTATTATGATTCAATAGCTATACGTTCGCATATAAGCTGTACTACTGAAAAAGAAATGACCCTCTTCTTCTTTTCTTGTCAGTAAGGTAGAGCGTTTACACCAAAACTGCGCCACAGCCACGGTATAACGTGCAGGTGTTAGGGCACAGTAGGCACTGGAGGAGGTGATCCATTGATTGTGTTGGGCTTCACGGTAATAGCGCTTCTCGAAAGTGAAACCTCAACGGCACATATTTGTCTGCAGCGGCTTACTTGGGTCAAGAGTCGGCTGAGTGACTTCCACGTAGGCTACTGCAGGTCGTGGCTTGAGGGAGGTTTAGAAGACTTCTCCTTAGATCCTTTCGAGAGTGATGTTCCTGAATATCATTTCATTATCCCGACTATCCTGGTTATTTTCACTATTAAAGTTTTTTTGACCATATTTTTATTTTGTAGCGCTCGATATGATGAAATGACATTAAAAATAACATCAAAAATTGATCTCCACAAAATTAAAACAAAAAACATGGTAAATATCCCGTTTTAAATAACTTAAAAAATACAAGGTGTTGCCACACCTAAATCCAAACCTACACCTAAATTGTCTGCGTTGTATAGTTTGATAGTGTGACATCAGACGGGCAGGTCAATCAAAAGATAAAGGCCTCTGGCGTGAGCCTGCAGGCATTAATTAAACTCAATATAAGCTGATTGAACCTTCCCAGATTATAACAGCACAGCCTTTGTCAATCCATAGATCACGTGGGAAACAGTATCTCTCCAAATGTATATCTATAGGTTTCTTTAATAAGACTGAATTTAAAAACGTAGTAATTTTTTAAATGAACTTTATAGAAATTAATTTAATCAGTTTAACCTTTACGTTCTTAATAAAAATCGTATTTAATATTGTTTTGTTGTGCAATTTAAAGTACACAAGACCTTTTCTTTAAATTCTACGGATTTTTTTCAGAGCAATCGAGTATTTAATTTCGTCAGTATTGAAATAAAACGGTCTTACATTAAATCTCGTTATTTAATAATCGATTTTCGATGCTCGGTTACCATTAATTCGGTTTTGTTCCGAGACATTCAATGTTATGAAATCCCTTGTTTTTGTGCCGCTCGCTCGCTAATTTTGCGAAGTGATCAAATTACTGCCCGAGGGTTTTTGAGTACGATTTATTTGGAAATGTATTGAAAAGAAACAACTTTTGAACAAAAGGGAATAGGGAAACTGGATCCTGCCTTTGTTAAAGTATTGACAATTTTATTTTGTTTTAAGTCTAAAACAATGGACTGCAAATGAATTTTCAAATGTATTTTGGCGGTATGTTTGTTTTGTTATACTTACCGACAATAACCTACCAATCAGCTACCAAGGGTAAAACTTAACTTTTATGTCAGATTTGCTATACAAAAAAAAATGTTATGTCTTTTACTTGGTAGATCTCTTTGATGTGGACCATATCACTTAAGGATCATAAGTATACCTACTTATGATCCTTAAGTGATATGGTCCGTACCGTATTGAAACATGTATAAACCTTATATATTGCCTAAAACTAAAAACACACCTTCGTTATGTTTCCCACTTGCATAACAATCACAAAATAACTGTAACGCCACGCCACAATGATGGCACCACATTGGAACTACGAAAAAACCTTCTCTCGAACAACAGATTGCAACCGAGCCTTGCAATAAAATCACTACTTTCAGCCTCCATTGACTAGAATAGATGCCTTGTATTTTAAACAATAGAGTTTCAATTGCACTGCATTTGTATGAAAATTTTAGTGTTCAAATCGGGATGGTTGGTTACGGAGTTACGGATCGCTTCAGGCACCGCTACCGGAGCTCGCATTTTTGCGTTTTATATCGAAACCTTTAAACGAATAGGAAGGATATTTGATATAACCACATCAAAGGATACTGTTGCCTTTGATTTTATATCTTCGCAACCATTCGCTTTTTGGCTGATGATGATTTTGTCTGTTTGATATGCAAATTAATTGGAAAGACTGTGTTATTTATTTTCTTTAGATAAATAATAGCTAACTAAGCATGATGGATCTTATTTTATCTTATACCAGCTGTCCCGGCAAACGTTGTTTTGCCATATAAAAAAAACTAAATCAAAATCTGTTCAGCCGTTTGGGAGCTACGATGCCACAGACACACACACACACACACAGACACGTCAAACTTATAACACCCCGTCGTTTTGCGTCGGGGGTTAAAAATCATACAAATCGGTTCAGCCGTTTAGGTGTAGTTTGGCAACTAACACCGCGACCCGATTGACATCAATATTTATACGTCACTCAATTGTTTTGCCTTCCCGGAACCTCTCCATTAAAACTTGAACTTTATGTTATGGTACTAAAGTTGTTATTGACTTGTATTATTACGAATCGTTTGTATGGTATGGAATATAGAAAAGTGTTGTTTTTAGACATTTTCAGGCAATTTTTCAAATTTTTCTCTCCGTAAGAACCATCCTCGTACCTTATGGAATATTCTAAAAAAAGAATTGGCCAAATTGGTCCAGGCGTTGTTGAGTTATGCGCTTACCAACACATTTTGCGATTCATTTTTTATATATAAGACTAGCTGCGCCCCGCGGTTTCACCCGCGTAATAATTTTCTACGCAATTTTCTTAATATTTTCTTTCATAAGAACCTTCTCCTGACAATAACAAACACAACGAAAAAAGAATTGGCCAAATTGGTCCAGGCGTTGTTGAGTTATGCGCTTACCAACACATTTTGCGATTCATTTTTATATATAAGAAGATATTGGGGGTTGACAAATAGCCAGCAACACTTCGACCCAATGGGATCTTTTGTTTACCCCTACCTTAATGTTTCTTACTCTTTGAACAAGTGGTCGATTAACGCGGTGATCCCACTGAGAGGAAGAAACCTATATTCCTCCGGTTTGGGATACGCATTCCCAAGGATTCACACAGTATTCACACAGTATGTGCTCCATAATATCTCTGACATCACCGCAGGCTCTGCAGTAAAGGAGAATGTTTTTTCTGGGCCTGAAGGCCTCATGAAACGAGTCATATATCAAAAGAATGGTGGTTTCAAGAGCAACATTTTATTGTATGACCACTTTTTAAAATTAGCTGTGAGATCGGAGATATAGGTCATTAAAGGTAGGCGGTCGTTTCACTTGCGAGTTTTCTCCGTACACCGCTAGGGAGTATTAACTCCTGAATAGAATCAGATGTGGCCATCGTATAGCAATGAGTCATATATCAAATGATAGGTCGTTTCAAGAGGAATAATTCAGTATATGATGACTTTTTAAAATTATTTTTATTTTTAGAGTTATAGGCCGTTTATGCTAAGTAGTAGGTATAGGTTACTGAGGTGTTTCCTTGTGCAATGCAAACGCTTGGTTAGAACCAGATGTTGCTCTCCTCATGAAACGAGTCATATATCAAATGAAGGGTGGTTTTAAGGGAAACATTTTATTGTATGACCATTTTTTCAAAATAGTTGTTGGTTCGGAGTTATAGGTCATTAACGGTAGGTGGTCGTTTCACTTGAGAGTTTTCTCCGTACATCGCTAGGGAGTATTAAAGCCTGAATAGAATCAGATGTACCCATTGTATAGCAATGAGTCAAAAATCAAATGATAAGTTATTTCAAGAGTAATAATTCGATGTATGATGACTTTTAAGAATATTTTTTTTTAGAGTTATAGGCCATTTATGTTAATTAGTAGATGTCGGTGACTAATGTCTTCCCTTGTGCAAGCAGATGCTTGGTTAGAAGCAGATGTTGCCCTCCTCATGAAACGAGTCATATATTAAATGAAAGGTGGTTTTAAGAGAAACATTTTATTGTATGAGCACTTTTTCAAAATAGTTGTGAATTCGGAGTTATAGGTCAATAATGGTAGGTGGTCGTTTATGCTAAGTAGTAGGTGTTGGTGACTAATGTCTTCTCTTGTGCAATGCAGATGCTTGGTTAGAAGCAGATGTTGCCCTCCTCATGAAATGAGTCATATATTAAATGAAAGGTGGTTTTAAGAGAAACATTTTATTGTATGACCACTTTTTCAAAATAGTTGTGAATTCGGAGTTGTAGGTCAATAATGTTAGGTGGTCGTTTATGCTTAGTAGTAGGTACCGGTGACTAAGGTCTTCCCTTGTGCAATGCTGGTGCTTAGTTAGAAGCAGATTTTGCCCTCATGAACTTGTTAATATATTACTCGTCATATACTAAATGAAAGATGTTTTAAGAGAAACATTTAATTGCATGACTACATTCAAATTCTATTCAAAATAGTAGTGGTTTCGGAGTAAAAGATCGTTAAATGTTCTTAAGTAAGTGTTCGAATGTTTTAGAAATTGTTGACAATGTCTGTCGTGATTTAGTCATCACCACTTAACACTATTTAGTGACACAGCAGGCTGATTAAAAGCATGAAGCTTATCGTAACAGACGTATAGGTTATGATACCTAGGTAAGATTATAAATAGGCTCAATATGGTCTCCCGATACACAACCGACAAAGCATAACCGTAAATGTCCTGCAAACAAATAAAAAAAGAATCTTCACGTCTCGTGACGGGTCTTGTACAATAGGTAATAATGCTACCACACGCTCTACCTTCCTACGAGTACCTAATCGACTAAACCGATTGCAATGAAACTCGGTATGGAAATTGCTGGAGACCTAGATTTACACAAAATACTACTTACTAACTTAACTTTACTTTTTAACTCAATATTCCCACTGGATAGGGACTTACGCTGTTGCAACCATGAATCGTCGTTATCTATTTTATTGAGAGGAACAATTCTCAACGGTTATTCCTTTCGACTCCCGCTTAAGGGGGCGCTTAAGGCGCTTCATTCAATAATGAAGGGGCGGAGTGGTGGTCCAACCATGGAGTCCATTAAGCGGGAGTCGAATATAATAATCCTCTATTTCATTAATTCTGTATCCACGCTCCGCGTTGAATCACCGCACACTTAGGCTTCCAACTATGGGTCGTGGTTTAAGTTTTTAAATAGTTGGACCACAGGACTGTGCAGAGTCCCGTTGGACTGAATAGTTAACCCCCCCGTACTTTATTATTGAGTGGAGGTTGAAAGATTTTTCCTTACGGTCCCCATAAGCGGGAGTCGAAAGGAATAACACTTGAGAATTATTTCGCTCAATGAAATTGATAACGACGATTCATGGTTGCAGCAAAGTAAGTACTTGTCCATGGGAATATCGAGTTAAAATATTACATTGTTACCCTAGGGGTAAAAGTGACTCATTTAGTCCCGAGACGGAGTTTGGCTAATAGTTCGAGGGACTAAATGAGTATTTTACCCGAGGCAAACACTGTGCTTTTCATTACGAATAATATATCGAATTCTTCCTAAAAACGAGAATGAATGAGAGATTCCATACTACCTGATCCTTTTTCAAGGTTAGGACCAAAGAGGTTTTACATAATAGTGTTTTTCAGGTTTTTGCTATTTATTTTCAATACTCAAATACGTCGGTAACTCGGTACTTACCGAAGAGATTTTTATTAATAAGTTAATCCAACACTAGGAAATGACGCGAAGTCTGTAGATTTAAATTGCAATTTTTGTAACACGGTTTGTCGAGAAAATATAATTTTCATAACTCATACTCCGAAAGTAGGTCCAAATGTACCTGAAGAGCGTGTAGAAAAAAAAACTTCCAGCCCTAGGGAAAATCGCTTTCACTGACAGCTGTCATATCAAATTATGGCTTCGCACGGCTTGTGCAATGTGCATGTAGCCAGTATTAGTATCATTACGCATTAGTAACTTCAAAAACCTAACCTCCTTGCTTTAGGTAACACCAAAGAATAACAATTATGGCTTCGCACGGCTTATGCATACTGCCCGAGTTTAGTACTTAGTAGGTTTTTTCTCAGTAATCGAATTCAAGTAGATATATTTAGTTCAAGATAATAATATCTTATTTAATAAAATAAATGTAGACGAAAATGGTCAAAGCGACGTATGACCATGCCGCGCCGCCGCCCACGCCCTATCGAGATGTTGTTGATGTGGTTTTATGCGACCGTGTAGTTAGTGTCGTTCCTTGAGTAAAAAAAAACTAGTGGGATAATATGCTAGCATTTTCAAACTATTTTAAACGTTTTAATTAGTATTATCTGTTGTTATTTAATTATGTTTTTGTGTTAAGTTTAAACTGGTTTTACATTTATGATTGTGTATTTTGTGTAAATAACATTTTCTAGACAAACCGTGTTACAAAACTGTTATTTAAATCTACGGACTTCTCGTCATTTCCCAGTGTTGGATTAATTCATTAATAAAAATCTCTTCGGTACCGACGTATTTGAGTATTGAATACAACAAAAACAACCTTGTAAGAGGATCAGGTAGTATGGAATCTCTAATTCACTCTCATTGTTAGGAGGAATTTTATGTATTATTCGTAATGAAAAGCACAGTGTTTACCTCGGGTGAAAGACTCATTTAGTCCCTTGAAACCAAACTCCGTCTCGGGACTCAAAGAGTGACTTTCACACCTAGGGTAACAATGTACTATAACACAAAATACGCAATCATAAATTAAAAAACCACATTAAACTTAACACAAAAAGATAATAAAATAACGAAAACTAATACTAATTAAAACGTTTAAAATAGTTAAAAATTCAAGCATTTCCTGCCAGTTTTTTTTTACTCAAGGAACGACACTGACCGGACGGTCGCAAAAGCCAGCAGCAGCAACATCACAACAGGGCGCAACCGTCGCAGCATGGTCATACGTCGCTTTGACCTTTATCGTCTTTATAATATTTATTTTATTAAACAAGATATCTTGAACTAAATATATCTACTTGAATTGTATTACTGAGAAAAAACCTACTAAGTAATAAACTCTGGCAGTATGCATGAGTCATGCCAAGGCATAATGGTTGTTTTTTGGTGTTACCTAAAGCAAAGAGGTTAGGTTTATGAAGTTCCCAATGTGTAATGATACTGATACTGGCTAAACCGTGCGAAGCCATAATTTGACATGACAGCTGTCAGTGAAAGCGATTTTCCTTAGGGTTGAAAGTTTTACTTTCAACACGCCCGTCAGGCACCTTTAGTACTTTTGGAGTATGAGTAATGAAAAGTATATATTTTATTAAAGACTAGCTGCGCCCCGCGGTTTCACCCGCGTAAGTCCGATCTTTAAACCTTCCCTGGACTTCCACAATTAATTCAAGACCAAAATTAGCCAAATCGGTTCAGCCATTCTCGAGTTTTAGCGAGACTAACGAACAGCAATTGATTTTTATATATTAGATAGATAGTTCCCAAACAGGAGAATCGGAATAGATATTATTGCAGTTACAATAGAAACGCACGATAGGTACTCGTAGGAAGGTAGAGCATGTGGTAGCATTATTAGCTATTGCACAAGACCCGTCACGAGACGTGAGCTTTCTTTTTTTATTTGTTTGCAGGACATTGACGGTTATGCTTTGTCGGTTGTGTATCGGGATCATAACCTATACGTCGTTTACGATAAGCTTCTTGCTTTTTATCAGCCTGTTGTGTCACTAAATAGTGTTAAGTGGTGATGACTAAATCACGACAGACATAGTCAACAATTTCTAAAACAACCGAACACTTACTTAAGAACATTTAACGATCTTTAACTCCGTAATCACTACTTTTTTAAACATAATTTGAATGTAGTCATGCAATAAAATGTTTCTCTTAAAACCACCTTTCATTTAATATATGACTCGTTTCATGAGGAGGGCAACATCTGCTTCTAACCAAGCATCTGCATTGCACAAGAGAAGACATTAGTCACCAACATCTACTACTTAGCATAAACGACCACCTACCATTATTGACTTATAACTCCGAATTCACAACTATTTTGAAAAAGTGGTCATACAATAAAATGTTTCTCTTAAAACCACCTTTCATTTTAATATATGACTCGTTTCATGAGGAGGGCAACATCTGCTTCTAACCAAGCATCTGCATTGCACAAGGGAAGACATTAGCCACCAACATCTACTACTTAGCATAAACGACCACCTACCGTTAATGACCTATAACTCCGAACCAACAACTATTTTGAAAAAATGGTCATACAATAAAATGTTTCCCTTAAAACCACCCTTCATTTGATATATGACTCGTTTCATGAGGAGAGCAACATCTGGTTCTAACCAAGCGTTTGCATTGCACAAGGAAACACCACCTATACCTACTACTTAGCATAAACGGCCTATAACTCTAAAAATAAAAATAATTTTAAAAAGTCATCATATACTGAATTATTCCTCTTGAAACGACCTATCATTTGATATATGACTCATTGCTTTACGATGGCCACATCTGATTCTATTCAGGAGTTAATACTCCCTAGCGGTGTACGGAGAAAACTCGCAAGTGAAACGACCGCCTACCTTTAATGACCTATATCTCCGATCTCACAGCTAATTTTAAAAAGTGGTCATACAATAAAATGTTTCTCTTGAAACCACCATTCTTTTGATATGTGACTCGTTTCATGAGGCCTTCAGGCCCAAGCTCTATACATTTTTTGTCATTCTCCTTTAGAAGCCCTCTAGTGCTGCTAACAATGAATTTGCATGATGGATAGTCTTTTGCGCAAGATTATAGATCCAATCAATATTCAAATTGCTTCATTTATGTCTAGTCTAGGTTTTTAAATTTTAAGCTAATCGCAAACTACTCCAGTGGCCTTTTTACATAATGATCTAATTATTTAAAGGTCAATTATTTCACAATTTACATAATAATATGCACTCATAATGTCAATATGTTGAAAATGATTGATAGGGAATAATTAAATCATTATAAAAGATTACAATTTTAGCGCTATCTATTCGACTATGAATAATTTTGCATATGGTTTGTCTTACATAATAATAGACTTTGTTAATCTAAACTAGGATGATTTAATAGGGGGTTAGCAACTTTAAATATAGTGTCAGAGCAGATTTATGGTTTCGTAAAATACAACAATGATTAAAGTCTATCTATATCGTGGTAAAATATAGTTCAAAAAGCTAAGATTATGTTTATATTTAACTGATGCTTTTAACCAACATTTCGGAATAAAACACCATCGACCTAGTTCCTTCCAAGTTTTAATTAGAAAACTTCATGATTGGGCGACTTCACATTTATAGTGACTATTTTTAAATCTTCTATTTTGTAATAGGGTCTTTCAATTAGGCAATTTTAAGCAAGAATAAGTTTGAAATTGTAAAAATCGTTTCGAAATATTAATACCTAGTTACTAGCGTATGTATACCTACCTATTATGAAGACCCTATAGTTATTGTTTAAAACTTATTAAGAAACTGCCAGCTGTAATATATATAGCCAACAGCAGTTTAATAATTAATTAATTAATCCTTGACTTCATCGTCGCTAACCATCAGGTTAAATGAGGGCAAATGCAAATATAATATTTAAAAAAATCTCGTTCCTGTGCAAATTTTGGTTTCGCATTTCTCTTGAAAAATATTTCCAGAACCCCAAAAAAAGTGATTTACAGGGTAAATGTATTTTTTTTGTTAAGTACCAAAAATAAATTTGATTGTAAGTACAATAAACAATTATTTCACTTTGTCATTTAATTTCAATAATGATGTTTTGACGTCCCGACGACCCAGTTGGCACAATGGTCACCATGCCGGACTGCCAATCACAGGGTCGCGGGTTCGATTCCCGCCTCAGACAAGTATTTATGCTTAGATATATGTTTGTGGTCTGGTCGTTTCTATCTTAATATATATAAATCTCGTGTCACAATGTTTGTCCTCAATGGACTCCTAAACCACTTAACCGATTATAATAAAATTCGCACACCATGTGCAGTTCGATCCAACTTGAGAGATAGGATAGCTTACATCCCGATATTCCCACGGGATCGGGAGTTACGAGGGTGAAACCGCGTAGGGCAGCTAGTGTATTATAAGTATATAATATTTACAAAAGAAAAGTATATAAGTAGTATATCCGTTGTCTAGCACCCATAACACAAGGCTACGTACCTACTTAGCTTGGGGCTAGATGGCGATGTGTGGAATGTCCTGCAATATTTATTTATTTATTATTTATTTATTTATCTAGTGTTTTAATTTAACAGACAATGCCTCCTAAAAGTCCTTAGCACTGCATCAGTGCAAACTTATAGTGATAAGATGATAATTTGGTGAAAGTAATTAATTAAGAGAGTGTGAAGTCTTTGAAACTGAAACAAAATCTGAAACTACATAATCCACTTAGGTAAATGTACATACATATACACGTCACAATAAAATCTCAAATTACCACAAGGGCTATCCAACCCCCGATCGTATTGTATCGAATAACCACAACACAGTTCTGATTGACGGTTATATTCCCTGGACAACCCTGATTGCAACCCCAACATATTATAGGGAATTTAATAAACATACCGAATACATATTACATATACCGGTATGTATTCGATACCCGATACATACCGGTATACAGGATTATTGGTAACTATTAGTAACATATTAGCAACCCGTTGAAGGCTATACTTCTGTGATAAGGTTCACAGAATTAGCCCTCAACGGGTTGTAACAAACAACTTTTGTTTTACGCCTCTTGGAAATTCTAACATTTTTTTGAAAATTTTGATGTTAAGTATGTAAATTCGAAAATCAGCTGATTCTAATACACAAAGTTCATTCAAACCTAGAGCAGTAGATAAAACTTAAAAAAATAAGTATAATCTTAAGGTTAATGACCTCTCCGTGTAAGAAACAGCTGATAAAAAATAAATAAAAATTCCAAATGCCGTAGAACAACAGTTGTTTGTTTAGGTGGACAGAAGTAGTTCTCAACGGCTTGCTAATATAGTTACCATAACCCTGTATAATATTATGTTATATCGATAGGTATTTACGAGTCCACGGTCAAAAGTCTCTGCCCACCGCTACGTTTACAATCCCGTGCACCACTATTTTAACATTATTACCACGTAACCTGTGGATCGAACCCATGTCGGTTGGTGTAGCGGGTGGCCCCCTTAAACCACTCACACAACTAAATACCTAGCTAACATGTTGAAAATAATAATCACACTGAGTACTTTTAATTCAAGTATTTAGGTTTGTGTGTAACGTCTATTAGAAGAAGGTCGTAACTCCAATACTTGTTGATAGTATTATTGTAGCAAACTGATCATTTACTTATGACCCTTACTGTACATATGTGCTTAATATAGTAGTTTCAATAATTCCTGTGATGGGTGCATGTTGATTGAAATTTCATTCTAGATTCTGAATTCCGAACATTAAGCGCTCCGAAATAATCTGACGGTGATTTGATAGAAATTTTAAGTGCGTCTGGTTTACTGAAACGGTTAGACTGCTTTTGATGGAATATTATTAATTTTAGCTGGAAATTATCACACAGCAGTAGCGAGGTTTTAATACGAGTACAATCCGATTTTTGTCGGCCATCGTTTACGGATTTAGGCATATCTTATTAATCAGATTTAGATATTTAGGTATAATCATTTTTGTAGCTTGCTGTTTTATGGACTTTTTTTTCTATTAGGTATTCGTGTTATAATATTTTATAAATAATCATTTTTTTGTTTATGTTTATTTATCATTCCCCTTCCATTCATTTTTTCATTTTTTTGATCTGTATGGATTGAGACGCCACTTCAGATTTTGAAATGAAATTCAAGGATTTTAAAAGGTCATAAGCATAAAGAATTCTACGTATGACTATTGGTAAATTTTACATTTTATATACATACAGAATTAAGAAATTAAGATTATACATAAGTTGAATTTCTTCTAATAATGTATTTTCGTAGGTACCTACGAACATACCTAGGTACACACACACAAACATACATTGAATGTGTATGTTTATGTTTTCTTTTAATGTTAATTTTTTAAACAACGATTAAGTACTTAATTTCCTTCATTAAAAAAAAATAAGTAATTTTGGTAAAACATCTTTAAAATAATTATGCAAATAACTTATTTGCAGTAAGGCCTACATGAATTGACCAACAAAAATGTATCGAAAGGGCTTAAATTAGCATTTTCGATCGAAAATGGCAGGTGGTAGACGCCAGGTGTTTGGTGCACCGTTTTATTTTGACTAAAGAAATTTTGACTTTGTAATTGTCGCTTTAGGCTTTCTAAATATAATATAATTACAAACTATACCTACATTATAAAAAAATGAAAAAATGAACAACCGCTTGACCGATTTTGTGCAAACTTCACATAAACCATCTACTAAATAGTCCGAACAAAGCTTAAACATTTGGTTTGGATAGGTGAGGCCGTTTTTATAGAAAACCTATAGAAAAGTTAATATTTACAATTTAGTTTTAAATACATAAGAATATTTAATAATTAATATTCTAGCCTTCAATATCTTTATTATTCAGCACTTATGTGAAGGCACTTCAGAATATGTGATAATAAAAATAATATGTACTTATCTCTAAAGATATTTTCGGTAAAAAGCTATGGATTAATTCAATGTCTCCAGTGGTTGCCGGTGGAAAGTTGATTCGGTATGGCGTATTAAGTCCCTTGTGTATTCTGATCTGAAATACGTTCCACACTCATATTCAATAATCTATCAAACAAAATTGCACTTTGAATGTACTCTGATTTTTCATTTGTTAATCACTGTAATTTAAATTCATAGGTTGTTATAGACCACTGAAAGATTTACAAATAAAATAGATTTACTTATTTGCCTTAAAAATAGAATAAAACTTAATGCTTTAAGGCATATTCTACCAGTCAACTAATGGGAGAAACCTAGGGGGATATTTCTAATTAAACTTTAAAATTATAGCATTTTAGTTTTAAATTCATAAATTACTAGTTGCGCCCCGCGGTTTCACCCGCGTATTTCCCGGTCCCGTGAGAATATCGGAATAAAAAGTAGCCTATGTGTTAATCCAGGTTTCTAGCTATCTACTTACCGAGTTGCATCGCAATCGGTTCAGTAGTTTTTGCGTGAAGGAGTAACAAATATACATACACACACAAACACACACACACACACAAACTTTCACATTTATAATATTATAGGATAGGATAGTAGGATTATGATATTTAATTTACTTCCGATTTCTGAATAATAATCAAGGTGTCCGCAGATTTATTCGAATAAAAGCTGAAAAACCTTAATTTTTGGCTTGGTACGACCAGGCTGATGATGGCTCAAGGTTCAATCAAGAACTTATTACTATCACCATAGTAACAAAACCCGTTGGCTCAAGTCCTACCTTATGCTAGAATGATTTTTGAGTTTTTCTAATGAATTTTCTATAACCACTGCCAGTAAGGTTAAAGAAAAATGTGTTCCAACTCCGACTATTTCGTTCGCATCCGATTGCGCTCCCCTATTTCCTTCCCTAGGGACATGTAATCGTGAAACCTTAGTAGGTTTCAAATGTGAAGTAATTTTATATCTTACAGAACAATTTTATGAGAAAAAGTTTAAGTTATTATTAATTTTCTGTTTTAGTTGAGGTCGTTTTTAATGTTTCAAGTAGGTCATTTTGAAATTCCATAAGTTGGTACTTATACTTATTACTTATTTTATCTTCAAGGTAGACACTCCCTTATTCATAAATATTTAATAAGCCTTCTCTAATTAAAATGAATTTTGTCACTTTTACATCTGTAAAAGTGTCTTTTACGTCTGTATGTGTTTTGTCACTTTCGCACACCTGTCATCTGACAGGTGTGCGAAAGTGACAAAACACATAAATTAGAGAAGGTTTAAGAGAATTTGTGAGTTCTAGATACGCGGCGTGAGTACGTATTTTAAAAAATGATCCGTATCGTGCGATAGAGAGAGTTTAAATTCGGACGTAATAGCCTACATTTTGCTCTTCAAATAATGTTGCGGGCCGTAACGTTTTTACTCTCTTTATCCTTCACAAAATGAAATAAATTTGGTCTCATTTGATTCACTGCATCTTATTCTAGGTTTATACGTTTTTCTTTTTTGGTAATTCAATTTAGTCTATTAAAAAACAATTGAAACGCTTGATGAAGTTTTTAAGTCAAAAATATAGATATTCGGATACTAATAACTTTTATCTTAGGCCATATTTATTTAAAATAAACACGGTTAAACCTAGTTTTCCATTAGATCTAGAACATTTTCTGAAATTATCAAAATCGGACTTCATTTATGAAGGGGAAAACGTTACCGCTTATTGTATGGAAATTAAGCCTCACACTGGTCTTAATGTTTATGAATACCACGGTTATTTTACATCAAGAACGCAAACTAGCCGAATGTCGTGTGGTATCTAGTTGTATATCTTGCAAAAACTCTTTAAGATCTGACTAATGTTAGATGAAGAATTTAAAGAAATAAGAGTTCTTCACCTCTGCAAAAAAACTATTAATCAACTTATTAAATTTACGAACTTTCCGTTAACTATTGAGTAAGTATTGTCTGAAACGAGCAATAATTCTTGAGTCAAAGCATTTTAGTGGGAGGATACCGTTACTCTTCAAGTTGAGAATGAACGCCTACAGGCTAATTTGAAACTATTATTCATAGCCTCATCATGACCTTTATTGGTGCTATTATAAGCTCAAACTTTAAGGTGAAAGGGTACCTGCGCGCTCTCCATACAAACGTAGTCGACTGTTTCCTCCCTGGATAATGACACTAGCACAAATATTTTTGTGCCATAAAACCTATAACTGCCATGACTATGCCCCTATGTTTTGTTTTTTTTAATTTTCTAATTATCATAGAAATAAAATTTAAAAAATTTGAAAATTAAAAAAAAACAAAAAATAGGGGCATGGTCATGGCAGTTATAAGTTTTATGCACCAAAAATATTTGCTCTAGTATCATTATCCAGGGAGAAAACAGTCGACTACGTTTGTAATAGTTTGTATGGAAATAGCCCCCGGTACCCTTTCCTCTTAAGCACTTTTGTAACCAATACGTAGTCAATACCAGGATTTTGAATATTTTTCGAAAAAATGATTAAGATTAAAGTTATTTAAAACGGTATAAAAACCGTGTCTCGTGGAAATGGTGTTTGAAACAGAATAAAAAAAACTATAATAGTGAAAATAACCAGGGTAGTGTTCGCAAAAAGTACACATCCCTGGTGCGTAGGGTCCGGGCCAGCTCAAATAGCATTCTGAAAATGATTTCAGAGAGGCTGGATTGCCCTTACATGAATCGGTGCGACCGTATTCATGTGGAGTACATCCGGTGATTAGATATAGGTTTACTAACATTAGCTTTTAAGGTTTTTTTTTTAGTGTCAAATTCTATACCATGATTTTTTAGTGAAAAAGGCACCAAAAGTATAAAAAGCTATACTGCAGCCATATACATAGTATTATATTTTTTACTTCTACAGCAAACTGCAAAGATCTATAGAACCACGGACTTTAAACACAAACTAGCATTTACCAACGAATTCGTGTTTGGGAGTTTTTAAAAATCCTTTCTTTGTATGCCAATATTTTTGCGTCCATTGGTTTGGGTTGTGCTACTTTGAATAAGTATATTTTTTTTTAATTTGTAGAACACAGAAAAATAGAAAGATAGTGATTAGTTCATCAACTGGCAGGCAGATGGCACCATAATGAAAATGTATGAATCGACCTTTTCGCGGCTTTTTGTTAGGCTTGCTATTAATTTTGTGAATCACTAAACTTAATTCCAATTAGAAACACCAAGAATAAATCATTAGCGGATAAACTTTGGCAGATGCAGTCATTACCATTATCTAGTAGTTAAGTACCTACCTACACCTATAGAGGGCGTACTTTCTCTCTTCATAAGGTAACCTTTCACACGGAAGTGGCTATTGTTATCAAACAACATATGGTATGCATAATAATTGTAGAGGCCATTAGTGTAATTCTACGTATAATAGCTAACAATTACATTGACTTAATATGAAAAAACTTAGATACTTCTTGAATAAAGTTAATTTTCTAACTAAATTTTCCATTTAGATTTAATAGCTTCCTTAATGGAAGAGTTTTAATTTAATCAGAAGATACCTCTGTCGTTATCTGTAAACTTGTATATTCTGGCGTCTTCTATAATTTTCTTTAATAGTCCTTCTTTGTGCTCTTACACAAATTAGAGCTATAATTTTTCTCAGGAAAAAGTAAATATGCGCTAAAGACATTGCTCTTATGGTAAAAGAAAAAAGATGAAACTTGTATATTTAAGCGTCTTCTATATGTTCTTCAAGCTAGTTCTTCTTTGTGCTTGCACAAATTAGGGTTATAAGTAGTAGATTTTTCTTGGGAAAAAGTATATAGGTATGCGCTAAATGACATTGCTCTTATGGTGAAAGAAAAAAGATGAAACTTGTATATTTAAGCCTCTTCTATATGTTCTTCAAGCTAGTTCTTCTTTGTGCTTACACAAATTAGAGTCATAAGTAGTAGATTTTTCTTGGGAAAAAGGTATATCTATGTGCGCTAAATGGCTTACTTAACTCCAGACGTATTGTCAGGTTCTTTCCCCTGGAAACGATCGCCAACGCTAAAAGGGTGATAGTGTAGGTTCATGGCAAGCCAACTCTATCCTCACGCAAAAAGAATCCAACTAACGATTTCTCATTGCAGTAAAAGTCCGTATAATAAGTACAAGTTTTCAAGCTACTGACTGTATTTTCTCCCGTTAGAAACCCTTATGTCTGACGGCATAATTATTATTTGTAACCAACACGTTAATAGTGCTATTAGACTAGTAATCTCGGTAGATCTAAATGTTAAGGCAATTCAGAAGACGAGTTATGGGTCAGTTTGCATAAGTAATTAGGCTTTACAGCTCTCTGTACCTGATCCTTGGGGTGAATTGAATATTGATTTATAGAATAATGACTGTATTGATCAATGTACTGATATGTGTTAGGGACTTGAACTTGTCCAGTATTAATGGAAATGGCTTGAGGATGTTTGGTATTATTAGGTACTAGCAGCGCTCCGCGGTTTCACCCACGTAGCTACAGATCCCGTGAGAATATTGGGGTAAAAAGTAGCCTATGTTATTCTCAATGAATCAATGTATGCCCATACCGAGTTTCATTAAAATCGGTCAAGTAGTTTCGGTGCCTATTCGTTACAAACAAACAAAAAAATATTTCTCTTTTTAAAATTAGTGCAGATAAATTATGATAAAATTGTAAGTAGGTAATAGAAATTTATAGATTTCTATCAAATAATACGATTTTTTATATTGGTTAAGATGGATGATGATGGAGTAGGATATGGAAAAAATAGTTGGCGTTTAAAATTAAGTTAAGGGTTATTTAATTTATTTTACTTGGGATTTTGCGCATGTCTTGGTTCTTGACAGACATTGCTGGACAGTAAAGTGACTTACACTCGAAGTTCAAAGAACGTGATCATTCTATAAAATAAAGAACTTTCAGTTTCACTTTCAGACTTTTTTAATAATATTTATATATCAGTAAGTTAATATTGTAGGACAGTACACACAGCGCCATCTAGCCGCGGTGACCAGACGAGTATAGATAGGTACTAAGGCAGAGCACGAAAAAGTCATTATAATTAAACTAAAATGAACACAACTATGAACAATGTAAGAGCAAACTTTAATTTCCATTTCCCCACATAGCAATAACACTACCAAAATGTAATGAACACAGGTGTAATATAAATTGCATAGAGGTCCGTAAATATTTAAATCGTCCGCGTAATACCGCATTAGGGTGCGCACCCACTATCGTCTGCAGTCCATTTCCATAAAAGCCTCTTCAATCTCGCAAAACGTTTCGGGAATTTCAATTCGCGCTTAGCATTTTTTCCTTGTTTGCATGCAGATCTTTTTTTGTAAATATTTAAACAAAATATTAATTAATTCTGTACTATAAAAATGGATACCTAGGTATTGGATCGCGATGGTTAGGCATTTTAATCAAAAGTTGTCCATAATGTTTGTAACCCGCTTATGTGCAGTTTCTCTAAACTTGGTATCCTATTCTGTTAATAAGTAACCTGAAAACCAGCGATTTGTGCCCGACCACTACAGCACTGAGCGTGGCCCTTTTGAACTGCGTCAGCAGAAGCTTTTTTTTTTCGTTAAATGTGTGTATTTTTAATTAGTTCCAATAAACTTTTTACCAATTAATTTATCTAAAACGTGTTTTTTATATAGTAAGATTAATACTTATTTTGTTCACTTATTATATATACTAATTTTTATAGAAGTAGTAGCTTCCTACTTTCATAAAAAGTAGTTTAATAGGTACCAGGAATTTGTGTAACTAAAAGAAATTGCAAAAAATATTTTAGCTACTTACCTACTTGTAAATTTCATCATAGGCAGGTATGGGTAGTTTATGCAATGTAGTGTCTAATACTTCATATTAGACACAATAAACTAAGTACCTATGAGTAAAATAATATGCCTTTATATTAGACTTTAGACTAAACAGTAGTGAGTGCACTTCTGTTGCGGGCGCTTTAATTTGATCACTTGCGTGTATAATTTAACCTAATTTAGTTCTAAATTATGTCTAAAATACTATTACTAAACTACTACTATTACTATTTAAATCTATACTAATATTATACAGCTGCAAGTTTGTTTGTTTGAACGCGCTAATCTCAGGAACTACTGGTTTAAATTGAAAAAATATTTTTGTGTTGGATAGTCCATTTATCGAGGATGGCTATAGGCTACTTTTTATTTTGATATTCCCACGGGATCGGAACTTACGCGGGTGATTCCGCGGAGCGCTGCTAGTAAGGTAATATAACGTCTTATAATAACTCCAATATTCTCAGCAAGAGGTTTTTCAAGTAATATAATTTTTATATTTTATTTTCGTAGTACGTAGACGTGTAATAAAACTATTATCTTAATATATATAAATCTCGTGTCACAATGTTTGTCCTCAATGGACTCCTAAACCACTTAACCGATTATAATAAAATTCGCACACCATGTGCAGTTCGATCCAACTTGAGAGATAGCTTACATCCCGATATTCCCACGGAATCGGGAGTTACGCGGGTGAAACCGCGGAGGGCAGCTAGTATCTTTATAAATTACAGTTGTAAAACAGTAGTCTTCCTCAAAATGCTCTATCAAGCGCATCGAACATGGTGTGTCAATGTGCACGCGCCGTAAGTTCGCTGACCCCGACTCGTTGTGACCAAACATCTCCAAATTCAGTAGCGGCTTAATCGAATGTCAAGATGCCGATTTCAATACAGTAGTGTGGAGCAAAAAGTTAAAACTTACCCTGTGAAATTATAACTGACTTAAATATGAAACTGTAAATAATATTAAGGTTGACTTGCACAACATAAATTAAGTTTGATTAACTAATCGTCAAAGTGTCAAACCTTGTGTTTATTGTGAAATATAATTTAATTTTAGATTACCCGTTAAATGCTTTTACCTAGAATTTAGCTTAATTTGTTTAACACAATTTCATGAAAGCTGTCCCAAAAGCTGAGATGATGCAGTTATTAGAGCTATAAAATAAATATACTTAGCTATAATAACTGCATCTTCCAATTCGTTATGTTAGTATCCTACCAACTCGATTTTTATACAAATATGTAACTTTGTTTTGATCATTTTAACACTTATGTACAAATAACTTCGTAATGATCCTCTCTTTTCCATAACTTCATTAAGTAATTTATGCTACCTTAAAATATAATATTCTAATGCATATTAGACACTCCGAACTGAAATTTGTGTCAGTAATTAGATTACTATTCCCCCGCGGAGTGAGATATTAATAATAATTCAAGTCTGAATTCTGAATTACTTCCAAAATTGCTTTGACCGCATTAATTGACTGCTCTAAAGTTACCTGTTGAGGGGCCGTCTCTGGAGACTCCTCAAAGGCAACTAGGACGAGGTTAAATTATCTTGCCTAAGTAGCACCAACATCAAAGAACGGGCCAAAGACTGTACCTACTTTCTGTTTCAGAATGTTTGTTCTCAAAATTGCTTTAACAGTAATTCTTTACTACGCACTCTGTTTACAATTGTAACGACTTTGAGACAGTTACGCAGTTGTTAAATTTATGTCTCAATTTAAAGCTTTGAAGTTATTTCCTGCAATTTTCATTCTAGCAAATATAGCTGTCGTATATCTACTTACTTTACATCAAGAAATTCCTCTTACTAATTAAGTATTTAATTGTTTCAGGTAATTCATCTTTAAAAGCAGATTATGTAAGTTTAAATCAATAATCGAAAACCATGAAGCAATCTGGATTCAATGGCTTATAAATTAACGTTCGTTCAGCTTCTGCTTCTTTATTTGCGACAATAACAATAAAGTTATCAACTCCAGCCGTGTATGCAAAGCCGTCACCACCAATATTTTCACCCGTTCGATGCTGCATTTTTAAACGCAACGGAAAACCGACTTTAAATGTATTTACAAAGTATTTATTTTTAATTAAAATGCTATATTCAATCAATTTTGTGTCGTAGTTCTTTAGATTAAAGTTCAAATTGGTCATGTTGTCTAGTTTGTCTGGATCGAAAGTGTCGCAAGTTGCCCTATCAAATGTCACAGACACGGCGCTGTTCACATAAAGTGGCTAAAATAAGTCCTCTGAAGTCGACCTAAATGTAGGAAGCATCTAGTATGAACATCGTTGAGTTTAACTTTATGGTCGATTAAGATTATTGTATGACAAACACAAGGATGAGAAACGATATTTCTCGTGAAATTATTTCCATAAACGCAAAGAGGAAGCCCAAAAATATCTCTATTACCTACGCAATCATTTAAACATCTTCCACCAATAGCAAATCTGTCAAGTTTATAAAAAATATAGTCTGTTGAAAGCTTCGTGACATTGCAAACATTTTCATAATAAAAGGTAAACTGAAATCTCGAAACGCAATAGAAAAGGGTCAATAAGTGCCCTCTCATTATTATGTTAAATCTCATTGTGTCCCTTATCCTTTGGGACGTCCTGGTCTATGCTGAAAAGAAGTATATTTTCCCTGAAATGTTCCCCTCACACTGGACAGCTAACATATTATGATATAAACTTCTTCAGGAGTCCTCATTCAATATTTACTCGCTTGGAACCGTTTCTGCAGAACTTCAGTTTTCAGGAATATATTTCATGGTAATTTTGACGGAGAGAATTTATATGGCGAATTGAATACAAATGTTTGTTTGTGTTTGTTTTTATCCTACTACGAGATATTTGGTTCTTACTGGAGATATCTTTTAAGAAAACGTTCTAAGTATTTTTATTCAGATTACATTATTTAAGTCCTTAATCCTGCTTACGAAATAAAAGCACATTTTCCTTACTTTAAAAAAAATACTTATGCCTGTCAACAAACACCGTAAAACATTAGTTTCGGGTGAGAGATCTCAGATTCTTTGCAACTCCAATAGCCGTAGGCGTCCGCCCCCAGTATCCATTTGACAACCAGCCCTTACGATCTATTTGTAAAAAGATGAGTTATAATTCCCCTCTGACAGTAACGGCAAGAATTTTTCACTCCACACCTCATCCTGCGTGGTGCTTTATTCTGATGTTACTAGTTCAGTGTTAAGAACGCTTACCAAGTTGGCCATACTAATTTGATTAAATTCTCATATTTTCCGCAATCTGCTGTCGCCAGTTAAATGCAAATTGTTAGGTTTACTAAGTTAATGATCAACTTTTGTTCATGTTTCCACATAAAATGTTAATTTGCATTCATACAGAGATATGATCGCGAATGCATTCATTGTTTACGTTGAATCGTGCTGTACAGTAGATGTTACTTAGAGCGTGTGAAAATGTTAGAACATGATCATTAGAAATTTTACTATCCTGTTTCATCGACGACTTTGTTTTAGGCATCTGTCTGATTTATTTTATTAAGACTAGAAAGTTCCTCTCTCCTGTCCAGTAATTAATCCCATCTGATGGTAAGTTCTGCCTTTCTGGTGTTCTCTCCCTACTTCGCTTTATTTGACGCTTCATCTGGGGAAACTACGCAGTCTATTAGATCTCTTTAACCACGTCTGTTCATTTTAACTTCGGTCTACCTCTTTTTGTGGACCTGGGATATTGAACGTGACCATTTTGGGGCCAGTATTTTCTGCTTATGAAGACTACAAGTTATTAACTTTATCAACAAACATAGCAACTAATGCATCACCGTCTTCAAGCTTGCATAATATTATACTAAAAATAAAAGCATCGACGATAAACAAAATCCATAGATCCGTGTTAAATCAATCAAAACCCAAGTCGCGTAAACATACGAGACAATATGCCGGGATTCCTAGCAATGTTTACTCACACGGTCATTCACCATTGTTGCGCCCGCGCACCGAGTTAGTAGGTCGCGCTATTTCGCGTGTGATCGCGCAAATGACTATCTTTTCGTAAGATGTAATGAGAATAATAGGAGAGAATGAATAGAGGATTTGCTCGTTAAAATTGTTAGACTTTAATTACGATAGTTATATGTAATCTATATAGTCATTAGTGACTGACGCTTTTGACATAGAGATACTACAAATAGCATAGCATAAATAACATAGAAGTAGAAGATATTTGCCCTGATGTGGGTTAAAATAGCTTAGGAAGCTTGACAGTAGAGGTAATTTAAAGCATAACTCACAAATGTACTTCGTAAATATGTTTAAGCTTTCATCGGAATGTATATTATCTTATTATTTTTTTAAGAATGCTGGAAAACAATCCGTTAATCTTTATAATCGAAATGTTTTTAAGCTCAAAAACTTCCCATATTTCGTAATCAGAAATCCTTTCGCATGAGAATTTCATCAGACTTATTTGAAAGTTTATTTTATTGCAATAACATGTTTGTGTTTCCTAAACCGGCGCCGGCGCTTCTGTGAAGTATTCAAAATAAACACTTACAGTGTTTCGTTCAAGAAAATAAACTAGAACTATGTCTGATTAATTTGTTCTGAAGATATTTTTGGTAACTATGAACTTAATTGGTTTTAAATTATGTTTTTTGTTTAGCAATATCTACTGAATTGTATCTTCTACATAACTATTTACCTAATTTTATTATTTATAATTTACACGAACAATCAGGCAGCAAAAGAGCAGACCTACCGTAGAGCTCCAAAACTGTTATTATTAGAATATTTTCAACTCATGCAAGGTCCTGTTCGAATTAAAGTTAAGGTGAAAGGGTACCTGCGCTCTCTCCATACAAACGTAGTCGACTGTTTCCTCCCTGGATAATGACACTAGCACAAATATTTTTGTGCCATAAAACCTATAACTGCCATGACTATGCCCCTATGTTTTAGATTTTTCATTTTCTAATTATCATAGAAATTATAATTTTAAAAATTTAAAAATTTAAAAACACAAAAAATAGGGGCATGGTCAATTGGTCATGGCAGTTAAAAGTTTTATGCACCAAAAATATTTGCTCTAGTGTCATTATCCAGGGAGAAAACAGTCGACTACGTTTGTAATAGTTTGTATGAAGAAAGCCCCCGGTACCCTTTCCTCTTAAAGTTCTTCAACTCATGAATTTATTAGATAAACATTATTAAAATGAAAACATTCCAAATATAGTAATTTTAGAACTTTACGGTGCGTTCTATTGCCGACTCTCCCTATTATTTATTTCTAAATTGATAACTTCAATGAGAACACATGACAAAAAAACTAATTGGAACCCAAAAAATATTACATAACAGAATGTAAAAAATTGGGGACAAACGTAATATTTGTTTAAAAACTTTACGATTGAATCATCAAAGTTAACAAAGTACTTATGTGCAAAACTACGTGACAGGTCAGGAGTTGAGTTTGCGCGCACTTTTCGTACCACTTACAAAACAAGTTAAACAGATCGTGAAGAAATCTTGAACAAGATTCGATAAGAAATCTCTATTGATTATTTTGACAAATTACTTACAGAAAATTGACAAATTATTTTTAACAAAATTTGCAAATTATTAATTTTCAATCACAATATTGCATTATTTTGTGGAAAGAGTACATTAAGTTGATGCCTTACTATCAATACAAATAGTGTTGTTACTAACTTAATTCTGGACTTTTGATCTCTTTCTACAGATAAAATAAACAAACTTTAACTTAGCGACGACGGTGGGTATGCAATTTTGTCCCCTAATAATATTTAATTACATATTTTTTAGTTTATTAGCCAAGAAATATATTACACTGGTGCATCCATACCTACTGAACATAAGCCTGTTTCTATAAGTTAAATGGAAACTTTAAATATTATTGGAGATTAATTGCAGCGATAAAATAATCTTTCAACAAGAATTTATTGGTACTTCTACTTGATACATAAAGTCAGACAAACCTAAACAAATCTTTCAACATTTTTTTACCTACCTAAACAAATCATGGCATCTGAATAGAATCAAATCTAAAAGTTGACGCGGAAGTAACAGAGAAGTAATAAATTATACTTTTATAATTTATTGTTGGATCAAAGTGAAATAACAGTATGGTTGGACTTTAATAACTTGTTATGACACAATTATTACTGAGTGTTTATTATAAGGGCTTTCCTTAAGCCATAAAATGAAATAATAGTGCGATGACATTTGGTCAAATATACTATTAAAATAATTTATATTTTGATCAATTTATATTTTGTTTTAAACTAACGTGGTTATTTCTACTACTAAGTTATTTAACTCTAAAGATATTCTTCTCACGCAGCAAACGCACGTGAAAGGAGGTACCTAGTCTGTTACGTTGCCTCTAACTATCAAGATCTACCCGCAAAATCTCCAATTTCGTAAAAAAAATGGTGAAATATTTATATCCATTTACAAAATAAAAACAAAAAATATGGTAAACTAGCTGCGCTCCGCGGTTTCATTCGCGTAAGTCCCGATCCCGTGGGAATATCAAAATGAAAAGTAGCCGTCAAATGGACTATCCAACACAAAAAGATTTTTTCAATTCGAACCAGTAGTTCCTGAGATTAGCGCGTTCAAACAAACAAACTCTTCAGCTTTATAATATTAGTATAGATATGGATTATTCTTAACCTAACCAGAAAACGTAACCCGGTAGCAGATTAGGTAGGAACAGCGTTTTATTAATTATTTTTCATTCCTCGTAACCCTCTTTTAATCTGATTCTAAATTGTGTTCCTAACTCATAGTTGAGACTAAAAAATTAACAAAGTGGTATCCCGTTTTAAAAATAACTTTGTATCTAATTTATATTTGATCAAGGACTTAATAAACTTGACAATTACGCGTTGATCGAAGTTAAAAATCAAGAGAGTTGATTTTTAATCGTGGGATAATTTAGACTGTCTTTATTTTAGCCTAGAAAATTGTTGCCAAACACCAGATTCACGGTCGTGTCGCTCTAATAATCACCAAGGTTAAATCCAAGACTGTATTTAGATGCATTTATGATAATTAATATGCGTTATGAGAACTTTATGATGATAACACTCTTAGCTGGTATCATAGTGATCACATAAGGCAATAATTTGTGCCGAAGATGCACGCTGACTACGTAATCAACCTCTATATTTCAACCACATGAGTACTCATGTGATTTCAACCCCACAGCCAACCAATCTATTATCAGTAATATTAATAATCTTTTCTTAAACATGCATGGAAATATTGTAATTATTTTTGAAAAAAGAACACGCGTAGTATTGAATTAACGGACAGAGAAAATCAAATCCATTGCATGAGCGTTAGCACGCCGTTTCATACAACATTGCTGAAGCGCTGTAAATGAAAAAAAAAACGTTTCTGCAATGGATTTGATTCTCCTTGTCCGCAAACTCGACACATACACACATGTTCCCTTCTCGAAAACAATGCGAAAATTTTATTTCCCTGCATTCTTTTGAGAAAATCTCTATATATGCCTCGGCGGAAATGGCAATTGCCTATTTCCCGGCCTTTGCAATAATGTACTATAAAGTCATCATGATGATTTTATGGATGCCAATTTAAAAAATATACCTAAACAACTAACAATTATTAAACTACTGTAATATTGTTGTTAATTTTAACAATTGTTAATCACACATAGACATATACAAACTAGAGTAGATTAATCGGATGTTTAGCAAACAATAACTAAGAACAAAAGTTGTACTAAGAAACAACTAGTTGTTTGTTTGTTGTTCTTCATAAACAAAATTAGTATGATACGTTTTACCCATGTGATGCCTGGATGACCTGCAATTTATTTATATAAATATACTAGCTGTACCGGCCAACAATGTTTTGCCATATACAAAAAAAAGTAAAGGAAAAAATAGATAGTAGCCGATTCTCATACCAGTAGGTATTCAGTAGAATATGCCATAAAAAAATAGAATATTTCATAAAAATCGGTCAAGCCGTTTCGGAGGAGTATGGTAACTAACATTGTGACACAAGAATTTTATATATTACTAGCTGTCCCGGCAAACGTTGTATTGCCATTAAAAAAAAAAGTAAATGAAACAAAATAAAAAATAGATGTTGGCCGATTCTCAGACCTACTGAATATGCTCACAAAATTTCATGAGAATCGGTCAAGCCGTTTCGGAGGAGTTCAAGTTCGAACCCCGTGACACGAGAATTTTATATATATAGAGATATGTAGTTACCTATTAAGACATACCATATCCGTAAAAAGCGATATAAGTATACGTATTGACGATTTAAAACTATTAAACTAAATTAAAATACCATTTTCTCATATAAACGCGATTGCTAAAATCGTATTTCAGGCACAAAATCATCAAATAGGACGGAATACTGCCCTGACGCCATTCCTTATCTCAAACAAGCAATGAAACATTTTAGCTGTAAGTTAACCAGACTAACTACACTTAGCTGCTGTTGCATAAATCTTTTTCCAAATGAATGTTACTACTTACCCGCTTTGTGTTTAATTGCCTTGCATTTTCATGGTAATTATAGGTGAAACGTGTTTTAGTCTTGTGGTAGATATTTTCTTAAATTCCTTTGGCTTTACTTTAACCCACTCTAATAATAAGTATTTAATTGGAAGAAAAAAAAGCCCGATATGCGGTAGAATATCGGAACAAGAATCGGGTACGCCGCGCCCGCGCCGGTCACCAAAGATCACACCATAGACGAGCTGCTGAACATCGAAGCTCGTCATCTTCTTCTGCATAAATAGCCATAAATAGTCACTGTGGCCGAAATCAGTCAAGGAGACATCATCATCATTTAATTAGACAAAATCTACAATGGACGAATATTTAAACATGATGCCAAATAGTTTTATTGATTGATTTTAACGTTGCAATGAGAGTCTAAATAAACTGGATAGTCTATTGCCTGTAAAGTATATACGTGACGTTGACGACCCAGTTGGCACAATGGTCACCATGCCGGACTGCCAAACACAGGGTTGCGGGTACGATTCCCGCCTCAGGCAAGTATTTATGCTTAGATATTTGTCTTTGGTCTGGTTGTTTCTATGTATTATAAGTATATATTTACAAAAGAAAAGTATTTAAGTAGTATATCCGTTGTCTATCACCCATAACATAAGTCTAATTACTTAGCTTGGGGCTAGATGGCGATGTGTGGATTGTCCTGCAATATTTATTTATTTATTTATATTTATACGTCTCATGATGACACCTTCATAATTACAACAAAATCAGCCCTTTTTACTCCTTTTATGGTACTGACTACCACCTCTTCCTCATTCTTTATGTCTTCATCACATACATCTTCTACTATCATCCTATATAGATACTTCATCGTTCATATAATATCATATATCATTTGCATCAGGAAAGGAGTAAATTAAACATAAACTTCTTTTCTGATTCAAGCTCCACTGTCGTTCACTGTCTTACGAGACGCCTTCGTCCTAAAAGTAATGTAGCTTTTGTAGTTTCAAGATTTTGTAATGAGTATTTTTATTTTATAAATATACTAGCTTTTGCCCGCGACTTTGTTCGCGTAAAAGTCTAAATTGAACCAAGGAATCACGTCGTTTCATACAAACTTTGCCCCCCTTTTTCACCCCCTAAGGGGTAGAATTTCGGAAAATCCTTTCTTATCGGATGCCTACGTCACACAAAGAATACACCCTCCAAGTTTCAGGTCTCTACAATCAGCGGTTTAGGCTGTGCGTTGATCCGTCAGTCAGTCAGTCATTCAGGACAAAGCGTTTTATATGTATAGATGGAGATAAATAGATAGATAGATGGTATTAACCATTACTGTAACGTTACTATGAATTCTTTAAAGTTCGTTGACCTAAACAACGTTTTCACAATCCATTGTAAAGTTATTTGCGAACGTATATTATTTCCATGTATTCAGTTGGTTCCGTTGACTTCTTTCATTGTTTTTTGCTCGTTTCTTAGTGAAGTGTTGATTGTGTTATATTTGTAGGACATTGCACTGAAGCTCACCTACTTTATGTAATGATGAGTAAGTATTTATAATTTTTGCAGAGCTGAAAATAAAATTATTATTTTAATTGAAATTGTTAATAATGGTGGTGTCACATTTTCAAAATTCTCCGAACTTAATGAAAAGTGTTTCTTTTGTTAGCGAAGGAACACTTCTATCCGTCTGTCTGTCCCTGTGTCAAAACTGATTTTCTCAGGAACGGTTGGACCTAGCAAGTTGGTTAGGTAAGGTCCGGGAGTAAATACCTACATGTATCTAAGGGGTTTCATAACACACATAAAAAATCGCGAATAAATAAAAAGATGTTCTATTGCCCAATCATCATTACAATTCATAAATTCAATCCATAAATTTTTAGTAGATTTTGATTGAAAAGTGAAATGATTTTACCATACAATGTTTTGTCTGCTTTTACATAATAAACTTAGCTAATATCTTCTAAACTCGAAGTCTCTCGGATTACAAAGCGAGCTTATTCGACATGGAGTTTAAATTTATGGCCAAAATAAATCAAATCTTCGTTATATTCCTTAAAAGTTATATAATTAAGTACAAGACTTAAATTGTAACTGGATAGCTGCGGTTTGTTATAAAGCTAAGTCTTCTTCTTCGTATCGAAAGCACAAATTAAAATGGGAAATCATTAGGTAGGGTCAGATCTGCCCACTACAGTATGCTGCCAGGTCTTTGGTGTTGTTATTAGCTGACATTATGTTAGCCAGCGTGCGCTATTAGGGGTGGAGGGACAGTTAAGCGATGCAGCATAGTTTGCTCGGGAACCGCAATAAATTTACATGAATCGATTACGTTAAGGTATCATATAATAAAACAGCAACCAATACTTAATTTAGATAAAAACACATAGTCTAAACTTCTTTATTCATTTGAAATCATTCCATGTGATCCCAAAAAACTAAGTTAGGATGTGTTATAAAACGCGCCCAACAATGAGAAAAAGACACAAGAAAGTCATGGGGTACGTTTTTGTGTAATCATGCTCACGAAGGTCAAGATTACAAATATATTTTTATAGATATATATCTGAAATCAAGCAATTAAGGTGAAAGGGTACCTGCGCTCTCTCCATACAAACGTAGTCGACTGTTTCCTCCCTGGATAATGACACTAGCACAAATATTTTTGTGCCATAAAACCTATAACAGCCATGACTATGCCCCTATGTTTTGTTTTTTTTTCATTTTCTAATTATCATAGAAATTAAAATTAATAAATAAAAAAAAACAAAAAATAGGGGCATGGTCATGGCAGTTATAAGTTTTATGCAACAAAAATATTTTCTCTAGTGTCACTATCCTGGGAGAAAACAGTCGACTACGTTTGTAATAGTTTGTATGGAAAAAGCCCCGGTACCCTTTCCTCTTAAACTCATGAAAAAAGAAAATATAAGTACCTAAGTAAGTGTACAAATAATCTTAAAATATCGATATCCTACTCGAAAGTCTCGGTTTTGTTAAACAGATCTTACAATTTGTTAAGATTGTATTTTATTTAAGACAGTGCAGCGGTGAAGGGAAATGTTTTATCTAGTCTGCCGGTCTGAGCTAAGTAAGTACTTAGCTTTAATCTGGACTTAGACTGGATTGCTTAGCTGTCTGACTTAATTCAAGATAGAAAATGTTAAAAAGGAGAGTTACCAAGTAACTACAGTTTCTATATACTAAGACTTTTGTGCAAATAACTTTCCATTAGACAGGGAAAAAGTTTTCCATTTATATCGATAAAATTAATTACTTAAATGAAAATGCCTATTTACTACTCGTACCTGCATGATTTTACATTAATTTATTTCTAATTAAACCGTTTAATTAAAATGTCCAAATTAATTATTTCTTTATGAGACATGTAAATTGTACCAATATATTTCAATTTGTGTAATCTACTCATAATTATTGATTTCACAAAGATAAATTTTGAGGATTTAAATATTATAACCCTAATTTATTTATTTATTACTTCGTTATTTTCTTATTGAATAAATATTATTTGAAAGTAACACTTTCAAAAGTAATTATTATTACCATTGATAATAATCGTGTGTTATAAATACTTTACGTAGTAGTATTTTAAAACCAGAGAGTGTTAATCCTGAAGTTATTATGTTACACAGAAATCGAATCATGGATAACTATCGTTTTCTATACATTTAATAATTGCTTTCTTGTGGTAATGCGTCGTTTTTTCTCGTGGTACTGGTCAGTTCAATTTTATTTTCAGCAACATGCACTTTATAATTCATTCATTAAAGAAATGGAATGTGGATTACATTTCGTATGAATGAATGGGATAAATTGGAAACGATGTAAGAAAATATTTCTAAATTAGACATACCTACATGAATGAACTTCAAGAGTTTAGAGAATTATGGATTTCGGAATAAGCCAATTTAAAGCCTTATAAAAATTGACAGTTTATTCCAATTGTTTAATGAATGTAATTTAGGTATATTTTTGATAATACCGACCCGTCCGAGCTGTGCTCGAGTGCACGACAATCATCGTTATATTTCAGCTAAAAAAAACAGCGCACTCCGGGAGTGCAGGCAGAAGTGAAAACTGTATATCTGTGTAAAATCTCATATGTCGCGAGAACATACGCAAAAAGAGTTTTAGATGAAAAAAAAAAAAATAGTCGGACGACAAATAGTCGTCCGACATTTGTCGTCCAACAAATTGTCGTCCGACATTTGTCGTCCGTCAATAGTCGTCCGACAAATAGTTGTCCGACATTTGTCGTCCGTCAATAGTCGTCCGACATTTGTCGTCCGTCAATAGTCGTCCGACAAATAGTCGTCCGACATTTGTCGTCCGTCAATAGTCGTCCGTTAAAAAATACCATATGTACGTCTTAATACACTCACAGCCAAATTAAAAACAGTAGGCCCAGGCATACATTTTCGCCGCGCCGTAGAGAGGGGATAGCTGTCTACTCTCCATCTGTCTTACGCTTTTTCGATCAGGTCACGTGTCCTGACGCGAGTTTAAGATTTTATACCCATTACAGAAAAAGTGCTCAACGCCGCTAAAGAAGTTTTCACTTCAAAAAACCATGAATCACTTCGACAATTAGTGAAAACCTTATGAAACTTTGTTCAGTGGTTTTTAAATTCTCGGGTTCGGACAGACGCGGCGGATGGACTTTGTAAACTAGGAAGTAGGTACGGTCGACTGCATAATTCCAGACCCACCGTAGAGCTCCAAAACGGCTGTTATAAGAATGATTTCAACACAAGCAAGATTCTAGACGCTTACTTTACTTGAAGTTATCAAACAAAAATTATTAGAATGAAAACATTCCAATAATAGTAATTTTTGAACTCTACCGGGGTCTGCAATGCAGCCGACTGTACCTAATAGGTAAGTATAGATCATAATATTGTAGAAATTTACCGACTAAACCATGTAGGTACTAATAAAATTGTGATTGATATCGCAACTATTTCCTGTGCAAGTAGATAATGTTGGAAAGCCATACAGCACATGTCACGGTCGGGTAATTCTGACATGACGGCGTAATATCCCATAAGCCACCTGGCTTCCAACGGTCATGCACATGACCAATCTAATGTTGCTATGTCAATTGCATTGTCTAGTGAATAATCGAAACAGTTTTGTTTTTATCTAGTTTGAACCAAATAAACATAACAAGTGAGTAATCAGACAAGATTATTTAGTTTCCTTTTGTAAGAAAAGCCTTGCTCTGCCACACCACAACGTAGGTAATTGCAATGCCCGCCAGAGTTTATATGTGAACTTGTAACCCTAGTGTAACATCTAATTGTACCTACATTGTGAATGCATATAGATGAAATGCCAAAAATGTATGATTTCAGTACCTAAATATAATTACTTACCTACCTCAGGTAGATTTAAAACGTATAACTAAAATTGTATTTAACCTTTATCTTTGGTCTTCAAAGGAATTCCACACTCATTTTTTATCAATAAAATGATTTTATTTAAACTGCTAACCTTTAGGTAATATTTTCGAAACTTAAAAGAGACAACATTCCTACACCATTTCGTAATATCTACAAAATTATTTCCACCTTTTATCCTGCCGATAAAGTTGTTTTAAACTTGCTCTATCTAACAAGATAATGGTTTAAAATCGTGATTAACTCATCAAAAAACTGTTAAAAACATTGTCAATACATTTGTTAGTATTTAAAATAACTGACCTAGTAAATATTGCGCGTCTGTCGATCATTGCCACCCGGCCGTTGGCACTAGAGCGTAAGTATTTTCAAAACGATCAGTCGTTACCGCGTTGACTTTGCGTGAGTGCGTCCTCACCTTATTTCTACTAAAATACTCGGAAAAATTAACCTTAATACTTTGTAACAAGGAACTAGAAAACTAAACTTACTTATCTGAGTAATTAGATGTGACGAATGAGAGCGTGCCGTGCGAATTCCTTTGAAATCTTCGCTTATGTTTCAGTGTACGGTAACGATAGAGTCGAACGTGTGTTTTGTGATTTTTTTTCTGTGAACAATTGTGTTTTAATTAGGAAAATTGATGTGGTTTTGTGTTAAAATCAATTGTGGATTCAAAAAGGGACAGTTGGAAAAGAAAAAAGAGTTGTGCAGGTTTGTCTATACTCGTATCACTAGTCTTTGAAAATGTAACGTACAAACCCGATGCTAGCCAAAAAATTAAATACTAAGGTATACCTAAATATTAAGGCCGGGCCTAGCTGAGATTTATGACTGTAATCATTAAGATATGGTAGTGACATGAACCGTCTGCTATGCTATGGACGTGTCTACCGTCATACATTGGCTGTTTGATTCGAATTAATCTTCAGTAGACGATCAAAGAAGCCAATTTATTTGGAATGTACAAATAGTGTAGATAAATAAATGTGCTTAGATATTTTTTTCTACTAATTAGGGTTTACTTATTTTTCCTCAATAAAAAATGAGGAAAAGTAATTATTTGGATAGGAATAGCTGCTAGTTTTTCCTCATTTTTTATTTCTGATTTATTTTAAGGAAAGAGTTAAACAACCAAACAATGTTTGTTTATAAATAACGTTGTAAGTAAAAAGGACATTTAGTATTATAATTTGGGATTTCCATTTCTGGAAGAAAATTTTCCAAAACAATATATCATGCTTTGCAATATTCTAGCAAGCCATTCGATGCCGCCTCGAGGCTCGTTTAACATAAATATTTGCAATTAAAATTAAGCTTCAGCACCCTATCCGGGCTATTATTCAAATTGCACGCCACAGGAGACCTCAGAAAGTTTCAAATTAATTAAGAGGGCCATAAGACGGCCCGTTAAGGAAATAACAATGGAGGTGGCCCCTTAACTCGTATCCTTATTTATAGTAGTCCTGAGTACTATTAGTGTTGCCCTTGTCATCATCTCTGCGGCTTTTAGGTCTGCTCGTCGAGTTTCTCTCATATTTTCATGCTTGCAACCCCTTGCGGGATGCATATTCATTTGTAAGATAATGTGCTCCGGCGGTATGATGCCATAATTTCCGGAGTAACGTAAGGTCTACTCAGTAATGTCATAAAAATATAATACAGCGCAGCGTGAAAATTTAATATAACCCGTATAAACTTATGTAGATATCTACCTTCTGTTGCTCTTATTAGAATTGAAACTCGTAGGTACATATTGTCTAGAAAAAAAAAAGATTTTGTTCCTAACATAAATACAAAATAATTGCTGTACGACATAATTTATAACTAGAATGCTAAGCTAATAAAATATAAAAAACAATTCCAAGCATCCTCTTTCATTTTTCAAACGTTAAACCAATTTCTTCCAGTGAATTTATATCGTGCAATATTTCTAAGGCGACAAGTAACAAATCTGCTTGTACAATAGAAATTCTTGATACATCGTGGTTCACACTACATTGCACATTCCTAGCGTTTCAACTATCCTGGAAGAAATATTCTACTTTTCTACTTAAGTCTGTGGCAGATCTTATATCAATAAGATAGATAGATAGATAGATAGATAGATAGATAATTTTATTTGTACAACACAGAAAGAAACAGAACACGATAAACACAAAGTAAAGTAAAAGCTAGAAAGAACGAGTAAGATAAAATTTATTATTCGCAAAATATGTGCCTTACTGTTATTTTGAATTACCGCATACTTTTATCTATGCAAAAAGAAATAGCTTTTTCCTTCCTAGGGTTAAAATTGTTCGATTTCAGTGTTTCTTTTTTTATAGATATAATTAATTTATTATAAACTAGGCTTATATATCTTTTTTTTTATTACTAAAAAGTTTAAAGTGTTTTTTTTAAATAATGAAACATGTTAGTTGAATATTCAAACGATTAACATCAATAACCTATCATTCGATTCGCGATGCACCAGTATAAAATTCCATCAAAAATATCATTGGTATGTGATCTGTTATATCCAAAAACATAGAAAATCTTTACGTAACAACATTTACTGGTTTAAAAAAGTCCCTCAAGGACATGCCTTCCTGCACTATACGGAATGACATATTTAATTCTACCGTCCGACACTGACACATCGTTTTCAGTTTTTCTTTGTCGGCATCAGTCGCCGGCACTGAGCTCAATGGAAGACAATATGCATTCTTCCTTTATCTCAGAAGCCTTCTGTCTGAAAACTTTCATACGTACTTATAAAATATTAAAAAAAAAATGCTTTATATGCTTCTATTGTCTTTATGCCACTCTTGTACACAAGTAATTTTATTATTATACATTTTTTATTTATTAATAATAAAAAACAACACATAGTATCACATTAAAAACAATGCCACAAAAACTCGATCGAGTTTTACCGGGCATCATACTACTACGTCGACTTAACTACACACTATTTAAAAAAATAATATTTTAGATAAGTAAATATCTATAAATTGTTAGTAACAAAACTTAGAATGTATATTAGCAAAAAAAAGAGAAATATTAAAAATGTTAATTAAAATTATAAATGATAGTGAAATAAAATGATATAGAATATCAAATACTACAAATAATATATTCCAACAATACTAATTTCGAGCATACAATACAATATTTAAAACATAGGTGCTTAAGTTAGATCACAAATTATGTGATAGAAATCAAATGAAAGCTACCTAAGTATATCAAAATACTGTCTAAATGAAATTAAAATTAAATGAAATCAAAATGCATAAGTGTAAACAACAAGAGTAATTTTGCTCGTAACTTTGCTTTTAGCAATCTTTTCTTGTCGTTTAGTATTCACGGCTGATTGAAGTCGATATTAACGCAGCGACTTCTGTTTTCATAATCCAATATCTGTACAAAAGAATCCAAACAACAAAATCATTACGAAGGAACGAGGACAACTTTTTTATATCCAGCTTTATTATTAACTTTGTCAAAGAAACCAAATTGCCTTTTATTGGAACTGAATTACGTTGGTTTTGTTGAACCGTGACATTAAATTGTTTAAATATAGCTCATATTTCTTTGTCCTTTTCCATCTCTTAAACTACTGCTAGGTATGTCGATTTTCATCTAAATCAGTCCAGTCGCTACTCGTTTGACCGTGAAGAAGGAACAAACTAACAAATAAACAAAAAATAAATAATCAAATTATAACAGACTGATTTCTATCTATCTATATTATAAAAATGAATCGCTGAATGTTTTGCTAATCTCAAATCTAGAGAACAGCTGAACCGATTTCGCTAATTCTTTTTTGTTGTGTTTGTTATTGTCAGGAGAAACTAAGAAAATTGCGAAAAAAATATTACGCAAGTGAAACCGCGTGGCGCAGCTAGTACCTAATATAAATCGGATGGATTTATAAATAATATAAATCTAAAAGTTATAAATAATAATATTATTGACTATTCTTTATACCCTGTTGTTGTTAACCGTGTGCCTTTTTGGCTGAATTAATATCTAGGTATACTTAATATTATAAAGCTGTAAAGTTTGTTTGTTTGTTTGAACGCGCTAATCTCAGGAACGAATGGTTCGAATAGAAAAAAATATTTTTGTGTTGGATAATCCATTTATCGAGGAAGGCTATAGAATACTTTTAATTTTGATCGGGACTTACGCCGGTGAAACCACGGGGCGCAAGTTTTATCTATAATAGTAAGTACCTAATATTAATTTTAAATTATTAGGTAGGTAGATAGATTACATTTTACCGATCTACAACATTACGTAGTACGTTTGTGCCACCTATGAATTACGAGCTTTCCTCAAATATTGACTCGGCGTTGGCACAGTAAAGTTAAGAACGTGAGATAAAAATACAAACGACAAGGTCGCGCAGTTGTGACACTCCAGTTACAAGCCGCAGGAATTATAATCGTAAATACCTGAGAACATAGTACTGTTCACTAATAGAGCTGGCCAAGAACGAGTTATTAGTTCAGTGTAAGACAAGAAATGAATAGTAAAAGATGTAAGAATTAAATATAGAAGAAAATTAAAGTACTTGCCAATCAATATTAGTAAGTAATTTTCACTAAACCTGACGAAGGAGTTATTAGTCCAGTCAAAGACAAAAATTTAAAAGAGAAAAAATGAGAATAAAAGATTTGAGATAGGAACTAAACTGTTTAACTGGCCAACTAATATTTGTTAGGTATTTAACTAATAGAGTTGAAAAAAAAGGAGTTATCACTCCAATCAAGGATAATAATTTAAAAGATAAAAATGAAAGATAAAACGAAGACCGAGGTTCTAGTAAGTAAATTGCTGAACTGGGCAACAAATATTTGTAAGTCGTTTGTAGGCAATAAAACTCACAAAAAGTAGAACACACGTGCGTATGGCGCGATTATAGTTAGCTACTTGCTTATCAGTTAACTACCTTATTGAAAAACATTGTATGAAGGTAAAACCTACCTAACGAGAAGTACCTACGTAAAATATACCTAGTATTTTAGAATAATAAAAAAATACAAGACAGTTTAAAAAAAACAGGCTATTTCTCCTATGATATATTGCAGTAGTTCGGCAATCGGGCTGTCAATTGAACAACTGAAACTAAATAGTATCAACAGGAGTTTCAAAAGTCCCGAACTACTAAAACTAAGCCCACCTACCTGAAATAATTTGTACTAGCTGCGCTCCGCGGTTTCAACCGCGTAAGTCCCATAGCCTATAGCTTTCCTCGATAAATGGAACCTGGAACATGGAAAATGGAACTAAAGGTTCAATTTGAACTAGCGCGTTCAAACAAACAATCTCTTCAGTTTCATATTAGTATAGATAATAATATTTAACCTTAGGTTTAATAAAAAGGTTTCTTTTACAGTGTAGTTTATACTAAATTGGTTCAGCTATCTCGAGACATAATCCCCGGATATGAGATACGGTTAGTGCTGCTCTTCTTCTTGAATTACTGCAAATAGTTTCTAAGGCTTAAAGTTCAGTTTTGTTTTGGCAGGATTTGACGTTTGTTTAAAGGTTCAATTTAAAGTTAGTAGAGAGGATAGCTACGTTAGTTCCTTTACTACGATAAATCCTGTATTTACTGAACTATGAATCAATGTGCCTACAGGTAGGTTTATTAAATACGTACGGTCGGCTGCATAATTGCAAACCCACCGTAGAGCTCCAAAACGGCTGTTTTCAGAATGTTTTCAACTCAAGCAAGATTCTGGGCACCTGTTTTAGTTGAAGTTCAAAGTCATTTAACTCATTAATTTATAAAACAAAAATTATTAGAATAAAAACATTAAAATAATAGTAATTTTAGAACTCTACCGTGGGTCTGCAATTATGCTGCTGACCGTACAACAATTAGAGACTACACGAACTTAATTTACTTACGCAATGTCTCTCGTAGCGAACTACTACGTGATCGTTCCGCAATACCAACAGAGTGAGTCACGAGTTGTGCTTTAAGCACCTTCCCAATAAACCCAACAGTTATATTTTATCTGTAACTAGTCTGCCGAAAGTGATCCGATTGGCGTCACGCCAGCTTCACAGCAGACAAATATTTTGGTGGCAATTCATTCGAGCCCTGCGCCACGTTCCACCTCACAATTCAACCACTATTTATACAGGACCCAAATATAAACATTTGACATTATTCTCCCGACTAAATTGTGGCCGCTTATATGCACCAAAATTAGCCATGTTGCTCCGGAAATCGTCCATTTCGATAATTCGACCACCCAAAGCGACCATTATGATAATTATCTTTATCGGTGTAACTATGACAACAACGTTGTAGTATTTTAACGTCATCAGAGGATGCCGTAGTTAAGATCTTTTTGTTAAAATGAAAATTTTTGTTCCGTTTAAATAGTCAAAAATACTGAATTTGTTTTTCAGGAAGTTTTTCCATTCTTTATGCTACTAATTTGTAACAGTGAGCTTGCAGTTTAGCCTTTAAAAATTCAGAATGTTGATGCCTTGAAAAATAACCTACATACCTCGCTCACGTCCTTTGAAAAAATGCGACTGAAAAAAGAGTAATGTACAGTCACATGCATTTTTCAGTTCGTTTAGGCTGCTGTGTCATTGGGAACATTGCGAAGCTGAATGCAGCCAGGTACAGTCACGTTCGCGGCGAAAATGTCGCATAAAACACAGTAGATAGCAGAACCTTCTTGATGGCGCGAGCATGACGCCGAGTTTTAATAAACGATGTCGCAGATTCATGACTACGCATTCCGTTGGCTTTATCAGCTTTTACAGAATACATGGAGGAAAATTGGTGGACTGAATAATGGAAACCGTGTGATGTGATTACGTAAAGATGTTTCGGAACGGTCGTGTGAAAGGAAACTCTGAAAAAAACACTTAACTTTTTGTTAGTCTTTTACTCCAAGGACGTCCTATTGTATATGGCGAAAATTTTAATCTTAACGTGTTGTGAGTTAGAAAAAACCATACCTACGTTGTCACCATTCTCACTCTCAACGACATTAAACAATTTTATAGATATTTGAAGTTAATCACGCAATTATTATTGTAGTTGACTTGTTTCTATTTCAACAAATTAGGCAAACAAAATTTAATATAGAGCTTATCTTTTTTAAGACTTGTATAAAGATAAGTAAAGTTTATTGACATGGTGTTTCTAACATTTTCTTGTAGGTACTAAGAAGATATCCAAGAATATCCTGTACTAGATTATCAGATTACGAAGTTTATGGTACCGTTTCCCTACTTAAAAATGAACCTTAATGGTAGGAGATAAATATCAGAATGTTTGTTTCTATTTACGAATAATAAAACATTGTAATGTATAGCCTAAGAATAATTAAATTATCATAAACTTTGCACATTTCAGGAACTAATGTTTTTATGAAAAATAACGATAGATCCCGGAATATAAATTCTTCAGGTTTCATTTAAAATTTAGTATCCTCATCCTTAAACCCTAAAACGATTATTTATCGTACAATTAGTAAACTGTTAACTTTAACTACCAACAAATTCCTAGCCGTTACCTACGTAATGTGAAAATTCCTTGCATCGATAACTACTATCTTAAGTGCATCCACAATCCACAGTCCCTCCTCAGTTCTCCTGGCGACCATGACTATTGTAACATAGTCAAAACGTCGAGGAAAGAAATAAAAAAAAAAATAAGAAAACGATGAAAAAACTGAGATTTTTTTGTTCTTGTTGTTGTTATTCCTTTATTTTTTATATATATATTTTTTCCTTTAAGTACCTATATGTATTTTTTTAGTCTTCTAGTCATCACTCGTCACCATATTACCATGACGCATGACGTCACACAATATTACCGTGACACTTTTTTGTGAATGCAGGTGTTCCATCAATTTAAACATGCGATTAAAGAACCGGGAAAATAATTACTATGAATCTACAGCCCATTGCTTTATCATACGATTCCGATAGAATCTTTCTACAGGTAAGAATTTTACTGACGTCTTTAAGCTTCTTAATTTTAGCCATGTTGTTAGTAGACACCTTTAAAAATGCCAGTTTTTTACCTTACATCATTTATTGTTACATGCTAGCGCAAGAAATATTTTTATCCCAAAGATCTCCTCAGTCTAGTTGGAGTAGTATGCTAATCGGATTGAACTTTACCATCTTTCACACTTATCACGACTAGTACACTAGAATACCTGTTCGTAATAGTACTTAATACAACTTTCATTTTCCTTTCAATTAAATATTTTCTCAAGGAATAAAATATGCGTTTTGTTAATTTATATTTCCTGCGAAACTTTGTTTGGTATCAAATTCATATTACATTATTGAGTCGAATTGGTCAATTCAATTCAAATTCCGTTTGGTCTTAACGTAGTTTCCATTGTATGCGTAAATTAATTGATAGACAGGCTTCATTAAATTTGACGAATTATATTATATTTATCATGTCATGTCTAATTTAATATTATAGGTTATTAGTATTTAATAGTATATTAGTATTTCCCAATATGTAGGTAATTGGAAACTGGGCTCCAATTACTACCAATAAAATGTGTAAATAACTTAATACAAATCAATATGTTACTAAGTAGGTATGTAAAATGGATAATAGTTTTATTATGTTTAACTTAATTTTAAATAATTACTTAATTGCATGAATTGTCGTATCTATCAAATTTTTCCCTTACCGTTTTCTTGCTTATGGATTTTATTTTATCAAAACCAAACCTACCTACTTAAATTTATAATAGCGAACGATGAATGATTTATAAGTACCTACATTAAGTTCTATTTATTGTTATCACTTAAGTGACATTTGTGTCTTTGTTGATAATAAAGTTCTTTAAACCTAAACCTAATTATTTTATATTATTTTTCAAACATTTGTCTTCTTTAATTTCACTTTACCTTAATTATTATTACAGTACCTATCTACTAACTCCCTAATAAATATTCCGAAACCCACTAGTTACCTTACCGCACACATTTTAAAAGACTTTTCTCGTACCTTCAGTGAGGTCCCCTCAAGAAGGGATTTGTCGAGGGTTGATAATGAATCCTCGTAGTACATCTTCTGCAGGAAATGGTAGCAAAGTGTTTTTCTATTGTCTCTTCAATAGGGCGGGGGTTGGTAAGGCTATTTTGTATGTGTTTATTCATATGGCGGTAAATTATTAGGTGGAGATGTCTATATTTTGGTTTGAAAATAGAATTCTTAGTACATTGATCTCTATTACTCTATTACCTACGTCATATCTTCTCCTTTGTGTATTTTCTAACCACAAACTATTTACGATTTATTCAAAACTAGCAGCGCTCAGCTGTTTAACCCGCGTAACTCCCGAACTCGTGGGAATATCGAAATATAAAATAAATATAGCCTTTCTCGACAAATGGACTATCCAACACAAAAATAATTTTTGAATTCGAACCAGTAGTTCCTGAGATTAGCGCGTTCGAAATAAACAAACTCTTCAGCTTTTTTCTGCTTCATGGCTTTTTTACATGTTACATTTTCTTATTGCCTAATCAATTTCTTATTATGACAGTTATTTAATTTGTTAACAATTATTATCATTTTGATGTTTATTTCAAAATTATTCAGTCTACATTGAAAATCCATCCAAATCAAAGTTAAATCTCTTACGAGTTTAGCTTTTCACAACCCTTCGTTGATTCCGGAAGCTAAGACATTTGGGTGCAATGGTGCACAAAGGTTTATGTACTGTGAGCGGTTGACGGCTCCAAATGTAGGGTGGGACACCCCAGCCGCCTTTGTGAGGCATCTGGTGTTTTAGTGTTCTAGATTATATAGGGTGGTGCATTAAAACCATGCATGAATTTATGGAAGATGCTCAAAATTTGTAGCGTATGTGAATCATGTGGAAGATTGAATGTCTTATGTGGGAATATCGAAATATAAATAGCTTATAGCCTTCCTTGACAAATTTTAATGGACTGTCCAACACAAAAAACGCACTCCGGGTGTGCAGGCAGAAGTGAAAACTGTATATCTGTGTAAAATCTCATCTGTCAAATCTCATCTGTCGCGAGAACGGCTGAAAATGCTCACCCACAAAAGTGCCCAACGCGCCATAAGAAGTTTTCACTTCAAAAATCAATTCGAACCAGAAGTTCCTGGGATTTGAGCGTAAAAACAAACAAACAAACTCTTCAGCTTTATAATATTAGTATAGATTAAGTCTGAACGGTGTGTTAGTATATTTAGTATTAGTTACGAGTACAAGTGTGTTTCTATTACACGCCTTGGAAATTTATCGCCAGAATCCATTAAACACGTGTTTGCCAAATGTTAAACATTAGCAAGCTAGACTGTCCTAGTTACATGAATTTCTCACAACCAAGGGAACGATATCTTTCTAATATTGCAAGATATTGCTATTTGCAAAATGGACTCTAATTACAATTTAGGGTATTTCCCGATGACCTACATGTTATTTGGCAAATAGCAAAGTCTAATAGCGCAAGTAAGTCCGAACCCTCTATCTCTTACCCATTCCTGAGCAAAAAGGGCTTGACAGACAGACAGCCGATCTGTCTTTTAATGTCCTGAATTTTCCTCTGTTGACCCGGAATTTAAAAAAACCAAAAAAGGTCATAATGACCTTTAATTAAATTTTGTTTGAATCCTCCGAACATAAAACTTTCTAATCGACGACTATAAAGCGCACTCTCAGAATTTCAATAATGTCAAAATAAATTTTCCAAAATTAGAATAAAAATCTCGTCCGATTTAATAAAGGATAATGTTGGTGCGCCATATTTTACTATGAAAATAAATGCATGCAGAGTGCCATAGCGAGCGTTCGACTGAAGCATTCTGTAGTGGTTTTGAAGGCGAAATTTTAATAATGCGAATGCACCACAAGGCGCTTCTGAGATTTTCTTGCATTAAATATTTTACTGCATGGTTGCCTGTTTGGAAGTTATTTACCAACATTTTGTTCCGAAGTTGGGTTCAACTTTGAACGCCCAATAGCAGTAGAGTTTCCTCTATTTAGATATTATCATGTCTGGTTTGTATGAATAGGTAATTTTGCCCTATCTGCCTTTTCTAATTTGAATCTGTTATTATGATTATGGATTTTGCCTGGTTGTTTTCTTATTTTCCGGTAAGTTTACAAAAGGTATCTTTAGTTAAAGACGTGTACTTTGATACCTTTTAGGATGTACAGAATGCGTCATAAGTCGAGTATCAGTTTGCTACAATAATACTGTCAACAAGTATTGGACTTACGACCTAAATACGTGAATTAAAAGTACCTACCCAGTGTGATTATTATTTTCAAAGTTTTAGCTATGTCATTAGTTGGCCGAGTGGTATAAGCCGCCACCCGCTACAAAAACCGACGACGTTGGTTCGATGGGAGGTTACGTCGTTATAATGTTCAAATAGTGCTGCACTGGATTGTGAACGTTACGGTGGCGGTGTACCTTTGAGCGTCGATTGTACCTATGTAAATTACAGGAAAATAAGTAGGAAGTTTATTGCTAGTCTTTTCAAGCTCTCAACTCCAGCACAAACACAAATTTTACAAATCAGTAGATTTGTAAAATTTGTGAGTTATTCGAATCGGTGTCTCGACGATCAATAAAACTTAAAACGAAGCTCTATTTATTAAATGTCTATAAAATCCAAAGTTCAGAATTGTCGTCAAGTACTTATTGCATCGATAAATACCCAAGTCCTACTTTACAATGCTCGAAGCGTATCCCAGACCGATTCTCGTGCATTTGTACCTACACTACAAACTTAATATTTTCTCTTCAATACAAATATATTTCCCAGGGAATAAGGTTTAGAATAGTTTGAATGGATGTGAAAAGAAAATTGCATTGATAAGCGATTGGTCTAGGCACAGAAATACCCATTTCTTCAGACGATATTTCGTAGATTTAAACTCGAAAAGTTCTGAACGTTTGAAAGGAACCGGTGATGTGAAATAACATCTTAAAAGGTTCTTCAAAAATAGTTAATGGGCTATTTAAAGATCACCTTTAAAACCCTTCATAAATGTTTTTGACTACTGAGAATTGAGATTGCACTTAATAGGTAAACATTTCATGACCGAGCGAACGAAGCGTCTCTGATTAAAGTCTGGCATAAATCTTTCTGTACCTATATGCAGTAGGTACGTTGGTACGTATTTTGAAACCGATTTAGACGAATTTTTTTATGGTTTTTTTTTTTATTACGATAACTATTTTTTTAGTTAAAAGGTAGTAACTTCAGTTTAGTCTCATAAAAAAATTGCAAAAATCTATTGAAGATCTTCGGAGTGATGAGCTGAAAAGCTTGTCAAGATGCCGTTAATTTCACACTTTTAGATTTCTACTGGTAGAATCGACCTTTTAACTACTAGAAATGGATTAATGGAGCCCCTGGAACCACCTTCTCACACAAAAGCTCCTAAAATTTTGTGCTCGCGAGGTACTCTGTCCACCGAACTATTAGTTCACTTGCATAACACAACAAGATCAGAATGTCCACATACAACTACTTGAAACTTGTCCTAAATCGAATTCCACGTATCAGAAACTAGATCATAAATCCATTGTAAATAATAAACAACATTGTGTGATGATAAACATAGCATCAGGAAGCCAGCGCGGTGCAGGCAGCGGGCGGGGCAGACAAATAGCAGTAATCAAGCGACCGTCTTGCCCTGCTACCATACATACACCGTAACGGTGCAACAAAAGATTGTCTAGATTGTACCGTTGTATGAATTAAGAATCCTATTGTTTTATATACGGTATAATTTTAAGCTGGATTATTTACCGTGTATAGAATTCAGCACTAATCCCCATGACGCAATTTTTACATATTTTTTTGATTGACACTTCTCGTGTTGCTTGACTAGTACAGTCTATTTCAAAACCAGAGCAAAATTAGTTCATTGACCTTAAGTTGATTCAGTTGCCTGCGTCTGTCTTTCCTGACGTGTGCAATTTGGTGGTTTCCAAGTCGCAAGTAAATAGGTATCTTCTAGGAAAGCCTACATCTTTGACCGCATCGTCATCTACCATGGGGCAGGTGTGATAGTAGTCAAACGATGTATAATAAAACGATAGATATCGTTACATTGATCGCTTTATCGTCGTTTTACGTCGTTTTTAGGGTTCCGTACGTCAAAAGGTAAAAAAAAGAACCCTTATAAGATCATTTTCTTGTCCGTCCGTTTTTATGATATTGACATTTTATAAACGGTAATTGTAATTGGTAAAGTATAAAGAATTGAAATTTTCTCTCTGATTTTTGAATAGATTAAAAACTGCCGGAACCTTGTCATGAAAATGTTTGTCAAATTAAAAAACTTCATTAAACTAATCTAACAAAATCCAAAGGGTAAAATGATCCAAATTAACTTTTCAAAGAAAGAAGCTACGAGTATAAATAGCTTAACCAGATTCTGATTCAAGTTTCGCCTTTTCAAATAAACATAAAACGAACTCTGAAAGCCATTTATATTCACTAAATTAATGTAAACACGAGGAATTAGAGGTTCTCATTATATATTAACCAAAGGGATGTACTGTTTTACCTCCCTTTGATCGACCCTCTTCTAATCTAAGGATTAAGAAGCTCTGACGATGTCTCACTTTAGCATAATTATGCGCTTTATCAGCAAAAAAAAACAATTTGTGCCGGATCGTGTTATGCAAATGCAAGTATTATGATGCTGTACCAGTTAAATTATCTGTAATGAACACGATAGAAATTTATGCTCACTTTATGTTAGAATATTCAATGTGGAGAAAATGTTCAATATCCTACAACATATTTTATTCAACTACTGAGTGAAGGTTTGTTATCTTTTTATGTCAACAGTTACTTACTTAACTTATTTTTAGATTTTTTTATACATACTAACCTTAATGTAATACCTACTTACTTTTATTGGAACATTTTTTTGTATTTCAAGAATTTTATATACTTATTACTAGCTGTCCTAGCAAACGTGAAAGATGTTGGATTCACAGTCTTAACGAATATTGTACGAGCTACCTATCGTACATGTAATAAATAAGTATCTATAAGTATCATTTTGCATACGGGAGCACATTCTTGTCTCTCCCGGTTATTCATTTTCATTAGTAATAAATTATCATCGAACCAGAGCACACGTCTTTTTGTTATTACTCAAAACTAGGTATATTATTTAGATTACCCCTACAAATATAAACAAAAAATTTCATACAAATCGGTTCAGCCGTTTAGGTTTGTAATCCGTGTGTACATAGGTACTAACACCGCGACACGAGAATGTTATATATGTAGGGACATATACATTTACCCATATAGGGTGCGATCGCAGTCAGAATTGCAGACCCACCGTAGAGCTCCAAAACTGCTATTATTATAATGTTTTCAACTCAAGAAAGATTCTAAAGTCTTGCTCGATGATGCTCTACGGTAGGTCTCTGCAATTCTCACTCCGACCGTACCTACTAACTTACTTATTATTCTCACAAAAAACTGAATTTTCTGTGTTTCAAGAACTAAACATATCTAAGTATGAACATAAGTACGAAGCTGGATAAATTCACCAGAGCAATGTCAATTTCTTTCTCTTTCCAGAAAACCGCGAAACCAACGTCTAAACTTTAATTTAGCATCTCTTCATTTCACTTTTCAATATCAGTTTACGTGGGCAATTTCCCACAACTTTTCCCGACACCGTATTTACTCATGCATGAATGGTAGGCCGTGATTACCGCCTTGTTTCCTGTAGAGAAAGTTGCCTATGGCCCTAACCTAACATTATGTCGCGTTGCATAGGAAGACCGGACTAAACTAATGGATAACTTGATCAAGTGTAGGTATAATTAAAATCTATTTAGACTTTTTGAGACTATTTAGGGTTACAACAGTAGCTATTGGACGAACCGTCAACCGTCAAAGTGGCTTGTTTTTTATCTAAATATTTTTTTTCTGTTAGGTTTGGGTCTCTATCATCTAACTCCATCGGTCGCGGTTCTAGATTACCTCAAGTCAATCTTTTAATGTGTTAGTCATTGATAACTTGATATTATATTGCTAGTTGCTACTGACGATAGATTATATAGTTTCTTTGTCGTCTCTATGGATGAATTTCAAATTGACTTGCACCCTATTTAAAACACGAATGTATTACATTCGATATAAAATTCTTGCAATTCAGAAGGTTGAGGGTTCGATGCCCGCCTCAAACAAATATTTATGTACTACAGATATTTGCATTTGGTCTGGGTGTCTCTGTATGTAAAATATGTGTGTATTTTCGAAAGATAAGTAATCCGTTATTAGGCCATCATTACACAAGCCTAGTTGCTCAGTTTGGAACTAGATGGCGCTGTGTGCACAGTCCTACAATACTTATTTATAAATAGGTTTTATAAAATGTTGAATAAACACTTTTCAAAAACGTCCACCCATTACCTTTCAGTCGCTAAATGTCTTATTCAATTCTTTCGCTCACATAATATGTGGGTTTATAATATAAACCCATTTCTAAAATCAACGACTTTGTCTACAAAGACTTTTGACTTACTAATTTGACATTATCGTTTACCGGATCATTCCAGACTGACATAGGAAACCCCATTTCACCTTTTGTTTCGAAGCAGGGAACTGTGAACTGAGATAACGCTGTCTGCCATACACAATGTTTGGAAAATTAGTGTTGTGAGCAAGTTGTAAGGTCACATTTATGGTGTAGTTTGGGGTGAATAAATAGTCGATCACGAACTACAACCATTGGTTTTGTAAAGTCAACTCTAATTGCCTACGAACTTTTTAAAACAGACTTCCCCCTTTCCCCTAGAAAATCCTACCATAATGTTTAATTTTGAATTATTTGTTTGAGTAACAGAGAAACAAACAGGCAGACAGACATGAATTTTAAAAAGTATACAATTTCGTTGTACTTACTTATTACTTTTTCTACGTCCCGTAGACGCATTTTGTAAATTTACTTAGCAAAAAAAATTAGTAGGTACTTAAGGTACCTACTTACAGACTTTTGTTCTCTTAAAAGATAGAATATGTCAACATTTAAAAACACCTTATCTTGAAATTTTATTCTTAACAGCCACTAACTTCTTCTTCATACAGACTTTGCCTATCTTATAATAGGTTGGTACGTACCCAGAAGATTCTACCTTAAAATTAATTTTAAAAACTCGTCAACATTCTAAAATAACTAAAATCCCTTAATCTCATAAGTTAAAATGGTTAAATTTTAATAGAGCGTCATTTAAAATTAGAATGAGCGTTAAAAGCATGCTAAAAAGCTGTCAGACTAGACTAGATGCGGTAATAATCGCATTAAAATACGAGTAGCGATGTACTAGCATTATACAACGCTTTTCTGTCTCGCTTATAATGTGGTTAGTTCGTAGATATGCGTCGCTTAGTTACGTATAGTGGATTTCTTGAAAATTTATAGAACTAAGGACGAACTAGAACTGTATTATTATTAAGGTTGATGAGTGAACCGTACCTAATATAATGTGAGTAAGGTCTTTTAATTTCATTGTAGTAAGGAAAGACGGTTTTTAAACTCTTGAAAATTAAAAGGGTTAGTATCAGACGGTCTAAAACGCAAGTCGTCTTATGCGGCAACTTGTCTTAAAATCATGTTTAATTAATTTGCAACTAGTCTTCAATGTAAAGTCGTCTATAAAGCAACACGACATAAATCATGCGGACAAATTAGTACTCATTAGGCCTTTACCCAGTCGTACCCAGGGCGTATGTATAACCAAGCTAAAATGGTTGAAAAGATGAATTTCGGCCCTAACTAAGGTCGAAACATTTTTATTTATGGGTAGGTATTTCACTGACTGAATATTTACTTACCTTTTCAAAGATACTAATAAGTACACCTGCTTAGAGAAACAAATAATATTTATTTCCTTTCCTTTGTTAACGTAACTATAAAATAATTTGCCAACGATAAAATTTCAGTTTGAACGTAATTCGGTTAAAAGATCGATAAAGGATAAAGGAGAGAATGGGCCTGTATTGCCGGATGAAGTTCGGTAAGTGGCTGGAGTGTAGAACGGCCGTTATCACAAGTACCCACTCTACTCTCGATGTTACCTACACCTGATACTTTGATACTGACTCTAAGTTATTAAATTGTCTTTGGCACCTTAAAATTATTAGCAACTAAATAACTATTCGTAGGTTTTTTAGGGTTCCGTTCGAAAGGAAAAAACGGTACCCTTATAAGATCACTTTGCTGTCCGCCCGTCTGTCTGTCTGTCAAGAACCCTTTTTCTTAGCAACGCGTGGAGGTATCAAGCTGGAATTTATATCAAATACTCAGATCTACTGTCCCATTAGAGCTGTGAAAAAATCAAACTTCTAAGCCAACGCAATCAAAAGATACAGCCGTTTATGCCGCAATTTTTTTTATTCAAAATAGGCTTGCATTTGACCTCATATCACCTGATTAAAGCGACGCGATGGAGGTCCAGGATGTATCATGCTCGCCTAGAAAGAGAACAGCTGCTTGGATAACATGATGGAACGCAACGAGTCACTTAATCGTGGGTTCCCAGCTGGTCGTGAACAAATAGAAACTTTGTTACGAAAAAATTATATGCGCTAATAAGGTGAAGGAAAACATCGTGATAAAGCTCGCGGTTTAGTTAACTCTAGAGACGTATCGATTTGTTATTTCCTCTGGAAACGGTGGACTAAGCTGAGATAGGTAGGTATAGATTCAAAGCGCATAAAAATTCAAAATGGAAAAACAAAAAATATAAAACAAATCCAAAAATATTCCATTCACAAAATAATTTTCAACATAAAATCCAAATGCTCAAATAGCCATTCACGGTCCTACAGGTTCGGCGTATTCTACAGTATCAATGCCATTCACGCGGGAACTGCTGCTGGCGACTATTTCTGAACGTTCGAGTGGTAAAACGCAACAATAAAATGAACACGCCTAGATTGCAAAGTGTTCGAAACCTTTGCAGGATATTGTCAAATCCGTTTCGATTCAATAGATTGACTATTTTTTTTCTACAGTTACAAAAGCTACGATTGTTACGTTTGTTGAATTTTCATGGGAAAAATCTGTGAAAAGCGGATAAACGAATAAAATATATAGTCAGTGAAAATAGTTTGAAATATTATCAACAACTTAAATTGAAATATTTGTTCGTTCTTCGTCACATAAAAATTCATAAGTTTATGATCACATAAGATTATGAAATCTTCTCCTAAACGCATTTCGTTTGTTTAGTGTTAGAGTGTTACTAATCTATACTACTAATATTGTGGAGAGGAAAGATTTTGTGTTTAGTTTGTAAAGAATGGGCTCTAAAACTAACTAAGAAACAGTGAATCCTTGCGAGTAACATAGACTGTTATATCCCCATGTTCCCACGGAACTAGACTTTGCGGGTGAAACCGCGGCCCGCTAGGCTAGTTATTATGAAACATAATACATACCTACCTAACTCTAACGACTACCAATATTGATGACAAACCATAAACCACACGCGTTATTAATTAAAATTAATAATAAATATCAACTGCACCTGTGACGAAATTCGCATCAAACATGCGTGAATTTAGGCCTGTGTTGTCATCCCTTGCGTATATGACAAAGTTACCTGTGCAGGGGGATTTTCGACGAACTAAATATTACAATAGAGAGTTTCCAACATTGCGTAGACACTAGCGCCGCCGTCAACTGAAAGCGTAACGTGGTCAGACTCTAATGACCACTCTATGGCAATCTTTGGGGGTGATACTGATTTGTTTTATATCGTTAGGGAGACTTATGATGTCCTTTCGTCAGAATATTGATGGCGTATCAGATTTGGGCGAGATTAGATCCTCTTTTGTGGTGGGGAAATATCATAGAGGCCATATTTGATATATATGGCATACCGTTCGAGTGTTTTGTGTAATCACAGTCTGCAGTCAGGTAAACTTCTCAAATACTCGCAACACCTATGTCCTGTGTACTATGTCCCTATGTTGTTGTTTTAGTTCACCCACCTTGATATCGATGTCCAGAGTTAACTTATTTAGACGACCGATACACCTGTGTGTGCCAGATTTTGTGTAAACCGAAGAAAATGAACCTCTTATCTTATGTGAACCGCCAATTCCTTCTTAAAGCATATTATCCTTAAGTTCCTTCTATAATGATACAATCCATTTTACTTTAAACTTTTAATAAAAAAAAAAACAACATACAGACGAATTAAGAACCTCCTCCTTTTTTGAAGTCGGTTAATAAAACTGTTGGTCGTCCCCCGTCCACTGGCTACGGTGGCAACACTAATTGAGTGTCATCTCCTTTTGCCGTGGACATGGAGTTATTACAGCATTTTTTAACGTTCAACCCACGGAACGAGTTAAATTGCATTAATAAAGGAAGCGTTTATTAGTTTAGCCGGGAAGAGGATGAATTAAGTCTTCTTCAAACTTTGGTAAAAACTTGGCGAATTTGTTTAAAAAACATTGCTATGAATATTAAAAATTACAGGTCCTGGAAATTGGAGAAATACTCTGGAAATAAAATAATCTATGCTCAAAGTAAAAGCACAGTTCCTACACATACCTATACATGGGTTGGGTAGGCAATTCAATGTTAACAGTCTAATAAATATCAATTACGAAATACTAAACCAAACCCACACGTTATCTCAAATACTGAAATCAGTTGAAGTGAGTAAGTAATTGGCGAGATTGTCGGACGCACTCTAGTCGCGTACCTATCTGTAGTGGTTTTTAATTAATACCTATTCGGGAGGCGGGTGCGCTCGTGAAATAAATCTTAGTTAATGTCCCTTTAGTCTGGTCAGCGGGCCCATGTGTTGGTAACCTGCAGTTAGATGTACGGAATCGATTACTTGCTCAATGACGAATAGATGCTGCGGGTAAAGCGGGCCTTAATGAAGTAACTGAACGCGCCCGACATAACGGGTGTTCGTTCAGCTCAACGCTGCCGCCGCGATTTAGTCTAGAGCTGATTTACCGTCATATTATTGTTGTTAGAACATTGCTGGGATTCTATCACAACTCGGACTATTTAGTATTTACTGCGTGTATTATGAACATTTGAAATAGCATCGTAGTTTCTTGCTATTTGAGTTGCGTGTCTTAGTTTAAGAAACAGATGATTAATGGTAGACCATCATTCAAAAGATACAATTTATTGTTACAGAAATGCGACGTTTCTCGAGCCGCACCTGCAAGGAGTGAGGAGACGAGACAGTCGGAGCTCGGAGTCTGAGCATGATGAGCGCTCGACGGAGGACGATGAGCGGTCGTTGCTGCGCAGCTCGCCGAGGAATCGTCTCCCTCCGCCTCCACCGCCCCCAGACGACGAGCCCCCGCCGCTGAAACCCAGAGAGTTCTTCGAGAGACTGCAGCATCAAGCGATGAAGGACGCTCAAGAAAGGAAGAGACGAGAACCTGTTAAAGATTCGAATCAACTCTTCCGACCAGTGGACACGGACGGCAGTCTAGGAGACAGCCTCAGTCAGGTAAGATACAACAAACTTCCTAAACTTTTAAATCGGGAATCACGTAGTATTCGGACAGGGACTAATGAACCGTGTAGCTTTGCTATTTAGTTTTTAGTTTCCCAGACTCAATTTCGAACTTTACCTTAGTTCATACAGTTAGATATTTGCATTCCGAATTGCATTAGATACCTAAGGGACGCTACCGCGAAACATTCTCTCAGTACAGTCGATGTGAAATTTCAAATTACATTTATATTTGTAACATTCAATATTTATAGAAACTGCATTTCAGCCGTCTATTTGGAATATAATACGGTGAATATGGGGAAAATGATGTTAGTTTTATTGAAGCAATATTTTCCATTTGTCGAGTTGAAATGAAATTTGCGGTCTGTCAATACACGCTCGCTGTAAGAACGGGAGCTCCTCTTTTGATGTTTCTTTTTAATGTCGGAAATTTGCGTGCAAACAACATTGTGATTGCCTAAGTATTTTAATAAAAAAATATGAAAAATACATTTATTGTACTTAAGACAAGCGAAGAACTTGTAATATAAATTGAAACCTATACCAAATAACCTTCCATAAGCTCTTAAATTGTTATCACTACATAGTATAAAATAAAGTCGCTTTTTCTGTCCCTATTTCCCTTTGTATGCTTAAATCTTTAAAACTGCGCAACGGATTTTGATGCGGTTTTTTTTAATGGATAGAGTTATTCAAGAGGAAGGTTTATATGTATAATACATGCATAATATAGTCGTGCGAAGCCGGGACGGGTCGCTAGTAAGTCAATAATCTACAGATATATAAATCTCTACAAAGTTGCTTACCGCTGTCTGTCCCTATGTATGCTTAAATCTTTCAAACTATGCACCGGATTTTGATGCGGATTTAAAATAGATAGAGTGATTCAAGAGGAAGGTTTTGGTATATAAAACAAAACTAACCAAGCGTATGAACTCGCGGGCAACAGCTAGTGTAATATAAAAAGAAACCTATACGAAAGACTCTACCGTAACCTCTGAAATTGTTCTAAGTAAATAACCTACTTTCTTTGTTTTTCGTTCAAGTAACATGTTGTATGAATCAGATGGTTTTCCTCAAACATTACCCCAAGAAAACCTATAGGTTGCTACCTGCTACAGTGCTGCTACCATAAAAGTGTTACGGCTGAGTCACAGGCACAATATTTGCGTTCGCGACACACCGCCACCCACCTCTCATCATGAGTACACTAGAGGTGTAAAACTGCGAGTCAATTGCGGGTTTTGCTTTGTGCATACTTGAAACCCTATCCTACCAACGATTGTTCACCATCCATTGTAGTTTCATTCACCTTTGCTTTATTATAAATCATTGTTTCTTAAACGGTTTCTTTATTCAATTGTTTAGAACGAAAAATCTTATGTCAATTATTCAAAGTCTCGGTGGTATTATCTTAAACTATTTATGAACTGAATTGTACTTGTCAACAAAACCACTTGGTAGGGATAAGCGGATTTTCCAAGTATCTCTCCCATCAGTGGAGATAGGTGGAAAAATACGTTAGTAAGGACTAGTACACAAGCACGTAAAATTTAATGTATTCGTTTTCAGAGCTAATAAACATAAGTATTAAATGGACTTAGGTACTTAATAAAATCACATTAAGTTGGTACCTGCAAACTAATTCCATTTGTAGCATTAAAACATTAATAATACGACCCATTAACGGACCATAATACTGTTAAAGAAAAGGGATGATCTCACAGTGTAATATACATTTCATTACACACTTACTGGTCCATGGGAGTGACTATTAAACCACGAATTACCGGCCAACTCAAGTTAACTGCTTTTGTGGGACATAAATGACACATGCGGACCGCGGACTTAGAATTTTAACTCACACTGGGTTTACTTTAATGTATATTTTAATTATTTTTACTGGTAATTAGAGGAAAGCGAATTAGGGTTGGGGTGGTTCTGTGAAATTCGTTGCGGTTTTTAATGTTATTATTATGTTCGCGTAATGTGAAATTGAATTTTTATGTCGGGTGAAGTGCACTTTCACGAGGATAAAAGAAAACCTTTTTACTCTACAGGATTTTATGAAACACTAAGGGAGCCTGTAGTCTTTCGTAGAATCCTTTCTTAAGAAGAAAAGGTACCGGGGGCTCTCTCCATATAAACTATTACAAACGTAGTTGACTGTTTTTTCCCTGGATAATGACACTAGAGCAAATATTTTTGGTGCATAAAACTTATAACTGCCAAGACCATTTTTTTATTTTATTTTTTATATTTTTAATCTTAATTTCTATGATACCTATTTGGAAAATAAAAGTAAAACACAAAAAATAGGGACATAGTCATGGCAGTTATAGCTTTTATGGCACTGACAAAAAATATTTGTTCTAGTGTCATTATCTAGGGAGGAAACAGTCGACTACGTTTGTATGGAGAGAGCGCAGGTACCCTTTCACCTTAAGATGGAAAGGATTGCCTGGAAGAGACCTGCCCAAGACAAGATTAGTTTCCATTAGCGATAGCGCCAATCGACATATTTAATTGTATGAAATAGGCTTGAGTTGAAACTTGTCTACCGTTTTTTATCCAACACTACGTAATTTTTTGTTGCCTTATGTCAATTTCGTACAAAAAAATAATACAAAAATTCTGTCTATTGGCGATATCGATAATGGAAAGCAAACTTGTCTAAAAAGCAAGAAATCAGTGTACTGCTATGTATTTTGTTGCAAAGGGTATTATTTTAATTGCACCTAACCTACAGTACACCGTCACCGCACACTGCGCTCGGAAGTCTGTCTTTTCCCTGCAATAATTACAGCTATAATTGTCATAGAGCGATTATTAAGACGGACTCACTGTCTGACTACGTAGACATAACCGGTAGAGTTGCGGGGTGTGTGTGGAATGGACTATATAAAATATTATAGGTTTGGAATTCTAGCTCGAAGCTTTAGCTTGACGACCTTTGTGATGTGCTCGTTGACACAGAAGGTTATATGGGTTTTATTCCATATAACCTTATGACGACCCAGTTGGCACAATGGTCACCATGCCGGACTGCCAATCACAGGGTTGCGGGTTCGATTCCCGCCTCAGACATGTATTTATGCTTAGATATTTGTCTGTGGTCTGGTTGTTTCTATGTATTATAAGTGTTGGCGACGAAGATGGAAAAGGGGAACGGTCTTAGATACCTGCGTTTCGGTCGATAGACCCTGTTGGAATGTTCGCGAAAGACAGACCCTTCTTTGCATGCAGTTCTATTGATCTTTCAATTGTTTTATGTTTTTGTTTGTTAGTTTTTATAAGTAATTTTTTGTGTTTTGACCCTAATTAGAATATTCGAGAATCTGTTTTGTCATCAAAACAATAAGTGATTTGTGTGGGTCATTCTTAGTAGAAACACAATAGGATAGTTGGGTTTTATGACCTTTTTTGTAAGCTCTCGACCCTCGATCTTTCTAGAATCTAGTTGGATTAGTATAAAAGGGCCGGGGTTCGGGAGCAGAGCAAGTAGTTCCGACTGGACAGTGAAGCAGTCAACAGTTAGTTCTGACTGGATAGTGAAACAGTCAACAAGTAGTTGTAAACAAGAAGCCAAACGGACAAAGTGTCTTATTGGAAATAAAGAAATCACTGCGAATCAGGAGTCTCATTTCGACCATCCTTGAGTAAGAGGTACATAACATCTACTTCAACGACAGTGTGGTATTGCGCACCGCGAAGGCGCACGGGTCGGACGGTTAGTAGCCAGCGCACGAGTGTAAGAGAAAATACACTTGTCATCCCCCGTTCGACACATCGGCGACGACCCGGTATTATCTTTAACATCAACGTCGCTGAACTGCCGGTGGACGCGTGGTCTACTTCAAAGAGGATCGCACCTCCATCGACGACAACAGCTGGTCCTTCGAGCCGGATCTTCGCCACCACATTGTAGAAGAGGAAGATTATAGAAGATGCGAGTCACGAGGAGTCGGGAAAGGTCCAAACGTCGTGAACAGTCTGAGACTGCGGCCGCTTCTGGGGAAGAGGCGGTGGCAAGCACGTCAAGAGAGACTGAAGGTTCCAGAATCATAGACGAAATGGGAACTGGATCCACTACTACGGCAACTGGGACAACAGAAGTGGCGGCATCCGTGTCAGGTACCCAACGTCAAGAAACTGCCGAAGCATCGGACAATCCTGTCAGCGGTGAAGGGGAAACATCACGAACCGTGGTCGTGAGAGAGCATTCTCGTCCTGCATCGATACGATCGACGACATCATCGATCAGGAAACGACGAGAATATCAAGGGCGAATTGAGCTGGCACAAAAGGAGCTCGAAGTCGCACAACGGTTGGCCCAAAAAGAGCAGGAGTTGGCTTTGAAGGAAAAAGAACGACAGCAAAGAGAGCTTGCAGCTGCGCGTGAGATAGCACAGAAGGAGCTTCAAGTTGCGAAACTCCACGTAGAACTTGCGCAGTTGGACGAAGAAGACGACGAAGTAATGTCTGAAGTTGAAGCACCAGACGATCGAGAGAAGTGCACCAGGGAATGGGTTGAGACAACAGCTGGAAAGACAACAACGGTGCACCCACTTATGGCGGAAGAGTCCCCTACAAGTAACAGACTCCTTGGTGCCAGAGAAGAATCAAATTCAGCAACTGACAAACTGGCTGAAGCCATTATGAAGGCCATCGAGATAAAATCAACGCCCCAATGTACTCATCCAACGACGTCACCTGCGCCGCCAGCGCAGCCACTGCCACCACCGCCTCCGAGTTACATGTTGGAATTGCCTTATTTCGACGGGAACTCCGGTGAATGGTTGGCCTTTGAGACGGTATACGAACAAACCGCGCCTCTCTTTTCGGACATTGTGAATGTGACAAGGCTAAGGAAAGCTTTGAAGGGTACAGCACGAGAAGCTGTGAAAAGCCTCTTGTTCTCCATGTGTGCGCCAATAGAAGTTGTTGAGGCTCTTCGGCGACGATTTGGAAGACCAGATGCTATCGTGCTCGAAGAGTTAGAAAAGTTAAGGAACATACCAAAGATGAGTGACAATATGCGTGACGTCTGCGTGTTCGCTAGTTGCGTGAACAACGTTGTAGCTGCGATTCGCGGGTTGAAAAAGGTACAGTACTTGCATTCGCCAGAAACGGTCAAGATCATCGTGGAAAAAATACCAACAGTATTGAAGAGTAAATGGTTCGACTTCTTAGCTGACAATGGAGGCGACAAATCCCCGGATCTAACACTGATGAATAAATTTCTGAACAGGGAAGCAGATAGATGGGCACAACAAGCACCTTGTGAATCAGTGGCAAAGAAGGTCATCCATCAAAAACAAGCCACTCACAGTGTGTCTCATGTTCGAGTACACCGGGAGAAAAAATCGAACTGTCCACATTGCCAAGAAGATCATCGGTTAGACAACTGTCATAAGTTTCGTCAAGCCTCTAAAAAAGAACGATGGAGTATTGCGAAAAAGACACGGATGTGTTTTAAGTGTCTTCAGAGTAGACATCGGAGGCAGAACTGCAGGAAACCAGTGTGCAAGATATGCAAACGATGGCATCACGTCTTACTTCATCAAGACAAGAAAGTCATCGAGAAGAAGGCTGAAAGGAAAGAGATCACGAAAAACGGCTTACAACCGGTGAACTCAACGAGGACGAGGACGGCCGTAGCAGCATATCTGAAGATGGTTCCAGTTGAACTGTTTGGGCCAAAGGGGTCGGTCAAAGTATTGGCACTTCTGGATGAAGGTTCTACGGTCACTCTTCTGGATTCAGCCGTAGCCAAGAAGATTGGAGTGCAAGGTACAAGAGAACCTCTCACTATGGAAACAGTGGGAGGGAAAAGGATAACGACGAAAGAATCGATAAAGACCAATTTGAAAATTAAAGGTCTTTATCAGGCAAAGAAGAGAAATCTGGTTGGGGCGAGAACTATAGACAGCATAAACATATCAGCCCAGGGAGTCGATAAGAAAAACATCGAGGAATACTCCCATCTACGGCAAATGGTCGAACAGCTGTGTTACGAAGAGGAAAAGCCACGTTTGTTGATTGGTCAGGACAATTGGCAACTCATCGTCTCGAGGTCCACAAGGAGGGGAAAAAAGAATCAACCAGTCGCGTCACTGACATATTTGGGGTGGGTTCTTCACGGATCTGACGGCGGAGCTGCGAAGGTGGTCAACTTCGTAACATGTGCACATATTAGAACTTGCGAAGAAAATACGATAAACTTCGTGAGCGAAGATGTAGAGGTGCAAATTCGTCGACCTATTGTGGACGTAGAAGAAACGAGCGTGAAAAGGAAATACGATAACATGTGGACGCCAGACAACAACGAGTACAAGAAAACCCGGTCAAAGAACGACGTAGAAAGTGTTAAGGATCTTGCTCTTCAAAAAGAGACCAATGATGAGAAAACTGAGTTTGGCCACTCTAACGCCGAGGGGGGGATACACCAAACAGAGGTAGACATGCTGAAGATTGAGTCAGCTAAAGAAGAGGAGCTAATTGTTTGCGCTAAATTCTATAACGTTTCCGAGAAGGATAAGAAGGAAAATCCAACTTGGGAAAGAAATCATAGGAAGGCAAGAGCGAAGATCAAGTACACTCGAAGGAAGATCGACGAGATCAATTTGGTGCTGCTGGTTCCAGGAGAAACTAGTGGAAACAGAGTCGCCAAGACAGGAGTCGGTGCTACGCACGAGGGGGAGGATGTTGGCGACGAAGATGGAAAAGGGGAACGGTCTTAGATACCTGCGTTTCGGTCGATAGACCCTGTTGGAATGTTCGCGAAAGACAGACCCTTCTTTGCATGCAGTTCTATTGATCTTTCAATTGTTTTATGTTTTTGTTTGTTAGTTTTTATAAGTAATTTTTTGTGTTTTGACCCTAATTAGAATATTCGAGAATCTGTTTTGTCATCAAAACAATAAGTGATTTGTGTGGGTCATTCTTAGTAGAAACACAATAGGATAGTTGGGTTTTATGACCTTTTTTGTAAGCTCTCGACCCTCGATCTTTCTAGAATCTAGTTGGATTAGTATAAAAGGGCCGGGGTTCGGGAGCAGAGCAAGTAGTTCCGACTGGACAGTGAAGCAGTCAACAGTTAGTTCTGACTGGATAGTGAAACAGTCAACAAGTAGTTGTAAACAAGAAGCCAAACGGACAAAGTGTCTTATTGGAAATAAAGAAATCACTGCGAATCAGGAGTCTCATTTCGACCATCCTTGAGTAAGAGGTACATAACATCTACTTCAACGACAGTGTGGTATTGCGCACCGCGAAGGCGCACGGGTCGGACGGTTAGTAGCCAGCGCACGAGTGTAAGAGAAAATACACTTGTCATCCCCCGTTCGACACATCGGCGACGACCCGGTATTATCTTTAACATCAACGTCGCTGAACTGCCGGTGGACGCGTGGTCTACTTCAAAGAGGATCGCACCTCCATCGACGACAACAATAAGTATATATTTACAAAAGAAAAGTATATAAGTAGTATACCTATCCGTTGTCTAGCACCCATAACACAAGTCTAGTTACTTAGCTTGGGGCTAGATGGCGATGTGTAGAATGTCCTGCAATATTTATTATTATTATTATTATTCCCGCCACCGCCCGTCGAATTTGTGTCCAGATATTTGTTTCTGTAAACAAATGTTTGCTCTACTCTGGGTGTTTCTGTTTGTATATATAATTATATATTTACAAATAAAAAGTTCTTATGTAAGCATTGTCTTGCCACAATAACACAAGCCTGGCTTAGCTTGGGGGTAGATGACGCTGTGTGCAAAAATATTCCCGCAATTTATTATACACAGCCAAGATGTGTTGTCTTAAAAATGCCATGAGTTGTTTCGAGAAGAGGGTTTTGAGACCGTTCTTGCTAGACGTGGCGAGGATGGGGAAACCAACACACTCCCAGATAGGTAGATTAGGTACTGTTTTTTCAAATGGAGTAAGTATTTATATTTAGTGTTTAGTTCCGAGCCACGACCAATAAACGGAGCCTAGTGCCAGAACACAAAATGCAATGTGTGAACTAAAAACTAATATCTAAATATTAATACTTCCATTACAGATATGGAGTCTCGAAAAGTAACGCCGGATTCAATCAACTTCTGTTTATTCACTTTCAGGCTATATACATTAGTCAGGCTGTGTGTGTAGGTACTCAGAGTATGTTAGATTATACCCATTACCCACTCATGACGTGGCTTCACCCTTCACCCTCTCGTCTGGTCGCACTTTAATCGAACGCAGATTAAAAAATAACCCCATCAGTAGTTTAATTTGCATGCACTGGCATCGATTTAGTGCAACAATGGCTCGACTAATGCTCGGCCCGTTCCGCTCTACGGCTTCAGTGAAATTGTTCGGTAGATAATTATTTTTGGTGAAAATGTGGCAAAAACTGGTCATATTTTGTGTACTTACGCTCACAAAATAACAGATGCTTTCATTGTTTTATTTGTTTTTCGCACACATTCAGGGGATCTTTCTTTTTGGCGACACATAATGGTAATTGAGAAGAGTACAAGAGCTCAATTTCTTTGGAAAAATTAACGTTATTTGGGGACGGATTTGAATTCCTTTTAGCTTTGGTTTTAGATGTATATTCTATGCGAAAAAATGTCGGGTTTAATCTCATAGGTTAAATATTTGCATTGTTAAGGTGAAAGGGTACCTGCGCTCTCTCCATACAAACGTAGTCGACTGTTTCGTCCCTGGATAATGACACTTATATTTTTTTATATCACAAATATTTTTATCATTTTCTAATTATCGTAGAAATTAATATAAAAATATAAACAAAAAATAGGGACATGGTCCTATGACCATATTTTTTTACAGTTACAAGTTAATTAAAAATATTTGCTCTAGTGTCATTATTCAGGGAGAAAACAGTCGACTACGTTTGTAATAGTTTGTATCGAAAGAGCCCCCGGTACCCTTTCCTCTTAAAATCTAATCTAAACAACATAACAAATCAAAATAAAATCATGTTGTCCAATATTAAAATGTAATTATAATACTTTATCTACTGACCGTACTCACCCGGATGAGGCAGGGTGACTCGCCAGCCAGGGGCGTCTCCGGAGTATTGACTTGACATCTGACTTATGCGCTACTCTGTCCCTTTATTGAACGCGTAATTGTCTCAGGTATTTGTTAATACTTACTAATTATTGTTGTAATTAAAATTAAATTATTTTGGTGGATTGGTCGGTTGATTTTGTCACATTTAATTTATTTCTCTTGTAGTTAGGTACCGTTTACCTAAGTATTTTGTTAATTTAGAATTTATCATGTAATATTTTAAGTACTTTTATCTTTAATTTTTTTGTGAATTGATTGACATCTTACCTAAGCGCTACTCTGTCCCTTTATTGAACGCGTAATTAATTGTCTCAGGTATTTGTTAATACTTACTAATTATTGTTGAAATTAAAATTAAGTGATGTTGGTGGATTTGTCGGTTGATTTTCCCACATTTAATTTATTTCTCTTGTAGTAAGGTAACTTTTACCCATGTATTTAGTCAAATTTAGAATTCATCGTGTAATATTGTAAGTAATTTTATCTATAATTTTCTTGAGATGTATTAAAAATTTCCTTGATCGTCCTTTTTTTTAAATTTATAAGGCATTTATTGACTATTTAAAACTACTAAAGCTATTTAGTCACGCTTTGAGAAAATGTTACAAAATCATATCCTACCTCATTGAAGAAAAATAAACTAATTTTGAATCCAATTTACGTACCTAAAGGTCTGAAGTCAATGTGGGAAATGGCTATACACAGAGTTAGCTTGTCCTGTTTCTAATTTAATTAGTTTAGTAATTTACTCCTGTAATAACAACATAAATCTAACAGGTTTTTATCTCGATATTCCCACGGGATCTAGGATTTCGTGAAACCGCTACATGCAGCTAGTTTATCGCCATAATTAACAACGAACATTCCTACAGCACAAAGCTTTATTGATTTCAACCCCATATGAGTCATCTTTGCAACCCCTCGCAGCATCCCCGTCGCAGAATATTTACCCTAAAGGAATTGAACTTGGAAAACGGACTGAACTTTCGAATAACTACTACATTCGACTTTACTTAATAATAACCAGTCTAGGGAGTAGTTATGCTAGTTAAAAGTTATTTTGATAGTATAAAGCATTCATAAAAATATCCTACAGGCTGTGGTGTTTGAATTGGCTCACGTTTTGAGAGATTTTGATCTAGTTAAATATTTTTGTCATATACACTCCTATTTATTTAATTCAATTTGTTATTAGTCTACAGACATCGTGTCCAACTAAGACTCCATTCTATTTGGAGTGGGTATTGAAGCCAAATATAAAATTCAAATTAGCTTAGAATCTGACCGTGCCCGGTAGTAGGCTCCGGAAAATAAACAGGTCGTTTAATAGTACATGTGTACTCTATTATAATAAATTACCTAAAGATGTATATGACATGTCCATTAACAGGTTCAAAACTTTTATAAAGCATAGATTGTGCAGTAAGGCGTACTATCATACTTCGTCTTACCTTAATGATAAGAACCCATGGACGTGACTTTAGTTGCTCCATTTCAAATATTTGTAATATTGACCATTGTGAGCGTGATCACGTGAAAAAAAAACCCCATGAGTTTCTTGTGCCTTCTTCTCATTGGTGTACGCGTTCCGAAGGCACACATCCTAACTTAGTTTTTAAGACGATTTTATGTGGTCTATATACTTTTAAGGTATTATGCATCCAAAGAAATAATTTTTTTTGACTTTGACTTTGAAACGATAAAGTTTTTGTCTTGAATGTAGAAAAAATTTGCCCATATCTTTTTATCTTGTTGATTTAGGACCTTGATTTTTAAACACCTACTAGGAACTATAGATTTCAGTAGGTATCCGGTATGAATTTCAACTTGCTAGGTCCACCGGCTCTTTAGAAAATCGGTGGTGACATACGGAAAGACAGGGAGACAGACGGACGAGAAAGTGATCTTATAAGGATTCCTTTTTTTTTTGAGGTACGAAACCTTAAAAAGAACTTATCTACACATTATAGACACAACAAAACCTACCTAACAACAATTTTCCATGCCATAGCTTTTAGTTACAGGAAAAAAGCATTTTGTTTTTGGCTTCTACTAATGATACCACACTAAACGTGCAGAACAATTATCCCATACAACTTCTAACCCAATTACCAGTCAGTTGAGTTCTGTGACGCAGGTGCTCTTTCTCTCCCTAAAACACCACCTCAATTCGGACACTCCCATTTGTTGCCACTTAGTTCAGAACTCTAGTAAAACTGAAGTGTTACGAGAGAGCTTCGAACGGTTTATTTTCACGGCTTTTAGTGGGACCAGCTGCATTTAATATTGTGATAGCTTCTGCAGTGCCATTTTTGTGAAGTTTAGATGAGCGAGAGGTTTGAAAACACTCAAGTGATTGTAAAATCTATAGATGAAAGTATGTCTTTATTTTTGCTAAGTTTTGACAGTGTAAATTGTTTAGAACACAAACTTGTTTAGATTTTTACTTTCATAAATCATCAGTTTAGTGTTTTTATTTGGTACCGCAATAAAATAATAATAAATGTTTATTTTATTTAACATTTTTTTTTTCTCTCTTGTTTGGCCCCAGGAACTTATGCCATTTTCATTTTGTTCTTCATTTTCAGCAGGTTTTTTTTTTCTTCAGTTATGGCTTCGCACGGTTTGTGCATATAGCCAGTATCAAGTAATATTTTGCATCAAGTTATGGCCCGATTTACAGAAATCGGGCTCAAAGTGTTTCAAGATGGTCAAGTCGTCAAGTCACAGTTTGTCAAGTCAGGGGTCATAGTAAAGTGGTGGCTACTTTACTATAACCTTGTAGGAGATTTTGGAGGCAACGAGAAAAGTCCATGTTTGACACTGATTTTTACTTTCACTACACTTGTGCACTTTCACAGAACTAAATTAGATAACTTTCCACCGGAATTATACAATTTAACTCGGTTTACAACTAAGTTTCGTGTAAATAAAACTGCAGCACGACATGTTGTTGGCTCGTTCCCGCCAAAACCCTTATTTAACATTAGGAATTAAAAACCAAACTTAAACAATCTACTTGTTACAAAACTAGTATTGCTAAAATAATAAAAAATGTCAAGCGTCCCCTGCACTAAGCAAAGCTTGGTATCGCAGGGTACAAAAGCGATTTGACAATAATTATAAAGTCTCAGGATACAACCATTAGTGATATTATTACGGTTTTCAAATTGTGAACGAAAATTAATATTGTAAATTGTAAAAGGTTTGCAACGTCTTCACAACCGAGCTTCGAGAATTATTTAAAAATCCCAAACACAATCCATAAATTGTACCATAATGGTGTAATTATAGCTTTTGTTAACAAATATTTTGATTCATTCCACAATTCCACCCGTGAAACCGAAGAAAACTAATTGCAATCCAACTTTCCGCATAAATTCTGTTCAGCCTATTTGAGGTGCTAAACAGTGTGATATTTTGGAACTGTGCTTGGTGGTATGTCATTGTGAGGTAAAATTTAACACCTTAACCGTGTCGAGAGTCCTTTGTGACCGTGATTTATAACTGTTATTATTGTTACCGATAGCGATATTAATTTCGGTAGTAGAATCTCGTTTCGCTGCCACGATTGTACCACAAATTGCCGCTAAATTAATATCATCGTGTCGTTTGTTTGAAACAGGGATTAATGGTCCATTTTGGTTTGCGGCAGGACTTTCGATGTTTAATTTGAATTCGTCGTTCTGCACACGATCCGGGGCGTTCTGGATAGGATTTATGTAGACCGTCTGTGGTATTAAGTTCTTGTTAGGTACTCAAAATATTGCGGTTTTAAAATTAATTGCTAGCTTTCAGATATTTTTGGTTTCATCTTTAATAGAAGAATAGCTTTATAAAACATTCTTCTAGCAACTTTTATTTTATAAGTAAGTATTTATTTTACCATCTAAGTTTCATTTATCTGATACTTATCTAAGTGCCAAGTATAATCACGATTTAATATTATATATATTAAGATATTAAATCGTAATTATACTTAATTATACTATTAAATCGTGATTGGTATATAATCACGATTTAATATTATATATATAATATTAAATCGTAATTATACTTGGCACTACTAGATACTACTACTATACTATATACAGGGTGAATTTTTTATGTGGGCCTTCAGGGCTAGATCCTAAACTATGAGAGATAGCGAAAAATGCTGAAAGGAGTTGCGTGCCCGATTTTGACAAAAACTAAAACTGCATCATTCGATTTTTGAAAAAGTCATTACCCTAGCCGGGAATTCAACCTGTTTATTTTCCAAAATAATAATCATCCTATATTTTTATACCAATCGATAGTGTTGCTAATAGAGATAAATTCCTGGAAACAAACATAGTCTGGCAAATTAAAGGAAATAGCTCATTTTTCGGATCTTCTGTAATTTTCATACAAACATCCCTGAAAAAAATGCAGTGAGGAGGTATGGCCAATGACGCAACAAACTGCTGCACTAAAAATATGAACTGTATTTACAATTTTTATGTAAAGAACTTCATTTAGAACTTATTTTATAATATTTAGAATAATATCACTTGTCCTCTATGTCTCACACTATTGTTTTGCCAGAGACAGAAAGGTGAAAATTATAGAAAACTACAAAATTCAGCCATTTCCTTTATTTTGCCATACTATGTTTGTTTCCAGGAATTGATCACTATCAGCAACACTATCGATTGGTATAAAAATATAGGATGATTATTTTTTTGCGAAATCAACAGGTTTGATTCCCGGCTAGGGTAATGACTTTTTCAAAAATCTAATGATGCAGTTTTAGTTTTTGTCAAAATCGGGCACGCAACTCCTTTCAGCATTCTTCGCTATCTCTTATAGTTTAGGACATAGCCCTGAAGGCCCACATAAAAAAATCACCCTGTATATAATATTAAATCGTAATTATACTTGGTACTAGAAAATTAAATTAATAGTACATATGTACTATTAATTTAATTTTCTAACAGTCTACCTAAGCCAGATTAAACTGGTATTGCGATATATGAGTAGGCAGGCATACTTAGATAAGTTGATTTCTAAAGAGTCGAGCGAGACCGAGACTCTCCATCTTGTAAGACGAAGCCTTGCTGAAATAATCCGCTTATGGCATTGCTTTGTTATTTATTAACTAGACTAGTCTTTACTACACTAATTAAATTATGTTTAGGTATATTTAAAATATTTGCCTGTGTGAAATAATTGTTTATTGTGGAACTAGATTATGTATTAGGTACTTAGCGTTTGTTAGTCCCAAGTAGGTAGGTATACTTTACTTGACTATAACACATCTACTAAATTTATGTAAGCAAGAAAGGCATTGAGTTTGATGACACAAGATGGATGCTGGTCCTAGAAGACCGCTCGCGCTGGTGCGCAAAACATTAAATTTGGATTCTATTTTCTTAGTGAAGTGTATATATCAACTAAGTGTTTTTCAAAATTGCACCCATAGTTATTAGGTAGTTTTTTTTTAAATGAACACGTACCTACCTACTAAGACCCAAGATATAGTAGGTCCATTTTAAGTATCAGTTAAATATGTAGGTAGTACTTAGATATTTTTTAGTCTTACAATAAGGTATTTTTACAGAATAAAAGATATTAAATTTTAATATTTTCTTACGCAGATCGGTTTTTTTACAATATCAAGTCTATTTACATTATTAAGTAAAGATCAATTTCCTTTTACTTCTTATTTCAATCCATCCGCATTCGGATTACTTATCTACTCTCTTTTAAATTGCACAAGAGAAATCTAATGCAACGAATAATACAAACGTCTGGCGGACTTTCTAGCAATTACTCCAGTGTAATGAGAAGATTTTCTTTGCAAATTAAGTTGTAGAGCTTATTTTCCGAAATTACATTTCCATATCAATCATGAATGTTAAGACTAGTTTACGATTTAACTAATGCTTACCTACGTGATATGACAGTTTTAAATGGGCTTAGAAAGTTGGATAATTTCCCTTTGATTGACATGTTGTATCGTTAAGAATTATGACTGTTGATCTCAATATTTTCTATTTTAAAGAGAAGATGTAGGTATGTTACAAACGATTTTTTTCTTGTACCTTCCCTGCTGTATTTTTCCCCTTACCACTTCAAAGTTTCCCAAATATTTTGTAATAATTCCCGGATGAAATGTTTGATAGCAAAGGTTTGCCCCGGGCTGTTTGGAATTCATAAAAACATCAGCGGAAAATTGAAGGAAGCATAATTTTGCAAACTTATTTGGAAATATGATATTATGGAGCAGTGACCAAAGAAACTTTTACATACAGATGAAACTTGATGAGAATGTATGGGTGTAGTACGTATATTGCCGACCCTCCTTTGTGGTTAGCTGAACCGAACCTTTCTTCGCAGGACAAATCGCGTAATATTTCCAACTTGGTGAACAAAGAGTCTTTTTCTTAGAAGTAAATCGTTAGATATTTTTTCCTTTATTGCACTCGCTATTTGTTCGTAACGTTTATTTGGATCATCCTTCAGACATGGATTAGGAACCGTTTGAACGAAATTTGTGCTAAATTTCGTCGATCGTAGAGAACCCATTAAGGTAATAAGACCATTGAAATGAGGCCTATTTTTATTATATCAAAATTGTTAAGTAATGTTGGTAACGTCTACTATTAAGCTGTTTTGAATGAGGTACTACACAATTATTATTCATAATAATATTCACTTCCACCGTCATAAAGTCCATAGCGAATTTTAATCTTAATGGCTTGTGCATATTTAGGGAAACATTAAGCCATAAAAGCCATGCCGCAGACATCGAGTGGCTGAGCCCATAAGCCCTTTGCACCCATATGATACCTACGCTTTGTATTCGGGAATAACAAATATTTAGACACTTATTACGTTCCGCTGGGATGCCAGACCACCAAATTAGGGAAACGGTTGGCATTCATGACTCAATTTTATGTTTGTTTTGGCATTATAGAAAGGTTTTCTAGGGGTGTCGCTAAAAGTATGTTTAATTTTTTACACCGAGCTTTTCACGTCTTTTGAACAATTTTTTTTGTTTTAATTTTCAGAGTCGAGAAAGTTTGTCATCTGACGGGGAAGGTGCTCGAGGCGACTGCTCCTCAGTTGGTTCCTCAGGATCCAGCTCCGAAGAACAACCACCATGCGACATTGGCTTACTCGAAAGGTTGATCAGGACGCATCCTGTGTGGTTTCTACCGGGAATACAAAGGGCTGGGGCCTTCCATCTATTACAGGGGAAAGAGGAGGGGGTAAGTTAGCTTATAACAAATAATAAGACATAAACAAAAACATTATAGGCTTGTTCACCTATTCTATCATACCTACCTAGTATTCTTAGAAAAATCTGAATATTTCTCATTTGCTAAAAATATGTTTCAGAATTTCGTCGTCCGGCAGTCAAGTCAACCAGATACAATGGCAATAAGTGTCCGGCTGCCAGCAGATAAGGGTCCTTACATAGAACATTACCTTATTCAGGCTTCAGGAGGTCGGATAGGACTCGAAACCTCGCACAATCGCTTCGACAATATTCCGGAGTTGATTGCTCATTATTCTCAGTGTTGGTAAGTTACATAAAATACAAAATTTTAGACCTAAAAATGTACAGTATGCGCCATAAGTTCACTATCAGTTTCCCACAATAATACTATAAAAAAATTTCATATAGACATGACACACAAACATAAATACTTGAATTAAAAGTACTCTGTGTGATTAGTATTTTCAACACGTCAGCTATGTATTTAGTTGGCCGAGTGGTATAAACCGCCACCCGCTACACCAACCGATGTGGGTTCGATTCACAGGTTACGTTGTTATAATGTTCAAATAGTGCTGCATAGGATTGTAAACGTTACGGTGGGCAGAGACTTTTGACCGTTGATTGTACTTTCTAGTAAATAAATGTGATTTTTATATTATTTTCCAGTGACGAGTTACCAGTTCAACTTCAATTGCCTCGAGCGTTACGTGAAGCAAAGAGTCGACATCAGCTCAGTTCCTTGACTCTACTGGGTCAAGAGTTCTGGGGCTATCCTATGGCGAATCTTAAACAAAATACCAACAATGTCATGTCACCTTGCCCACTCAGCAATATCATTGTTCCGATGGCAGTGACACCTTCTGACACTGGATCTAGTCTTAGTAGTTTTAATGCCAGTAAGTATAGTAATAATTAATCTTCTTCTGCTTATAATATGTCGCTACATCCATACTAAAGGTGTTCTTATTTTAGGTACCAGAACAAATTCTCGCGAACACATTTTAAGTCCAGAAAAGGATCAAAATGTCGTGCTAAAGATGTCACCCATAGAAACATCAGGTTCTTCACCAAATCAAAGTCAGAACCTTAGCACCTTTAAAGGAAGGACGCCTCCATCACCACCAGCAAAACCCACCAGCTCGTTTGTTCGAGCTCCACGACCAACCCCACCAAATACTTTGAACCTTATGTCTAGTACGGTAAGTTTTACTTTTGATTTTGCTGATGCTTATAGGTGTTGTACCATTAATGTTAATCGCTTTACGATGTTTTTCAGGCGCATATAACACAGCCTCTCACATTTCCGTTAGCATCTCAACATTCTCCCACTCAAACGAATAGCATTAAGATGACTCCTCCTCCACCACCTCCTCGATGGGCCAAACCTCCTAAGCAATCTCTATCTCCTAAATCCGAGGCAGCCGCTTTTAGTCCGATTAACAAGCCCACACAGAATGGAAACATTACTGTCACCACCACAGTTACATTCTGTGTCAATAACACACAAATACAGAATCATCAAATCAATGAGAGCATTCAGAGCGAACGGCTGCAACTAACGCTTGCGTCTAACGCCATTAATAACAATAGTAGTGCAGAAACAGTATTCAATATTGTGGAAAACTCTAAAAACAATGACGACGCGGTTGGAGACTCTCAGGTAATATTTCAGTGAATTTGCATGGCATTTGTGAACTTTATGAATGTGTGCATGATATGGGGTGTTTGGAATGAATGTTTCTAACTTTTACAGCAGATACTCTTGATTGTATTTTATATGGCTCGTATTCTTATCAAACCCAATTCTTGTTTCCGTATAGACCATGATGCACCGAATGTCACCCGAAGGAGAGTGCATCAGTACAATGACTGCTAATTTACACGGAAGCTTCAAACGCCAAATAACTGAGCAGAATGCTGTCGAAACCGGATCACCGACTGAACAATCACAAAATACATCTGAATCTATAGATCCTATAAATAACAGCATTACCAAATCCAACAGCAGTTTTGCTCCGAATCATTTAGTTTCACCAAATGGAACTAATTCAGTTACCAGTGGTATTTTCTCACCTACCAGTCAAATAAACTCTCCAGTGTCTAATGACACTATTTCATCTAAAAGTGGAGTATTTTCGCCCTTAAGTCAGACGAATAAGAGTGAAATATTTTCTCCGGTATCTAGAAGTTCTCCGATATCAAACAAAAATGTTTTCTCTCCTACTTCAAATCAGTCGATTGTGTCTCCTATGGTAGGAAAAGATAGGGAAAAGATACTGTCTCCTAATACGAACACAATAAGCACGACACCATCCGGTAGATCGCGGAGGAGTAAACACTCCCATCGAAAGGAGTCCAGACATTACCAGGTAGGAAGGCTTTTATCTTTGATATTTATCATGAAATATTGGTATGCACTATGCATTTATCATTTCTAACAGCATGCCAAAATTATCTATCTAGTTAATAAATAATATATTTATGAAACATGGTCTTAATGAGAATAAATTTAACTGAAAGATAGACTTCTTGAAGTATCTAATAAAATCTTTTATTTTTTAGGAATCAGATATTTTAGAATCTCCAGGCGTGTATTATAGAAGTTCGTTGATGGACAAAGTATCGGATTATGAAGATATTTGGGGACCAGAGGGCAATAATTGTTCCTCGTTTAAACCATTAAAATCTGAAAATGATACGAATGTTCATAACGGGTTAATGAAGTGTAAGAAACCTGATCTTTTACCTGACACATTACGTAAGTAGTTTACTAATCATAATAAAGAATAGTCAAAATGTATGCCTTTATCTAATTGTATAAAATATCTGTTACAGCTAAATTAAGCGCGGCCAAAAGTACACAATCAATCTTAGAAAAAGAAAACATTCACATAATAAATTCAAACGAAAGTTTGAACGAAAAGAAATCAATATCAGACAATTCTCTAAAGAAAAGTTTTAACAGATCCAACGACATTATAGCGACAACTAACAGTAAAGGAGACGTTATAGCAAAAAGGCCAGACAAATTGAACATTGCTATGAACATGAATAAGAAATTGACTGAAGAAATTGAAGCTGCCTTTAAAAGTAGAGAAAATGTTAATGCCGAAAGTATGGAAACTGTTAAACTTGAAGATGATTTTCCTAAAGATAATGGCGATGACTCTGAAAAAGATAATACTGGGAGTCCTTTTTATGCTGATCCAGTAGATGCTTTGAAAGAAGTAAGTGACTGATACTGTAACTTTTTGACTGGGATTATTAATATATTTTACAAAGAATGTCACGCCATCATTTTTTTTTAATTTACAGGCTGCTTTACTTCCACCAGTGCAGAGACGAAAGTTGCTTCGAGTTGGCGTTAATCTATCAAATAGATATTCTGAACCACCGAACCAAAATCACCCTTACCACCCTTTGAGAGATATGCATAGTATTGAAGAACTTTCTCGTAAGTAGATTGATACTTGCTTTAAATTATTGTATTTTATTTTAAGTCAATTCCGTTCCACCACTGCAAGGCAAAGGCCTCCCTTTCCTCTTTCCACTGTTCACGGAGTAGTGTCAGCTGGGTCCAGTCTGCGATGCGAGTTCAACTCGTCCTGTCCATTATTTTTAAAAATCCAATTTAAATTGATTTTGTTTTATAGGTATGAAAGGTAAATTTTTTATAAAGCCTTGTTAAAAAATCATTTCTTATTTTTTTCAGCTTCATCACCAAATACATCGTCATCGGTGGATAACCTAGTTTCACTTCGAAGTAAGCCGAAAATGAAGCCAGTACAACCACCCCGTGTTACGGCGAAGCCACCAACAGGCAAGAACGAACCTTGGACCATTGATTCCAGTTGGGAGTTTATAAGTCAGTGTAACTTTGACTAAAGTAGTTGGCGCTTCGGGAATTTTTATTTTTTATTATTTTGCAAATTATTTGGTAGAAGTTGCACTTTCAAACTCCTTACTTTTTTATCACTGTTCATCTTTTTCACTTGTTCAATATTATCACTTCATGTCGCTCTAGAGCCACGTTTTTGTTTTTATTACCTACCCCAGTTTTAGGTAAGTACCTACACATTTCATAAAAAATATCATTATTTTTATCATAAGGCCTGGTCAAACCTAGGTGTGACTGAATGCATTCAGGCACACCTAGATTTAACCGAGCAGACCTGGGTCTGCTCATGCTTTGGACTTTGCCCATAACACACCTATTTAATTATTGGGTATTCAGAAAATTTTGTACATAGCTTGACCCTAAATATTTCATTTTTAATCTTATTTCAGGATCCATATTTACCCTTTTATATATCTTTGATATTTCAGATAAAAACGAAGAAGGTTCAAACAGTGAAAGTGGTACGTTTCCTTCCCTCGCGGAACAAGAGTGCCGGCTCAGTGGAGTTGACGATGGAGTCCAACATTTGACCGTACATCAAGTCGTTGCCCAGAGGTATCATCTATTTAGCTACCTTTTACTTACTTCCCAAACAAACCAAACAACCCACCCACCTTCCTGCACTAGGCACACACAAGCAAGATATTTTGTTCATCATTCCTTATTTGTACAGCAAGGGTATAGAATCTGCGTCTACGTTTATCTTTCCCGACGACGTATACAATTTGGGGGTCTTCAAATCGCAAGTGAACAGATATCTTCTAGTAAATCGTGCTACTTTTAAAACCGCATCGTAACCTTCCATCAGGCTGGTGTAATAACAGTCAAACGCTTACCTACCTATCATTTGTAAAAAATATATATAGACCTTGTTTAGGTGCGTTGATTATTAGGCCGTCAGCCAGGTTTGCCTGTTTCCGGAGGATAATTTACGTTAAAGATTTTTGCTAAAACAAGTCATATTAAAAAAGTTTTTTTATTTTTAAAAGATGCTAACTGCGCTCCGTAAGTACCGATCTCATGGGAATATCAAAATGAAAAGTAGCCTATAGCATTCCTCGATAAATGGACTATCCAAATTCGAACCAGTACTTTCTGAGATTAGCGCGTTCTAACAAACAAACATACAAACAAACAAACTCTTCAGCTTTAGCATTAGATATAGACCTTTTCTTTGGTAATTACTAATAGAAGGTAATCAACTCAACTGATTTTTTTTTATATGAATATTATAGCATGGAGTTAATGCTCGAAGTGAAATAGACGTACTTAAAATTACTTAGGGGTTAAACTTGTTACAAGTCTTTGATGCATAAAGATTATGCATAAAGGGCATAAAGCAATGTCTTATGTTGTGGGTGGCATTTGAACCCCGAGTGTAACGAGGGACTCTCGGGTCACCCGACTGCGACGCAGAAGGTTGCGGGTTCGATTCCCGCCGGGAACAAGTATTTATGCTGACCATAAATTCTTGTTTCTGGTTCTGGGTGTTTCCTATATGTATAATATGTATATATTTACAAAAAAAAAAAAAAGTATATAAGTAGTTTATCCGTTATCTGGCACCCATAACACAAGCATTAAGTTGCTTAGCTTGGGGCTGGATGGCGATGTGTAATATGTCCTGAAATATTTATATTTATATTCATCTAACTCCCGAGCGGAGCGAGGGAGTTTAAAGTTAACTCTTGAGCGAAGCGAGGGAGTTATGTAGAGTCCTAAGTGAAGCGAGGGGTTTAAGTCGTCCAAGACGAAGACATGCTTTATCCCGAGGTGCATACTCTACTTTTCATACCGTCAGTCCAATTTTTTTAATTCTTGTGGTGGCCAGTTCCCTACAAGATAAAAATCCACTTTTAAAAAAAATGGGGCAATTGCAATGAGATGGTAGCATGATGGTACATATTTGGTAGGTATTATAGGCAAAACCTATTTGCTTAGACCTAACGTAACAATCAAAATAAAAAACATTAATCGTGGCCTGTTAGATTTTTGTAGATCAATCAAATTACTTATTATAAATAAAACCTATTTGCTGAGACCTTCAAACCTACACCTACAATTCCATCTCAGCACTTATCAGAAAAACAAAACACATTCGTAACAATCAACAATTTTTACCAACGAAGGCGACCGGTGCCGGTAGTAACTATTGAGTAGGCTGTGTACCAAGGTCGTTGGTGTACGGTTAAGTTGAGGTTAATAGGGATTTAATCCGTGATTAAAGTGCTGCAGGTGTGAAAATAAGGTTTTAGTGTAGGATTTAGTCCCAGTCTGAAAATTATAGGATACCATGACGTCACTGCATACTTTTCTTTATAAAATTGTGTATTTTTTCAGATTCCCCGATTTAAGACTGAACTCAGAGCCTGTGGCGTTGCCAGAGGAAGTAAGATCTCCACCTCGAGCTTCATGTTATGACAACGTTTATGATTTAAGACCTTTATCCGAACAGGTAAACAGTAAACATTGTGTTTTCTTAGATTTTCGCTACTTGAACTCTTAAGGTGAAAGGGTACCTGCGCTCTCTCCATACAAACGTAGTCGACTGTTTCCTCCCTGGATAATGACACTAAAACAAATATTTTTGTGCCATAAAACCTATAACTGCCATGACTATGCCTCTATTTTTTGTTTTTTTTTTCATTGTATATTTATCATAGAAATTAAGATACAAAAAAATAAAAAATAAAATACAAAAAATAGGGGCATGGTCATGGCAGTTATAAGTTTTATGCACCAAAAATATTTGCTCTAGTGTTATTATCCAGGGAGAAAAAAGTCGACTACGTTTGTAATAGTTTGTATGGAGAGAGCCCCCGGTACCTTTTCCTCTTAATACACCTATTTTAACTGACTTATTCGCGTTTATGATGGTTTTTGTAAAAACCAGGCGTTTCGAAAGCTCAAGCTTACAGTTGTGACTGTGACATTAGTTTCACAAATAATTTGAATTGTTTGTTACCAAATAACTGTTTAATTAAAAATTAACCGCAGAATTGGCTGACGGTGTCTGCTTTCGAAATGTCCATTTTACAAAAAAAAGAAAAATGAAAACGCGAAGGTTTTCATCAGGGACCGAAATGGTATCTCAATAAGCGGTTTTGATCGGTATTTTTAAGTGATACTCGAACGCTTACTTTGCATTTAAGTACCACAAATAATGATATCTATAAATTGCGGTACCACTAGTTTCGGGTACCCAAAATCGTAAGCGGATACCCGAATATTAAACCCTAAAAGTGTCTTCTTGCGCGTTGCCAATTCTACGCGAAAATCCTTTCTCTCTTTTACATATGTCATTAGAAAGGGTTAAACGTAATCTCTGCCGTGCACGTGTATGTTTGTTTATTAATTGTCAATTTCATAGTCTAGGTCGTTTTTAATACAGAAATTTTAAAAATAACTATTCAGAATAATGTTTTCATCATTAAAAATTCAACTTTAAGAAACGGTAAACTATTTCTTTGTTTCTGAAAAAACTGTCAATCCTAGCAGCACCACTTTGGAATCAAATTGAAGGTGATTTTAGTATCTACAAATGTATTTCTAATAGTTTTTCCTATAGGACTATTACTTCTCCTATAGGACTAGTTTTCTCAGAAACAAAGAAATAGTTTACGGTTTCTTAAAGTTGAATTTTGTTTAATGATGAAAACATTATTCTGAATAGTTATTTTTAAAATTTCTGTATTAAAAACGACCTAGACTATGAAATTGACAATTAACTCTCAACTGGCCTACAAACCCCCGAGCGATTTTCTTTTCGGAGCAGAAAGTAGCCGTTGACTGGCCAAGTCGAAAAAAAATGGCCGCTTGAAGGGGGCAGACCCGTTTATGCATATAAATTAATTTTGGTTTGACTAATTCATAACATTGATACCTTTCTGCATTCAGAATGAAATTTCCTATTTAGATGACATAGTTTAAATATTAGTACTTGAACAAATAATGTGAGTAATTGCAGAGTGAAGTGCAAATTTGCAAAATGCACTTGCAAAAAAATTGCAAAAAAAATTCCTGAAGAAACTAATATCTCCTGCGAAATTTATGAGTTAATAATACAAAGTGAGGTGATCTAGTTACCCAGGCGTTGTTTTATCACAAAACACAACACATAAAACAAATGAAAACAATATTAATTAAGTCGAAACGCGCACTGTCCAAAACAAAAACAAACAAACATGGCCGTCAGAGGCAATTGATCGAAGTGACATTGACATTGAACGATTATAACCTTACCAAATTAAGTAGTATGGTTTTATATGCAACTCATGTACATCCCAGAATAGGTTGGCTATACTTGACCTTGACATACATTCATTCATTAGACGTAAACATCAAAATACGCCCGAAACCCCCGAGCGGTTTTGGCCAGTGTAGCGTTTCGGCCGAAAAACCGCTCGGGGGTTTGTAGGCCAGTTGAGAAGTTAATAAACAAACATATAAAACAAACATACCTGGAAAACGCTTTCAAGGGGTAGTTTTTCCTAAAAAACTAAAACACGTGCCAGATAGCAAGGATGACAACTCAGGAATAGACTACTCTCGGAGGGTCTAATAACATATTAAAAATATATATATTTTTTTCGATGTATAGCGTTTTTGTGTCCATTTTTACTGACCGAATTGAAAGAAAAGTAAGCATATTTCGAAAATTATAAGTCCTATCAACATACTTCCAAGACAATTATTATAGAGAATTTAATGAAGAACAAATTGGTCATTGACAGTTTTGATGTGGCTTTAATCGTTTTTATAATAAAATCAAAAAACTCATTAGGGTTGATACAAAACAGAGTCGAGGGGGCGTTAAAATCACTTACAACTTCTAAACTATAAGTCCGATCTACATACTTCCAAGGAGATTGTTGTAGTGAGTTTAATGAGGATCATATTGCTCATTGACAGTTTGGTTGTAGTTGGAACCGTTTTCATACAAAATGCAAAAAACTCTAATTTGGCACAAAAAGGGGGGGAAAAGGGGGGAAACAATAATTTCTCGACGTGCTTCCATATCGAAATTGAAGCACATATATGACAGCTACGTTCATGCCAAGTTTCATGCTTTCTTTACGATGGGACCATAAAACTGATTTTTGTTAGGACTGGGAGCTGCACTAGATGTAAATTGCTAGATTCAGTCGAACGAAAAAGCGACGTTGCCATTTTTACAAACATCTCAAAAATACTGTTCATGAACGGTTCATAAACCATTTATTTTTAGATACCAAAATTTTGCGATATCATTATTTTTGGGTACCGTAATTCTATTTTAAATTAAGATATCTTTGCATAGGGGTATCTGAATTTCAAGTATCCTAAAATATCGGTTTTTCGGTCCCTGGTTTTCATGACGTAAAAATAAACTGAATCTTGAACTTGTTCAAAAGCAATAAAATATCTGTTGGCTTAACTGGGATTTAAAGTGTCATTCGAATGGTTAATAATAATTTTGTTCTATAGAACATTACGTCATCGAACATCTTTCCTAAAGCAAAACCTTGAAAAAAATTACAGTTTTACGCTTGGTAGCTTTCAGCCAAAAACTAAAGTTCTAGGTAGGTAACTTTCTGTGGTTACTTTAGTTTGGAGACATTTTGTTTTTATTTAATATCTATCTATCCAATAATAAATACTGTTTGTTTTCAGGCAAGTGACGATGGAACGGTATTTTCTGAACCCTGGGACAGTTCACAATGGGACGGATTAATACCACCACCGAATGGTCAACAGCCTTATGAAAGGGTATGTTACACTCACTAGTATTTTACGTTAATATAATATGATAATATCTAATTCATTTCTCCATCTGCGACTCGGTTTGCTTTGAGGAGGTTTTTACGAGGCCCATAACCGATAATTTGACTTTCATATTTATCTATAGACTAGCTCTCCCGGCAAACGTTTGCGTTGTTTAAAAAAATGATGTTGTCGATTGTCAGACCTAACGAATATACACAAAAAATTTCATACAAATCGGTTCAGCCGTTTCGGAGGAGTTTGGTAACTAACACCGCGACACGATAATATTATAAATAGATATGAGTTCAAATATTCAGCAAGTTCGCATCCTTCCCAGTAGGTCAACCGATTTTTACTATAAAACTCGCACTTAACCTACAGTAATACAAACACTTCTCACAAGCTTGTCACTAATGGAAACACAAGTGAGTGACTTTACTACCGCGTTAGCGTTTTATGTCAAAATTGCCACTCGCACTCTGCGTTAGGCTAAGTTAACTTCTAACTTTGTAGTATAGGTTTCCAAACGCAACTATCTCCGTTATCGTAAGAAACTCGCACTCAGGTAATAAGCTTCGCATGACGTGCGCTAGGGGCGCCTCTCAACTTTCCATACAAACTTCGCGTTTACGTAAACGTGATCGTTTGCGTTTTCGATACGAGAAAACTCGCACTTGCCGTGATCAACATTTGTCTGATAAATAGAAAGAAGTGCCTTTTGCCACGCAGTGGGACAAAACGAGCTAGTAATTAAAATAGTAAAAAATGTAATAATGTTATGATTGGTAACTAAAAAGAAAAGAGCAAAAGGTCCAAAATGAAGCCAATGATGCTGCCGATGTTGTGGCGCCACGAAAAGAAGAAGCGGTAGCTTTAGCGATATTGATTTCATTGAGGTCCTCAATAATCCTTAAGCAGCAGACACAGAGACATAGTAGGTACTAGAGTCGAAATTCAAAACACTAAATACGGCTACCTGGGTGAAATTACCCACTAACCCAGACTAACCTTCCGCATGTAATTTAGTTTCTTTTGAAATGTGTTCTAAATTGGTTATCTTTGTTTTTTTAGGATGAGTCATCAGAATGGGGTTCCCCGATACCGAGGCGTGGCGGCCCGGTAGCGACGAGGGCTAAGAGCTTCAGGGATCGACTCGATCCTTTACTCGGTCAGTTTCTTTCACTTTTGTCTACACTAATATTAGAGGAAATATTTGTTTGTTTGTAACGAATAGGCTCCGAAACTACTGGACCGACTTAGATGAAAGCTGACCTGGATTAACACATAGGCTACTTTTTATCACGACATTACCACGGGATCGGGAGTTCCGCGGCTGAAATAATACATAATCTAGCGATTATTTGACACAACGATTTCTTTATGGGTAAAACTAGCAGCGCTCCGCAGTTTCACCCGCGTAACTTCCGATCCCGTAGGAATATCGGGATAAAAAGTAATCCATGTCATTCCCAATTAATCAATGTATCCTCATACAAATGTATCCTCATTCGGTTTAGTAGTTTCAGAAACTATTCAATTTAAACTAACAAACAAACTATAAAATTTCATCTTTATAATTTAGTAATAGAGTTAAGATTATCCATACCTAAGCTTAATTATAATAAGCGTAGTCGTTTTAAAGTAAACACCCTTATTAATTAACAATGTGTTTTGTCACTTTCTCACTTTGACAGATGATCTAAAAGGCTTAATAAATATTTATGAGAACGTAAACACATTAAGGTCGTTAAAGTTAGTAAATAATGTAATTAAGGTTGAATATTTATTTAAAAAAAAAACAAAGTAGATACCTAACAAGTGGTCGACGAAAATAAAAATAAAATCCTAATGAGGTATTCAGTGAATAGCATCCCTAATTAGAAGCCATTTAGTTGAAAAAAATAAACCTGAACATTAAATTAACACGTGGTAATTATTATGATACTAAGATAAGATTGTTTTGCAAGTCCTTGATAAAATCGTTATGTATTCGAGATGCTTAATGACTATCTACGATCTACGAGTAGGTACCTAAGCCTCGTGTAACGGTAAAGCACACTAATTATAAAAAGTAATATATAAAGTAAAAATAACGAATTAGAAAATTATCTATGCTAATATTATAAAGCTGAAGAATTTGTTTGTTTGAACGCGCTAATCTCAGGCACTACTGGTGCGAATTGAAAAAATATTTTTGTGTCGGATAGTCCATTTATCGAGGAAGGCTACTTTTATTTTGATCGGGATTTATACGGGTGAAACCGCGGAGCGCAGCTAGTCATAACTAAAAGCAACTAAATACTTAACAAAAATGCAACATAACATCCAAGACCCCTAACAAAAAATGGTATAGACAAACACATCTAACAAAAAATAAAAGAAACAATCTAATACAAACCAGCTGTCGGGTTTGCGAGATTTTTTGTTGCTAACCCAAATGGGGCATGCAAAGGGTAGGGTACTACTTACAAAGAGCGACTAATAATGAAATAGCAAGTTGTGATAGCCGTAGCACGAAGAAGAATAAAGTTTGAAGCGAATAAAAATGTTTCAATAGGTACACAAGAAGATATTTACAGTTATTGCAATAGAAAAATACACCTACAAATACGTAGACTGTTTGACAAACGCTTCAAACAATGCTTCATACATATATAATTTGACAAACAATTTGATCGCTTACAGGACGCTCTGCTTCACCTATCAAAAAAATAAACAGCGCTTACATTATATACCTAAATATTAATTAATTACTTTAGCATAAATAATATCCAATGTTATTATGTCATGTTTACATAATATTGCCTATTAAACCTAATAATAAATGTAAGACCTGATTAAGATTGTAAAACAATCAAGGTTTTGCTCATGATAGGGTTCAAAACAATAATATTTATATGAGAAATGACCCAGGTTCCTACTCATAATACCTAATACAATATTGTTAGTTGCTCAAATGTAACACAAAAACGATAACAACACAACTTCGATCATAAACAACACAATCAAACATTATTTAGAAATACAAACTGCTAACTTAAGAACATAAAATACAAACTGTGAATCAAGACAAATGTTTGAAATGTTAATTGCATAACAGATGTTTATATGTGAAATGATAGATTATTTTACAAATTGTGTCACTATGTGACGGAATCATGCGACCTAAATGACTAAAATAACAGATGTTCTAAAACAGCACTCTGGGAAAATTATAATTTTATTGGCAATCGTCGTTCACTATCACTTTATTATCAATTTAATTTATTTTAATAAAACTCGCACAATAGAACCGCGTCGCATAACCCTTATCTATTACTACATTAGTTGAGTAAATATAAATAATGTAATTAATTATTGTTAAGAGCAAAGGTCTGCGCGTGCCGTAAATTCGTTACTCATCCCTCATTGTCCATGCGTTTCTACTGCAGTTGCTTTCCGACTCTCGTTGGGGAAGCATCTATCTGTTCCGTGTGAATGAGAAATTATCGTTTCCGATCCTTCGTTCACGCGGGAAAAAACCGCCGGGTTATCAGTCATGAAGTGGTTCAAAAAGTTGTTCCGAGGAAAATCAGGGAAGCAGACTGAGAAGACTGCTACCGGGAAACGAGATTCTTGGCGGAATTTCGAAAATGACTCGTTTTTGGATCCAAAAAGTGGGTGTTCCTCACGGAGCGTGAATGTGTCAGTGCCGAATGAAGTGTACGTTTTGACTACAATGAACAACTTTCGTGAAGAAACTCTCGAGGAGTTTGTATGCGAGAGCAGCTGGGTTATATTGACCAAGGAGCAGTTCGAGGAACCAAAGTTTCAACAACAATTGAGTCAATCTGGCTCCTTGACGAAGCACTGCAATTTACTGTCAGAGCGAAGCCTTAACGTGCGTAGAGCAGAAATCGTGGCGAAACCACCGAATTGTTTATGTAAAGATAGAGAGACAGTACGCGAGAAACCAAAGCGAAACGTATTTCAAAGGTGCAAAGACGCAATCGTCAAAATGTGGAGACGCATGTGTAAGAGATTGAAATATTGCTGTTCCAAAAGGAAAACTGTCCCCCAAGTGGACGAAGAATCGGGTCAATCGTCTACTTATAGTTATTTATGTAGGTAGTATCGACGCTTTATTTATCTAACCTTAATAATTTTGTCCTTTAGTACTAGGACGCCAATTAATTAGGTACGCCTAAGTATTATCTATTAATAATATTTGTTGAATAAATTATTAACAAAATGATTTAATTACAATAAATTTATTTTGTCGATAGTCTAGACTGAGGATTGCTAAATTTATTATTTGATACTTTTATTTTATAGGACTATAGTTTCTTCAGTTAAATCATAGAATCAATTTACTCTACGGATGTTCTACGGCAACAAATTATGGCATAACTAGATACAAATAGACGTTTAGGTTAATTATTGCAACTCTCTCGTGAACGTTACATGTGTCTAACGTGTTACTTTGAAATACACACTATGCTTCAATATCAACATAACAATATCAAAGTATTTATAGAAACGCTTCCCTAATTTTGAATGCAATTATCTCCTATTTTTGCTTAATAACTTTGAAAACATAATCATAAGTTATTACCATGCTTTTAGATACTAATTCGTTATTAATATTACCTAACAATGTGTGTTTAATTGATGTAAAATTCGTAAGGCTTATCTATTCGTACTCAGCGCTATCCTTTTGCCACGCCCGCCGCGCAATGGCGCTATCCCTTTCCCCCGCGTGTCGCAAAATGGCCGTTTTTTAACAAAATTTGTAATTCATTAATAAAAAACTTAAATGATTGGCAAAACAGCCGGGTTGAAACCAGATTACTGTAACGATTATCTAAACAAGAAAGTTTCGTGTTGCTAGTCATTATAGTTTTTACGATATATCGTTAAAGAATTTTATAAAGCCTAGTTTAAAAAAAACCTATAGAGAAAATTTAATGCTATCATGTTTTCATACAGGGAAAAACTGCCCAAGGATCTGAAGATACATTCTAAATAAAATAATGTGTTGTAGTTGTAGCGGAAGCTACTTAATTTTTCATTTGAAAAGGGTATTTTCAGGTCATACTGGGTCTTAAGTCTGTTATTTTTGTCAGCAGCAGCCGGAAGAGTTCGGGCGCTTCGTGGTGGCCGACAAACGCGCGGCGCGGGCGCAGCTTTACGAGCGTACGCGTTACATCTCGCCCAAGACAAGAGCACAACTTTCGCGCAAAATATCGACAACTTCATCGCTTGTACACTCGATTCTAAGGATACCTGTCCACAGGTAAAATATTACACAAGCAAAAAAAAACAAGCTTTGCATTGTTTTGATAAACAAAGACCTTCTTTGTATACTACCTGCGGGTAATAAGCGCCACCTACTACTTTAATTGAAAACTAAACTACTAAAACAGGTAGTTAGATAAATATTGCAGGTAATCTGAAAAACCATTTATTTATTTTCTTGTGATTTTATCAAGTTTTTAAAATAATCTTTAGTGGTCCTTATTACCTAGGTACGGCAGTATGCATAATAATAGATTAAAAAAAACATAAATATTATTAATGAGTTTTAAAATTATCCTTATTTAAAATAGGTTTTATAAGCTTTTTCTTGTTTTCTACGTGATAATATACAATCACCTAATAATAATCAAATCATTTACGATACATCAGCATTTTTTATTATACGGATTACATTTAAATAAATATCTAAAAAAAAGGTTTCTATAATAATTTCAGGTGATGATGCGAAATATGAGGCAGTTTATGTCCGGAATGAAGAACTATCTTGTAAAACATGGAGAAAGAGAATTCGAGAAGGAGGTGGAGAAAGAAAGGCTGAAGGTAACTCATTAAATATTTAGCTTAATTACGGCAGATCCTTTTTAAATGAAACGCATTGTAAAGCAAGTATCTCAAGTTTCAAACTGATGGTTTTGATTTGACCGCAAAATTTGCTAAGACTGATTATAAAATAGCATTTTTATATATCAGAACGTTCTAAATTAACAGTTTAAGGCCCTAGTTTAGACTCGAAAATGATAAAAATCCTACTACCTACAATTGGGTTGATATAAATTTTAAATTATTCCTTGATCTTACAGTTAAAATCAACGGAGTTCCTAAACCTTGACGCGATATTGGAAGGCGTGATGCACCGGCTAGTTGTCCGGCCATTACGAGCGCGACTGTACACACTGCTTGCAACATGGCATTCATCTGACGTGAGAAGGTTACACGCTGCGATTGAGAAGGCCCATCATGCAACACCTTTACAGCTTGGGATTAAGGTTCGTATCTATTTCTAATATGTGCTATGTTAACTAAAAGATCACAATCAGCAGAATTAAATCCTGCGTTGTGACATCGCCACAAGATTGGATTAAGTCGATTGATGTTAATAAAATAAATCCATATCTTGGTTTTTACTTGGTTAAAAGATCACACTCAGCAGGATTAAAGTCTGCGTTGTGATATCGCCACAAGATTGAATTATTTTGATTGAAGTATTGATGTTCATAAAATATATATTTAACTAGGTTTTTTTTAATTGTTACAGGAATCAACGAAAGTACCATCAGCTGCAGTGTTGGCTGTGATATCGAAGCATTTCCTGAAGATGCAAGAAGCTGATTCACCTTTGGATAAATTGGAAAATCTCTTAGCAGCTATTTCTGTTATGTTTAACGCTGTAAGTTGAGTTACAAGTTTTTTCGCCTATATCGAAGATTTTTGTTTAAAAAATTATTTATTATTTATTTTAATTTCAGATCCGAGGTGAATGCAGTCTCGGAGCTGATGACTTACTCCCAGTGTTGGCTTGGACAGTAGCCCGATGTCGGCTCGTATGTGCCGAGTTAGAAGCGGAGTTGATGGCTGGTCTTCTGCCGGCCGCACTACTGGCCGGCGAGGGGGGATATTACCTGACTGCCTTATTCTCAGCTGTGGCAGTGCTCAAACGACTCGCGCCTGAAAATGGACCTGATAATGCCATCGCGGTAAGTTACGAAAGCATCAGTAAGTCAGTGATATGTGATCAAAATGAACATTACATTTAGTCAAATGCAAGACAAGTGTGATTGCGACGTTTTAGCAGTGAAGCGTATGAGCCTCCTTGGGAATGCCAAACAGGAGGAATATAGGTTTCTTTATCTTGTGGGATCACCGCGTTAATCGATCACTTATTCAAAGAGTAAGAAACATTAAGGTAGGAGTAAACACAAAAGATGGAAGTGGAAGTGTTGCTGGCTCTGTCAGCCCCCGAAATAAGATATGACAAGTGCAATGTCGAACAGTATGTGGACTCGGAAAGCAGCAAAATGTAACAAAAATGTGCAAAATCTTGTCTGATTCTTGTCTGCTTTGGAAGGTGACTGCTATTCGGTTAAAACCAATACTTCTTTCAAAATAAAACGGTATTTCATGATTTCCTGTTTGTCTGCAGCAATGGCGTCGTGGATCAATGGAGTCGCGAGGCGAGCAATGCCCGGTGGCCGTCGTCCGTGTGGTGTTACCAGACGAATGTCGCGGTTCTATCCGTCGCGTGCCGGTGCCGTGCCGGCCGGGAGCGAGGGCGAGGGACCTGTGCCGTGCGCTTGCGCATGCAGCCGCCATTACCAACCCACAAGACTATGCGCTGTTTGCTCTGCATGATGGACATGGTGAGAAATATTTCAGATAGTTTCATAATTATCCGACTACGGCGAAGCCAAAAGGGTTAAGCCAAAAGGGTAGGGTTATGTTTTTTATTGATTGGAGAGGATACTACCTGAAGGTGGCTGTTTAAAATGGTGACGTTAATATCATCAGCTCATCATTTTACTCCAAAAAAGCACTAAAGTTATATATTATTCAAACTCAAAAATAGTTTATTAAAAAGTGTATTGTTAAAAAATCTTCGCTTTTCATCAGGTGTGATAAAAATTATTAGAATAAATCGGTGATATCGATATAATATAAAATTCTCGTGTCGCGGTGTTAGTTGCCATACTCCATCTAAACGGCTGAACCGATTTGTATGAAATTTTTTGTGTGTATTTGTTAGGTCTGAGAATCGAACACTATTCAATATTTTTTCCTATATTTTTCTTTAAAATAAATTTTATATGGCAAAACAACGTTTGCAAAGACAGCTAGTAATTCATATAAATCGTGTCCTCTAAAATATTTACCGTCAACAACTACAATTTTACCTATTAAGAGGAAAGGGTACCGGGGGCTCTCTCCATACAAACTATTACAAACGTAGTCGACTGTTTTCTCCCTGGATAATGACACTAGAGCAAATATTTTTGGTGCATAAAACTTATAACAGCCATGACCATGCCCCTATTTTTTGTACGTTTGTATGGAGCGAGCGCAGGTACCCTTTCACCTTAAATGCACCTCTTATCGTTTATCCCCGTGTCCCTAACGTATTTCACAAGTTCCGGGTTTATATTTACCCCGACATCATTAAAAGGACAAATATTTCGATATGCCAGCCTTATCTATTGTATTTTAACCGCGTGATATTTTATATCAATATTTTCACATGAACTAAAATATGCCACTTGCTATGGAATTTCCTTTGTAAGCAACGCAAATCGAGTGTAAATAAACAAACGACACGGTAATCGTCTAGTTTTATCAGCTAAAGTTTAGGTGCTTAAAATTCCAATCTTTTATCTTGGTAGCTGTTGTTAGTTCACAATGGTTCCTTTTATGATTGTTTCAACTGTAAATGTGCACAAGACAATACACGTCATGTTTGAACTAAATTCCTTTATTTTGTCTCTAAGCTCGTAATCATTAGTCAATGGGTACAATGACTAACAGTGGGTACAATGACTTGTCAAGTTTAGGAGCTTAAAATTCCAATCTATTTAAGAGCTTCTTTATGAGCATTGTTTCCACATGTAACACTGATTAGTGGTCTTTGGTTAAGATTTCAATTGATATTTATATATTTGTTTTCTTTACAGAAACAATGTTAAATGAAAACGACTGCCCCCAAGAAGTAATGTCCGAGAAAAGTGGAAAGAACTTCACACTGGCCTACAGAAGAATAGATGCCAAAATAGCATGGCCTCAACAGGCCTTATTATCTTACCCCTAAGCCTCATAATCGCATAACAAGCGACCTTTCAACTTCTCAGTATGATTGAGTATTACTGACTTTTAACAAAAAGCTATATTTTTATCACAATAACAATAATGTAAAGTGATATTTTATACTATACTTACTTGTAACCGTTTTCTAAGCTATAGTTTCCATTAGCTTAACTTTTAAGCAGTATTTTAATAATTGCTAATGAATTTCAAGCGTAATGTAGCTTTTTTACTCAACTTTTAGTAACTTTTATAATGAAATACGGTTTTACTTGCGTAAGTCCTAATAAAAATATCTAAAGTCCTTCAATACATTATGGACTATTCTTGCATTCATCTGCATCGATCGAACTGTTTGATCGTAAACAACAAACAAACAAACTTATGCATTTATAATATTAGGTTGGAATATACTCGTAGTCTGATTGTGACTGATATTTGTGGGAGTTCTCTTTGTACTTTTTGTATGGCGAGTGTCTGCGTGTCTTTAGTAAGTACCTTTGCTAAAAATCTAACGTTTAATGTTAAATGTAATTTCGCTTGGTCTATTGGAGATTTAATTTAGATTTGTTACATCCGTAAGTTTTCTAATAGCTAGGATATAGGTATATGTGACATTTGTTCATTTTAAAAAAACGTAAATAAACTTTTTTAAAAGATTTTACATTTTATACCTAAATCACAAACATCACAAAGCCGAAATTTTTAAATTTATTCGACATTTAAATTGGTTTGAGAATCTACTTGTTCTTGTATATGGTCCCGGGTCCTTTTTGCATAGCAGTAGGAGTAGCCTTGCCCAGCAGCTATACTTCCCTTTCAGCTTAGTCGACCATGTACAGAAAAAAGACTTGTCTTTACCTCTGGAGCCAACTAAGCTGCAGGTTTCATCACGATGTTCTTCTTTACCGTAAGAGCAATATCATTTAGCGCACATAAATTTTGCCTAAGAAAAATTCAATGCTAGATTTGAACTCATGACTTTCGGAATTTATGTCGAAATATCTACCGCTCGTCTAACACCGCTCTACTCATTATTTATTGTATTTTTGGCAAATTCTTTTCTAAATCTCCAATAGGCCATTATTAGGTTTTAAAACAGTCTTCTAAAGATGCCTATTTCGTTTCTTGTACGTTTATATTTTAGTTCCTACGTCTCAAAAACGTACAATGAAATAAACTACCAAATTTTATATTATTACATTTAGATAAGTATTCCTTTTAATGTAGTGCTAATTATTATTAAAAATTTTAAACTATCGGTACAGTAACACTTACTTTTTAATTTTTTTATAAACTGTGATGTATTTTGTATTAGTAATACTGTAAGATTTGTATTCATTTTGTATATTTGTAGAAGCGTTTTTTAATATAATTTATTTATGTTTAATATTAAGTAGTTATTAACTCAAGTAACGAATGGAGAAAATTTCAGAAAAATCCTTTTTAATTTTTACTTTTCTCATAGTTTTCGAAACTGGAAATATTCAATTTTGCTTTTTTATATTAATTGTTACCAAAAAGTTTGTGCTACTAAAGGCAAACTAAGTAACTTAGCTAACTTACATACATAATAACGATCAAACTTAACTCATGGTTTAAGTTAAATCGAAAAATAATTAGTTGTTAAGCGTGCAGTTTGAGAGGCGAGAATCTGAAATTTTCTAGTGTAAATGATCGTTTATTATATTTATTGCATTATCGTACGTATTAAAGTTAGTTGTGTATCGCGTATTCATATGTTTTTATAACATTTTCAGTCATTTGTGAGAAATTAAAGAATTTTTACCAAACTAAAAACTTGTTTTGAGTTTATCCTAGTACCTTTGCTTCATTACATAATATAAAACAAAGCAGCTTCCCACTGTCTGTCCCTATTTATGCTTAGATCTTTAATCTACGCAACTGAACTTGATGCGGTTTTTTAAAATAGATAGAGTGATTCAAGAGTAAGGTTTAAGTATATAAAACAAAATTACACGCATATAAATTTAAGAAAAAAACTCGTTTGAGTAAGCTTTCTTAAATTAAAATTATAATTTTTATTTTTGAAAACTTTTACAAAATCTTTAAGAAATTAATTTTTAAACTATTATAAGACAATTGACCCATTCAACGGGTCTTTGTGGTTAGTAAGTTATGAAATCGACATGGTAACTAAGTTAAATTAACCTTTCTACTTTATTGATTTAACTTGAAACTTAGTTACAAACAAGTTAAAAAAACAAAACTATAAGTCGTCGTTCTGTTTATTCATGGCAAGTAGTTATCTATAAGAGTAAAATATTAAAGACTTTCAAGAGCATTTAAAACCATAACCTATCTACTTAAAATGCAAGCAAAATATCCGAATAAACAAGATCAACGCGTATGGGACCCAGTCCATATTTCCTATCCAATACGAAAGTTCCCAAATACAGACGAGTCAAGAGAAACGACTGCTAGGAGCTGGAAACCACCACCTGAAACACTGAAGGATTTGGTAAGAAATTCAGCACTTGACTCATGCATTCATTACCCACCGCACTACCAGTCGACACTACCGGTAGTGTCGTAGGGAAAAATCCCTTCTACACTACTCGCCAGTAGTGTTAACATCTCCGTGCATAATATACCAAGCTCAACCATTTGCTCTTTAAAATATTCATTGGTCTATAAAAAGTACTAGGCAATCAGAAGTCAGTAGAAGGTATAAAATCACATTTATAACGCTATCTCTCTCTTTCTTCAACTGCTCTCTTTCCGTTACGGTGTAAATTGTTTGATAGTAATTTTGGTCTTTAAGTACTAGGCAATCAGAAGTCAGTAAAAGGTATAAAATCACATTTATAACGCTATCTCTCTCTTTCTTCAACTGCTCTCTTTCCCTTACGGTGTAAATTGTTTGATAGTAATTTGGTCTTTAAGTACCAGGCAATCAGAACTCAGTAGAGGGTATCCTACAAAAAAACTGTCAGATATCTAATGTGAAATCATGCTCGAGTTAATTGAATTATTTTTCCAGTTTTATTAGGGTTCCGTACCTAAAGGGTAAAAATGGGACCCTATTACTAAGACTTCGCTGTCCGTCCGTCCGTCCGTCTGTCACCGGGCTGTATCTCATGAACCATGATAGCTAGAAAGTTGAAATTTTCACAGATGATGTATTTTAAATGTTGCCGTTATAACAACAAGTATACTAAAACAGAATAAGTAAATATTTTTAGTTTTTAAGAATTTTAGATTATTATCATGTTTACTATTCTCTAAGCAATATTTTTTTGTGAATAGGTATACTCCCAAAAGGGCAGGCAAGACTTTTATTTTCAATTCCTTCATGGCCATCACATACTTTTTGAGGAGAATAGTACAGCTCCCAGTACTAACAAAAATCAGTTTTATGGTCCCATCCTGAAGAAAGCATGAAACTTGGCATGAATGTAGCTGATACTCATTAAATTCACTACAACAATCACCTTTCAAATCTAGTTGTAAAGTTACTAGGTTCATTAGATATTGATAATTTAATATGTTATTGTACTTAATACAATATAATGATGTGTTAAATTCATAAATATAGCAGGCCATTCCACACATCGTCATCTAGCCCCAAGCTAAGTAACAAGTAACTAGCTATGGGTGCTAGACAACTGATACGAGTATACTACATATATACTTTTCTTTTGCAAATAAACAGAGTAAAGTCACTATCACTTCACTATCACTCCACTATCACTTCACTATCACTTCACTATCACTTCACTATCACTTCACTATCACTTCACTATCACTTCACTATCACTTTACTATCACTTCACTATCACTTCACTATCACTTCACTATCACTTCACTATCACTTCACTATCTTTAAAACTACGCAACGGATTTTGATGCGGTTTTTTTTAATACATAGAGTGATTCAAGAAGAAGGTTTATACATGCATAATATAGCCGTGCGAAGCCGGGGCGGGTCGCTAGTATACGGATAAAGGATACTGTGCCGGTTAGGAAAAATTAAAGTTAAGTTCTATGAAAGTCTCTCGGTTTCCGAGATATCCGCCAAAAAAAAAAAAAAAAATTACTCCTTTCTCTATCTTTTTTGATGCCAAAACTGCAAATGAAGGAACTATTCCAAACTGTTTTCTCAGTTGTTGTTGTTGGCTCTGTTGGCTCACTTTAATAGGAATTAATTTGGTATTGAATGCTGGCAATACCCACGTATTATACCTTTTCAGAATCTTAATGAAAAAGGCAACTTTTTTATTTGGCACCAGGGCGATCATACATTTTTTTACACCGTGAAAGGGTAAATTAAATTAAATTAAATATATTTATTTACTCAAGTTACAGAGACTCATATTATTAGTAAAATACTTATTCCTATGTTAGTAATTAAAATAAAATAAAATAAAAAAGAAACATAAAAATTAGAAATTAAAGAAACATAAAAATTAAAAACATCGATACCATGCCATTTTCAACTTCTACGCCATGAGCAGTGGCACAACAGCGGTTTATAAAGCGGTAAAGTTTAGTTAAAAAAATTAAAAAAACATGAAGTTAGAGTAAAACTCAGCGGTCTCAGCGGGTCTTAGCGTAAAAAAAATTTCAATGTGTCATAAAAAATATTGTTTGCATTAAGATAGCACATTTATTCTGATAAACAATAGTATTCAAAAACAGATTGGAATAATTCCTTCATTTGCAGTTTTGGCATCAAAAAACATAGAGAACGGTGTGAAATTTTTAAACAATAAATAAAATAAAAAATGTTACTTATAGCTAATGTTTATTTTTAATCGAATCAACCTTGTTTTCAGAGACAGCCAGTAGATCAGCTAAAAGATTACCTCCGTGACTACAATGTGACTAAACAATTAACAAGATCTCAATCTACTGAAGATTATGGATTCAAACTGCCAGATACGAAAAGACATAACAAACATACATCTTGTACTGAAAATTTGTATATTAATAATCCACCTAGAAGAGTAAGTTATTTAGTAAATTTTTCTATCAGGCATATAAAAGAGAAAAAGATATAATATCATGAAATCTCTGAAACTTCAACATCTATAAGTCTGAAACTTCGGAGTTCAGACACAATCGCGCATAATAAAGGATTATAAGAAAGACTCATAAAGAGGTAAAAAACCTTAGGCTGCGAACCCTCGGCGGGACCCAATTAATTCTTTGTTAAATTCTGGATGAGAAATCAGGGGTAATAAAATGGTTAGTATACCAAACAAATAAATGATACTGTGCCTGAATGATATTCAGGCATTTGATCCAACAGCTAGGACTTGGATCGATGACGTTTTATTACTTACCTAGTCCTATTTATTTCAATTTAGTTCCACTTTCTGTCGTACGTATGGCATGAGCATTAGCCAGCCAGTTTATTAGATGTTATAACAAATGCTTGAATATCATTCAGACCGCTAGTTGAATGGCTTTTGTTTAGTAAAGAGGTTAAGGCTATTGATTAATAAATAAATAAATAAATATTGCAGGACATTCCACACATCGCCATCTACCTAAATAACTAGATTTGTGTTATGGGTGCTAGACAACGGATATACTACTTATATACTTTTCTTTTGTAAATATATACTTATAATACATAGAAACAACCAGACCTCAGAGAAATATCTGTGCATAAATACTTGTCTGAGGCGAGAATCGAACCCGCAACCCTGTGTTGGCAGTCCGGCGTGGTAACCATTGTGCCAACTGGGTCGTCATTACCATTGTGCCAACTGGGTCGTCAACGGATTGAACGGCTAATTAAGCTAGTTGGCTGCGATTTGTTCGGTAATAATATACCAGACAATAAATAATAAGTTCCTTAAGAATAAATAAATCTTTTTTGATGCAGTTAGCAGATAGAGTACCACAATGCTCAGCACACGGGACTACAGAAATGAGAGGATCTTACAAATATCCAGGAGTTCCAGCAAGATTGGTCACGCAAAAGGAACAGTTCAAACATCTTAGTTGGATGAATCCGGTTAGTTTGATACATCATTTGAAGCTAAATTATAGAATTACAGATCCTTGGCGCACCCCAGTTCAAAACAAAGGTGATAAAGGACAAGAGTAGTACCAGACCAGACTAGAATACCAAATTTGTCGTCATGCACTTGGCAAAATCTGGGTAAATCTAGTTATTGGCATCAGATATGATTGGCAATTCCACTGCCACCTATAAAAACCTTACAACCAAATAAGACCTTTTTGTAAGGCGTATTTGGTGGTATGTAAGGGAAGATCTTCCACCGGGCAGGTGTTATACCCGGTAGGCCGCGGCCCAACGATGTTTCGTTGTAACTTGTATTATGAGATTATCTTCAGAAAAACTTCGCTTGCGCGATCTAGGATCTACGATCGGCTTAGTGGCGCCATCTATTGGTCACCTTGACCAACTTCCAGGTTGTGAGAACCCATAGCGGCAAACGTATATTGTATGCACAGTGTGGTGAACTTTTCTGACTATTTTAAGCATTATCATCGACTCATGTAGGTACGGTCACCTGCATATTGCAGACCCACCGTAGAGCTCCAAAACGGCTGTAATTTTTCCAATAATAGTAATTTTAGAACTCTACCGAGGGCTGCAATTATGCAGGCGACTGTACCTACACAGTTTGACAATAAATGAATTCTTTTTATTATTCTTAGCTCCCAGAACCAAGTTGGCATGATCCGGTTGAGCCTCTAGACACGACACACGACGGTTTTGAGAAGTACCTAGACCCATACCTGACGACCAGCCGTCTGCACCATCGACCTTACACTGCAGAACAGTTAGAAAAGCCGTCTAATACTAAAGATGTGGTGACTTATTATACCTATGCCGATGTTCCTTGGGTAAGTGATATAAAACATTAAAGATAGATTGGTTGTAATGTCTACTAATAGACAAAATAGGTAGGTACAATCGGCGCTAAAAAGTCCACTGGTAGCGTAAAGTTTACAATCCTGTGCAGCACTATTTGAAACACTCTGTGCACTGTAACTACAGTGTAACTAATCTGTGGATCGAACGAATCCAAGTTGGTTGGTGGAGCGGGTGACATATACCACTCGGCCAACTAAAGACATACCTAGCTAATATTTTGAAAATAATAATTACACTGAGCACTTTTAATTCAAGTATTTATGTGTTTGTGTAACGTCTATTAGAAGAGTATCGTAAGTTCAATACGGGTTCACAGTATCATAGTAGCGCACTGATAGTACTGATGACGTACACACATCAATTATTTATTTTCAGCCGTGGGGCCCAAAATCGCAAATAGGAGATTGGCGGTTGCCGTTAAGTAGACCAAAATCAATGTATGATAGAGTAAAGTTCAAAGAAGACTACAGAGAAATAAGGACGCATAATAAATTAAGATGGGTGCCTGGGTAAGACTTAATCAATATCTAAAAACCAACTTCTTTATTCAAACACTCTTCCCATTTTAATCAAAGTATTTCTAATAACTACAGTATTGGACAACACCCTTCTGAATAGCCCCTTTTTTGAATTACCTTAACTAAAAGAAAGCAGCTGGACAAAGACCGTCCAAAAACGTCCTGGCTGTTTCATGCTATCAAATAACAATTGATTTAAAATCTATAGTTTGCAATCGCCATAGCACCTTTGTATGTGGTACTTGCAGAGACCATTTATTCTATTAATCTGAGGTAGAGAAAGTGTAGGTGCATTTGATTTTTTCGCTTTCAGAACATTAAGCCACCGCCACCAGTGGCTATGGTCGCAGAGCCTTAGTAATATTTATGCTTCCAAAACATTTGGTTATATTTATGCTTCCCGAACATTTAGTAATTATTATGCTTCCAGAACATTTAGAACAGAATCAAGAGACAATTACGTCCAACAAACATCAAGACCGGAATCTCAAATTCACAATCACGAAGAAGAAGTCAGAGTATTCTATGGGAACATGCTTGCCCAGCTCAAAACAAACGACCACCTAGAACATTCGACCTTCCAAAGGTATGTTCCAGAAAGTTCTCATATTGGTTCTGGGAAACCTCTGTGTTCAGTGCTGAATCAGTACCGGGAGAAAAATAAAAGGTTAGAGAAAAAGAGTAGGAAATTGTAAATTGAAGTCAGCAAATAAAGTGCGGTCGGCTGCATAATTACAAACCCACCGTTGAACTCCAAAACGGCTATAACCACAGACATGAATATAGCTAGATAACGTAAGCTCATGAGTAAATAATACAACACGTAAGTATCACAATTTGTATTAAAACCAAGCGTGCCGACTTTTTAACACCTACTGTAACGTCACAGTTGAAATTTAGTGATGAGAAATCTAAAGCGATTCCTATAAAAATTATAAATCGATTAATATGAATGATATCGATATTGTGATGTCGATTTTCTAACAGACGAATGATATAGACAGACGAATGATATATTTGAATGGGAGAGTTTCGAGGAGTTGCCAGTACACATACCTACTAGATGGCGTTTAATGGGTCATACTCAGAAAAAATTTACATTTTGCTATTTATCTTGTCCCACAACTTAATTATTAAATAAAAATCTAATAATTAGAAAATACACAATTTTTGTTCTTTTCTATGAAGATTAACATATTAATACGATGGTTTCCACATCATTTTAGTTAAAAAATATTAAATATAGATTTTGCAGAGAGTTTAAAAAATGTTCCTGCCTTTGGGTACTCGTAATTTTTGGGCTATTGCAGTTAATTATCACGCAATGAGGCATTTTTTTTAGTTTTGGCGGCCGTCCGGCTGCAATAACCAACGCGTGAGGACTAAAGTTAGCGGCGACCAACCTTGTCGCTTGGTCGGGGTTCGGACACGCGAAGTACATACATTTGCGTTATCTAGCTATATCCATGTCTGTGGCTATAACGATAAAGGTATCATAGGTTATAACCATAAAGGTATCATAGACGTTATATTATGTGTAAAAGATGTTTCTTATGTAGGTAGATATACTTAAGAATATCTATAAAATAAGACTTCAACCATTGTAACTCTATGTAAGCATTTTGTAAAAGAAAATAAACGCATTTATCATTAATCTCCATCATTTTTTATTTTTTTTCTTATGGCGGATGGCGGATGCAAGAAACCACCCATATTCACAGTCAACTCTATGAGATTGCATAGTGCGCGCGAACGCATAGAGCCGAAAGAGGAGAGCAGCACAAGTTATGTACTATTTGCTCCCTTTTGATGCTGTCAAAACCTCAGGTCAAAACAATGAGATTTTATTAACCATAAAAAATCCTAGGTTTTTTAATAAAACAAAAACAAACCCAATCAACCTTCTTCCTATGTTTGAAAGTAAAATCCATAGAGCTTCGAACATATTATTTTTCCCGTAAGGAGTTTCTAAGGTGTTTTTCAGTATTTGTGTCATAGACATGTACTATTTATTTACTTATTTTTAGCTTATCTCTGGTATTTGTGTAAATCAAGTGCATAGATTATTACTAATAAACGAATATCAAGTGAAATATAAAAAAACCCAAAATGAATCGAACTAAATGGAAATAGTTTATTTTCTCGTAATTCTCACAGTAATATCCTATGGATTATACCTCATAAAACCGTACTGGATTTTAATATTGACTGCTGCTATAATTTATGGTTTATACACTCAAATAAGCATGATATTTTAATGCTGCTGGTGAGTTCATAGTCATATTGATTCGTTCGGGAATAAAGGTAGAAAATGTCTAGAAATAGTAGGAAGCACATTCGTTTGAGATAAAGTCGAAAATGGTAAATACTTACATTGCCAGTAGAGTCACCATAATTAAATATTTATCGACTACTAGAAGCAAACTTCGGTTTTAACCGCGTAAATCTCAATCCCTTGTGATTCTTTATTTATTTATTATTTATCTATTAAAAAAAACCGCATCAAAATCCGTTGCGTAGTTTTAAAGATTTAAGCATGCAAAGGGATAAAGCCGCCCATTTGTGCAACTTCCATATCCTAGCTATTATTTACTTTGTGTACCTATATCGTGTTCTGTTTCTTCTTGTGTTGTACGAATAAAGTTGTCTATCTATCTATATTAAAAAAATTGTTAGGATCTTATCAAATAACATTCCATTCACTATATACATTCCTAATGTGGTTAGTTACTAAGTATAATCAATCAAAATACTTAATACTCACTCCGTCCGTATCTATCCACAGGTTATACCTATAGGTACCTACTACTACATACCTATCACGATTTATACAAAATGATCAATACTGCACACTTAACCTCACCATCTCGACATGCTAACACATGAGTGTTTAACAAATTTTCGAAGTTAATTTACTGTGAATTTATTTACTATGATGAAGATTTTGTTGGTGTCCTTTATGATGCTGTATGGAGCAATGAGCATCAAATTTTCAAATAAGGTAGGTACCCATTTATTTATTTAAAATGGATACTTATATACCTACTTCATTATATTTAATGTGAATTAATTATTGTAAAGGAGCATTAACCTTTTTAAATATTCGAACTCCTGACTAACTGGTATATAAAAGCAGAGCTCAAACAAACGGCCGAACCGAGCTAGAATTTGGCATACATATAGCTAAATTATGACGTAGGTACTTATCCGTTAAGAAAGGTTTTTGTAAAATTCAACAGGACGAAGTCGCGGATGAAAGCAAGTCTTACACAAAAAAGTTTCATGAGATAGAGACAAAGTAGATAGACCTACTTGGATATTAAATATTATATCGCTAGCAGGTTTCACCGGGGAGTTTTTTCCGCTCCCGTAATACTGGTTTAAAAACTATTTTATTCTACAGGGTGAACGTTTTTACGTGGCGCTTCAGGGCTATATTCTAAACTATAACCGAAAAATGCTGAAAAGACTAAAATTGCATCATTTGATTTTTGAAAAAGTCACTACCCTAGCCAGGAACTGAACCTGTTGATTTAGGATAACCCTTCCTTTTGGCTTCGCCGTAGTCGGGTAAAAAAAAATCATATACCGATCGATAGTGTTGCTGATAGAGATCAATTCTTGGAAATAAACATAGTATGGTAAATCAAAGGAAATAGCTAACTTTTGTAGTCTTCTGTAATTTTCATACGACTTACAATCCCTGAAAAAATGTAATGAGAAAGTATGGCTAATGACGTAACAAACTGCTGCACAAAAAAAAACTAATAAAAAACATACATTTGAATTGAGAACCTCCTCCTTTTTTTGAAGTCGGTTATAAAACAATCTGTTTTTACAAATATCATGGAATGTAGAAAATCTAGAAATACCTACAGTAAGTACCGTGAACTAATTGCTAGGTTATAACTTAGCCTTTTTATGTCCGATTGTCTATTGTTAATGTCAATGAGAAATAGAAATCGATTACATTTTTAACTGCCTAATAACTTTTAATTACTAATTCAACCGATGTCTACTTACATTAGCAGTCTTGTTTCTTACCTATGATATTGTTACTATTTTTGCCACTTTTTAACCGACTTATTTAAAGAAGGAGGTTCTCAATTCGACTGTATATTTAAATGACTGTTCGGGTATAGCTTCGTTGTTTATTTTTTTAAATAATACAGGGTAATTGGTAATCATATTAGCAAGCGGTCGAGGGCCACTTCTGTGCACCTAAACAAACAACTTTTGTTCTATGACTTTTGGAAATTCAATTATCCTGTATTAGGATGATTGAGTTTCCAAAAGTCGGGCACGCAACTCCTTTCAGCATTTTTTGCTATCTCTTATAGTTTAGGATATAGCCCTGCAGGCCCACATAAAAAAATCATCCTTTCTTTTTTTTGTAAATGGCAAAACAAAGTTTGTTGGGTCACCTAGTTTTTTGTAAATTTTGAGGTTCTGTAAATTCGAAAATCAACTGATTTTTTAAAATAAAGGGCATTCGGACTTATAACAGTAAACCTTAAAGAAATAGTATAATCTTTAGTTTAAGGACTTTTCTGTGTAAGGAACAGCTGATTTTCAGATAAACAACCTCAAATTCAAAAAAATGTTCGAAAGACAAAAATTGTTTGTTTAAGTGCACAGAAGTGGCTCTCAACCGCTTGCCTAAATGATTACCAATTACCCTGTACATGAATACGAAAAATGGTACTACACAATTTATCGTAACTTTACTAGTTGCCTATTTCTTAGTACTTACCTACTTTAAGATGGCTACATTCCGCGTATTTATCCATACAAAAAAAGGGCTCTTATCTCCCATAATATTATTCGATTTCAGTGTTTCTTTTTTGTATGTAATGTAATTATAATTCAAATAGACTAGGCTTGTGTTACTTCATTTCTTTATTCTTAGATCACATATAATTAAAAGTTATACCAACTTTTTACAATAATAAAACATGTACCTAACTACCTACCTACTTACCTAACCCTACAAACATTTTTTTATTACTTATCATAGTATTGTTGCAATTTATGGAATGTTTATGGAATGGGGAGCCGTTAATGGTGAGATAGTTCTTGACAGGGGGGAATGTTGAGAGTAGGGGGACCGTATTTATGTTCTGGAACGAAAATTCCATTAAAAATGCCATCGGTGTGTGATTGTCTTATTTCTTGTTTCAACATACCTAACAACTACCTACTAGCTAAGCTAGCCGAGAAAAAAAAACCATGAATTGAGCGTGAGAAAAATAGACAAAAAACAACAAATTAACAAATTTCAAGAATAATAAAATATGTATTTCCGCTTCCTTAATGCATCGTTTCTTGAATTTGACGAAATAATCATAAATCAACCTTAAAACATTTGAACAATGTACTAATACATAGTTTAAAGTAAATAACTTGAATACGGGCTGGTTTCCTCAACTAGTAACAACTAGAAATTATGTTGGTTTCTCAGACCTATTGAATATACTTCACAAAAAATTTCATACAAATCGGTTCAGCCGTTTAGGTGGAGTTTGGTAACAATAACACCGCGACACGAGATAAACAGGTGAATTTTTTATCTAGGCCTTCAGGGCTATATCCTAACCTATAAGGCCCAGAACACACGGTGAAACGCAACTGCAACGAAACTGCAACTTCTAGTTACTTTTGAGTTGCATCTAAGTTTCTGCCATAGATTCCGTAGAGAGACCACACATGACGCGACCAGTCTGAAACCGGTTTGAAACGCGTTGCAAATCAGTCGCATTGAAACCGTCGTGCAGGAAACTCGCGTTGCGTTTCATTCATCGAGTTTGGCTTCTTTTGTACAAAATCGAAGAATTCGAAGAACTCATTTTGCAGACGTCTGTTCCCAAAGAAAACCGAAATGATTGTGGTTGCAGCGTGTGTGGAAAATGGTTGAAACTGGTTTCAAATCAATAATTTAAAAAGGGTTTCGTTGCAGTTTCGTTTCACCGTGTGTTCTGGGCCTAAGAGTTAGTGAAAAATGCTGAAAGAAGTTCCGTGCCCGATTTTGACATAAATTAAAACTGCATCATTAGATTTTTGGAAAAGTCATTACCCTAGCCAGAAATCGAAGCTGTTGATTTTGTAAAAAAATATTTTTTATACTAATAAATAGTCTTGCTGATAGAGATCAATTCCTGGAAACAAACATAGTATGGCAAATCAAAGGAAATAGCTCTTTTTTAACCGACTTCAAAAAAATGCAGGAGGTTCTCAATTCGGTTGTATGTATGTTTTTGTAGTTTAGGATATAGCCCTGAAGGCCCACATAAAAAATTCACCCTGTATAGACAAGTACTTACATTTTAAAGAAACAGGAGGTTACCAGAAGGTAAACATCATGTTATCTAGAACAGTGAAAGTTGTACCGTTATCTCGTTCGCACATTAAGAGGAAAGGGTACCGGGGGCTCTCTCCATACAAACTATTACAAACGTAGTCGACTGTTTTCTCGCTGGATAATGACACTAGAGCAAATATTTTTGGTGCATAAAACATAAAACTGCCATGACCATGCCCCTATTTTTTGTTTCTTTTAATTTTTATTTTCTATGATAATTAGAAAATGAAAAAAAAATAAAAAAAAAATAGGGGGGCATAGTCATAGGAGTTATAGGATTTATGGCACAAAAATATTTGTGCTAGTGTCATTATCCAGGGAGGAAACAGTCGACTACGTTTGTATGGAGAGACTGCAGGTACCCTTTCACCTTAAGTCCTAATAATTTGACTTGAATAGTTGTTACACAGGGTTATTGGTAATCATAATAACAAGCAGTTCAGGGTCACTTCTGTGCACCTCAACAAACAACTTTTGTTCTACAACTTTTAGAAATTCGAACTTTTTTTCAGAAAATTTGAGATTAAAAAAAATTTGATAATCAGCCGATTTTTTAAAACGAAGTTCATTCAGACTTAGAACAGTAAATAAAACTTAAAAAAATAAGTATAATCTTAAGGTTAATGACCTCTACGTGTGAGGAACAGCTGATTTCCAGGTGAACATAACCTTAAAATATTTGTTTTTTCTCTCTTCACTGTTAAGTGACTGGACCGATTTAGATGAAAATCAGCATAGTGATAGCTTAGAGGATGGAGAATACTTAAGAACATAGGATATCCTTTTGATCCCGATATTCTCACGGGATCGGGACTTCCGCGGAAAACCGCGGGGTGCCACTAGTAGTTACTATAAATTACAAATCAAATCAATGAAATATGCAACTTTTTTTTTAATTTGGCACCAGGGTGACCATACTTTTTTTTTACACCGGGAATGGTTAAAGTTCAGGTTAAAAAATAAAAAATCTTTCAATGTGTCATAAAAAATATTGTTTGCATTCGATGGCACATTTATTTTTGTGTACTATCGAAAAAACAGATTGGAATAATTCCTTCATTTGCAGTTTTAGCATCAAAAAACATAGAGAAAGGAGTGAAAATTTTTAATTTAAAAAAATGGTGAATATTTCGAAAACCTTACTAGAACATAACTTTCATTTTTCAAGTGTTCTCTATCCGTAGGTGCCCGCTTATCCATTCATTACCGGACACCCTGTATACCTAGGTAGATAGTTCTTATAGTTAAGAACTTCAATACAATGGATCTAATACATTCCTACTACAATGGAGGTAAATAGTTCTGATAAGTTTTATTTGAAAAACAGGTACCTATAGATAAAAGGCAGGTATACTCGCTAAACTATGTTTGCTTAGATATTCCGTGAGTATTTCTAATAGTTTTTCTATTTAGTTATTTCGTACCCAACTGTGAATTATAAGTATTGTGGCTGTATTTATCCTTTGGGGTATGATCTACAAAAATAATGAAGTTTTTATGGTTCTGTATATCACATAATGTAACTGTCTTAATTAATTAATTAATTTATATACATATAATTAATAATTTAAAATATACGTTCAGCTAATTCACCTAGGTGCATCAAAATACACTTTGAGTAAAATTTAAGGACCTGGGTGCAATATAATTACTTTTTAAAAACTTTATTCACCTTATTCCTTATTCACCTAAATGCATTAAATACCTACACTTTTAGTAAAATTTAAGCACCTGAGTGCATTATAATTACTTTTTAAAAACTTTATTCACCTTATTCCTTATTCACCTAGGTACATAAAATACCTACACTTTTAGTAAAATTTAAGCACCTGAGTGCATTATAATTACTTTTTAAAAACTTTATTCACCTTATTCCTTATTCACCTGGGTGCATTACACTTACTTTTGAGTATACTTTATAAGCATTCCATATAAACCTTTTAAATTGATCGTCTATCAAACTTAATTTTTAGGGTTCTGTAACCAAAGGGTAAAAAAGAACTCTTTTACTAAGACTCCACTGTCCGTCTGTCTGTCACCAGGCTGTATCTCATGAACCGTGATAGCTACACAGTTGAAATTTTCACAGATGATGTATTTCTGTTGTCGCTATAACAACAAATACAGAATATAATTGCACACTTGGCCGGTTTTTTTACTTAGTTTTAATTTTTTAACTTTGTCAATTTTTTTTTGCAGCTTTTCGTGACAGTGTACTACGAGAGTATGTGTCCTGACAGTGTGCATTTCATAGTCAACCAATTACTGCCGACCATAGAGCAATTGCAAGATTATGTGAAAGTGCATATGGTACCGTTTGGCAAAGCCTCGGTAAGGTTAATCAACAATTTTTTACGCACAATAAGCTTATTTCATCGACGATGAGGTCGACGATGTAGCATGCTCGCTTAGAAAGAAAACGGCATGCCTGGACAACATAATGGAACGCGACGAGTCACTTGGCACCGTGACGTTATCCAGGAGATGGTGTTAGAAGCTGCTGGCCAAGGCCTACCACCGCTTGATTGACTCCTCTTTTAACGACAAGGGCTAAATCCTACCTGGTATTATCTGGTGTCCATGATATGTTCTGTTCACATCATAGACTTTAAATATTGAGGCCAGTATGTTACCTAGACGGCCTAAGGTTTCAGTAGAGTTACTGAAACCCTAAAATTTATCTGGTGTCCATGATATGTTCTGTTCACATCATAGACTTTAAATATTGAGGCCAGTATGTTACCTAGACGGCCTAAGGTTTCAGTAGAGTTACTGAAACCCTAGAATTTATCTGGTGTCCATGATAGGTTCACATCATAGACTCTAAATATTGAGACCAGTATGTTACCTAGACGGCCTAAGGTTTCAGTAGAGTTACTGAAACCCTAAAATTTATCTGGTGTCCATGATATGTTCTGTTCACATCATAGACTTTAAATATTGAGGCCAGTATGTTACCTAGACGGCCTAAGGTTGCAGTAGAGTTACTGAAACCCTAGAATTTATCTGGTGTCCATGATATGTTCTGTTCACATCATAGGCTTTAAATATTGAGGCCAGTATGTTACCTAGACGGCCTAAGGTTTCAGTAGAGTTACTGAAACCCTAGAATTTATCTGGTGTCCATGATATGTTCACATCATAGACTCTAAATATTGAGTATTTTATGTAGACATCCGCGCGTCCCAAGGTTTCAATAAAGTTATTGAAACGTCAAAATTTATCTGATGTCCATAATATAGGGTCACATCATAGACTCTAAATATTCAAGGCATATTAATATCCTTATCCTGAAGTATTTTTTTTAAATTGTAGAGTATAAACAACGGCTACGGAGGATTCCAATGCCAGCACGGTCCCCAGGAATGCCGGGGTAATCTGATGCAGGACTGCGCTCTCAATCTAATGAAAAACAAGACTGATTTCGAGAAGGTGACCTACGTCGCGTGTGAAATGAACACCATGTATGGAACTAAAGGGTTTGTGCAGGTATGGTAATAATCTATACACATTAAATTCTTTTTCCTGACTGACTGACTGACGGATCAACGCACAGCCTAAACCGCTGATCGTAGAGACCTGAACGTTGGAGGGTGTGTTCTTTGAATGACTTAGGCATCCGATATGAAAGGATGTTCCGAAATTATATTCCTTAGGGTGTGAAAAAGGGGGTCAAAGTTTGTATGGGACAACGTGATTTCTTGGTCCAATCGCGGGTCGCGGGTGCGGGCAAAAACTAGTACTTACACTATAATAATGTTAAGATTTCTCTCTCTGCGGCCCTAACCATAGGTAACCTGGGCCTTGCCTCGCGGCCGACGGTGTTCTAGGTTTAGATTTTTGTAATAATTTATTGTTTTATATACAACTAGCAGCTCTCCGCGGTTTCATCCACGTAATTTCTGATCTCGTGGGAATATCGGGACAAATGTAGCCTATGTATAAACACAGTAAAATAATGGTCAATCTAAATACACACCGATAAAAATTAAATTACACAAATAAAATAAAAACATACATACACATCACAAATAAAAACACCGTCCACAGCGTCTCCACGGGCATCGTCCCCAAGAGACTGGCGGCATTCCCTCTCTGGATAGCCAGGCTCACCCTTTGAGTGAAGAAGCCGCCAGCCGTTTGGTCACCTGACGCCGCACTAAGACGCCCCGCCAGGTGCTTCCTATGTATATAGGTACAGGTCTCCATCTATTCATCTATTTAAATACAGAGTTTCATCGCAATCGGTTCATAGTTTTTGCGTGAAAGAGGAACAAACATACAAACACCACACATGTACCTATGTCTACAAACTTTGACATTTATAAATTACTAGCTGCGCTCCGCGGTTTCACCCGCGTAACTCCCGATCCCGTGGGAATATCGGGATAAAAAGTAGCCTATAACCTTCCTCGATAAATGGACTATCTAACACATAAAGAATTTTTCAATTCGAATCAGCAGTTCCTGAGATTAGCGCGTTCAAACAAACAAACAAACAAACAAACAAACAAACTCTTCAGCTTTATAATATTAATTAGTAATTAGTATAGATTAGGTGGTAGGATTAATTTATTAACTAATCTCTATTACTATTATAAAGAAGTTTGTGAGTTTGTAAGGCTGTGGGAGGTAATTTCTGAAACCACTCAACCGATTTGACTGAAATGCATAGAGATAGTTTACCCTCAAGCATCATCGTAGATATTTCTATTGGTAAATTTTTGTTAAGCAGCACCTATGGAACACGTGCAGGGTCGTGGTTGCTAACTCCTGCGCGCTGTGATCATCTCTCAGCAAAAGCAATGATCGCCTTTGACTTATTTTTTTGATTTCAGTGTGCAAAAAAATCAAATTTACCATTGGGTCCACTGCGACACTGTGTGTCATCTCGTCTTGGGGTTGAATTGCAACTTGATGCGGAACGTCTAACTAAACAAGTTAGACCGAAATTTATACCAACTGTCACTGTTAACGGGGTGAGTTTTAACGTGATAACGTCTAATAAGTCGATGAACACCGGCATTCACAAAAAAGTGTGACGTCATCGTGTTCCATAGCAACGTCATGGTATTGACAAGGGCCGTTCAATAGCAACGTCATGTTATCGACAATGACCGTTTCATAGCAACGTCATGTTATTGACAATGACCGTTTCATAGCAACGTCATGTTATTGACAATGACCGTTTCATAGCAACGTCATGCTATTGACAAGGACCGTTCAATAGCAACGTCATGTTATTGACAATGACCGTTTCATAGCAATGTCATGCTATTGACAATGACCGTTCCATAGCAACGTCATGCTATTGACAAGGACTGTTCCATATCAACGTCATGTTATTGACAAGGTAACCATATCAAAGTAAGCCAAGTCACTTCCCGAAACATTGTTTTCATTTTAAACATAATATTGATTTAATACTTATTCATGCTTAGACAAAAATTGAACACAAACTGTGTTTTTACCAAGTTTTATCCACCAAAATGACTACCTCTGTATGCCTAGCATGAAGACCAAAACACGATACGATAATGCGATATAACTACATCAACTCCCAAAATATGATAGATAAAGTCGCCATGTTGAATTTTTATCATAATTTTTATCGCAATTTATAATAAAAAAACATGGCGGCTTTATCTATCATATTTTGAGAGTTGATGTAGTTATATCGCTTTATCGTATCGTGTTTTGGTCTTCATGCTAGGCAGGCTGTGGCGACGTCGAAGGTTGCGGGTTCGATTCCCGCCTCAAACAAATATTTATGTACCTATTGATATAAATGTGTTTCTTGTCTGGGTGTTTCTCTATGTATATCTTTAAAACTACGCAAAGGATTTTGATGCGGTTTTTTTTCATAGATAGAGTGATTCAAGAGGATGGTTTATATGTATATTACATGCATAATATAGCTGTGCGAAGCCGGGACTGGTCGCTAGTTTTATATTTTACAAAGGAAAAGTATATAAGTATTCTATCCGTTTTCTGGGAACCATAGCACAAGCCAAATTGCTTCGCTTAGGGATAGATGGCGCTGTGTGAAGTGTCCCTCAATATTTATTTTTCTATTTTATTACTATTACTATTGTAGGTACTATTACTATTTTATTAACTATTTAATAATATTTTAATAATAAAAACTACTCATTTAACTACCCTACAATGACTAAATACATCCTAAAACTTTTTTTTTCAGGTATTCAACCAAAAAATTCAAGATAGTTCACAGGATGACTTAATGGGTACTCTATGTGAGATACTGAACTACGTGCCCCAATGTCGGTCACTGTAGAATAACCCATATCAGAAGGCCAATTCTTGTAAATAACATTGTTTAAATTCCATTTAAATATCATCCCTATTTAAAGGGTACTGAGCGCTCTTTCCATATAAGTTAACGTTTCCTCCCTGGATAACTGGCACTGGCACAAATATTTTTGTAGCATAAAACCTATCTAAAATAAAAACCTAAATAAAACCTGCCATGACTGTGCCCCTATGTCTAGGATTTTTTCATTTTCTAATTATCATAGATTCTAAGATTTAAAAAACAAAAAAACATAGGGGCGTGGTCATGGCAGTTATAAGTTTTATGCAACAAAAAAATTTGCTCTAGTGTCAGTATTCAGGGAGGAAACAGTCGACCGCGTTTGAATGGAGAGAGCGCTTGTACCCTTTCACCTTAAAGTAGCTCAAAGTACCCTTTTTCGGTCAGTTATTTATATTCTCAAGAATATTTTTTGTAATCGATTACGATTACAAAAATCATCATTGCAATGTACTTAATTTGAATAATTTTAATTACGAGAATTGGCCTTCTGAGTATCTGATGTGTTTCTCGTGAACTGAATTTAATTTGATAAAAATAAAATATAATGGAATTTTTACTTGACAACGATATTTTAATGAAATGTAATTGTTTAATTAATAAGTCCCGATCCCGTCAAAATATCTAAGGTTTTATTTCTCTAAACTTTGACTTCCGCCAATCTACGGCCAGGAGTTGAAGGGACGTGCCTAGCCGTTGGTGGGGAGATTATACACTAACTGTGCTCCGCGGTGTCACCCGCGTAAGTCCCGATCCCGTGGGATTATTAAAATGAAAAGTAGCCTATAGCCTTCCTCGATAAATGGACTGTCCTATACATAAATATTTTTTCAATTTAAACCAGTAGTTCCTGAGATTAGCGCGTTCAAACAAACAAACTCTTCAGTTTTATAATATTAAGTATAGATTAAAGTGGACTGTATTGAGAGCTGGTACTTAACCAATTAACTAATAAAATATATAACCGTTGGCATACAAGACTTGAGAGGAGGGAAACTGAAAGGAATGTCGCACTAATCTGTCTTCTGTTATTCTCTTCTTCTCTGAGCTCAGATGGTAGAGTATTAAATAATATTAAGTCCATGGATGGTATATAGGCTTCCAGAACAGGATTCACGTGTCTGCTTTGTATACCGGTAACGGCGTGGCGCGGTAGTTAGTCTATTTGAGACTCAAATCCAGCGAGGGCTATCAAAACCCTCGTGGGCACCTGGGGTGCAATATCCAGGGCGTGGAACCGATGGCGATACACAGAAACTCCAGCCGGGGACTTCCCGAGTCGCACTAATTGCTATCTCAAGGGCCCGATGTCCAAGATGGCGTGCGATGCCAGCTAGTAACCCGCGATAAGTGCGACAAAGTAGGGGGTAGGTAATACAAAAAGAATATAAAATGTATACCAACTATTAGTCTTTTAAACTAATGCTACCAACATTATCAAGTAGTACGCCTGATTGGCGGGAAGTTCAAATAGGAATTTCTATTAAGAAATTATGATAGTGGCGTAACCAAAAACAAAATAATCAAAATCGGTTCATCCGTTCTGGAGCTACGATGCCACAGCAGACACATACACACACACACACAGACACGTCAAACACAACACCCCAAACATAGAAGCGTCGGGGGTTTAAAATAGTGGAAATCAGACGTGTTACTTTCGCATTATTTGTCTTTGTTTTTGTTATTATCATCGGCTCATGTACACAGTTTGACAATAAATGAATTCTATTCTATTCTATTCTATTTTGAAGTTATGTAGGTACCTAAAAATTATTAACTCTCTGTAATTTTAATCGATAAAATGTTTTGCAATAAATAAACTCCTACAAAATATAAAGTAAAAAATATAATTTTAAAATCCAAGTTTTAAGTTCTTCGTGTAGTACATAAATAAATATTTATCTATCTATCTAAGTTTCCTTAAGTAGGGTGTCCAAAAGGTTAACTGCATTGTCTCTTTGGATGACAATGCCGATCCGTTGGCCAAAGAAGCATTACAATAATACTCTCTAATGCTCTTAAACATTTAATTATATACCTTAATAATTAGACTAGGTGTTAACAATCAGCAGGTCTAAAATAGTTACTTTTGAAGACGAATCGTATTCGAAACGTAATACGAATTGGATTTTTATTTTGTGTGTGTTATACGGACTTCAAAAAGGAGAAGGTTGTCTATTGGTTACGTATATATATTTTTGGATTTGATTTTGTATAGGTAAGTATATTTTTTATTTATTTGGATTACTTAAATTATCATACAGATTCGGATTCGTTTCTATGAAAAATGATATCAAATGGCAATATTCAAAGACGCTACACTAGATAAGCGTCGTTAAATTTTGCGTCTTGACCTCATTGTCAATAGGAACTTTTCAAAATGGCGATCGGTCACGACCATCTCGATTTGTATCAACTACTCAGCTTAAAATCGCGATCGTCACGACGCAATTCGGTTTTCAAACAAAATAGGTCAAATCCAATTCGTATTACGATTCGGATACGATTCGTCGATAGTCTCCATATTAGATCCCCAGGTAAGTGTTTAAGACGGTGAGTTCTCAGTAATCCAGCGATAATAGTGCGCGACGTTTGTGTAAACGCTGGGTACACCTTCGCTGCCGCAGTTCTCAGAACCGAACGACACTATACCCATCTGGAAAAGATGATGTTTGAAATTATTAAAGAGATTCTTATCTAAATTAATATGAAGTGAGTCCAAATCGAACAAATCGAAAAATACACGTTTAAAACCACTTAGATTAATCAGAAGAAATTTTTTAAGATTAATAAGAAGAAACACAGAAGAAACATCAAACATTTTGCATATCTAAAAAATACATACCTACCTACTTATTTAGAGATGGGCGTCGAAGGAAATAATTAACTTCATTTTTTGTTTAAAAATGTGTCAAGGTAGGGTGCCCAAAAGGCTAACTGCATTGTCTCTTTCGATGGCAATACCGATCCTTTGGCCAATGTACAATTACATTAATACTCTCTATTGCTCTATAATAATTATGCTCTCTCCATCCAAATGTAGTCGAGTGTTTCCTCTCTGAATACTGACACTAGAGCAAAATTTTTTGTTGCATAAAACTTATACTTAACTGCCATGGACCATGCCCCTATGTTTTGTAAACCTTAATTTCCATGATAATTATAAAATGAAAAAAACCGAGACATAGGGGCATAGTCATGGCAGTTATAGGTTTTATGCTACAAAAATATTTCTGCTAGTGTCATTATCTAGGGAGGAAACAGTCGACTAAGTACGTTTGTATGGAGAGAGCGCCGGTACCCTTTCACCTTAAATATGAATATAAATAGAATACCTGCACAGTTTGTCCGTCTCTTGCGAGCTGTAGGGGTGCTCCTCCGAACCCCGAGCACGCGTCTCGACCTTCCTCACCCCCCGCACACAATTGCCCCTCGTGAACGGGGACTGACTCGCCGAATATACGCTCGCATGTTTCTAGAGGCACTAGAGGCACTTCTAGCTGCTGTTGACGGCTTATCTATACAAACGAATACATGGGTAATTAGAATATTTATTTATGAGGTTAAAGGCCTCCATGGTGTGGTGGCAAGAACGCTCATGCGATATATGATGTTCAATTTCCGTCGTGAAATGAATGTGTTTTAAAGATATTTTAATTATTTCTGATCTTCTGTATTTTTGTATCTTTCTGTAAAGTTTCTTTTTTTATGGTACAAGCTCTTTGCTTAGTTTGGAGTGGTTTGGAGCTAAATTGTGATTTGTGCAAAATAATTGTATTATTTTAATCAATCTATTATTTTCTCGAAAATACAAAAAAAACGAACTTGAACATAAAACTGTATAAGTATAAACTAAAAACCAAATTTATAAAGATAACTTATGACCTTTATATTAAAGACAAAATAACAATAAAATGAACAAATTAATTCTTTTTTAGATTGACAATAAAGCAAATATTTTTATTTAATGACCTTTTCTTATTTTTACGAAATACTTAAGAATTTAGTTTTCAATTAAGGTGTAATTAATACCCGCAGGTACGTACAATAAACAATAAAAAATAATTATTTTCGTTGCTATCTGAAATCCATTGAAATCTATACTCAAAAACATAATAATTACCGCATTGTTTTGGCCGGACAATTTCCCCCATCCGACAAGCGTAGCTCGTTCATTGATCACGATTTCCGGTTTATCATTCAGGCAAATTGGTGCTGCTGTCACTGGAAATGATGTGAAACTGTCAGTAGGACTGACAGTCGAGTTTGATGCCCTTTGTTGTAGGGCAACACAGGGCATGGTCAAGGTTAAATGGGAAAATTATATGTAATTATACAATTGTAATAATTTTGACTGATGTCGGAAGTGGAAATTCTCTTCCGTTTGCTGATTTTATCACGGTTGACCTTGAACATGAACCATTTTTAACCGACTTTAAAAAGGAGGAGGTTCTATATTTTTTATGTATGTTCACCGATTACTCGAATACAGTTCAATCGATCGAGATGATTATTTTTTGTTGAACAGTTGTGATCTCATACAAATTTGGTGAGAGTGATAAACAGAATTGCATCTCGAGCGTGCCGGAAATTTCTCATTTTTAAAGAACTAATAGGTACTGATTGATGGAGCATCTGGAGCCACCTTTTCATCACAAAACTCCTCAATGAGACACGACTCCTATCCCATAATTTATTATAAGTTATAACTTATATTGTAACTTCGTGCGCAAGTCAGACTTGACCGGTTTTTGTAATTTAGTTAGATTTTTGCAAGTGTCAATTTAGTTTGAAATACTTACCCGAATATGTAATACTCTGCCTTAACACAATAAGTGCGATGTCGTGCCTGAATATCTTGTGTTCGTACCCGGGATGGACAATAACGTTGTCTACTTTGATGGCCTGCGTTGAGGGCGCGCAGAAGTACTCGTTGCAGTCGGGGCTGCGGCTTGTGTCCCATTCTCCAACCACCACTGTTGATCTGACGATTAAAATAAAAATAAAATAAATAAATAGCTATCAGTTCTTTTCCATCCATAAAATGCCTATACATACAATAATAATCAAAAATACTCGTCTAAAACGCAGCCCAACTGGAAACTCGTCTTAAAAGCATTTCGTCTAACAATACAATTAAAATGCCCTTATCAGAATTGAAATTAAAACTAACTTCTAAGTTCTCACTTATATCAAGAGGAGCCGTCGCGTCGGCGACACCCTCTTGAGGCATTGTCCAAATAATACTGGCAAAATGTAACAACTCGTAAATTGCATATACTTAGCTATAATGCTTAAGCACAATCTCAAGCAAGCCGCCCTTTATAATTTTATAGCACTATAATAAATATGTTAATATTTAAGCTTACAATTTGTATCCTTCCGGTTTAGCCAAAGCACAATGTGCAGCTGTCAAAATGACTCGTTTCCCAATAATCGAACCACTACAAGCAAATCTCACGTTCCCTGATTCTTTGTCTGGAAATAATATGAGTATGATTGTTATTACTTACAGTTAAAACTACGGCACTTATGAGAAAAATACATGTTTTTACATAGCCACGATCAACTGCACACTTATATGAAGGAATTTAAAATTAGACAATTGTATGGTATCGAAACATTTTTTTAGATAACACTCAATCTAAAAATACATCCAGCGTGTTAATTATTATCACAATACGTAATTACGTATTGTGATAATAATTAACACGCTGGATACCTATTATATCTTTAGTTATTCACTACAATATAATAAAGTACGAAGTGTTAAAATTAGTTCTATCTGTTAAAACTAGATGGCGCCACTACATTTCTACGTTTTGGCTGAATCGCGCTATCATTGTCGCGCGCCGCGGAATGACGTTCTCGACCGAATTTCGTTTCGATAAGACCTTACTTCATAGGATCATTTCTATAGTAAGCTCTTCACAAAACTTTCACAACATGTGAGCCTACCATAACCACGATGAGGAAATGTGGCGCGGTGCCCTGAGCGTGAGGCGGGCGGAAACTACTCGTTTTCAGCCCTCGATGATCGTTCGCTCCCTGCTTGCAGGGAGAGTGGGGTGTCGTCGCCTGCTGAGTGGTTTTTAAAACACCTATTTTTATCTATACTAATATTGTAAAGAAGTAAAGTTTGTGTGTTTGTTAAATTGTAAGGGGTAATCTCGGGATCTACTGAACCGATTTAAAAAAATCTTTCACCAATTGAAAGCCACATTATTGCTGAGTGTCATAAGTTATATAAAAAACCGAAAAATAAAAAGGCTTTTACGTGGTAGTCCGTTTTGCAAAGTGAATCGGAGAAAAAACGGTCGAATGAAAGCGTTTCTTACGAACGCTGCCTTATCTATGAAAGATATATTTTCGAGTTCTAGAGAAAAGATGTGGAGCTTGAAAATGCCTACAAAAAAGTCAACGACAGCATATGTCTAATAACTTCATCCTCAAAGAACTTCAAATACAATAAAGACTTTCGTCAACTGTGCAGATACGAATATTGAAGTTCTTTGGACACATCTCCAGGAACGAGCACTCGATGGAAAGACTCATCGTTCAAGGCCAAGTGGAGGGGAAGAGATCCCGTAGGCGCTCACCAACACGATGGACTGACCTTATTAAGCAGGCTACACAAGCATTCCTGGTACAATGTGCTCGCAATGCCACTAATCGCCACAATTGGAGATGCATTGCAAAGAAAGCTGCGGCCCTGGGTAGGAAGGAGGGTGATGATACCCGTGCATCATCGACATGATCACGACCACTCTGTCAAGAGTGCCCGACTAAGAAGAAGATACTTAGATAATTTAATTTTTAATTTTAAGGTTAATGTAATAAAAAAATTTAATTTATAAAAATAATTAGCATGCAATTACAAACTATACCTACGTATAACCTTCCTTTTGGCAGTTAGAAATTAAAACATAACACTCTGTACCAAAAAAGGATTATTAGCATTATGCCCAACGAAGTGGGCACGGGTCAGCTAGTTACTTATAATTGTTGTCTCGCCAAAACACTATGTGTTGTGGCTAGAGCAAAATAAATAATTATTAAACTTACGAGTAAAACCAATTCTTGCGACCCACGGATGTGCGCCCAAACCATTATAATCGACCCCTCGCACCATACTCTGTCCACATTCTTGCGCCCCATCTTGGTAGACCTTGCCACAATCACAGGACGGGCAACACACGAAGTCTTCATTGTTGGCATGGCCGCAGGTCAGCTGGTTTAGCCGGTGGAAATATCTGTAAAAAAAAATCCAACTAAAATAATAGAAAATAAAATTTAATAAATTTGGATTAAGAATATTGTAAATAGTAAGGGTTGTTACATTGTGATGCTACACCTTCATTATTTTTCTTTTGCAATCACAATGTAACACGCTTACTATTTACAATATTCTTAATCCAAATTTCAGACATTGGTTACTATTGAAAGCCAAACTACTCATCAAGACGATTCTAACGAGCCCAAACTCGATAGGGTTTCATCGTTTCATTACAGAGTTCCTATGACCACCTTCCAGCTCCATCATCAGATCAGCACCATGTTATCATAATATTGCATTGTCATCGGTCTTTGACAAGTGTGCAAAGTTTGAATTAAATCTGATCATTCTAAGTAGGGCAAAATCGTGCCCAAAGGAGTCGGTTACATACATACAAACAAACAAGCAAGCTAGCAGACATACAGGTGAAACTAATAAAAGCGTGTTAAAAATAACGTAGTTTAAGATTTTTAGACCATTATTAAAGAGCTCTATAAATATAGATAAACGCTTTATTTGTACAACATAATTAAAAAAATATAATACACTAATTTACACTAAACAAAAAGAGGATTTTTTATTTTGTTTGTAACGAATAGGCTCAGAAACTACTCGAACGATTTTGATGAAACTTAGTAAGAGGATACATTAAGTTATTAGGAGTAACATAGGCAACTTTGTTTATCCTGATATTACCACAGGATCGGGGGATACGCGGGTGAAACCGCGGAGCGCTGCTAGAAGGTTTTATGGTTAAAAGTTAAGCATGCATAGAAAACCTACTTATCTGAGGAGAAGCACGAAAAGTCAAAAAGGTCTTCCAGAAGTGGACAGGAACTTATCGGGACACATGATGTATTCGGTGGACAGCTTCCCTGTAAATTGCATAGATGTGTTAGTTAAAGGTAAAATAAAAGGATTTTTTGGAGTTCGTATATTGCTTTTTAGCCCTAGATGACCCAGATGTGACTCCTGGAAGGTGCTGGAGGAGACATCTTCGGGTGGTAGACTTTAGCCTTAGTATTTGTTGTTAAATCAGCAACAGAAATACATAGGTACATATTCTGTGAAAATTTTAACTGTCTAGCTATCACTGTTCATGTGATACAGCCTGGTGAAAGACAGACAGACCGACGGACGGACAGTGGACCTCGTTTTAACCCTTTACGGACCCTACAAAAAAGATACTTTAGATATTCAAAATAAAATATTTAATTGTAAGTAGGTGCTTCACTCACATACACCAAAGTAAAGGCTACAAATACCTACATAGTAGTAATATTGATTTATGAATATTTTAAGTAATGTTTTATTATACTCACGAGACCAAAGGAGTCTTCGTCGTTCCTTACACCTCCCAGTCCAACACTCAGGCCTATACCTGCAACAAACGCAAGAAAAACAACTTATCTCCATTGATCTTGCAAACACAGGGTTGCGGATTTGATGCCCGCCTCAGACAAGTAAGTATTTATTTGTCTGTGGTCCGGTTGTTTCAGTATATATTTTTATTAAAGAAAAGTATAGGTATAAGTAGTAAATCCGTTGTCTTGCACCCATAACACAAGCCTAGTTACTTTAGCTTGGGGCTAGATGGCGATGTGTGGAATGTCCTGCAATATTTATAATTTATCTTATTATACACAGAACAAAAAGATTTCTTCAAGGAAGAAATAATCCTCTCCGAGCTAGAGAATAGTTTCTTTGATTTAGTAAATGTTCTTGAAAATAATAAGCAGTACCCAACTACCCACCTACCTATTCTAAATTTAAAATTTTGCTTTTTAAAATAAGAATTACAGCTTATCATATTTAAGATTTTTTACTAAAACCAAGAAACTATTCTCAGCGTCTAGTCAATTGAAAAGTTACATTTGGGGTTGCATTTATCAGAGGACGCAATTTTATTTTTTAGATATCAAGAGGGGGTTAGCCTAAGCTTAAATCCAAGTTTGAGGGATTGTAGCTCTTGTCACATGAGTAGAGATTATTTACTCATGTGCTCTTGTCCCACGGCCGCCATCTTGGAAAAAGGGATTTAAATGGTTTTTATGATCGATTACTTTCCAGTACCAAAAACCAATACCAATGGTATTGTTTATTATCGTAATAAATATTCTATTCCGAACGAGTACCAAGTAAAAACGAATACCAAAACAAGTAGAATGATATGAGGTACTGTCAGTGAAAATAGTTTTAAATTATTTAAGTTATTTATTCAAGTACAATTCAAGTCGCGAATGAATAGGTATATTTGCTAGGAAGGAGTGTTATATCTTAGGCCGCATTGTCACCTACCATCAGGCAGGTGTAATAGTGGTCAAACGCTGACCTATCATATAAAAAACAGACAAACAAATAAATTAAAATATAAATAAAACAAATATTTAAAAAAAAAAAACAGTAACATTCAAATAATGATATAGTCAAGTCGGTCACACTAATATCTAGAAACTATAGAAACTAAATCCTATTAGAAGCTATTTCCTTTGATTTGCCATACTATGTTTGTTTCCAAGAATTCATTTCTATCGGCAGCACTATGTATCGATTGGTATAAAATATAGGTGATTTTTTTTCAAAATCAAATTGTTGGATGGCTAAGGTGAAAACTTTTTCAAAAATCTAATTATGCAGTTTTAGCTTTATTTATTTAACAATCATACACAAAAAAAAATAGTACAAAAAACAATAACAAAATAAAACCAAAAAAAAATAAAAAATAAAAACAAAATATTAAATCTAAACCTAGTCAAACAAACCCCTCCCCAGCGTTCCCGGTGGACAATATGCAAGCAGCGTTACCCCTCTGAACCGCTAGCTTAGTTTTAGCTTTTGTCAAAATAGGGCACGCAACTCTTTTAGCATTTTTAGCTATCTTTTATAGTTTAAGATATAGCCCTGAAGGCCTATGTAAAAAAATCATTCTGTATATCCCTCAAGTCAGACCAGTTAATAGAAAAAAAATATTATGCCAGGACAAAAAAAATGTATTGCATTGACTTAGCGTATATGCCAACAAACCAATAAAACTTTTTAAGGATTTACGATTTGAAAACAATGGGATACCTACGTCACTGCGAAAAACTTTTTATCGAATTTTATTTCTTCGAATACTTTTCATCGATATCTCTATACTGCGACGCCTTATTAGATAGATGTATTGTTACTGCGATGTAACGTTACATCGGAAAATTATTCTGCGAAAGATTTTACTGCGAAAGTGCCATACTGCGAAGACTGGTTTAATCGACACCTGTTACTGCGACCTTTACAAAAATTAATCAAATAAAAAATATGTCATAAAAAATACAGGGTGGTCGGAGAAGTGACGTAAAAATTAGGTACCTCATACCGAGGGGTATCTTATTCTCTCCCAAAAGTTTCGTGGGTTTTTTTCGTTAATGCGTTATTTTTTTAACGTTTTTTTTAAAAAACTATATATTTGCATTGTAGATTTGTTTTTGTTTTACAACAGTTATTGTACATTAATTAAAACATAATTAGGCACGTATTGATCAACCTCGTCGTGCTGTAGGATGATTGCATTTTTGTTTACTATAATAGAGCAAACTCAACTTTTTTAGCAGGTAAAAAATTTGGATTAAGAGGAAAGGGTACCGGGGGCTTTCTCCATACAAACTATTACAAACGTAGACGACTGTTTTATCCCTGGATAATGACACTAGAGCAAATATTTTTGGTGCATAAAACATAGGGGCATAGTCATGGCAGTTATAGGTTTTATGATACAAAAATATTTGTGCCAGTGTCATTATCCAGGGAGGAAACAGTCGACTACGTTTGTATGGAGAGCGCGCAGGTAAGATTTGTATTAGGTATGATCATAATATTAAATTATTAGTAAAATTAATTCTTTTTTTCCCTGACTGTACCAAAAGTTATGTTTTGGTATCCGTTGGGAATAGATTTAGTACATCATTCAAATATTTAAAATTTGGTATTCGTTAGTAATAGAAAAATCACAACGATGATAAACAAATACCATTGGTATAAGGTATTAGAAAGGAATAATAATAATAATTCATTTATTTCAGATCATATAAAATTACATAGATCCATAGAAAACAGAATAGAATGATGTTGGAATAGATCGTTTTTATGGTTTATCTGACAAACTATATATAGGTCTCACAAAAAATATTGCTGAACATTTTTTGTTGAAAATAAGATTATCTACAACTTTTATTGAGTAACTTTTAGTCGTAAACCAAAAATAAAAAAGTTATAAGCGAAAATCCATTACTCAGATTCCTTAGCTCTTTTTATGGTCCCATCTGGCTGAAAGCATGAAACTTGGCAAGCAGGTAGCTTTTACATAGATAATAAGATATAGACGTAGAAACAAGTCGTATGGCGATTGGTTCCCCCCTTTCCCCCCCTTTTGTGTGCCAATTTTGCATTTTTTATGAAAACGGTTAAAGCTATAATCAAATTGCCAATAAGCAATATGATCTTCATCAAATTCACCACAACATTTACCTTGGAAGTATGTAGATCAGAGTTATAGTTTCAAAGCTGTAAAGTTATTTTGACGCCCCGTCTTTTGTATCAACCTTACATTATACTCAAACTCTATTGTTGTTTGAAATTACTATTATACACTTATCATTTTATTCTCGTTACTTACGAGAGACTGTAAATATTGTAAGCTTGTATTATAATCATATTCAACCAATAATACAGACTAAATTGATGGAAAACATTAGCATTTGCCATTTTGTTCTGGTTCATACTAATCATACATTAGACGATAACAAAACTTTGGATTATTGTTCTGGGGTATACAATGAAATATTGTTGAACTAATCAGCTTTTGCCTTACTGAAATAAGAAAATAAATAACATCAAAAAATTGGTCCTCCTGATTGTCATCGTAATTATGAAAATAATTAACATAATGATTACTTTGAAGATCAGGAACATTTCCCTTTCAATATTAATTTTTTGCCATTTCCACAAAGCATGAGCTATCACTTTAACATTATTTTATTGTATAAAACTGAGAGCTCCACATGGGCAGTGTATTGAGGCATTTTGAGGGAGATACCTCATTTCCTCATGTTGTCTTTTGCTTTCGCAACCGCAGACCGTAATCTATTGGGAGATTTCCATGTCCCCCCGTCAGTTTCACTCCTGGTGGCTGATGTTCTGCAGGCTTGATAAAATCCGTAAGCCTGCAACAACGCTTCCACCGCTGTAACTTGAATTCCCTCGCCAAGAGAAGCCAACGAGATCTTACTATATTTGAGAGTGTAAACTGTAAGTATCTACTTAGAGCGCTCACTTGCTGCGGCTGCTTCTCTGCGTATCTGAGGTGGAGCTACGCTATAGTTTCTCAACTGGCATCCCGGTATGAGAAGGCATGTTTCGTTTAGTGTAAAAGTACCAAATATTGAAAAGTTAGGGTGTTTCCAGCGTTTAATTTTCTCATTGCACCAGCAGTTTCCTATTGGCCTCTCTGTTTCGCGCAGAGAGTTTTGGTCGGGTTAGGCTTTAGTTAGTTATCTATATAGTAGATAGAGAGCCAGGCCAATGATGTTGATATATTTTCCTCTACGCATTCGAAGGACTTGCCCCGACAGGTAAGAGCCAGATTGTTTTGTATTTGGGAATATAGGTTGATAGTTTGTGTATACGTTGAACAGTAAGGGCCTATTGATTGTGTCACCTACTATTTACATTCTGAAAACAGACACAAAATCTCCGGCTGCTTAGTGGCTCAGTGTAAGGTCTTAGGTGATCTTGTATACTTTTGCTATTAGTCTGCGGTAATTTCCGGTGTCGTCGTAGGCTTCTGTAAGATTCACGAACCATAGTGTATCCTCAAAACACTGAAATAAGCCTTCCACCCAAGATCGGGATTATTCTATTTAGAATCATCCCCTCAATCTCTCAAACAGTTTGTTTAGGTGGCAGAGGAGGGAAATCAGTGTATATAGCTTCTGGTGTCATTTGGAAGTTCCCTGCTTTAAGAATAACTATTACACGCAATTATCTCCAGATCTTCGGGGTTGTTGTCTATCGATTCGAATGAGTTTTTCTGGTGGTTTATATAGTCATGAGACGGAACAACTAGAAAGCCTAACGGTGATTGTTTCAGTGTTGTTATTCTAACCTTTACCAACAAAGATGATGTCAACATCAGGTCCAGTAAAGATTGCACTACCATACTGGCGATAGGGCATCTCAGCCACGTGTTTCATTCCGGTGACTATCGGATGGCAGTTGTCGTAATCTCTGCGTGTCTCTTAATGGCAAGCAGAGGATGTCACACTGTTGTTGGGTAAACAGATCTGAGAGTAGTTCTTGTTTCTCACTTGATAGGCCGTCGATATTGCTCGAGATGATAAAATAAATAAAATGCTTTCAATATATCTAACTACTTACCGTGATCACAATAATTCCCGCTATCAGTTGTTTCGTACACTTTACACATAATCATATTTATACCATAGTAATTATCTAATTTTAAAATAATATAAAAAATAATATAATTAAAAAAAACCGCAACAAAATCCGTTAGATCTAAGCATACATAGGGACAGACAGCAGAAAGCGACTTTTTTATACTATGTAATGATTCCCTCATACTTTCTGTGTGTATTAAATTAACGGAGGACGCGGTCCTAAGCTCGCGTCCGCACGAGTTACCTAATTGTAACCCTGCACGTGTCCACTGGTTAGTGCTGAACGAGCTTCAAAAATTCCAATATTCTCAAGGGATCGAGACTAACGCGGGTTTTTCCGCGGGGTGCAGCTAGGTACAATTATAAAATTAATTGCTTTATTTCCGATTTTCGTTTTTGTGACTATTAGAGGATAGTTCTAAGGGTTTAGTACCCAAAGGAGAAAAACGGGACCCTATTACTAACACTTTACTGTCTGTCTGTTTCATGACCCGTGATAGGTATCTAGAGAGTTGAAATTGTCACAAATTTTTTATTTTATTTTATGAATAAATATAAATATTTAAATGGAGCTGCCATACAAACCCTTCGTGCGCAGGTACGACTCGTGCTTCGCCGGTTTTTTAAATTCGTGTTGAATAATTATTGACATAACTTTATGCCGGTGTTCCATGATCGGCCTTGATATTAGATTATTATCATTGTCCTAATCGAGGCTGCGCAAACGTTCGGTATTGTGTCGATGCAATTATTTGATTGCATGTGTTCACTGCTTAAATGACGGACCACGGCATCGGCAATGTTAGAGCAAAATTATATTACATGAACTTAAAAATATAATACTACATATTATGTAGTACAATCAACGTTAAAAAGTCCACCGGCACCGTAATGTTTACAATCCTGTGCAGCAGTATTTGAACATTATAACAACGTACCTGTAAATCGATCCCACGTCGATCCCAAGCTATGTATTTAGTTGGCCAAGTGGTATAAGCCGCCACCTGCTACACCAACCGAGACGTGAGTTTGATCCACAGGTTACGTTGTTATAATGTTCAAATATTGCTCCACAGGATTGTAAACGTTACGGTGCCGGTGGACTTTTAAACGTTGATTGTACCTATCTACCTAACTGATAACCTACTCAACTCTATGTATTCGTAATAGGTAAGTAAATGACCTTGCACCTAATTTATAAGTATTACCAATTGGTTTTAGCTACTTCCGCGTCAGTTAAATTTAAAAGTACCGAATCGAAATAGGTGATTCTGCGACTGTTAAACACATATATGTTTCACTGTCGATTTTACCGCTTTATATTTATACCTACACTAGCTGCGCTCCGCGGTTTCACCCGCGTAACTCCCGATCCCGTGGGAATATCGGGATAAAAAGTAGCCTATATCCTTCCTCGTTAAATGGACATAAATAAAATATGGAATATGGATTTGGAATATTTATTTACCTATGTCGTGTGCTTGTCCAAAAAATGTTTTTCTATTCTATTCTATTCTATCCAACACAAAAAGAATTTTTCAATTCGAACCAGCAGTTCCTGAGATTAGCGCGTTCAAACAAACAAACAAACAAACAAACAAACAAACCCTTCAGCTTTATAATATTAGTAGGTATAGATAGATTAGTATATTAGTATAGATAAGTATTAGGAATTTATTATTATCACGACCTCTGTGACGCACCGGGCAAATACCCGCCTGCGGAACAGAAGGTTGCCGGTTCTATTCCCGCCTAAAACAAATGTGTTTTTGAAGAAGAAGAAGAAGAAGAAGAAGAAAAACATTTATTTGGACAAGCACACGACAAAAACACATTTAGCACAATTGATATTTGTTTATTTGTTTTTTGTGTGTATGTATTTACACAAGAAAAAGTACTATAACATAAATGATCTATCCATAGTTTGGCCACCAAAATACAAGCCCATTTGCTTGGCTTGGTACCTAGATGGCGAGTGTAAAAATGTTACTAGTTGGGCCCCGCGGTTTCACCCGCATAAGTTCCGATCCCGTGGGAATATCAAAATAAAAAGTAGCCTATACACTTCCTCGATAAATGGACTATCCAACAAAACAAAGGATTTTTCAATTCGAATCAGTAGGTACCTAGTTTGTGAGATTAGCGCGTTTAAACAAACAAACAAACTCTTTACCTTTATAATATTAGTAGGTACCTACATATAGATTATTTATTGTAAGTAGGTACCTAGCCACCTACCTACCTAAATATAAGAACAATTATGTAAGGCTTAGTAACAACGTGTGTGGCCTTATAAGGGTTCAGTACCTCAAAAAGTAAAAAAAGAACCCTTATTAGATCACTTTCTTGTCCGTCTGTCTGTCACCAACGTTTTTTTAAATGAACAGAAAATTTTATGTAAATAAATGGTAACAAAGTTATAGCAAAGGATAAAATAATGGTTAGCATTTTCAAGTAGGTACTTACTTCCAAACTGAGCTTTAACAGTCCATTCAAAAATGCACACAAAAACACAAACTATCACTTGTAGAGTCGTCATCTTGAATAAATTTTCAAGTAATTAAATCTAATATACAAAGTCACTCTTTGGTATTAATTTTTAAAGTTTTTATTTTCAAATTTTAAACCACTTTTATTTCACAAAAAAAAAACATTTTTAGTTAAAGGACAGACAGACAGTTTGCACGCTGACCACAACAAAATGTTACGGTACAAAGCCTCCGTTTAGATCGACATCACGTAGGGGTGAACAACATTTTGTAAATGGTGGGAACTTTTGATAAAAAAACTAAAACCCGACTACGTAAAAAAAATGTAGTTAGAAAAAACACACTAGGTATCTACATAAAAATCGCACTCTAAAAAGTATCAAACAAGAAAAATACATAGAGCTAATTCTGTAGGCAATCTCAATCAAAGTGTCGTCTCTCGTGTCGTTCAGTGGATTGCCGTCGTCGGATGCCACCTTGCCCTACAAGAATCCCTTAGTACCTACTGTTGCATTGCAACAGTCGTCACAATAAACACATTCAATTTATTGTGACGTCACAGCCTATAACAAGCGGACCATTGAGACGCTTCTAACGATACCTCATTTGTTGAATTATAGTAAGTAGTTTTGAAGTTAGGTGGGAACAGATGAACATACATACATACTTACATACATACATACAGGTCAAATACATAACCCTCCCTTTTGGCTTCGCCGTAGTCGGGTAAAAATTATGCCTGCCATGTCATAAGCACAATGAGTTCATAAGTAAGAATAGGTAGGTAGTTTACAAATGAAAACTAGGTCTTACCTACGAATTCGTCCGCGTAGGGGTTTTGCAAAATCGTTTAGTAGCGGATACTTACGTCATAGCAGTTATTTGTATAGCAAATAGCTTGATCCGGCTATTAGCTTGGCTGTGCGCTAAAGTTGATATAAATATGAGTCAATCAGGACTTAGAATTTTGTCTATATAGATTTGTACCACCTACAACAGTAAAAGTCCACGAGAACGAAGCCCTGAACTGAACAGGTATCCGAACAAATGGATATCAGCATGGCTTCATCAGGCAACCGATAGAGACTAAGGAAGGAAGACGGGTAATTGACTACACAAGTCTAGTTACTTAGCTTGGGGCTAGATGGCGATGTGTGGAATGTCCTGCAATATTTATTTATTTATTTATTTTACTAAACCGGAGTCACGGTCTTCAGTATTGAGCTTGTATTGAGGGAACGACGACGAAGGAGAAAAATGTTCTAGTACTGTGACAGAAAGATATAGGTATTTAGTTGTTACAATCATCGAACCCGCAACCCTGTGTTTGGCAGTCCGGCATGGTAACCATTTTTGAGAAATAAACATTATTATTAAAATAATTATATCTTATCAATAATAACATTATTATTTAAGTGATACAAATTGTTGGTAACATCTGATATAATGTGATTCACCGCTATAAAGGTTCACTTCAACTCTTTAAATTATGACGGCATTTACACCTATTCACAATAGTAATTTACATATTATTAATAGATGAAATTGAACAAAAGAATTCCCTAAAAAAATATTAATGTATTAAAAAAACGTGAGAATTTAGTAAAAACTGAGTGGCACCTTGTGTGCCTGTAAAAGATAACCTGACATGAACCAAAATATTGTTAAGAGGAAAGCTATCTCCATACAAACGTAGTCGACTGTTTCCTCCTTGGATAATGACACTAGAGCAAATATTTTAGTAGCATAAGACTGCCATGACCAATGACCATGCCCCTATGTTTTTTTTTTTTAAATATTCTAATTAACGTAGGAAATAAGCGTCTTTAAAAACTAGAAAATTGCCTAAATTTTTCATACATTTTCAGACACTCACCCAAAAAAAATTACGCATATTTACGAGAAAAGGAGAAAATATAATAGCTGAAGATTTTATTTAAATTTCTCCAGAGTTTGGGTAATTTTAAAAATTCGATGCCATATTTTGAAAATCACTTACTTAATTTTACCTGTAAATTAGGAAATGGGTGAATTTTCTCAAATTTCAAATAAAAAAAACAAGTTATGCAAAAATATATTTTTATAATTATTTTTAGCGATGATTTAGCGACTTTTGAGGGTAGGTACCTAACTTTCAAGTACCTTACCTAAGAGCGATTAGATATAGAAATTTTATGACACACTCTATTCACTAAGTGAAAAATATTCACGTTTGCATTTCTTCTAAATGATTTATACCTACATCTTCAGCAACTTTAATGGCCCCTCTACATGATGGGCCATCATGCTGGCCCACTAATATGGGCCAGCATGTAGAGGACGTAGTGGTGTCTGAGGGCTTATAGTTCGTGGGATGGCGACTGGATGGCCATGGTGTCGGTTTTTCGGTCGCACATCAATGGAAATGGGCAACGATGGTTGAACGTGGCCATCGTGTAGTTGCGATTCATCCATCGTATGGCCATCTTGCTGGTACAGTGCTGGGCCATCATGTAGAGGGGCCATCAAACAAGCTATTCAGAACCTTTAGATCAACTAAGTCTATACGCAAAACACCAACTTTACGCAAAACGCATAACTCGCAATATACCAACTACGCATAACACCAACTTAGAACGCTATAGACCCTAAAATGTGTAGGAATGACTTTTATTGACCGAAGCAAAAAATGTAGATAAATTTTATTATTGTAGGCTCGCGATCAAACAAAAAGTTTAACACAGAGCGTCCAGGCACGTCCAGTGAACGAACTGTGGCAGTCTAATCTCGCCAAAATCAGTTTTTTATTTGAAATCAGAATCTTTTGTGTTTCCAAGTTTTTTGTGGAGTGTCATTCACTTCTTTTGGGTCAAAAAGCTTCTGGAATTTAAATGAATAGGTAATTTATACACCTAAATAGTAAGATAGGTGAAGTATTTTGTACCGTTTATCTTCTCGTGAATGTTTTGTGGTTTTATTGTGATCACAGTCGACATGGTCACAGCCTATTCATTCCAAAAGTCATTGTTTTTTGCAATTAACATTACTTCCTAATCTGATAACTAAATTATTCGACACATGTTGGAAGTACTTTCTGTTATTTTCACAAACGAAATTCGTAGTCGAACGAGGTGGCATTGCCTACCTATGCATATCTACCCCATGTATACATAGGTAGATAGATATAGCCATACAAAAGGGAAGGTACACCTCCCTTTTGTATATATCTATAACCTATGGCTATTGAAGGACTTTTAAGTTTTTTTGACGCGATAACGTCTAATAAATTGATGGAACACCTGCATTCACAAAAAAGTGACACGTTCCCATTGTGTGTCGTCATTCTCACGTTTCGGTGACGTCATGTGAACAATGACGTCACACCTCTGGGCTTGTGTTATGGTGACGAGTGATAAATAGAAGACTTTTAAAAAGGAAAATGAAAAAATAAAATTATAATTCAAAAAATATATATATTTAGTTTTAACGGCAACCCTGGACTGGATAACACGTTTGAACGCGACGGGTCACTTGGCACCATGACTCTGTCCAGGGGGTGGTGCTAGAAGCCGCTGGTCAAGGGCTTCAACTGGGGGTTACGCAAAAAGGTTATAACGCAAGCAAATCTGAACCCCCCTAAAAGTTAAAATTAAATGAATGTAGGTAAGTATCCTCCTTTGATTAGTATCTACTAAAACTTTTTTTTTTAATTACAAAGAAGAAAAATAATCAAGTCGTCTTTCCACTTGTCTATCAATTATAAATTGTCATTAGTTCATAAAAGCTAAAAAAATCAAGCTAAAATGGAGCCGTAAAAAAACAATTACAATGCGCAAATATCACACAACAAATGGTAGGTACCTAATTTCATATTTTTACAATCATCAATCTGAATTTCTAGGTAGTTTTATTTTTTTATTTTTTTTTTCCAGATGTCGTCAAATTTTACTTTTAATAAAATATCTTTTAAATTATAACATCATTACATCATCCTACACAAAATAAAACAACAAACAAAAATGTATTGTAAGGACATGAAACTGACGCGAAGTGCCTCAGAACAGAACACCTACTTCACCTATGTGTGCCTCATCAATGATATTAAACCAAGTCTCTTGGGTTCTGAAGCACACAACAGGCTATCTTTACATCTACCTGATGTTGAAAACGAAGAGGTAAGGCACAATTTACCATAAAATTGATTCCCCTATTCCATAAATCAATACCTACTGACATATCCCCACTGGGATACTTGGGAGTTCTTTTTCCAATGATCGCTATCGGTGGGATATATTAAAAAACGTTCTGCTCTATATATCCCAACTGATCCGCACTCGTGGTTAACTTCTACTCAATGAAGTTCCGTGGCGAAAAATAGAAAAGGCTAAACTTAAACGAATGGAACTCTTTGACCCCAAATGGCAAAGTTTGAATAGAATAGACATTTATTACAAGAGCACACTGACAAGAAAAAAGTTTGATAAAAATAATAGGTACATAATTACAAATAATGAAAATAGGAACAGACATAATTAGAAATTAATTTGCTCTGACGATAACGGTAATATTTTAGGTATGTGAAGAAGAAGATCACATTAGAATAGAAAGATCTAAAGCCCTTCATGAGCTCGTCGAATCTCATAGAAAAAACGAAGACGATGCTCAACCACAAAAATACAATGATATTTTAACACCTTCCAAAACACCATCTGGGACACCATACGTAAGTAACATTTCTGATCTTATTAGTACAATTTATTATACCTAAAGTTACCTACTTAATTTAATTAAAATTAAAAAGGCAACCACTTCTGGCGAAGATTTCAATAATATATCCGAAGCGGATGATTCTGAACGCGACGGGTTTTCTGAAACGCCTAATCCAAACATTTTGAAATTAACAAAAATGAAGTGGCTTACAGAAGAAAAAGAAAATACACCAGATTCAAGGTAAAAATATTTAAACAATTCTATACTTATCAGTGATTTACTGAATTATAGAAAAATAATGTCGTTCCAGAAAAGTAAATGCATTAACAGGTGCAAAAATTAAAACAACACGGACACACGATTTTGATTGAAAAAAAAGGTAAAATCTTCAACACCAAAACCAGTATTTATATGTACATATCTCTCTTACTAATTTACATTAAATAAGTATTACTTTTTAATCGACTTCAAAAAAAGGTATAGACGTTCACAATTCATCGTGGTCATTTTTTATGTACCTATGTTCCCCCTGATCACTCAAATAATATTTTCTAACTTACTTTTTTGTCTTTTATTTTAAGCTCGCCATCACTGTCTCCTGCTTCATCTTTAACGAGCTCACAATGCAGCAACGAATCGGAAACAAATCTTACCCACCAACTTAGTTTCAATGACAAATACCTATCAACGATCATCCGGTTGGACAAAGAGCACAACATGTTTGGCCTATCGAACATAGCCATAGTAGGATCAAGAGCTTCTAAAAGGATAAAGAAGGATGATGATAAAGCAGTGTTTCATCAAACGGCTATAGTTCAAATTTGTTGTGGGGCGTCATGCTGTAAGCATAGGGTTAGTGCATTTTTTATCTGTTTTTGATTAGTTTTTAAATCATTAAGTTAAGTAAGGCGCTCATTGTGTCATATTGTTTAGTTTATTAATAATTTTCTTTTAGCAGATAATTAAGATATAGAGTGTAAAATTAAGATATAGTGTGGTACAGTAGAGAATTTATCTATCTTCTTAATCTGGTTATCTGGGAAGGCCGCCTTTTGTACCACGCTTGGGTCTTTTTCTTTATTTAAGTTTCCAGTTTTTTTTATAGTAATCATTTTGTTTTTACTTGTGTTTTTTAAATGGTGCAATAAAGTGTTTATTTATCTAGGTATGTAGCACGAACATTAACAAGTTTTTATATTGTTTCAGAGTAAAACAGATATGCCAGGATCATTAAAGGTAGTTAGTTTCATCAGCTTTTATTCATGTAATCTATTAAGCTTCATACTTTAAGTTTCAATATAAATAAATGTATGTTTTAGTTTAACCGATGCAGAGGGTGTTGCTATGATTCGTGCTGCTCGGTTTCTGTTATGCCATCTGTGTGCGCAAGTCAATGCGTAAGTATCAGTTTTCAATTATTTCTTTATTTGATTTTTAGCCTTTTCCGTCCCACGGCAGGGCAAAAGCCTCCCTCCCCTCTTTCCACCGTTCCACCATCTCCTTCTGGGTCTACCGCGGGGTCGCCTGCTGTTCGGGACCCAGCCCGTGGTGGTTTTTGCCCACATCTGCCCACTGATTCACAAAAGGCAACCGGCGGGAGTGAAAGAGCCACAAAATTGTTTTTCGTTTCGGTAGCCTGCCGATGGTTTGTGAATCAGCCTGCAGATCGGACATGTGGCAGATATTTTTAAATATAATATGTACCGCAACTTTTAAATATATATTTTTAGAATATTCCGAAAAACAGACTAAGAGAATAACAAGGGCCTTTTGATTGCAGAATGAACGACCTTGCAGCTCCATACCTTCTGTAAGTATTTATTGGACAGCTTGTATCTTGAAATTACTAATATTAGAAATATTTCATTACAAAAATATATTTCAATTTCAGTGCACATCCTGCCCGAAAAGCAGCTGCAAGGTAATTCTAGGCAAACTAACTGCGCCTTTTACGACACAAAAATTACTAATTTAAGGTGGGTCCATACGCCAACGACCTTGCCTCACAGGTTACTAAATAGTTACTACCGGCACCGGTCGCTTCCGTTGGTGAAAATTGTTATTCTTACGAATGTATTTTGTTTTTCTCAAACGTTTTCTGATGGAATTGTAGGTGAGATCTTTACCGACATTTTAGTGTGACTTTTAGCCGAAAATTCCCTAGTTTTAAAGCTAATCTAAAGTTAAGGTGGTACGTTTTCCCTACTAAATGTTTTAGAGATTCCTACGTTTTATACTGAGATATTTAACTTATTATGACTTAAAGTAGGCCTAATTTAAGCTATTGTAGGGGCAGACCAAAAATATCACTGTTTAACATCCAGGAAGTACTCTGTTTCAGCGTGAAAAAAGAGACCAATTTTACGTATGTGTTGGTGCACGGTTATATTGACGTATGGTCATAGTGTGAGTGACGCATAGATGTGTGGAAACACGCGACGTTGTCGCGTTGTGTGTGGAAGCAGGAACACGCAATTACGCTAGAGTAGAGCCGCAATACAGTTTGCTGGATAAGGGCGACGTTGCCTCTCCGTCTAATCTGTCTAATAAAAAATCAAAATAATTTCAATTGCATGATATTCAACTCAGTGCTGCCAGACCTACACCTGCAAGATTTTATGTAACTTTTGGCACTGTCGCGTCATTTTTGATACTTGAATTATACATTATTTTGATAGACTTATCAAATTATCACTTTACGTATATAATTAATAAATAAACATTTGTACCTGTTTGCATTTAATTAATAGTATAAAAATATAATAAAATATAAATGAAGTATAGTAATTCGCGAGAAACAAACCAAGCAGTCTTGTTGTTTTTTTGATACTGTTTGTTGTACACACTGGCAACATACACCCAGTCGATACTTTGCCTCGCACTAGATGCGCGCTTGTTACCTAGGCAACGGAGAGTCAACAGAGATGTCAAGTAGTCAGTAAATAGAAAAACCAAAAATAAAATATTATAATCATTTAATATATTCCTACTATTGTGTTTAAAGTATCATCCATCTGAGCACCTACTGAAAATAAACCTTGAGGGAATTTTAGTGTCTTGTAAGTGATTGAATTATTTCACAAGTATACCCCTCAAGGTGGGTAACCTATCCACACAAGTTGGGCCGTAGGAACAAACTACGACTACTCTGGGTCCCAGGCCATGAAGGAATAGCAGGAAATGAGAAGACTGATGAGCTGCAAGAACAGGATCGGCAAGTGCTATGCTTGGACCAGAACCATGTACGGGCCTGCCAGCATGCACAATCACAAAGGCCGTAAAGGATTACGTTGATAAGAAACACACGCAAGAGTGGGAAATCAGTAAAGGGCTACTACATTCGAAGAAATTCATAGGTAGCAGGCCCAGAGGGGCTTCTAAATTTATATTGAACAACGGAAAAAGCAAAGCACGAGCTGTGATTGGTGCCTTGACATGGCTTTACAAAACCAATGACATGCTTTTAAAAATGAAGATAACTTCTAATATTGACTGCAGAACCTGCGGTGATGTCAGAGAAACTATGGAGCACATCCTGTGTGAATGCGCCGTCTTAGTGGCGAAGCGAAGGAGACCCGGAGAAACATAGGATTTTTCCTCTTAGTGGGATCACTGCGTTAATCGATCCCAAGGGGTCGAAGTGTTGCTGGCTATGTCAGTCCCCGATATAAGATGATAAGATAGAACTAATTTTAAATAAATAAACCTTTTTGTACATTACTTTGTCTTTATTTTTCTCTTTCCATTCAGACCTAGTACAATTTGTTCGTTCAGAATTCGTCCTAGTTTAAAAAAAAATGATTACTAACAGTACCTACCATAAAACTGATCCTGTTTTAGAAAATTTATTCAAAAATATATTTTCAAAAAAAAATTCTATTTGTATCGAGATTTGAACTGGGGCTCTTCAGAACACTACCCCGCCGCTCTAAATGACTACACCAATCGGTATCTGTAGGACTACGTCAAATATAGTCTATAGTTGCTACAGTTTATTGTTTTGTATGTGTGCGTGTCATTTATATCGTGACAAGAGTTAAAAATTGTACTTTGGAAATACATTAAAATGTGACTTCCAAAAAATTAAATTATGTTTGAAATATGTTCAGAGCAAACTAGAAAACAGGCAACATATATACAAATACTTTAATTCCACGTCAATTATAGCAAAATAAAATAAAAATATACTTTCGGGGAAAACAAGCGCCATCTAGCGGAATACTTTGCTTAGCGATACGAAACATTCAACCTTAAGAAATAAAACTTAGAATAATTTTGAAATTACAAAGAATTTTCGTCGCAAATTACCCCAAAATATTGGTAAAGATCTTACATATAATTCCATTTCAGCACTTTTGAGAGAAACAAAACACATTCGTAACAATCAACAATTTTCACCAACGAAGGCGACATGTGCCGGTAGTAACTATTTAGTAACCTGTGTTATCAAGGTCGTTGGCGTATGGACCCCTCTTAAGCAAGTCATTTATTTTTTATCAGTTACCGTGCGCTACTGTAAGCTGTATACAGGACTGCAGTAATTGCTATGGTTTAAGGGTGAGATTCACTTTATCATTATAAACAATCATAATACAAACTTTTTTTGACGTGATAACTCTAATAAATTGATGAACACCTGCATTCACACAAAAGTGTCATATTCCGGTACCATGACGCGTTATGTTCCGGTACTTACCATGACGCGTTATGGTAAACGTCAAACGAGTGACTATAAGAATAAATATTAAAAGGAAAAAAAAAGGAAAAAAAACTATTTTTTTATCGTTTTCTTACGAACGTTATCACGTAAAAATAATCACCCATAAACCGACTTTACAGACAACCATTTTTTAATAAAGATAATTGGATTACTCTATATGTAGCTAATACATGATATCATTGTTAAAATTAATTTTCAGTTGGTTGTAAAAAAAAAAGCTAAACCTGATCCGGTTCCAATTATAATAACTCCAACGTCAAGCTGTGTGTTGGATCTAGTAAGTTGGTTATTTTTTCCTTAATTGGTTTAACTAATATATCTAAAACAAAAAAAAATTATACGTACTTATGTAGATCAAATAAATGACCGCAGACAATGACAGTAAAATAAATTGCCATCACGATAATGTTGGCAATTAGGCTCTTTGGATGTAGTGTAATGAATGTGTAACGAGCATAGTAATAAGTATATACCTAAAATACAAAAAATATAAAAAATGCTGTATATAATAAACTAGCAGCGCTCTGTGGTTTCACCCGCGTAACTTACGATCCCGTGAGAATATCGGAATAAAAAGTAGCCTATTTTACTCTCAATGAATTAATGTATCCTCATACCAAGTTTAATCAAAATCGGTCAGGTAGTTTTAGAGCCTATTCGTTACAAACCACTTGTTATCCTGAAATTCCCACGGGATCGTGGGTGAAACCGCGGAACCCTTCTAGTTAAAAATAATATTATACCTAGCTACCTAGACTGAAAAATAAAATAATTGTTTTGTAAAAAAAAACAATGTGAGGATAGTTTTGAGGTAGAAGCTCTTTAGTAGATTCTTTATACCAGACATCAAAAAGCCTTCGATCGCGATAGTTTATCTACAATTCGGTATCTTTTTCCTTATAAAATAAGTGGTTCTAAAAGCTAGTTTCAAGTTGGATTTTCAACCGTCTTGCTACGTTATTTAAAACCCCCAACTCAAATGTATCTAGGATGTGTCTGTCTGTGGCAGCTGAACAGAATTTTGCTGATTAAAGTTTCTTCCAATTCCCAAGTACCTACTATGTTTTTTTCCCCAGCCGTACGCAGCTCGTTCCTGCCACCACGTACCGCACTGCATTCCTCCATCTTCCTGCTTCCCATATCTTATGCCATGCTTCTGGAGTGCGCGACCCGACGCACCTTGCGCCACACCAGAACAGTGTTTCCACAAACCGCCATGCAAACCGGCAAGAGTTCATAGACCGGTCGGCACTTGCCCGCCTGTAAGTAACTTCTCTCTTCTTTTCGAGTCAGTGACGTTCGACCAGTCTTTTTCCTGACCAATAGTCGCAACTGCAGGAGCATTGGCATCTATCAGATCCTCCAACGTGCAGGTGTAGGGGCACAATGTGCATAGGTGTATGTGCGTGCACCAAGAACTGCGATAAGGCTCCACACTCGCATTGCTCCTATAAACTAAGGAACATTGTCATGTTGACCATTAAACTTTTACTTGCCATTTTGAACCGACTTCAAAAAGGAGGAAGTTCTCAATTCGGTTGATGATTTTTTTTTTATGAATGTTCGCGTTAAATATCTTTTTTGTTAATCAACCGATTTTGATGAATCTTTTTCTTTAAGCATAGGTTTGGCATAGGCAAGTGCCTATGTAAGTAAGTACTGATACTAATACATAGTTACATGTTTGTTTTATTTTCAGGGTGGATGTCTAAAACACTTATGCACAAACAGAGCCTGTTTCGAATTACGAGTAAGTATTCTAACCAGAATAAAATAGCCAGACTAAAATTGTCCCCCGTAGGGACACGAGTCAGACCAAGGCGACGATGATGGAGGGATGGTTTTTGAATTCTATAGGAATTAATGCGGTGCAATAGCTACAGATCGCAATTAATGGAAGAAATGTAGAGACGCCTTAGCCCTGTAGTGGGAAAGAAAAAAAATTGCGTAATATTCAATACTAGAACTTCAATGCCGAATTTGGTATCTCCAAAAACCTTGAAAACGACACCTTCTTGCGTTTCGAAGGGCTTAGTATGATAATAAAATGACTTATTCTTGAAATGAGCTGTTTGCAATATGCCTTGTTTGTAAACAACTTATTCGTATGTACCTATACCTATAATAAACGACCAAGTTCATATAAGAATAAGTCTTTGTGCGAATGAGTCCTATGTATTTAGTGAATGGCCCTTTTAGAGTCAAGATTCTGTGACAAAAGCGATAAACGCTACTAGAAGTAATTTATATAGCGACAGAACCTTAAACCAAATAAGACAAATCGATTAACGTAAGAATCATCAAAATCGGTCCACGCATTTGGGCTCTAGAGAGCCACATAGGTTCAAACTTACATACATACATAGACTGATGAACACATTACCACTCCTTTGCGTTGCGCAGTCGGGTAATTAGGCAAACCTTGTTGGTGACCTGATAAATTACTTAATTTTATGTTTTACAGCGTAATGTTAAGAAACCACACCCTGGCGCAGGCACACCAAAACATGGTGGAAAGGAAAACCTCAAAGCAAAAGGCGCAGCATCTGGTGAGATACATCCTCTCCGAGCAAAAGGCGCACGATCTTCTGAGAACGCCCTCAGAGCAAAAGGCGCACGATCTTCTGAGAACGCCCTCAGAGCAAAAGCCGCACCATCTTCTGAGAACGCCCTCAATCCAAATGGCGTACCATCTGCTGAAAGCAACACCCTCAAACTTGGGAGTAAAACAAAAGTACCAACACCTATTGGGAGCTCTGAAGGCATAAAACTAAAAACCCCAACTGGGAGCACTGAACAAATGAAACTAAAAAGCCCATCTGAGAGCATTGAACAGATGAAATCAAAGAGTAACTCTAAAAGTAACATGAAACCAAAACGCTCACCATCTGGTGAAACCGCGTGACCACAATAACAAACAAAAGGCTCACCGGATGACTCTAATCCCAACAATCCACCCGGAAAAAGAGCAGAGAAACACTGATATTAAAAATGTTCCAACCGTGTAAAGATAAACCATCTTCATGTGGCAGTTCTGGAAGCATTGTAAGTTCTTCTATTACAAAAAGTTGTAGGAATTAGTAGGTAGATAGTTATTATTATGTATGCATTAATAATATAGAGTTCGTGTTGGTATTATTTCAGAATCCAAATATCCGCTGCTCTAAAGTTGTAACACCAAGAAAAGAAACCAAGAAAAAAGTAAGTAAAAAAAAATGGTTGTCTGTTAAGTCTGTTTACGGACGATAATTTTACGTGATAACGTCATAAGAAACCAATGAAAAATTGTTTTTTTCTTTCTTTTTTTACTACTTAAGTACCTACTCTTTTTTTATTAATTTTTTTATTTCCACCATATAAGTAAGCCATCTATTTGGAACGTGGCAATGACGTCAACTTTTTTGTAAATGCAGGTGTTCCATCAATTTATTAGACGTTGTCACGTCAAGAAATAGTTTGAAACAATAAATAAATATTTCATGCCTTTTTCCTTACTTTTTATTTCAGAAGAGTAATGTTATCTGCGAATGTTCATCGCCGCAATGTCACAGTTGCTTCGTAACTAAACCCAAAGTAAGAACACTATGTACCTAACTTACTCTATGACGCTTTGGCAAACACCCGCCTGAAACGCAGACGTTTGCAGGTTTAATTCTCGTCTCAAACAAATATTATACAGATATTGGTTTCTGGTCAGGGTGTTTCTGAAAGCTCTGAAATTATGAGACCTGCGCGTCTGAAAATTCGCATGTTCACGCACGGCGAGGACTAAGAAAGAATTGAAAATTCGACTTCTCAGTGGGTGAAAGGGGCTGAAATTTGTAGTTAATAGCAACTATTATGTACTCTGTGTCGGTAGGAAATAAATTAAACTTTTGAAGATACCTACACTAACGCGGATAAAACCGCGGGGCACAGCTATTTAAGGTGAAAGGGTACCGGCGCTCTCTCCATATAAACGTAGTCGACTATCCTCCCTAGTTAATGACACTAGAGCAAATATTTTTGTTGCATAAAACCTATAACTGCCATGACTATGCCCTGTTATCCAGGGAGGAACAATCGACTACGTTTGTATGCAGAGAGCGCCCGGTACCCTTTCCTCTTAAGTATAGGCACCTATAAGAAAAACGTATTTTTCCGTCTCGTCTGGTCACCATAACACAAACCTATATGCGCGACGCGATTTGAATGTCCTACAATATTTATTTATGTTAATTATGTAAATACTCTCTTTATCTATAATTAATCGTTTCAGAAACAACCTGAATAAACAATTTTCATGAAGACTATCATCGGAGGCTGCGTCAAGTTTTACAATAAAATTAAAAGGTAACCTTATTACTATCTCGTATTGTTAATAAGTACCATTTTGCAGCTATAGGCTTTATGCTACTAATTACTACTAAAGTATTTGCTCTAGTGTAATTATCCAAGAAGAAAACAGACGACTAAAAATATGCGGGAGCGGGACAGAGCGAGACAAGAGAAATGTGTGCGAAACAGAGAGCGATGATGTGAGCAACTGACCCTCCCTTCACTCCTGTCTCCCCGCCAAACGGACCTAAAAAATTAGTTCTGCGCATACCCCTTCCACGTTTCGTTGGGGGCATGATTCTTTGTTCGACCTTAAACTTACCTACTTAACTTTGTTTTCATTTTGAATAAAATGGTAACACGTTTTTTTTTTTTCAGATTCCTAATACCACACCTGTTCATACCAACTCTCATAACCCGATCAGAAAAACATTAAGACAAATAAGCATTAAACAACATAATATCAAACAGAAAACCTTTTATATCCATATTAGTTTCAGCACCTTTAGTTTTAAAGTGATAAATCTTCTGAGACAATGTAGTTTTGAACGCAAGGCTTATGCGGTGGTAAGCAACTATAGATTTGATCTATTATACGGAACCCTAAAAATATTAAACAGCATAACATCAAACAGAAAATCTTTTATTAAAATATCGATTTTAAGCACCTTTACTTTTAAAGTGAGATATCTTTTGAGACAATGTATTTTTGAACGCAAGGCTTATGCGGTGGTTGGCATCTATAATATATTTGATTAATTATAGGAGACCATAAAAACATTAAACAGCGTAATATTCAACAGAAAATCTTTTATTTCAATAAGTATCAATTTCAGCGCCTTTTAAAGTGAAAAATCTTTTGAGACAATGTATTTTTGAACGCAAGGTTTATGCGGTGGTAGGCATCTATAGATTTGATCGATAACAGTATAAGGGGGTGTTCCTTGAGCGATGTGACAGTAGTCGCTACAGTACATGAACGGGGCCATATTTGTTTGGAATGGGTTTGGTGGGAAGGGTGCCAAGTCGAACTCTTCCCCGTGAGACCATGATGCAAGGGATGAATACGCGAATGGCTTCCTGAATTTTGATTTTGTTTCGGAGACGAATACTCTGAAATGAAACGAAAATTGTGCTAGAGCAAAAAAGTGATTGGATTTTAAAATGGAATAGGCATACCTTCTCCGAAATTATTTACTAAAATACAACCTCCTTCAAAAACAAACAGCTAACATATTTAAGGTCGTTGCTTACGTAACGGGATAATACCTACTCATTTGATAAAACCTCGGACGGGACAGGGACATGACGTGCATCACTATCACTACATAGTATAAAATAAAGTCACTTTTCGCCGTCCCTATATCCCTATTTCCCTTTGTATGCTTAGATCTTTAAAACTTCGCAACGGATTTAGATGCGGTTTTTTTTAATAGATAGAGTGATTCAAGAGGAAGGTTTATATGTATAAAACATGCCTAATATAGCCGTGCGAAGCCGGAGCGGGTCGATAGTCATTCATAAAGTGTTCGTAGTCGTAGAAATAATTCTCTCTCCATAGACGTCAGAAAATAATTTTTAGGTTTTAGTTAAAAAATCTTCAGATGATGAGCAGTATTCTTAACTAAGCAATAATTCTAAATTAAACAATACTGGTTATTTTACTAAAAACAAGAAATTATTCTCTAGCGGAGAATATAATATGTGGAGAGGATTATTTCTTGTTTCAAGATACCTGAAAAAATAAAGAGAGTGAAATTTTCAGAAGCGCGCGCATCACTGTAACTTAAAAGTAACAGGTTGAAACTGTCCGCAAAATAAATATCAGACGGACGGACTGACGGCGGACAGACGGATGAACGGATGGACGTCCGTCCATCCGTTTTTCCATCCATTGCGGGCGGACGTATAACTTCAAGAAGTATAATTTCTCACGCGCGTACATAAGTACACGCACCCTTTTTTTTTAATTATCGCTACCGGTGGGATATATGGAACGTTCTGCTTGGATGGACGAATGGACGAACGGATGGACGTCCGTCCATCCGTTTTTCCATCCATTACGGGCGGACGTATAACTTCAAGAAGTATAATTTCTCACGCGCGTACATAAGTACACGCACCCTTTTTTTTTAATTATCGCTACCGGTGGGATATATGGAATGTTCTGCTCGGATGGACGAACGGATGGACGGATGGACGTCCGTCCATCCGTCCATCCGTTTTTCCTTCCATTGCGGGCGGACGTATAAATAAATAAATATTGCAGGACATTCCACACATCGCCATCTAGCCCCAAGCTAAGTAACTAGACTTGTGTTATGGGTGCTAGACAACGGATATACTACTTATATACTTTTCTTTTGTAAATATAAGTATACTTATAATACATAGAAACAACCAGACCACAGACAAATATCTAAGCATAAATACTTGTCTGAGGCGGGAATCGAACCCGCAACCCTGTGTTTGGCAGTCCGGCGTGGTGACCGTCGTGCCAACTGGGTCGTCGTATAACTATAAGAAGTGTAATTTCTCACGCGCGTACATAAGTACACGTACCCTTTTTTTTAAATTATCGCTACCGGTGGGATATATGGAACGTTCTGCTCCATATATCCCAACTGATCCGCACTGATAGGGATACTTTTCTCCTTTATGTATCCTCGAGGATACATTATTACAAGGTATGAACTTACCCTTTGATGTTATTAACTGGGTTATGACAAGCAGCAACTTCCTTATATTCCTTCTTAACATGTATTCTGTCGTATACGCCTCTGTGAGGTCTCGCCGTTAAGGGCATCCATACTTCCTTATGTCTTGGTCCGAAACCCTTAACCTACATAGGGATTATAGCTTAGTAATTGTGTTATTTATTGATAGTCAACTATAGCTGATTAATCGATAGCCTATTCAGCATCAACACGAGGCAATACTATTGAATGAGTGTAATACTATCAATACCATCGATTGTTTTCGATTATCGATCGTATAAATCGGTTGTATAAATAAATTAATTGGCAGACTATCGATAATCTTTACTATTAATACTATCGATATTTTTTATTTACGAGCAAGAATACTATCGATTGCTTTGCACTCATTCGATAATATTGCCTCGTTCTGAGCGATCGATAGGTACTTTCTATAGGCTAATCAATAGCAATTAAACAATGTATGTCCTACTACAGGCACAAGGATCGCTTACGACTTAACGCCATCAGTCTCCCACAGATGGCGTGAAGTCGTAAGCCGCCAAGGTTGCATACTCCGGATTGGCAATAAAACATGTCATTGAAATGTAGTGGGCTCAACTGGGGTATTTCTCACGATTATATTGATAAGTTTCTTCGCCTTATCGTAAAAGAATTTAATTATAAGATTTTTTTTTCGAATAGAAAAACTGGTCCTTCGAGCCGGATACGATTTAACACTTTTTTCACAAAATTGTTTACATAGTACAAGCGTAGTTACAAAGTTTGAGACTAGATGGCGTTGTGCGGAATGCCGTACTCACTTTAGGAATATCAAACTCGGAGTAAAAAGTGATGTGGTCCTTCGCGCCGATCCCATACTGGTCATCCACCGAGAATGGCTTGTGGTATGCTCTGTAGGTAGATACGTAAGGATCGAGGAGACGTCTGAAGCCGCCCGCTGTCTCGGGTATGGCTGGGGCTTCATTCCTGCCTGCTGCTACAACCTGGATCAAATTATCTATAAATAAAAAATAAGGCCTGACTGGCTAACTGATATATCAACGTATAATTCCAATGCACAGCTATGACGTAGGTATCCGCTAAGAAAGGATTTATGGCTTAACCCTAAGTTGGGAGTGAATATTTGGAAAGAAGATAATGTCCAGACATAAGCCAGCGAGCTACATTTAAGCGGTTACCACATTGCAGAGGAATATGTCTAATCTACAAAGGTGACTTTGGTCGTTCTGCAATATAAACAGTGGTTGCCCGAACAGTTGTTGCAGATCTGCAGTGTATCGCATGCTTTAATTTACCAAGTTTGGTTGAAGAGCAAACTTGAAAAATGGGACAAAAAACGCATCGTCAGTTTCCCGCAGCTTCAATGGTCTAAAATACAAGTTGAACTACTACTTACATCAAAAATAAAATCAGGATCAGGTGCCTTAACCGTGATATCAGGTGGAGCAGTAGGAGTCTTCGAAAGTCCGCGAAAGTTGTCTTTCATCTCAGACATTATTGCAGGCTTCGTTATATTTTGGCTTTGCAGCTGGAAATTAAAATAATGTTTTCATGTTATTGGAGATGACACGAAAATTCTCAAACTTTCAACAAGGTGCCAACCCTGGTCGGCAGAATCAAATTAGTGGGGCAAACGACACCACAAATTTTTTACAATTCCACTTTGCCCCACTGTGGGGGCGGCTTAGTGGGGCAAACAGGAAGCACTCGTTCATATAATAAGAAAAAAAAAGAAACAAAGGTTTAAAAAAGAAAAAAGGGAAGGGTAATAAATGTTCGTTAAGAAATAAAGGTTATTGAAATGTTCTGTGAATAATATTGTTTTCGCTAGCCCATTGAAGAGCAAATATCATTTTCCCGATGAGTTCAACGCATTATTTGAGATTGCAGTGTATTGTTACCTATATTGTTATTATAAAACAAAGTCTCGCCCGCCGCGTTTGTCTTACTGTCAATGTCGGTCTGAACGCGATAAAATCAACAACTTCTAACGAATTTCGTAAGGTTTCCGCCAATGTACGGACGGAGTGATTAATGAGGAAAATGTGTATAATTTAGGGCTTAAAAGAAAATAAATATAGGCGTACCTACATGCTCTGCTACCAGTACGAAGCCGGGGCAGGTCGTAATTGTATTTATTTATTTACATGTTCAGCAATATTGTAACAAATTATCCAAAAACTACTTTTTGGAATTAACTCTTCCCGCATGTAAAGTACGTCAACTGCTTGGCATCTTTTAGTCTGTGTATGGCGAATTTTTAACTAAATTGGTCCTACCATAGGCCTAAGCAATTAATGCCGTCATCGTGAAGAGACTAATACCAACTTTATCTTCACACTGGTATCTTTAACTTACCCGTTTCTCAACCCCAGTCATAAAAATGACTCTTCTACAGTTAATCGCGCAGTCTGACCGCTCCATCGCCTTGTTTGGGTTAGGTTTGACGGAGTACTCTCCTGTTGTTGTCTTATAAGTCTCCTTTTCTACAACCATGTCTCTACCGGTCACACGTTCTGGGAGCGGGGCATCGATTTTCTAAATGCAGAAACAAAAAATAAGGATATAGCCTTTGAAAAATATCGGAATGCCTTAATCTGAAAAGGCCCTATCTTAACATATTATTATCTGAACTCGGGAGCTAACAAAGCCAGCAACACTTCGACCCAGTTGGATATTTTGTGTTTGCGCTATAACGCTAAATACCCTATTCTACTCTTTTGCATAACGAGTTATTCTTACCTTATTATGCTATGATTAGGAAAAAATTACATAAGATGAAAGTCACATTTGAGAAAACATTAATTGCTTAATAAGCATAAAACGTTAGTATTTGTATAAATGGGCAGAGATCTATGAGCAAGATTTCAACGGTATGTTATACTGGAAGTTACCCTATGTATTTACAATATTTATTATATTATGAATGTATACTAACACAATCCAAGCTATGAGGAATGGCCGGTATGTGCCGAATACCAATACTAGCTCCAGACCGAGTGTCATTACTCGATAGCCTCAACGGTATGTTATACTGGACGTTACCCCATGTATTCACATTATTTATTATATGAATGTATACTAACACAATCCAAGCTATGAGGAATGGCCGGTATGTGCCGTAAACCAATACTAGTTGCAGACCGAGTTTCATTACTCGATAGCCTCAACGGTATGTTATACTGGACGTTACCCCATGTATTCACATTATTTATTAACAGTTCGTCTAACACGCAAGGCTTTGTTTCGGTCATTTTTTGGATTCAAAATAATAAATAATAAAGGAAATATTATTTGGTCTAGTTTCAAAATAATTTATTTAAAATCATATAAAATAAATATTTTAGAAAATTGACAATTGACAGTGGCGTTCATTTGTCAACTTCAAACCTATAGAAAAATCACAGCTCTGATGCGAAGAGGTCTGCATTTAGTCTATTCTATACCTAGTGTTTCTTGTTTCTTCAAGTATAATAGTGTTGTTGACGACCCAGTTGGCACAATGGTCACCTTGCCGGACTGCCAAACACAGGAATGCGGGTTCGATTCCCGCCTCAGACAAGTATTTATACCTACTTAGTTAGTTGTCTGTGGTCTGATTGTTTCTAAGTATAAATTTACAAAAGAAAAGTATATATTAAGTAGTATGTATAATCAGTTGTCCAGCACCCATTACACAAGTTTAGTTACTTAGCTTGGGTTTTGGCCCCAACAACGGAGTGGTACCCGACAGGGTTTCCCCAGGCCAAAAAAAAAAAAAAAAAAAAAGGCAATGTGTGGAATGTCCTGCAATATTCATTCATATATATATTATATCATGTTCTATGTTCCTTCCTGTGTTGTACAAATAAAGTTATCTGTCTATTTTTTTTCATCGATGTAGGAGTAGATAACATAAAACAATAAAACTCTGGACTATCAAACTAAATGTCATTTTATTTATACTCCATACAATTCAACAATATTATCCACCGAATTAAAAACTCATAATATACTAACGGACACATAAACTGCATCAAAGTTCATGATTAATTTTAAATGAACATTTTTAAAAGTAGGCAAACTATTCATACAACTACATACAGGTTAAAAACATAACCCTCCCTTTTGGCTTCGTCGTAGTAGAGTAAAAAATGAAATCAACATTATTGTACCGATACTCTTGTCAACTCGAAAAACTTTGAAATAAATATTTTATTACTTATTTCAAAGTCGTTTTGTAAGGATATAATTACTTGATCGGAACCCAGTTCAATACAAGCAAATTCAAATCCTCGATCTGAACCAATTCCATACAAGTAAATTAAAAGCCTCGTACGGAACCAGGAGCCCTATTTTTGAATCGCTCTATTTCAACTGATATTCGTTCGACTTTGGAAATTCGCTATTTTTGAATCGCTTGATCACAACGAGTGGTCTCTGCCACTGGTCGCCGACAGGCGAGTGGTAGAATAAACATCAAACAATCATAGTCAAGCATTTGGAAACGATCATTGAAAAATATTTATATCTTTTGGGATTATTTCGGATGTTCGTCGATAATTACCAGTTTTCTATTTTCTGCGTAATTTGAAATTTCGACGAGGAACGATTCAAAAATAGAGCCCAAGTTTCGAAACTTCGGTTCTACAGGGTTATTGGTAATTATACTAGAAAGCCGTTGATGTTAACCATCTAGTTAACGTATCCGACAAGAGATGGCGCTTTTACTAATCTCAATGATTTTTTATTTTTAAAGTGCTAAGCCTGCACTGGGCTATCTGAAAATATTTTTAAGGAAAAATGCGTCTTCAAAAATTGCGACTAAGATGAGATTCGAACTCGCATCCCTTGAATACCGTTCAAATGCGTTGACAATTACGCCACTTAGTCAAGTACCGTCATAGTCGAATTTAAGAATCGCATTAACCTTTTTTCGAATTAAGTTTCGTTAGCGACATCTGTTAGTATGAATTTTCATTACATATAACTCGAATGGTTTTTTTAAATAACTTTTGTTTTAAAAAATCAGCTGTTTTTTTAATTTACATAACCTTAAAAAAAATCATATTTTTTTCGAATTTTCAAAAGTCGTAGAACAAAAGTTGTTGGTTATGGTGCACAGAAGTACCCCTTAACGGCTTGCAGTATTATCACTTCATATTATAAAACAAAGTCGCTTTCTCTGTCCCTATATCCCTATGTATGCTTAAATCTTTAAAACTACGCAACGGATTTTGATGCGGTTTTTTGAAGTGAAAACTTCTTATGGCGCGTTGGGCACTTTTGTGGGTGAGCATTTTCAGCCGTTCTCGCGACAGATTTTGACGCGACAGATGAGATTTTATTTGTGTTAGTCTTTTTGTTTAACTTATACTGCCATCTATTACACAAATTGAGAAACTTAGTTCCTAGAAAGACCGCTATTCGAATGTAGATGGCGCTGATTTAAATTTTTTTCTGCCATCTAGCGAATAAAAAATAAACTATATTTGTTTAAGTGAGTGCTAATAGATGGCAGTAGCAGATTGTTTCAAGAAATATTCTATGAGAAATAACAAGTTTATTGTTTTCACTTCTGCCTGCACTCCCGGAGTGCGCTGTTTTTTTTTTTTTAATACATAAAGTGATTCAAGAGGAAGGTTTATGTGTATAATACATGCATAATATAGCCGTGCGAAGCCGGGCCGGGTCGCTAGTTACCAATAACCCTGCATGCATAGACGGCCGAAACAGATGCAGTTTGTGTCAGTGTATATTATTCGATATCAAGTTAGTAATAGAAGTTTTCTTCTTTTTAAACGCACAATTTCTTTCCAAATCATGCAGGAAATTAGCTCGATGTGAAGGTTGGAGGTACATCATCATTGTGATATCATTCTCTGCTAGCCATTCTATTATGTATTCGGATATGGTTTGTATGTGGGGAGTTGCGTCGAATCTGTTTTTGATCTCGTTCTTTACTGTACTATCTCTTGTTGACTAAAGAGAGATAATTTGGGTTTAGAAGCTATAGTTAAGGGACAAAAAACTGGCAAAGTGCGAGTCGCACTCGCGCACGAAGGATTTCGTACCATTATGACGACCCAGTTGGACATTTGTCACCATGCCAAACTGCAAAACACAGGGTTGCGGGTTCGATTCCCGCCTCAGACAAGTGTTTATGTTTGTCTGGGGTCTTTTTTTTACAATGATAGGTCAGCGTTTGACCACTATCACACCTGCCTGATGGTAGGTGACGATGCGGTCTGGTTGTTTCTATGTATTATAAGTATACCTACCTATATTTACAAGAAAAAGTATATAGTAGTATTATATAGGTAATAGGTATCCGTTGTCTAGCACCCATAACACTAGTCTAGTTACTCAGCTCAGCTGGATGGCGAGGTGTGGAATGTCCTGTAATATTTATTATTATTGATTACATATTTTGTTGACGTGGAAAGAGGGGATGGAGGCCTTTGCCTTGCAGTGGGACGGAATACGCTAAAAATAAATAAAAATAAAAAAGGTTAATTTATTGCACCCAGTATACACTAGACAGGGAACAGTGGAAGGAGTGAAGGGAGGAATTTGCCTTGCAGTGGGACGGAATACGCTAAAAATAAATAAAAATAAAAAAGGTTAATTTATTATGAAACTTACCGAACTAATAGACATTCTTATTTTGTGTAAAGCTTGTAAAACTGTGTCGCCGTCTGGTTGCCCCTGAAAACAGAAACCAGTTTTTAAAAATTTTACAAGTCCTAAAAATAAAAAATAAATTGATATTTTTTTTGTTATTTTTATTAATAAAAAAAATTAAGAAAAAAAAATTTTTTCCGAAAAAAAATTACAAGTCCCAAAAGTAGTTACCCATGGCTAATTGGCTACACCCTAACCAGGTCTCCAGCTACCTACCGAGTATCATCGCAATCGGTCCAGTAATTTTTGCGTGAAGGAGTAACAAACATACAACACACAAACGTACTAAGTACTAACACACAAACTTACACATTTCGATACTTTTTCTCGTAGTAGAATTCTCGTTGCGCTGTGTGCAATTACGTACAAAATGTCTCTATATACAGGGTGTAATGAATGGATAAGCGGGCACCTACGGATAGAGGACACTGTGCCGGTTGAGAAAAACGAAAGTTATGTTCTTTATAAGAATCTTGGTATTAAATGCTGGCAATACCACGTATTATACCTTTTCAGAATCTCTTATTTTTTTTAATTTTGGCACTAGGGTCACCGTACATTTTTTTACACCGGGAAAGGTTAAAGTTTAGTTTAAAAAAATAAAAAATCATGAAATATGATTTAATAATAATAATAAATAATAAATATTTCAGGACATATTACACATCGCCATCCAGCCCCAAGCTAAGCAACTTAATGCTTGTGTTATGGGTGCCAGATAACGGATAAACTACTTATATACTTTTTTTTTTTTTTGTAAATATATACATATTATACATATAGGAAACACCCAGAACCAGAAACAAGAATTTATGGTCAGCATAAATACTTGTTTCCGGCGGGAATCGAACCCGCAACCTTCTGCGTCGCAGTCGGGTGTTCGCCCGACGCGCCACAGAGGTCGTCAATTTTTTTTCTTTTAATCTTAGTTTTAAATAAATAAAGATTTAAATCTTAGTTTAAAAAAAAACCTTAAATGTGTCATAAAAATTATTATTTGCATTCAGTAGCACATTTATCCTGGAATACTATCCAAAAAACACATTGGAATAATTCTTTCATTTGCAGTTTTGGCATCACAAAACATAGAGAACAGAATATATATATATATTTTTTAAATGGCGGATATCTCGGAAACCGAGATACTTTCATAGAACATAACTTTCGTTTTTCTGAACCGGCACAGTGCCCTCTATCCGTAAGTGCCCGCTTATGCATTCATTACCGAACATCCTGTATATACAGGGTTATTGGAAATTATACTAGCAAGCCGTTGAGGGCTACTTCTCTGCACCTAAACAAACAGCTATTGTTCTACGACTTTTGGAAATTCGAAAAAAAATATGAAAATTTTGAGGTTATATAAATTCGAAAAAAAGCTGATTTTTCAAAACCAAGGTCATTCAGACCAAGAACAGTAGATGAAACTTAAAAAATAAGAAAAAAATTAAGGTTACTGACCTCTACGTACGAACAGCTGATTTTCAGGTAAACCTAACCTCAAAATTTGAAAAAATGTTCGAATTTCCAAAAGTCGTAGAACAAAAGTTGTTTGTTTAGGTGCAGAGAAGTAGCCCTCAACGGCTTGCTAGTATAATTTCCAATAACCCTGTATAATAAAACTAGCAGTCTAACGACGAAAAAAAAATGTTGCTTTTTGCGTTTATTCGTTAGGTCTGAGATTCGAACACTATTCTATTTACTTTTTTCCTTTAATTTTTTTTTGTATATCGCAAAACAACGTTAGCCGGGACAACTAGTTAGCTATAAATATAGATACTTACTAAGTAAATATTAAAAGTCCCATACCTTCGGTAAGAGTTCCTTGACCATAGCGAATAGTTCATCGCATTGATCGTGATACAAATAGTAAGCCCACGGTGAACGGAAAAACTCATAGAAGTTATCCAATTTTTTAGTCTGTTGAGAAAAAATAATAACTAGTTTCTTAAATTACCTAGATAGATAGCAACAACACTGATAATATATTTTTTTTAGAGTTCTGTACCCAAAGGCTAAAAACGAGACCCAATTATCAAGACTTCACTGTCCCTCCGTTCTGTCTGTCTTTCACCAGGCTTTATCTCATGAACGGTGATAGCTAGACAGTTAAAATTTTCACAGATTATGTATTTCAGTTTCCGATATAACAACAAATAGGTACAAAAAACAGAAAAAATAAAAATGTGGGGCAACTAAGTATACAACGGAATCCTTCGTGCGCGTGTCCGACTCGCACTTGGCTGGTTTTTTTAACCTATGTTGTCCCACTGCAGAACAAAAGTCTTCTGCTGCCAAACCTGTCAGTCCTGGGGATCAATGTGCAAAGACCTGCACAAAAGGGCTAAATTCAAAATGCATGTTTCCGATACTTATTTCAAATTATTGTTAAGAGGAAAGGGTACCGACGCTCTCTCCATACAAACGTAGTCTACTGTTTCCTCCCTGGATAATGACACTAGAGCAAATATTTTTGTACCATAAAACTTATAACTGCCACGACCATGCCCCTATGTCTTCACTATCTGTACATAGTATAAAAAACAAAGTCGCTTTCTCTGTCCCTATTTCCCTTTGTATGCTTAGATCTTTAAAACTACGCAACGGATTTTGATGCGGTTTTTTTAGAGTGATTCAAGAGGAAGGTTTATATGTATAATACATGCATAATATAGCCGTGCGAAGCCGGAGCGGGTCGCTAGTATTATTATATATTTTTTTAAGACTCTTGTTTCTATGATAATTAGAAGATGAAAAAAACCAAGACATAGGGGCACAGTCATGGCAGTTATAGGTTTCATACAACAAACATATTTGCTCTAATGGCATTATCCAGGGAGGAAACAGTCGACTACGTTTGTATGGAGAGAGAGCGGGGTTCCTTTCCTCTTAACAATTCCATGGAAAATTCATCAATTTGTAGGTGAATTCTTAGTCGTTCTAAGCCCATAGCTTACCATATATTTTATATAGACATGGTTAAGCACAGACGAAGGCAGTCCGTAGATATGTTTAAAAATGTACAAATTGTATTTCTCATTTGTCAAGCATGTTACAGCGTTAACAATTTGACTATCTTGCATGTGCAACTTAAAGTACCCGTTCTTGAAGGTTTCTAAGATAACACCCTGGAAAAAACAAGCAGAAACATTATAGAAAAAACAAGCAGAAACATTAAAAAAGCAAGCATATAAATTATTATAAAGCAAACAGCTGATCGAAACGTTATAAAAAAAGCAATAGAAAAAATATTGAAAATGTAAGCAGAGACATTAAAAAGTTAGAAGAAACATTAACGAAGCAAGCACGAATATTATCCAAAAGCAAGCATAAACATTAACCGAAACATTAAAAAGGCAAGCATAAAATTATTAGAAAAGCAAGCATAAACATTTAAAAAGCATGCAAAAACTTTAGTTAAAAAGCAAGCAGGAACATTAAAAAAGCAGGTAGTAAGTATAGGTACATTGATTTATGATGAAAACTTTGTTTAGACGAAATTGAAATTTAGACCACCTGCATTTATGACAGGGTTCGAAAATATCCGATATCTATACTTCTATACTAATACTAGCTGAGCCCCGCGGTTTCACCCGCGTAATAATTTTCTACGTAATTTCCTTAATTTTTTCTTTCATAAGAACCTTCTCCTGACAATAACAAAGACAACAAAAAAAGAATTGGCCAAATTGGTCCAGGCGTTGTTGAGTTATGCGCTTACCAACACATTTTGCGATTCATTTTTATATATAAGAAGATTATAGAGAAGTAAAGTTTGGGGGTAATCTCGGGATCTATTGAACCGATTTTAAAAATTCTTTCACCAATAGAAAGCCACATTATTGCTGAGTGTCATAGGTTATATAAAAAACCGAAAAATAAAAAGGCTTTTACGTGGTAGTCCGTTTTGCAAAGTGAATCGGAGAAAAAACAGTCGAATGAATGCGTTTCTTACGAACGCTGCCTTAACTATGAAAGATATATTTTTGAGTTCTATAGAAAAGATGTGGAGCTTGAAAATGCCTACAAAAAAGTCAACGACAGCATATGTCTAACTTTTATATTTAAGTTACAAAAAGTATTTTTTTAATATTAGTATAGATAATTTAATTTTCAATATTAATAAAATAAATGCCCAACGAAGTGGGCACGGGTCAGCTAGTTTATTATAAATATCAATGTGCAAGCGCACATAAGGAAGTTTATGATACCTACTAAATAAAAAGCCTTGCAGTGTCTTTAAATAATAAGTTAGTTTTTTAACCCAAACGAGTATAATATAATTCTTTACAAATGGGCCGAGTGGTATAAGCCGCCACCCGCTACACCAACCGACGCGGGTTCAATCCACAGGTTACGTTGTTATAATGTTCAAATAGTGCTGCACAGGATTGTAAACGTTACCGTGGGCAGAGACTTTTGACCGTTGATTGTACAGTAGAATTATATATAATATAAAAATAAAGAAGATAAATGTATATATTACTAACAGAATAATCAAGACTTTGCAAATAATGATGTGGTGTTTTCTTTCCTGGAGAACGGACATCAAAATATTGCAACCCTCCTGGCAGCCTGCAGCATAATACTTTTGGATTCGTAAAGTTAGGAATTTTGTCTATTGCTTTTTCACTTTCGTTACTAAAAATAGAAAATATATTAATTTAGGAGCCACGTCCTCTAGTTTTACTTCCTTTCTCCTTATCCAGTGTAAATGTCGTTTTTTAAAACACACGGACAGACAGACGGACAAGAAAGTGATCTTATAAGGGTTCCTTTTTTTACCCTGTGAACCCTAAAAACAGCATAGGTATTATCATCACTACATATTATAAAACAAAGTCCTCCGCCGCGTCGGTCTGTCTGTCGTAATAAATTCTAAAACTACTGCACCGATTTCCATGCTGTTTTCATAGAGTGGTTCTCGAGGAAGGTATTAGTATATAAATACTATGTACATAAATATACACTAGCGACCCGTCCCGGCTTTGCACGGCTATATTATGCATGTATTATACATATTAACCTTCCCCTTGAATCACTCTATCTATTAAAAAAACCGCATCAAAATCCGTTGCGCAGTTTTAAAGATTTAAGCATACATAGGGATATAGGGACAGAGAAAGCGACTTTGTTTTATACTATGTAGTGATAGTGATACTACCACGCGTATACAAAACATACTCAACAAATATTTACTTTTTTCTGTTTTAAAACACAAATATTTTGTTAACTTCTTATTATTTTAACAAGTCTTTTCTTATATTCCCAACTGTGATAAAAAACGTGTACGATACGCGTGTGGATTATTGATCATAGCATCTCGCTCGCGCGTCATAAACCGCTTCTATGCAATGATGAATTTACCACACTTGTATCGCAATGTACCTGATATATACCTGATCACTATCACTACATTGTATAAAACAAAGTCGCTTTCTCTGTCCCTATGTCCCTATATCCCTTTGTATGCTTAAATCTTTAAAACTACGCAACGGATTTTGATGCGGTTTTTTTTAATAGATAGAGTGATTCAAGAGGAAGGTTAAAATGTATAATACATGCACAATATAGCCGTGCGAAGCCGGGGCGGGTCGATAGTCTAAGTATAAATCATGATTACATGTTGCATGATTCAGTGTGACTGGTTCAGAACAAACACATCAAGAAACAGTGTGATTTTGGTGCGAATTATTATCCTCATTAAGTAACACACTAGCTACCTAGTCAACTTAGGTTATTACTTGATTCCTATTAAAATGTATTTTTATTACTTACGTTATAGAAGATTTTTTTCTACTACATCTAGGTATGTCACCAGCCTTCGATTCGCAATTACTATCTGTTGAAAATCTTACTGAACTCTTTCCTATATTTGGTTTCTCAGTAAACAAAGGATCGTATTGGTTCCTAATTTGGTATCCTAACTGAAATATACAGGATTAATTTTTACATGGGCCTTCAGGGCTAATAAGAAATAAGAAGAAGGAAAAGCTATAATAAGAGATAGCTAAAAATGCTGAAAGGAATTGCGTGCCTAGTTTTGAAAAAATCTGTTCAAAAACTGTGCACTTAGATGCACTTAGATTTTTTTTAAAGTCATCATCACCCAGTAATTAGTTAGTCAAAGTTATTATTAAAAGCTAAATCAATTCTTTTCCATCCAAAGGATGCCTGGAAGAAATCGCTTTCAACGAAAAAGCCGCCCATTTGTGCAACTTGTACTTTCTAGCTATTACTTTGCTTTGCATTGTGTATTTCTATTTTCCTTACTGTGTTGTACAAATAAAGTTATCTATCTATCGATCCTGTTAAATTTCCAAAAAAACCCTATATTTTTATACTAATCGATTGTGTTGCTGATAGAGATAATTTCCTGAAAACAAACATAGTATGGGCAGTCGGCTTTAAGCCGATGTGGTAAGACCAGAAGCGATAGAGGTGTCTTAGAAACAGTTTTTGGGTATCAACCACTAAAATCCATAGAATGATATTCCTTATGTCATAAAAATCGTCATTATTTGAGCTTTTTAAATTTTACGGCGATTGTAAAGAAAAAAAACAAGTACAAAATTTATATTTTCATAAACTTTACATCAAATCCCATAAGGTTGTACAGATGGTTTTCCACTAAAATAGATGTTAGTCTTTTAATTAGGTACATAAAACAGTTAAAATGGCCATTTCGCGGCGCGCGGGGGAAAGCGATAGAGTCATCGCGCGGCGCGCGCGTGGGAAAGGGATAGGGGTTTTCAGGTCCTACTTCACCTTATGAGCTTAAACTATTGTGTCTTGCGCAAGCACAAACTTAAATCTACATTTTAGTAAAATAACGATTTTTTTTAACTGGAAAAAACTCGGTTACCTTCCGCCCCACTTCTTCGGAGTCGAAATACTTCTGTTTCTTATCAGTAGCGAAATATCTTCGGTAATACGCAGTGCAAGGCCCCGCTGCGTAGATACAAGGATCCTTTGTACGGAACTGATGATCTATTAGTATACCGCCATCATATCCCATACCACATTTATTTACAGCTGATATCAAATAACAAACAGAAATAAATAATATGTTGCAGTATGCCTAGCATGAAGACCAAAACACGATACGATAAAGCGATATAACTACGTCAACTCTCAAAATATGATAGATAAAGTCGCCATGTTGGATTTATATCATAATTTTTATCGCAATATATAATAGAAATTCAACATGGCGGCTTTATCTATCATATTTTGAGAGTTGATGTAGTTATATCGCTTTATCGTATCGTGTTTTGGTCTTCATGCTAGGCAGGCAGGACACATTCTATCCTACTAATTTTATCCTTACAGAAGTAAAGTACTGAAAACCTTTGGTTAATCCTAGTCTTCAACTTACTTTAATTTAATTAGTCCCTGAGTTAAGTTTCTTTTGTGTTGGATAGTCCATTAATCGAGGAAGCCTATAGGTCACTTTTTATTATGATATTCCCAAGGGAACGGGACTTACGCGAGTAAAACCGCGGGGCGCAGCTAGTATTATTTTGAAGTGAAGTTTGTTTGTTTGAACGCGCTAATCTCAGGAACTACAGGTTCGAAATGATTTTTTTTTGTATTGGAGTCCATTTATCGAGGAAGGCTTTAGGCTACTTTTTATTATGATATTCCTACGGGATCGGGATATACGCGGGTGAAACCACGGGGTGCTGCTAGTGAATAATACATACACACATTGATAAAGTGAAAATTATCTTGAAGTAAAAAAAAAATTCATCGCCCTTGTAGGTAGGTAATAATAATATTTAATACTTTTCTTTTGTTATTACATATTTACAATATACAAACAGAAACACCTAGACCAGAAACAAATATCTGTGAGGCGGAAATCGAACCACAACCTTCTGAATCGCAGGGTGTTCGCCCGACGTGCCACTTAGGTCGTCAAATCGAACCATTTGCTTAGCTTGGGGGCTAGATGCTGTGGCGCTGTGTTTAATGTCGTGCAATATTTACCAATATAAGCTGCAGTATCAATTTGCCGCTTCCCATAATAAAACAAGGCTGTACACTCCAACTTAGCCAAATGGAACATCGAAAGGAACTCCACTTCTATCACCGTATCCTTGATTAAAGTCCAAGATTTGAAGTAGTAAGAACGGTACACTACGATCCCTAGGTTTTCTATGACGTTGCTTACTGTTTCGTCTACCTGTTTTACGTAAAGGATTGGAATCAGTTGCCTGCGTCTGTCTTTCCTGACGTGTAAAACTTGGAAGTCTTCAAGTCCTGAGTGAATAGGTGTCTTCTAGTCAAGCTTGCTACATATTATGCCTCCTCTACAGATTCGTCAGCAGATGACATCTGCAGGTGCATCTGACGACGTGTAGAGCGGGCATTATGCTTACTGTACACGTCAACAGATGCATCAGCGGACGTTCGGCTGATGGGACTGCTGATAGATCACGGCGATTCGTCTACACGTCTGTGGGTCAATCAGTCTGTGCCGATTCTCGACAGATGTAATACGCATTCGCACAAAAAATATCTTAAAAAGGTTACAGCTGCTGCTGTTTATTTGTTTAGTACTTTTAATTACCACTTGAGTGGTAAGTGGAAGCTACACCACGGTAAAATTATCAAAAAGAAATGGAAAAGAAGAATGAAGAACGCGTCCACTCTTACTCACAACTGCTCTTGCACTTATGCATCGGTAGACATGTGAACGGAGGCTGTGCACTCGGGCAGAATCTTTTTTTAATTTTATTTATCATATTAACAATCATAGCATAACATATAAAAACGACGGAGATTTGACTTGATGCTAAATAACAAATAACGTCAGTCAATAATAATATACAAAAAATAAACAAATAAAAGCTTTTAAAAAATAGGCACCAGGTTTTGTGGCACGCAACAGAATCCCTTTGTTGCGTGCCACAAAAAAGTGGCAGACGCATCTTCCGACGTTAAATATCTACCACAGATAAGCAAATGCCCCCCACTACACGTTGGCAGAAGCTTCTGCAGATGTCATCTGCTGACAAATCTGTCGACGCGCGACGTGTAGAGACAGCATTACCGCATCGTCACCGAACCTACTCATGTGACCGAACATCAGGCGGGTGTAATAGTGGTCAAACGCTGACCTATCATTTGTAAAAAGAAGGAAACTTTGCGTGTTTTATTTTAAAAGGAGATATCGTTACATCTCATTCTATTTTTGGAAATATCAACTCCTATGCGGACGAAGATAGCGAAATCACAGCCTATAAGATATACTCACATTACAATTATTAAAAGGTGAAATTCTGGTCTTAAACCGGTCTTCAGGGGGAAATGGTTCAACAAAAGTTATGTTTTTAGGTGGAATATTCGATTCTAATAATCCTGTGAGACAGCAGTAGGCATCTATGGTCGCACCGTACACTATGTAAGTTGCTGAAAATATTACGAAACTGTCATTTCCTTTGACTCCTATAGGCATGACTGGTGTGGTGTGCAATAGCTACAGATCGCGATCAATGGAAGAAAGGTAGAGAGGTCTTTGCCCTGCAGTAGGACAGTGTAGTATAAACTCAATGTAGATAATGTCATTTACAATTTTCAAAACTTTCTATATTTTAATCCCATAAACTATAAAATATTTTCCAAAAAATTTCCAAAATTTTCTTCATCCTCTTTTTAAGCTAACCCCCTAGTCAGACTATACTCGTAATACCTATAAAATATTTTCTTAAAAGTTTCATTAAGTATTCTCTATTTTACCCCGAGGAGACATTTTTGTCATCATATTATTACCACCAATATTAAAAAGTATGTTGTTTTGTGTGTTAATATATGGTTTTTTTTCAAATAACTTACAATGATTATCATGATTATAGGTAGTCCTGACGTATCTTAAAGCATTGTTCGCATCATGAAGATCGTTGATAAAGAAGACATTGTCAGGTTTTTTATATTTGATCAACTCTGGCACAATTCGCTCTCTCGGTATATCCAATCCGAGATACGCTGAGCAGTCTCCTCTGTAAATAATAATAAATAATTGATTAGGTAAGTTCATTTACTGTTTTATTTTTAATTTTGGTTTTTTTTATTTAATTAGTTTTATTTCATTTTAATGTAATCAAATAAATATTGTATTTTTTTATTTGTTCGACTTCTTTTTATTTTATGAATTTACTTATTTTGAATTTACCCCGACTGTGAAAGGGTTATATTTTTCACGCCTCGCGTCTTTGTTTGTATTTTGTTTTATTCCTTCGTATTTTCTAAATCACTCGATGGATATCGTTGGCCTAGATTCGTCTCATCAATCCAAGTTTTTTGTTTTGTACTTATAATTTAATTTACCTACTACCTATGTAATTTGTTTTGGTCGATATTGTTTTTGACTGATATTTTTATTGAAATAGACTATTAAAATAGTTGTTCTGAAGGCCAATTCTCGTAAATAATATTGTTTAAATTACATTTCAATATCATCCCGATTGCATTTCGATTGCAAAAGATACCTTCGAAGCGATCTGGTTCACTACGTACAATTTTTTTTACATCCAAGGTCCGTTTCATGCTTTTCCCAATTCATCCAATTGTCACTACATACATTTTTTGTTATATCTAAAGTGCGTTTCATCCTTTTCCTAATTCATTCTATTCTGTGACGCCTATGAATTATTATTATTCACGTCAATAAACTACGATTTTGTTACAACTTGAGGACTTTAATTATTGATTAGTCTGAGACCTGAGTCCCAGCAATTATTTTAAGTTAAGGGAAATTAAAAAATATGAGATCAGTGATCAGAACATTTTATTACTCATAGATAGGTAATTAATAAGGTAATTTACTAATAACTCTTAAGGTAATTAAACTTAAACACAATCCTCTGATTGTTTTACAACTTAAACAAAAATTCTATTATTAAAAATGTTTCTTTTAAACTTAAATTACTATAATAATATAATAATAAGATCGTCTTAAATATACTATTTTTTGCAATGCTGACAATGGATCAATTTTTTGTTTTTTTGTACAAAAAGCTAACTTTGAGGGTATTTTGAGCTACTTTGAGGGTATTATTTGAGATCGAAATGATAGTGAAATGTAATTTGAACAATGGTATATACGAGAATTGGCCTTCTGTTCGTTTTTACTCGCATGGCCTAATTATTTTAGTGATAGTGACTTACCGCATCGTCGTTTCTTTTTCCATGGCTGGTTTCAAGTAATCTGGGTGTTGATATTGTTTGCCTATTAAAAGAACTAGTATATCGTAATAATGTTTGTTGCCATTCGTCAGTTTTATGTATTTTTCTTGTCTGAAAATTAAAAAAGTATAAAGGACTAGATATTTTAGCCAAAATCTGAGTGTAGGTTACATAAATCTAAAGGCACTTCATCAGAACATATTTTAACCATATAAATTACATACCGATCAGCGTTATTTTACTACAACGCCTACTACTATTTAAAGGTATTAAACTAATTAACTCAAATTAATTGTGCGACCATGAAAAAGTTCAGACATCATGAAACTACTGCGACAGACAGAATGAACCACATTCCGTCATTTTATTCCTATTTAAAGACACAAAACAGTAGTCAAGATGGCGGCGTCCTGACGTATACATCAAATGAAGCACTGTATTGTTGACTTGCTTCAGTCGTATTCGTTTTGTCACTGATAAAAGAGCCTGTAAAAGCGGCTGAATCGTTTTTATTGAACACAGGAAGTGAGCCTTATAAATTAGTTGTGATCCCATAAGAAAATCGGGATAAAAAGTAGCTATAGTTACTTCCAAGGATTAATGGATGCAGATCAGCAAATATAATACTTACTTATATACTTTCTAACTGCATACTTTCGATGTGGTTTCGACCTTTTTTTGTTATTTTTTATAATTCATTATTTTTTTGAATTTCGTACCTCATGAGGAAAAATGTGACCCTTATTTCTTGAAGAAGAATCAAGAATTTTTATTGTTCAAGTGATGTACATTGTACATCTTAATTTTGTTGTTTACTTCATTCGTTTTTTTCATTAGATGAGATTTCAGTAGATATACATATGTTGGCTTCAGACGTATTACCAAGTTCTTTCCTCTGAACATCACGATCGACTACTCTGAGAGGGTAGTATAGCTGGGCAAGCTTACTCCATCCTCACGCAAAAAGAACCTTAAGAGGTCTAATTGCAGAAAACAGTTCGTGTATAAATACAAATATTACAACTGATGTTGTATAGCTCTCGCCCTGATTTCAGTCGCCAAGCCAAACAGTTGACGTTCCGTTGACACTGCCAACGTCTTGGTCATTGGGCGTGTGGTTTCAAAAACGTCGGTTTTTGTGTGGTTGTATACCTCTGTTGTATACCTATCATACATCACTATCGCTATCACTACATAGTATAAAACAAAGTCGCTTTCTCTGTCCGTATGTCCCTATATCCCTATGTATGCTTAAATCTTTAAAATTTACGCAACGGATTTTGATGCGGTTTTTTAATAGATAGAGTGATTCAAGAGGAAGGTTTATATGTATAATACATGCATAATATAGCCGTGCGAAGCCGGAGCGGGTCGCTAAATAAATCTTAATTATTGAAATGGTGTTTACTTAACTTTACATTAACTTACCTATTAATATCAGTCATAGAACTAAATATGACATTAACGTAGTAAGTATAAGGTACACATTTGAGGTATTTATCTGTCATGTTATTGTGTTTTGGGAACATGGCTTCGGCGGCGGTGTTCTTGCGTTTCAAGTATGGTAGGCCGTTGGGTGATATTAGCGTTATACCCGTGAAACATAGATACGTGTTTAAATGGCTGGAAATTATAACAATGATTAGGGAGAGGCTGTATCAGCTGCAGTGAGTTCGTAAACAGCCTCATCTTATGTCAAATCAACACAAAAAGGTAGCAGACTTTGATATTTTTGATATCCATGACATTTTATGAAACTAATTTTATTATTTTTCATTTTAAGGTGAAAGGGTACCTGCGCGCTCTCCATACAAACGTAGTCGACTGTTTCCTCCCTGGATAATGACACTGGCACAAATATTTTTGTGTCATAAAACCTATAACTGCCATGACTATGCCCCTATGTTTTGGTTTTTTTCATTTTCTAATTATCATAGAAATTAAAATTAAAAAATAAGAAAAAACAAAAAATAGGGGTATGGTCATGGCAGTTATAAGTTTTATTCACCAAAAATATTTGCTCTAGGGTCATTATCCAGGGAGAAAACAGTCGACTACGTTTGTAATAGTTTGTATGGAGAAAGCCCCCGGTACCCTTTCCTCTTAAGAGCTTGGATTAGCGACATATAGCACTTTGTAAGTGAGCGCCTCTTCTTCTTTTCACATAGGTACCTACAGTCATTTGTGAATCTGAAGGATTTTAAATGTTTAAGTACAGGTTTCTTTAATAATCTACAGTAAGTAAATAAGTACAGGTTTCTTTAATAAAATAATGTGAAAATATATTTTGTCATCCAAAACTTTAATTTATATCGTGACTATCTAAGGTCTCCATATTCTTTAAAGTCTGTGTCGTGGGGTGATAAAAGAAAACAGTACTTATAAAATAATTCCGATCCCGTGGGAATATCTGGATAAAAGTACATAGCCTATTTTCTTCCCTTCCCAAGGATTCAATATTTCCAAACCCCAATTTTCATCTAAATCGATCCATTTATTTAAAAACTAGGTATACAAACAAAAATATTTTTTTGTCTTTACATAATAGGTATATTAAATATGACTAAACAGAAAAAAATACTTTTGTTTCTAATAACAACTTTTATCCCCAATGTCCCCACGGGACCAAGACTCGCTCGGGCAAAACTGCGAGGAGCAGATATTATGTATGAGAAACTTACTCAAATATCAAAGCATTTATAAAAGCCATCGCCGTCCTAGATGCTCCAATGAGCACTATTCGTGTACTCACAGTAATTAAAGGTACACTCGTCAATTTCCTATCTAAGAACCATGTGCCGAATGGTGGGCTGAAATAATGATGCCATGAATTAAAACCACTTGGTTAAGACCACTGTGAAGCTGTAAATTTCAATACAAGAAGCGGTAACGTTTTCCCCTTTATGAACAAAGGCCGATTTTGATAATTTTTCAAAATGTTCTAGATCTAATGGAAAACTAGGTTTAATTAACCGTTTTTATTTTAAAGAAATATTGCCTAAGATAAAAGTTATTAGAATCTGAATATGTATCTATATTTTTGACTTACAAACTTCATCGAGCGTTTCAATTGGTTTTAATAAACTAAACTGAATTACCAAAAAAGAAAAACGTATAAACCTAGATAGAGATGCAGTGAATGCGACCAAATTTATTTTATTTTGTCAAGGATAAAGGGGGTAAAAACGTTACGGCCCGCAACATTATTTGAAAACCATAATGTAGGCAATTACGTCCGAACTTAAACACTCTATCGCACGACACGGGTCATTTTTGAAAATATCTACTCGCGCTGCGTATCGAGAGCTCACGATTCTCTTAAGTGGATGTCAATTTCCAGGCACCTCTCCCAGTAGAGGTAGGTGGAAAAAATCAATTTTTATCCACCAGGGGGATACGTTGGTAGGAACTAGTGCACCGGCCTGGAATTTAGACTATTGGTGCCTGGCATTTACTATGGGAGCTTGGCATAGTGATTTTTTGCGTGGTGCATTTAAAGGCCCATACGATAGAGGGCATTACGGCGAACTAAAATGCATTCACACCAAACCTCTAAAGCGTCTCAGACGGATAATCAAACGTGGTGCCTATCTTAGGATTTTTTAATAGTGCGCGGTGAATTTTAAGAGAAGGATCGTGACCAAATGCATCAAGTAAACCTTGACAATACCTTTTTCGACTAATTATAAAATTAATTTTAATGATTCTCAAATCATTAAATATTTATGTTTTATCGGTTCCAGGTAAGTAGGTATCTTGTTTTATAACGATTTTTATCGCAATCGATTCAGTAGTTTTTTCGTGTAGGAGTAACAAACATACAAACAAACTTCCACATTTATGATGTTAGTAGGATTTACTTACATATTCCTTTCCATAGCCGCCACAAATTCAAGCTCAGGTACAGGAGCTACTTCAATTACAGTCTTTCTTGGTACTAGAGGGATCATTGCTGAAGCAATCGAATTTGCTTTGTGGGCCACCTATAAACGAATTAGTTCTAGTATTATTTATAACCTCTCACGCTGAACGACCTTTAGAAAGGCGTGGTCTATATTTGGCGCGAAAACTGCGTCGCCTCGCACTTGCACCGTAAATATGATTTTACAGTTTTATTTGATTCTTTTGATAGAGAACTTTACATGTATCGGCTGCATAATTGCAGCCCCCGGTAGAGTTCGAAAATTACTATTATTGGTATGTTTTCATTCTAATATTTTTGTTTGATAAATTGATGAGTTAGAAGACTTTAAACTAAAACAGGTGCCTAGAATCTTGCTTGTGTTGAAAACATTATTATAACAGCCGTTTTGGAGCTCTACGGTGGGTCTGCAATTATGCAGTCGACCGTACCTACTACTCGTCGGTATTGAACGCATTTTCCCAAACATTAACAATAAAAATTAACAAATTGAACAATAATTTGTAAATTAAATCGGTCGAGAAAAACAATGAAAAATAATTGTGAAATGGAAAAGACTAGAATATGCCAGTAGAATTTTCAGGTCAACACAAATGCGCCGTGCGCGTGTGTGAATAAACATGCTATAATTTAGATTTACATTTTTTATCGTAACTTTTTTAATGTACTTACCTAATTGTGGCGAATAAAGATGACCATAAAGTCTATTACAGACATGGGGCGGGTAGTGGTTTTGCCGGGTACTCGCTGAACGGGTACCCGACACATTCTGCGCCGGGTACTCGTGGGTACCCGGCGGGTACGTATCGGCGAAATATCTATGCACACCATCTAATTCTGTATACAGCGAACGCCTGTTCTCAGAAGCAGGGCTAATTTATGACAAGAAACGCAGTCGTCAAAATGCTAACCGCGCAGAAAAATTGGCGTTTTTACATCACAACTTACCCATCTTAAATTACCAATATTAAAATAAAATATATATTTCGTTTTTTTAGTTCTTCCTGATAAATTAGTGAGCAAAACATAATTATAATGATTACCGTTTGTGTTCAGCATAATAAATAATTTAAAAAGTGTAATATGTTTCATTATTTTTGGTCTATCAAATTACCCGGCAGAGCCGGATACCCGGCACCATTACCCGGTACCCGGCCGGATCCTAAAAAAAGTGCCGGATCCGCCGGGTACCGGATCCAAACCGGGTACCCGCCCCATATCTAGTCTATTACACTCATGGAAACTAAATCCTGCACCTTCGCATTTAAAGTCAGGATACCTTCCACTTTGACATTAAGGTCAAAAAAACGAAGTAGGTACTTATTGATCAAGGTAAAATCAAAATTAGCTCGGTAAGTCTTTGGAGGAGACCTATATTGCAGGACATTCCACACATCGCCATCTAGCCCCAAGCTAAGTAACTAGACTTGTGTTATGGGTGCCAGACAACGTATATACTACTATATACTTTTCTACACATCGCCATCTAGCCTCAAGCTAAGTAACTAGACTTGTGTTATGGGTGCCAGACAACGTATATATACTACTTATACCTATACTTTTATTTTGTAAATATATACATATAATACATAGAAACAACCAGACCACAGACAAATATCTACGTTTGGCAGTCCGGCCCGGTGACCATTGTGCCAACTGGGTCGTCAAATGTTCAGTAATGGTCGATAATATGATGATGATGATGAAAATTAAAATTCTGAAATTCACCCATTTATTCCTATAAGCCGTCATCCAAATCAAGCAATTACTGCCGGACAATCTCATCATTTCTCTGGCAAAGAATCTATAATGTACTTCGAAAACCGGATACGTAATCATTGTTTTAATACTGGAGAACCCTAAGCCAGCGCCTTGACCCGGCAAATGGTACTTGTTATTGTGGAACAGTTCAAGGCAGTACCTTGCTCGGATGAAGTTCAGTCTATCGGGAACACTAAAAACAAACATACAGCATATTACTGAGACTTTATTGGTCGTGGTTCGATCGCTGGAGTTCTATCAATCGAACCACGGGCAGATCAAACTATCCGCAGTTCTATATATCAATCGGACCACAAAATTGCACCCTTCTTGCACGCACATACTAATATTGTATGAAACTTAGTCCCCTTATTAAACCGTGGTTTTAGAATAGTCCGAGATTAAACCATTGTCTTAAATAAACGTTTAGTAATCTTGGATTATTTTTAAACTTCGATGGAGGAAGGAATAAGGAGTATGTTTCTGGCAAGCTGGAGTAATGGAAAAACACACATGCTACTTTTTCTCTCCTGGACTTACGAGTATATAACCACAAGGTGTTACTTTTTAAGGTTTCGTACCCAAAAGATAAAACATAACCCTCCCTTTTGGCTTCGCCGTAGTCGGGTAAAAAACGAGACCCTTTTACTAAGATTCCACTGTCCGTCTGTCTGTCTGTCATCAGACTGTATCCGCGATAGCTAAAGAGTTGAAATTTTTTGAGTCTTTCTGTTGCCGCCATAACAAATATAAAAAACAGAACATAATGGTACGGACGGAACCCTCGTACACCCTTGTTTTTAATGTAAAGGGCCACTAAGATAGACAACAAAGTGATATTAAGAAGGTTCAATTTTATCGTTTTGTGATACTAAATACACACATTTACACACTAGATACACATTTTTAGACACAATAACTATTATTTTTCTAGCAGTGCTCCGCGGTTCCACCCACGTAACTCCCGATCCCGTGGGAAAATCGAAATATAAAATAGCCTATAGCCTTCCTCGACAAATGGACTATCCAACACATAAAGAATATTTTAATTCGAACTAGGAGTTCCTGAGATAAGCGCGTTCAAACAAACTCTTCAGCTTTATAATATTACTAGCAGCGCTCCGGTTTCACCCACGTAACTCCCGATCCCGTATAAATATCAAAATATAAAATAGCCTATAGTCTTCCTCGGCATGTGAACTATCCAACACAAAAATAATTTTTCAATTCGAACTAGTAGTTTCTGAGATAAGCGCGTTCAAATAAACAAACTCTTCAGCTTTATCTTCTAATATATACAAATTACGTGTCACGTTGTTTGTTCGCGGTGGACTCCTAAATTACTTAACCGATTTTAATCAAATTTGCACACCGTGTGCAGTTTGATCCAACTTGCAAGATAGGATAGCTTTCATCTTAATTATCCCGATATTCCCACGGGTTCGGGAGTTACGCGGGTGAAACCGCGGAGCGCAGCTAGTTAGCATAGTTAGTAGTTAGTATAGATTTTTACTTACTCCAAAACACCTAAGCCAATAACAGAAAGGCCGCTCATAAAAACATAGGCATGGATTGTATCATTATACTTTAATATACTATTTTCTATTGTACAAATTGTATCCTTCCACTGAACAGTTTGTAATAATTGAGTTATGCTCGGTATGTCAGTTATTTCTGCTGCTCGAACCCGTAATTTACTGCGAAAAGAGTAACTGGGACTCAATTTGACTGGGTTTTGATAATTATATGTAATTAATGTGAAAATGTATGGGAATTGATGGTGACATGAGCTTTAGTGGGTCAAGGGTGAATATGAAAATACGTTTAGGGTTATCATAGGTTAATTTAATATTTGTAGCGCCCGCTTCGGCCTTCTATTGAACCGAAGTTTCGGAACTGGTTCGAGGCTTTTAATTTACTTGTATAGATCGAAGATTTTAAATTCCTTGTATCTAGCCCTAAGCATCACCAAGCAGGGCCTGAGTCTGGTAATTTGTATTTCAATAGAGTGTCGATAGAATCGTAATAGACATATTTTTGACATTAAATGTCTATTTGTATTCTCCGAATGTTAACTATTTTATCGAAACACCACTGATGCACCACTGACTCAATTTGGTATATCTTGGCTAAATGGAATCTCGATAGTTGCAACGGTATTCTCATACACATTTGACAGATATACAGGAAAAGTATTTTTGTAGTGCACAAATTTCGGTATGATTTAAGCACATTAAAATAAAAAATACTGTTTTTTTTATTTTGGAGCTAACTCAAAAACTCTCAGAGCTATAACCATTTAAGTGTTTCTAACAAAACGACGAAGTCCATGGACACAATACTAGCGCCAGAGAGTTTAATAGCGCGCTCTAAATGAAGGTAGGTACAGGTTGTGCAGCGAATGGTGAGCGCTGGCGGAAAGTGGAAGGGGTATGCGCAGAAGTCAATTTTTAGGTCTGTTTGGGCGGGGGGACAGGAGCGAAGGGAGGGTCAGTTGCTCACATCATCGCTCTCTGTTTAGCACACACGTCTTTAGCCGCGCTCTGTCCCGCTCCCGCACGTCTAAGTACTGTCGCGCACATAAATATTTACCATCACTCGGTTAACATTGCAGCCGCGTAGCTAACTTTACCCAGATCGAAAATTCAACTTTATACAGAAAAACTGGTAATCATTGGTGCAGGCATAGAAATCCATGTTCGTACCTTTGTTCAGTAAATGTACAGGACAGTATTAGTTCCGTGGTTTGAAGTTCGCGCCAAAAACAATAGAAAATATAGATTTGACAGCAATCTGACAGTTTAATTAAAGTGACAGTGACAGATTATCGATCAATAGAAGATCAGTAGTCAATAGGTAGTTGTTTCAATAAAAGGAAATTATATAATAATTATAATTCATTTATTTCAGGTAACAGCCTAATAAATAAGTACAGACCCATATAAAATATATACCTTACAGACTAACATACATACAGATAATTATTATAATAAATTAGTTTTAGGGTTTTCAATCTTCGTTCTCGCCTCCCTATAGCGTCGGTATACAATGCCTGCGGGCCAGAAATCAGCCGAGAAGAACATGTCCTTCAGAGTCGCTGGAATCCGAAGCACGTACGACTTAAAGTTAGTCTTCCTTTGGGATTCCAGTTCCACTAGTTCAAGGCTGATACCCAGCTTCTCCTGTTCCAGCCGTTTCCGGCCGTTGGTCTTGATATACTCTTGTACATCGTTCGTGGTTGTACTTTTACTGAACCGGGATATGTACATAGGAATCACCGGTTCTACAGCCTTCAAGCTAGTTGTAGCTGCAGTACCACGAAATATGTTTATTTAATTTGAGTTCCATATTAGTAGTCTATCTATAGTTTAATAGTGTAAATTACAGTGAATAAATATACTATATAATAGTAATAGTATTTAAATGAATGTTTTTCTGGTTGGGCAAAATCATATGACGGTTTGGCTGTAATAATTCTGTGCGCGATTGTACATGCGCAAACCATCCCCACCAATTTCCGCCAGCGCTCACCATTCGCTGCACAACCTGTACCTACTACGTGACACTGTGTGTATCAATACTGAGATACCAAATAATTTAGAAATTGCAGGAAGTTTTTCACATTAAGTTTTGGTTTTTTTTTTAATTTTATTTTTTGCGTAAATGTACTCCACTGCTTACATATATTCAGCAGAAAAAAAATGTGCACTACAAAAATACTTTTCCTGTATTTATCGTATATCGCTTAGCAGCATGGAAGGAAACACCAGTGACGTATTTTTTACCATTCCATTCCCAATGTGGTGCTGGGCAAGCCTACTTCATCCTCACACAAAAAGGACACTGTGTCCTTTTTTGAAACTAAAGAAGCCTACTGAAGCCTACTTCATTCTCACGCAAAAAGGACACTGTGTCCTTTTTTGAAACTAAAGAAGCCTACTGAAGCCTACTTCATTCTCACGCAAAAAGGACACTGTGTCCCTTTTTGAAACTAAAGAAGCCTACTGAAGCCTACTTCATTCTCACGCAAAAAGGACACTGTGTCCTTTTTTTAAACTTAAGAAGCCTACTGAAGCCTACTTCATCCTCACGCAAAAAGGACACTGTGTCCTTTTTTTAAACTAAAGAAGCCTACTGAAGCCTACTTCATTCTCACGCCAAAGGGACACTGTGTCCTTGAAGTAGGTTTCAGTAGGCTTCTTTAGTTGTGTCCTGAGGACACAACAAGGTCTAGTTGCAGGAAATAACAAGATCTAAAGAATAAAAAAAATTACGTTTTATATAATAATATGATATTATACATACCCAAGAACAGAGCTCCTGTGTGCGATAAACAAAGAATATTTACAGCAAACTCTTTGTTTTGTCGGCACAAACTGAAATAACAATTTGTAATTAAAACCTGCCAAATGCAAGTCGACCTCGCGAACGGAGGGTTCCGTACTATTAGTATTATGTATTTGTTGTTAGAGCAGTAGGTACTACATCATCAGTGAAAATTGTCTTGCTATCACGATTCATGAGATACAACGGTGACAGACAGACGGACAGACAGACAGACAGCGGAATCTTACACCCGTATTCACAATCAACCCTATGAGATTGCATAGTGCGCGCGAACGCATAGAGCCGCAAATAATTTGCTAGAGTAAAGAGAGCAGCACAAAATTGACCAATCATAGGGTCGCATTTACCGAGAGCAACTTAATTTTGTGAATACGGGCGTTAGTAATAGGATTCCGTTTTTACTCTTTGCGTACAGTACCCTAAAAAACTATTATAACCCCTGCCTGCGATCTCGTTTTGGATAATGCCTACTAGACGGTACGTTTCCGCAGATTAACAACAACTTACACAAAAATGTTGCAGTAATGCAAAGCTCTTGTCAGATGAAGGTACACGAATTATACAATAATCATAGTCCTTCATAACTTCAAATGCACCTTCCAAAAGATCAAGTGCTCTCCTGAAATAAAGTATTTCTATCATAGCTTATGGAGACTATCCAGTCTCCATAAGCTATGATAGAAAAGAGTATCCACTCTGGCGTCATCGCGACGAGACGTAGCTACAGTAACCAGTAAAATGTTACGTGAAAGCTACGCTTCACTCACTTAGTCGCCAAAGAGAAAGGACGCGCTTGTTTTTTGTGATAGACATAACCAGTGGTTACTCTATGTGGCGGGCGACCTAGGGTAGCCAGAAATAGCCATGGATACGTAGCAGGCGACGTTGCCATGGCGACCTAGGGTAGCCAGAAATAGCCATGAATACGTAGCCGGCAACGTTGCCATGGATACGTTGCAGGCGACGTTGCCATGGTGACCTAGGGTAGCCAGAAATAGTCATGGATACGTAGCAGGCGACGTTGCCATGGCGTCTCGGTGAGGTAGGGCCCTCATAGACCGGATATCCATGCTGTGTGTTAAATTAAATCTACCCAGTTATCAAATAAACTTTAATACTTAGGATCGATGTCTTCCCGGAGTCCAAAGAGTTCAATACAAAATGCATTCGGCGGTCCTTCGTATATTTGGTAATCTGACTTCATATTTTGCTTTATCCGTTTAGATTTTGCTACAAAGTTTAAAATTATGTTTAAGACGAAAAATACGACTTACAAAGGGAAGATAAATCATAGGAATAACACATTATTCGGTTGGTTTTCATCTCTAAATATAAAATTCTCGTATCGCGGTGTTAGTTGCCAAACTCCTCCAAAATAATAATAATAATAAAATAACAATAATACCTATTATTAACAAATAAAATAAATAATTAATAATTAAAATAATAATAATTATTATTTAATTATTTATTAATAAGTTAAGTTAATCAATATTGTTAATATTATTTAACTTAGATTAATTGACTTATATTAGAATAAATGGCTCCTCAGGCGTTTTGGCGCAGGCTGTAAGCCTAAGAGCAACTGTTTTAAATAAATAAATAAATAAAACGGCTGAACGGATTTGTATAAAATTTTTGTGTATACCTATTCGCTAAGCCTGAAAATCGAACACTATTCAATCTTTTTTCCTTTAAGTAGGTAGATATAGTCAAAACAAACCTTTGCCGAGACAGCTAGTCCCTATGTTATATACCTCTAAGTATCTCGTGTCGAGGTCTTAGTTACCAAACTCCTCCTAAACGGCTGAACCGATTTGTATGCAATTTTCGTTTATAAGGTTATTGGTAATTATACTAGCAAGCCGTTGAGGTCTACTTCTGTGCACCTAAACAAACAACTTTTGTTTTACGACTTTTGGAAATTCGAACATTTTTTGGAAATTATTTAGGGTTAGGATTACCTAAAAATCAGCTGTTCCATACACGGAGAGGTCATTAACTTTAAAATTCTACTTATTTTTTAAGTTTTATCTAATGTTCTTAGTCTGAATGACCTTTGTTTTAAAACATCAGCTGTTTTTCGAATTTACATAACCTCAAAATTTTCAATTTTTTTCCATTTTCCCAAAGTCGTAGAACAAAAGTTGTTTGTTACTGAGAATCGAACAACATTCATTTTTTAGCTTAATTTTTCCTTACTTTGTAATATGGCAAACAACATTTGCCGTTTTCTATATAAAACTTACGTTTTTTATATGGTAGGGGCCTGTGTTCGGCATCATTACTCAATCGGCGCTTCTCTGTTACATTTAAATTAGATCTGTATAATAAAAATTAAATCATTTTATTACCAGCAGCGCTCCGCGGTTTCACCCGCGTAACTACCGATCCGTAGGGATATCAGGATATTAAAAAACGTTTTTTTTGTAACGAATTTTTAATGAAACTTGGTATTAGGATACATTAATTCATTGGGAATAACAAAGGCTACTTTTTATCCCGATATTCAAACGGAATCGTGAGTTAACCGAACACAGAAACTACACAGAAACACAGAAAAGACATCAAGAAAACTTCACAGTTTGTTTGTTAGTTGAGTTAAACGCGCTGGGTCTCAGGAACTGCTTCATATAAACTATATCATAATCGAAAGGCTCTTCTTCATTCAACAACATTTCAACGGATTGATTTGATATGATTGAGCCTTGAGATATTGAGATCACATCGCTAATAATCTAAAGAACCAACTTACCCTATAACATCGAAAGGCATCGGTATAGTCAACAATTCTTTATCAATATTAACTATATCATAATCGAAAGGTTCTTCTTCATTCAGTAACATTTCAACGGATTGATTTGAGATGATTGAGCCTTGAGATACTGATATCACATCGCTGTAGTCGTTCGAATCTTTGTACACATGCTCCATTATTTCAGTTGAATTGTTCTCCTCTTTAAATAATACTTTACTAACGTCAAGGGAAATGTTCTCACGCCTTTTCGATTTACGCTTTTTCTGGAAAATAAGTATTAAATTTACAAAAAAAAACGAAATTAGAAGTTTTTTACTCGAACCATGACAGGATAATGTTTTTACAAACCCTATGTTTGTTTATTTATACGTAAGTCTACTATTTTTGTCGTGATAACAAATTGATGGAACACCAGCATTCACACAAAAGTGTCATGTTCCGGTACCATACATCACGCGTCTCGTGTTTGTTTTTATAATAATATCGCTAATTTGGGCTTGTGTTATGCTGACGAGTGACGAATAGAAGACTAATATAAAGAAAAAATACGTGTGGCACTCAGGAACTGCCGCGGTAAAGCTATTGCATCGTGCGAGCTTCGTACAGTGTCGTACCATGGTAGGCGCAGTGGGGGGTGTTAGGTTTTATTTTCGTAACGGAATTTCTTAATTCTTAGATAGAAAGCAATCTTGTCCAAGGGGGCTGATCAGTCTTCGTCCACCTTTATATGGTAAGCACTTACTTTGGTAACCTCCGGTATATCTATTTGCGGCGGATCATCAAAAGGGCCCCATTCACCTTTCATTATTGGTTCCCTGTAAATTACCATAGGTAAGTACTTCATCTAGCATTGTGGTTGAATAGTAGACTTCTTATTTTTAATCAACAGTAATTTCTAATTCGAAACTTGTTGAAAAAAATAACGTGTCGCGGTAGACGCGTTTGGAACGGAGTCCCTTTTTTTTAATTAGTTTCTCTTACGGTTTTTCGTTTCACGTTTTCGTAACGCGTTACATTTTTTCCTCTGCTACGTTTTCGGAACTCCGTTCCAAAAACCGTCAGGAAAAAATGTACTTATTTTAATCTTCCGCACATACGAGTCTAAAAATGATCGGGGCTTATGAGGGTGAAACCGCGTGGCGCAGGTAGTAAGAAAATAAATGCCCTACCCAAAAACATTAAGCAATACATTATTTCTAGAAAGTTGCTCTTTCTCAAGCGGCGTTGCTTTCTTCAAACCGAACCAAGGTTTCAATTCGTAAATGTTTTGTAGTTTCCTATAGTTAATGTCGGAACTTAGACACATCACGCCAACTGCTCGTTCCTGGCTCTGCAATAATATACGAAAAACCCCTATTAGTTTAGTAATATTTTATTTATTTTTTAACACGCTTTTATGAGTTTCACCTGTTTTTTTTGCTTGCTTGTTTGTATGTATGTTATTCGATACATTATCGAACAGCTCAGCAATTTGGTTCAAGTAGGTCGCACGCGCCGGCGAATGACGTCGACCGGGCGGCTCGCTTGAGTCAGTGCCCCTTTAGCCAGCAAGCCCATCGCACTCATTAAAATCATCATAACTTAAATAAGTATCGTGACAATATACACCCTTAAAGCTATCTTATCTATCATTTTACATCCTAAGCAGCAGCACCCGGTACGATCCCGTACATATGGTCCTTCGAGCTATTCCGGAAAAAGCGGGACCGTGTCGCGAGTGACATACATTTGGTGACGACGTGTTAATACGTGTCTGTGACGTGTTAATACGTGTCTGTGACGTGTTAATACGTGTCTGTGACGTGTTACTTGTGCAATATCTCGTTCCGATTTCCGGAGAACTGGTGTGTGGAGATACATTCCCATACATTCCCGTGAGCTTTGAGAGCGTTCTCGAGCACAGCAGCAGCAGCACAGCTGGCAGCTGGCAGGCTCGCCTGGATATAGCAGCAGCAGCAAAAAGGCAGGCGAGAGGCTCGCCAGTGTTCAGCAGCAATCTACACTTCGTCGGGAAGCTACCCCCGAGTCACTCCGACTCTTTTGGGCTCGATTTTGCCCTACTTAGAATGATCAGATTTATTTTAACGTCTATTAAATTATTGGGACACCTGCATTCACTAAAAAGATGTCCTTGTCACGTTCCCGAAGTGTGACGTGATTGTCACGTTCCGGTGACGTCATGTCAACAATGATGTCACACAGCCCGCAGCAATAAAAAAAAATAACTTTTCATCTGTTTCGAGACGTTATCACGTAAAATTATCGTCTGCAAGCACTTCCATTTATGAATTTTACTAATAGGTAAGTTAGTTAGCGCTCAAAACCTCGATTTTTGAATTGTCATATACGCTTACAAGTAGATAATGACACCAATTTTATGTATTTATGAATCGTTCGTCGTCGGTTTGCCATTGAAATTTGAAATCTCAATTTTTTATTAGTTTTACGCAGAAAATTGAAAACCACTAATTACCGACGAACATCCGAAATAATCCCAAAAGATAGATTAAATACTTATTTTCAAAGATCGTTTCCGAATGTTTGATTATGATTGTTTGACGTTTATTCTACCACTCGCCTGTTGGCGACGAGTGGTCCACTCGTTACGATTGAGCGATTCAAAAATAGAGAATTTCCGATGTCGAACGAATATCAGTAGAAATTGAGCGCTCGACGCGGGGCGAATGATTCAAAAATAAAGCCCCTGGTGGGATGTCCGCGGAAGCGATGGAACACCACGTCCTTCGGTCAAAATTCCTCCTCCATGACGTAGGGCAAATTACAATTAGGGACTCGCACCACGAACGCCTTGAAATTGACGTTATGGTAGCCATATTTATTCGCATTAAAACAATTACAAAATAGTTACCTACATACTTACAACAATAACAAAATTAAAACAAAAAACAAAAAATTAAACCTAGTCAAACAGACCCCTCCCCAGCGTGCCCGGTGCAAAGCTGGACAATATGCAGGCAGCGTTACCCCGCTTAACCGCTATCGACAGCCTTTGCATCAGGAATGCCCCGGAACGCGGATCAAACCCCCTGTCCCGGAGGCGACGGCGAATCTCTCTCACAACTGCCCTCGGCCCCCCAACTCCCAGACGTCTCGACCGCCACACATGCACAAAAATATATATTTGAATTAACACATACCTCAGCAACAATAATTTTCCGTTTGCCATCAAGGTGGCACCCAACTAGCTCGCAGATATAGTAATCACCGTACATTTCTGTTAGACGCGGACTCGTTTTGCCTAATATTTGTACGATATCGTCATTGTCTTCCTCACTATAATTCAAACGTAAATATATATATAAGGGCTCGTTCAGACGACACGCGCCCGCCACGCGCACCACACGCGTTTAAGTCGCTTTGAAATTTATTCTATAAATAATTTAAGTCTTATGACACATCAATAGATCTCAAATTGCATTTATGCAAGACCAACCGCTCACGCCCCGCAAACACTGTGCCCGCCCTGCACACGCCCGTGGGAAGTCTTGCATAAATGCAATTTGAGATCTATTGATGTGTCATCATAAGACTCAAATTATAAAAACAACAAATTACAAAGCGTGTGGTGCGCGTAGCGGGCGCGTGGCGGGTGCGTGTCTTCTGAACGAGCCCTTTGCCTGTCTACTAAATGCGGAGCGAGGTATGCTTAACGTGCGTTTCCATACATACATTGTGCAACATAGAAACTCCGCGTGCGGAGTTATTGCGGAGCACAATGTATGTAGAAACCTCGCTAAGGTTCTGCGGACAGGCAGCCTAAGGGCAACATAAAGCCAAATTAAAAGGCAGTAACTTCGAGTTAGTTTCATTAAAAAATGGTGAAGATTTGACCTTCGAAGTGATGAGCAGGATAGCTCCTAAAATGCAGTAAATTGCTCACTTTTGAATTTCTACCTGTAGAATCAAGTCTTTAACAGGAAAGGGTACCGGGGGTTTTCTACATACAAACTATTACAAACCTAGTCGACTGTTTTCTCTCTGGATAATGACACTAGAGCAAATATTTTTGGTGCATAAAACTTATAACTGCCAAGACATGTGCTAGTGTCATTATCCAGGGAGGAAACAGTCGACTACATTTGTATGGGAAAACCTTCGGTACCCTTTCCTCTAAGTGTCGAACAATATTTATTATAGTCATTCAGATATGTCCATGGAATAAGGACTTACGCGAATGCTACTAGTAATTATGTAAGTATACACATACACTGCACGCCTTATCCGCAATTTGGGACAATAGTCCTCTCGCTGTGCCACATACATGTAATGAGCGCTTGTCTCAGAATCATCATGTCTTTTGGTCAAATGTTTGAACATCCTTCGTTTCTTGAATGTTTTGTTTCGGAGAAGGTTATCTGGGGATACAGATAAACAACTTACCCCCGAATATTGAAAGGCGACTTAATCTTAAGTGGCGTTTAAATTGACGTTAAGTGTATGCTTTCTATTGAAGCCTACACTTAAATTTCGATTTAGGCGCCACTTAAAATTAAGTAGCCTTTCAGTATTCGGGGGTTAAGGACCTATTTAAAAAAAAAATATTATTTATGTTCAAAAACCAATAGGACCTTAACTATTATTGACTCAGCCGTGAAAATGTCTTGTTTACTAAAGAATTAATTTTAATGCAATACCTCTGTGGCGCATCGGGCGAACACCCGACTGCGACGCAGAAGGTTGCGGGTTCGATTCCCGCCGGGAACAAGTATTTATGCTGACCATAAATTCTTGTTTCTGGTTCTGGGTGTTTCCTATATGTATAATATGTATATATTTACAAAAAAAAAAAAGTATATAAGTAGTTTATCCGTTATCTGGCACCCATAACACAAGCATTAAGTTGCTTAGCTTGGGGCTGGATGGCGATGTGTAATATGTCCTGAAATATTTATTTATTTATTTATTTAAAACTTCCCAACTCACGGAGGTTGTATTAGCAACATCCGTTACATATTATGACAAAGTTGCCTGCGTCTGTCTTTCCTGACGTCTACAATTGGAGGGTCTAAAGTCGCGAGTGAATAGGTATCTTTTAGATGCAAGTGCTATATATCTTAGACCGCATCATCGCCTACCATCAGGCAGGTGTGATCACAGATAAACTATGGTGTGATAGTGGGCAAATAGTGACTTATTTGTAAAAAAAAAACCGTTATTTGCTTTAAAAGTAACCTGCCTACTCTTTTACCGATTATAAAGATTTTTAAAGTGATAAAGTTATATAATTATTAGACATAGGGCGGGTAGTGGTTTTGCCGGGTACCTACTCGCTGAACGGGTACCCGACACATTCTCCGCCGGGTACTCGTGGTACGTATCGGCGAAATATCTATGCACACCATCTAGTTCTGTATACAGCGAACGCCTGTTCTCAGAAGCAGGGCTAATTTATGACAAGAAACGCAGCCGCCTAAATGCTAACCGCGCAGAAAAATTGGCGTTTTTACATCACAACTTACCCATCTTAAATTACCAATATTAAAATAAAATATATATTTAGTTTTTTTAGTTCTTCCTGATAAATTAGTGAGCAAAACATAATTATAATGATTACCGTTTGTGTTCAGCATAATAAATAATTTAAAAAGTGTAATGTTTCATTATTTTTGGTCTATCAAATTACCCGGCAGAGCCGGATACCCGGCACCATTACCCGGTACCCGGCCGGATCCTAATAAAAGTGCCGGATCCGCCGGGTACCGGATCCAAACCGGGTACCCGCCCCATGTCTAATAATTATCCTAGACATCACTATCACTACATAGTATAAAATAAAGTCACTTTTCGCCGTCCCTATTTCCCTTTGTATGCTTAGATCTTTAAAACTACGCAACGGATTTTGATGCGGTTTTCTTTAATAGATAGAGTGATTCAAGAGGAAGGTTTATATGTATAATACATGCATAATATAGCCGTGCGAAGCCGGGGCGGGTCGCTAGTAAAACAATAAATTGATTAATTCTGATTATAAACTTACCGACATTACAATCACCAGTCACAAGTAAGACTATTTGTAGCAAATATGTGTCGTTCTCGAACACTGATAGCAATGCTTCTTCAAGATAATAGTCGATCACTGTCTCTTTACAGCAGGCGTAATGTATGAACAGTGTATTGCGTGACATGTAATATTTCCTATTAATAAAATATATTTTTAAACAAGCTTAGTTTCATTTGAATAGGTTTCGAAACTACAGGACCATTTTGATGAAATTTGGCATGATGATATTATATTGGTTCAATGGGAATAATATAGGCTACTTTTTATCTCAATATTCCAACGGGATCGGGAGTTACACGGGTGAAACCACGAAGAGCTTCTAAAATTACAAGAGCTACAAGTATCAAACTTTGCATGGGGGATGATTTAGGAGGTAGGTAGGCAACCACTAAAAAAGGATTTCTCGAAATTCAACCCTTAGAGGACCATAATGGTAAAAAAGCTGATAATTGAAAATTTTAAGAAATCGTATTGATTTTAAAGAGACACTAACGCGGAAAAATCAGCGGGGCGTTAGTTAGTATTTTATGTGAAACTATTAAAATGACTTACTGAAACATATTTCGCATCCATACTTCCCAGTCATTAGGGTCCACACCGTGAATATTTGGATAATCATTGAGACACATAAAGCCAAGGACTTCATTTTCTTCGTTTATCATACAAATTGAAAGAACAGAGAGCTCACTAAAATCAATATACATACCTACTTTTAAATACAAATGACACAAAATTTAATACAATAGAAAAATATAATTAATTAATATAACATTTTATTTCGAACCAATGTTCACAAACTTGCACAAAGTGTTTCAGAAACCAAATTCAACTTGAAAACCTATGAATACTTTTTTGAAAATTGACATAATCCCAACTGGTAGGGATAGCTAAGAGGGAATTATGACAATAAACCACTACTGAATATGCTCACAAAATTTCATGAGAATCGGTCAAGCCGTTTCGGAGGAGTTCAACTTCGAACCCCGTGACAAGAGAATTTTATATATATAGGGATTTTAATGTTAATGTAATAAAACTAGTATACATTTCGGAGCTGTATTATGTCGAAGAGATGGTATGTCGAACAAATGCATTTCCAAGTATGGTCAGTAGAATTGGTGATCTTCGAAGGTTTTGTTGTCAAAGTATTTTCTGTCGAACTATACCTATTATTTTAAAGTAGGTAAATATCGCTTCGAAATAAAGAACTGCCGAAGTTCAGAGGTACAGTCGGAGTCAGAATTCTAAAATTACTATTAAGGTGAAAGGGTACCTGCGCTCTCTCCATACAAACGTAGTCGACTGTTTCCTGCCTGGATAATGACACTAGCACAAATATTTTTGTGCCATAAAACCTATGTTTTGGTTTTTTTCATTTTCTAATTATCATAGAAATTTAAAGAAATAAAAAAATAAAAAATAGGGGCAAAGTCATGGCAGTTATAAGTTTTATGCACCAAAAATATTTGCTCTAGTGTCATTATCCAGGGAGAAAACAGTCGACTACGTATGAAATAGTAGTTTGTATGGAAAGAGCCCCCCTTTCTTTCTAATGGAATGTTTTTATGCTATTAATATTTATCTAATAATTTCATGAGTTGAAAGACTTTAAACTTTGAGCAAGAGCTTAGAATCTTGCTCGAGTTGAAAACATTCCTCACATGGAATTTTTAAAATAACTCACATTGTCGGAGTTCATAAATATTGTGAGATGCGAATCAAAGCTAACAAAAACAACTCACACAAGAGCTCCGATATCGAGATCCCCAAATATTTTCTTAGTTTCCTCGCTAATAATGCATTCAACTTCAGTTTTATCATGTTGTACCGCCCTTCGAAATCTTCTACCAGTTGGACCGATTTCAAAATCGAAAAATATAGACATTTTTATAAATAACAGCTATTTAATCTGATGATGATTCTGACAGTGCTTAATCTATAGGGCTATGATTAAAACACGGGTTAAACTATGAAAATATATTACAATTATAATTTACAACCATTTCACACCTTTCTAATCCCACGGCATGTCACTAAGATTATGTATTTGTAGTAATTATTTAATTCTGTATTTTGATTATCCTACTAAAATTATAAATGTGAAAGTTTCTGTTAGTATGTGTGCCTGTGTATGTTTGTTCCACCTTCATGCAAACACTACTTGACCAATTGCAACGAAACACGGTGTGTAGATAGCTTGACCTACCTTAACAAGCTACTTGTTTTTACTCAGATTTTCCCACCAGAAGGGCAAGCATGGGCCGAGAATAAAAATTATGCCCACCCGTTATGTGCTCTGTCAAGGGAGAAAATTATTTTATCCACCTGCCAAAGCACGGCAAAAGAAAGGATAAGTATATCCCCATTTGACATAACACGTGGACATCTATTCCCCGCCTACAGTATGTTGACTTAAGGAAGACAATAGAGTAAAATTAAGTTAAATTAAGTCAAACAAATGACATTGACAAGAATTACAAGCACGGACGTATAAAAAAACAAATTAATTAGGTTTGCGACGACATTCTATGTACTCTGTGGTTTTCTTATAATGGCAATAATAATGGGGATAAATAAGCGTTTCCCCCGTTTTGTTTACCGTGGATAGTATATCCACCATTGCGCCCAAGCTCGAGGGGTGGACAATACTGACAGAGGGACTATTTTGTCCTTTCCCTGTGCATAAAATGTCTCCGGCCATGCTAGCTCTGCTGATGGGGAATAACGTAGGTGAAACCGCGGGCCGGAGTAATAGGTATATAATTTTTATCCTCTTAGCTCAGCCTGCCTAGCATGAAGACCAAAACACGATACGATAAAGCGATATAACTACATCAACTCTCAAAATATGATCGATAAAGCCGCCATGTTGAATTTTTATCGAAAATTGCGATAAAATGTATGATAAAAATTCAAAATGGCGGCTTTATCTATCATATTTTGAGAGTTGATGTAGTTAGATCGCTTTATCGTATCGTGTTTTGATCTTCATGCTAGGCAGGCTGAGGTGAGTTAATCTTTTGCAAAATCCTTACAATGTGATTGTACCATGTTAGATAGCTTGTTTTAAAAAACGGGTCAGTTACCGTTGCATAGAAACTAGAACATAAAATTCCCACCTCTGGAACGTGTCTCAGTGTGTACAGCGCTTAGGTTTATTTTAAAAGCTTTTATTTAACTTGCAATGTAAGTATGTTTGTTTGGTTGGAATCTTGTATTTTTTTTTATGTATATTGTTAATGTGTGTGAACAATAAGACGTTTTATCAATCTATCTATCTCTAGAAATTAAAACTAAAAAATATATTAGCATAATTAATTAATATGAAATTAAAGTACGAATTAAAATGTAACAAAAATACTATTTTATTAAGTACAAAATATGTTTATGATACTGTCTCTGTAGTATTTTCAATGGTTTTGAACTTGAACTCATACCCCCGAATACTAAAAGGCTACTTAATCTTAAGTGGTGTTTTAATTGACGATAAGTGTATGCTTTGTATTGAAGCCTACACTTACATTTCAATTTAAACGCCACTTGAGATTAAGTAGCTTTTCAGTATTCGGGAGATAATCATATTTATTTTAACGGATATATTCGCGTTTTAATTTTGTCATAAACCTGACGTTTTGGGAACTTTGCAGCTTTGCAGATCTCATGGAATGAATATAACGGTTAAAATAAATATAATTATACACTGTCTTATGTTAATATGGGATATAGAGCTGCCTGTTTGTTTCTAAATATGGTAAGGGCCCTACCTCATCGAGACGCCATGGCGACGAGACGTCGCTACGTATCCGTGGCTACTTCTGGCTACCCTAGGTCGCCAAATAGGGTAGCCACGATTAGAATCGAGGCGATGGGCAATACCCATGTACTGTAAGTTACTAAAATTCGTCAGTTTATAGGATTTTTAAAATATAAAACTGTAAAATTATTAAAACATTAAAATTAAATTGTGATAAAATACTGGGAAATATAATTTCAATTATATTATTATGGCGTAATGAAAAATAGAAAAATTACTGGATTATATATCCCTATAGTTAAAAATGTCAATCGTCAGTAAAAGTTGACTAAATATACAACTAATTCTAATTAAACTACTAACTCGACTAATACTAAAAACGAAAGAAAAATCTATAAAAATAAACTAACTTTATTTGAAGACGCATAATTAGAAATACTTTTTAAATTAAAAACACCACCCGTGCACATCTTAATAAAAAAATATAGGCATTTAAATGTATCACCTGAGATTCTAAAATACATTTAAAAATTAACAACATTGAAAATAATAACGACAAATTGACATCACAAAAACTACGGCTTAATTATTTAATAATTGAAAGCTTGGATGACACGAAAACAGTGAAATAAAGCTCTTTTCGCGATGGTAAAGCTATACAAAGCCAAGGCTAATGAACTGATCTCTTTTGTCTTGACTTATAAAACTCGATTTATGTGTCCCAGTAAAATATGCTGGCCGCTAAAAAAATCGAAACAACCCTTCATAATTCTTCTCAAATATACCATCAAAATGTTTGTTGACTTAAGCTTTGTGAGTATTATCTTATCACAAAAAAAACACCATGCGTTTCTGGTGCCTTCTCACTGGTGGGCGCGTTTCGAAGGTACAATCAACGCTCAAAAGTCCACCGACGCCGTAACGTTTACAATCCTGTGCAGCACTATTTGAACATTATAACAACGTAACCTGTGGATCGAACCCACGTCGGTTGGTGTAGCGGGTGGCGGCTTATACCACTCGGCCAACTAAAGACACAGCTAACATGTTGAAAATAATAATTACATTGAGTACTTTTAATTCAAGTATTTATGTTTGTGTGTAACATCTATTAGATGAAAGGTCGTAAGTTCAATACTTGTTGATGGTATTATTGTGGCAAACTGATAGTTGACTTATGACGCATACTGTACACATTCTACCTCTATTTTTAAGACCTTTCAATGTGATTTCATGCAAAATGTATGATTTCAAATGAGTTTCGACTTTTGAATTATTATTGTTAAAATGATAAGTTTCAGAGTGAGTCGATGTTTTTTGGCGGCCAGTGTAGTATAAAAAATACACGATTTCAAATTAAAACGAAAACCAGTCGTTAAATACTGTCAGTTCACTCAAACATAGACATTATTGCATTTACCAAAACGTTCATATGATCGCAATCAAACCATAAAACCCTACTCAAACCAATGCGTTCACGGTAGCGATTTGCTTGCTTACAAACCAATGCGTTCACGGTAGCGATTTGCTTGCTTACAAACCAATGCGTTCACGGTAGCGATTTGCTTGCTTACAAACCAATGCGTTCACGGTAGCGATTTGCTTGCTTACAAACCAATGCGTTCGCGGTAGCGATTTGCTTGCTTACAAACCGCAAAAAATGTTAGATTCGATTACAATAACCAATCTTGAACAACTACGATCGCATTGGTTTGTTTCAAACTTTAAAATATCTTATAATGTATACAAATTAACATGATATAATTAAATTCAAATAAGAGGCGGAAGATTTTTAGCGCGCATTAGTTGCGTGTGAGACTTGGATCGACTTACGTTATTGGGTGTGGTTTTAATAGCGATACTACCAACAGTGTGTTGGCGTTGCATGTTTGTCTTCGTTGCACTGAGAGGCGCTCGGGGGGTCGCAAAACCATCATTATTCAGCTTTATCGCGGATCTTGTAAGGCGAGTCGGCGTGTACATTAGATTCGTTTGAGGTGTCTTCGGGGGGTTTGCGTGCTCAATGTTCTCTTTCTCAATTCTCTGAGTATGGAGTTTTCGCGGAGTTTTTTTTGGAGTGTTAAATGCGTCTATTTTTTGGGCTACGACTATGGGGTACATGTTTCCTCTCATGCTTTCCTCTCGGACTGCCAACGAGCTGCGGCTGATTTTCTTCTCAACAATCCCTTCCTGAGAAAAATATAAATAGTTTAATACTTAAACAAAAAAATAAAAAACCAATCTGGAATCGTCAGCGACAGTCATTATACACTTGTACTTGTATACGGGCTGTTTTCAGCAATTAGACCCTTTTTAATTGGGTCTTTTTTGCGTGAAGATGGAGTAGGCTTGCCCAGCACCTACTACCCTCTTAACTTAGTCAACCATGTCCAGAAGAGAGAACTTGTCAATAATTCTGGAGCCAACTAAGCCGTGGGTTTCATTACGATATTTTCCTTCACAGTAAGAACAATGTCAATTAGGGCACATAAATTACTAGCGACCCGCCCCGGCTTCGCACGGCTATATTATGCATGTATTATACATGTAAACCTTCCTCTTGAGTCACCCTATCTATTAAAAAAAACCGCATCAAAATCCGTTGCGTAGTTTTAACGATTTAAGCGGTCAAAGGGAAATAGGGACAGAGAAAGCGACTTTGTTTTATACTATGTAGTGATTCTTAAGAAAAATGACAGGCGCCATTTTTCTTTTTAATTTCTTAAGAAAAATATATCGTTGCACGGCTGGCCGGGATTCGAACCCGCAACCTTCAGAATGAAAGTAAGGTAGAGTGAAAGGTATCTACCACTAAGCCAACACAGTTCTCAGCCATCATACATTTTCACTAAACGGGATGTTACTATGGTTTTTGATTACCTCGTAACCAAGTTATATGACGCAACTTTCATATTAGACTTGTGCTATAGATTAAATATAGAATAACTAGCGACCTGCTCCGGCTTCGCACGGCTATATTATGCATTGATTATACATATAAACCTTCCTTTTGAATCACTCAAAATACTGCATCAAAATCCGTTGCGTAGTTTTAAAGATTTAAGCGTACAAAGGGATATAGGGACAGAGAAAGCGACTTTGTTTTATACTATGTAGTGATACTTATATAACATAGAAACAACCATACTACAAACAAATATCTAAGCATAAATACTTGTCTAGAGGCGGGAATCGAAACCGCAACCCTGTGTTTGGCAGTCCGGCATGGTGACCATTGTGCCTAGTGGATAGGCAGTACCTTGAAATCAGTGTAAGTGGTAAGAAGCGTAGACTCCATAAGTGGGTTGGGTTGGTCCCCGTGTTCTTGTGAGACAGTTGAGCGAGAGGTCAACGATCGCCTACCGCCGCTACGTCTTCCGTTAGACTATAAACACACAATACATTATAAAAAAAACCGGTCAAGTGAGAGTCGGACTCGCACACGAAGGATTCCTTCGTACTATAATATTATGTTTTTAGTATTTGTTGTCATAGCGACAACAGAAATACATCATCTGTGAAAATTTCAACTGTCTAGCTATCACGGTTCATGAAATACAGTCTGGTGCCAGACAGACAGACGGACAGTGGAGTCTTAGTAGAAGGGTCCCAATTTTACCCTTTGGGTACGGAACCCTAAAAAAAAAAAATTAATAGTTTATAACTATTAACAAACATGTAATACTCGTTGCAAATTATGAGAAGCAATTTACACATCTAATGGTTGCGGGGAAAAAATAAGGAACTGGCTTTTTCTGAGCCAATCGAATTATGGTTGGCTGTTTGTTAGCAAATAGGAAATATTCTCAGTCAATAACTCAATTGTGAATTACTTAGAACTAATAAAGATTCGAGAGTATCAAAACCGTGCGACTTTCTAATAAAGAATAGGCACCTTTGGCGTCTTACTGTGAGAGGTCTATAAGGACCAAATATCACCTAACTTAACATTTAAGTCGTGATTTCTACTCACCGTTCTCTTATGCTTCAGTATGCTGCCATTGACTGCAATTTTAGGCGTCTTCTTGACACCAAGATCGTAATCAAGCGTCCTTTTCACGTTATTTTTCCCATCCGGCAAGCCACGGGCAGCTAAACGACCACTAATACGCCTGGAATGTTAAGATTAAATTCATAGGTGTTTTGAAATCTATTTACATTATGAATATTTACAGTATTGTAAGCTGTGCAGTGTTTGATAGGCCTCAAAATATTTCCCGATGCTGTTTATCGCATAAATAAATAAAAAAATGCAGTTCAAATCATCATCATCATACGAGCGATGTTCCCGGTTGCATCCCTCTCGGGGGCCCGGGGTCCGCTTTCCTACTTTTACGCCTCCACTTCGCACGATCTTCGGCATCCTGGTTAGTAAGGCCATTTGCACGCATATCACTCTTTACGACGTCAAGCCAGCACTTCTTGGGTCTACCCAGTCTGCCACGGTCCGGCGGAGGCGCCATGGCAAGACATTTTTTCCCCACGTAACTAGCCGGTTTTCGCAAGACGTGACCGTACCAGCGTAGGTGACATTCTTGCAATTTATCTGCAATGTCTAGGACATGAAGGCTGCCCCGGATGCGGGAGTTCCTGACAGTTCGAATGGCAGAGTAGAACACCCGCGTGTCCATTTCAAATACTTTTTTTTATAAAAAATATTTATATTTCGTGAATTTGACGTAGAAAAAAGACTAAGTAGATTCTGTAAGCCAATCTGATCAAGTTTTTTTTTTTTTTTTCATTAATGTCGTTTGATAAAGGATCTTTAGGCGCAAATTTTCCAGTTTTTATTTTTGGAAAATCACCTTAAAAGTGCGGCTTGAAAAAAATCACGTTCCACTATCGCGGCGTTTACGAAAAATCGATGTTCAAAGTATAACGTTAGGATGTTGCAAATCGCCAGTGTTATAACGCTTATACCTGCTTATTATAAGTACTTTATGGTTCATTCACTTTCTTTCACAAAACTATAAGGTTTTTAAGGTGTTATCACACTGGCGAATTGCTAGCGAGTCCAAATCGATACGAGTGCGCAGCGGGCTCACAATTCGCCAGTGTGATAACATCTTAAAAACCTTATAGTTTTGTGAAAGAAAATAAATTAACCATAAAGTACTTATAATAAGCAGGTATTAGTTTACGCAAAACGCATAAAAGTATACCTACTCCGTAACAAAACCCATAAAATACCGGGCGATTGAATACCGACAACGTTCTGATAAATATCTAAATGAAATCCGGACACGTTTTATTACAGTTACGCGTATAAATCTCGTTACACCACAAATACACGCTCAAATACATCAAATAATTGTACACTAACGCCTAATGTATTACATTAATGTTAATATTATACATTTAGCACTTATTATATAACCTACAATCTACACATCTATGTATAAGTTGTGCGTTAAGTATACCTTACTTAACAAACAACTGAGTAGTTAATAAATACTAGCAACCCGTCCCGGCTTCGCACGGCTATATTATGCATGTATTATAATTATAAATCTTCCTCTTGAATCACTCTATCTATAAAAAAACCGCATCAGACCCGTTGCGTATTTTTAAAGATCTAAGCATACATAGGGACAGACAGCGGAAAGTGACTTTGTTTGACACTATGTAATAACGATAAAGGGTGAGTTTCTATATGGACTTTCAGGGTTATAACCTAAACTATGAGATAGCAAAAAAAATGGTTGTCTGTCGGTTTACGAACAATAATTTTACGTGATAACGTCATAAGAAAACATTGATGGTAACTATAGGCAACGATAATACGTATGGAAACGTATTATCGTTGCCTATAGTTGGTTATAGGTTACCTTGTCAATAACATGACGCGTTCCCGGAACATGACGCACGACGTCATGTTTTTTGTGAATGCAAGTGTTTATCAATTGATTAAGACGTTACCACGTCAAAAATCATAAGGAATAGGTTCCGAAACTACTGGACCTTTTTGATAAAACTTGGTATGAGGATACAATGATTAATAGGGAATAACATAAGCTACTTTTTACCCCGATATTCCCACAGGATCGGAAGTTACGCGGGTGAAACCGCGGAGCCCTGCTAGTACCTTTACCAATCACTACATAGTATAAAACAAAGTCGCTTTCTTTGTCCCTATATCCCTATGCATGCTTAAATCTTTAAAACTAAGCAACGGATTTTGATGCGGTTTTTTTAAATAGATAGAGTGATTCAAGAGGAAGGTTTATATGTATAATACATGCATAATATAGCCATGCGAAGCCGGGGCGGGTCGCTAGTATACAACTAAAGCAAATACAATTAAGTTTTAAATCTACAACAATAAATTATCTACTTCGCGCAACATTTCTCATTCCTTCTAATTACATAATATATTAAAGAATTTAATCGATTGATTACTGACACAATATTAATCATAATGGACATTGACTTACTACAATGATGCAATGGTTGTTCTCACATCATTGGAGTTCACAAACGTGCACTGAAAGTAGAGGAATGAAAAATATTAACGATAATAGATGATAGAAATAGTTTTAAGGCAGTTTAACGTGTTTTAAGAGGAAAAGGTACCGGGTGCTCTTTCCATACAAACGTAGTCGACTGTTTTCTCCCTGGATATTGACACTAGAGCAAATATTTTTCGTGCATAAAACTTATAACTGCCATGAACATGCCCCTATTTTTTTATTTTTTTAATCTTAATTTCTATGATAATTAGAAAATGAAAAAAACCAAAACATAGGGGCATAGTCATGGCAGTTATAGGTTTTATGGCACAAAAATATTTGTGCTAGTGTCATTATCCAGGGAGGAAACAGTCGACTACGTTTGTATGGAGAACGCGCAGGTACCCTTTCACCTTAAGTTAGTTTTTAGTTCTACCTGGATATCCGCGATGATTATAGACCTATGATCCAGTAGGAAATCTCTTAAAGTGAAAAATTGCAATCCTATTCTACTAACCTACTAATATTATGTTATAATTTTATGTTGTTGTTATGTTATATATCTAACTATCTATTCTTCGATACGCTGTCTTTTATAATGTTTCTATTTGTGATTGTCTGTACTTGGCTTTCTGTTTCTATTTCTTCTGTTTATTGTGTTAAACTTAGCTGTAGGCTTTCCTTACAAATAAATAAATGTGAAAGTGTGTGTGCAAAAATTACCTACTGGCCCGATTGCGATATTTTTTTTTCCAATATTCCCACGTGATCGGGATTTACGCGGTTCAAACCGTGGGGCGCAGCTAGTCTTCTATATAATCTTCTTCTTTCTTTGTTAAATATGTAATGTTTGATTATTTGTTTGTGCCCTCTATATGGTCAAACAATTGAACCGATTAAGATGAAAAGCGGCATAGTGCTAGTTAAGAGGATGGAAAAGGACATAGGATAATTTTGACCCCAAAATAAAAATAGAAAGATTCATCAAAATCGGTTGATAAACAAAGAAGATATGCGCGAACATCCATAAAAAATACATAATTGAGAACCTTCTTCACCTTTTTTGGAAGTCTGTTAATAAATAAATGAAATACTAACCTCTTAACAGTTGAAATGGCAGATCTCTTCAAAGCAGATAGATTGTTGGAGATTGCTGAGACCGCCTTGGTTGCGCTGCCGGTGATGAGCTGTCGTTTGGTCGGCGGTCTGAGAGTTAATACAACTTTATTTACATAGCACTAGCATTTATCTGGTAATAAAGACCTAAGGAATTTATCTGTACCAATTAATATGTAATTGGTATTGGTTGGCAGTCAGCATGTGGCACAGAATAGATAGAAAGATATTCATTTATTAAATAAATATAAATTTTGCTGGACATACCACACATCGCCATCTAGCCCCAAGCTAAGTAACTATACTTGTGTTTTAGGTGCCAGACAACGGATATACTACTTATAAACTTTTTTGTAAATATATATTTATAATACATAGAAACAACCAGAACCCAGACAAATATCTAAGCACAATTACTTTTTTGAGGCGGGAATCGAACCGCAACCCGCAACCCGCAACCCTGTGTTTGGCAGTCTGGCATGGTCACCATTGTGCCAACTGGGTCGTCATTTATTGCACCACAAGAAGCATAACGTCATATTCGGATTACAAACAAACATATTAATATAAATTGTAAGATGGGTTGTGTGCAGATAGAATACTGCTCAGTGATTTTCAGCAGCACCTAAACCTAGTCCGAGGAATATGGTGCAATCTTGCTGTAGGAACCTACTTCTGGTCGCTGAGCCAACGTAAGTATAAATTGGTATCAATTAAGAAGTGCTCTTATAGATAGCCTCTTCCTTTCCTTCTTTAAATTCAACAGTTGATATAGAATTCTATCTCTATCTATCTGGCTGGAACAAAAGTTCTTACCCTGGGGTTAACTTCCCTTTTCCCTTTTGCTTGTACCCACGTGCCCACGTGACGAATTATCAATCAAGGGGTGGAATTTTGAAAAACCTAAACGTCACAAAGAACAAACCCTTCCATGTCTCTAGAACGAGCGGTTTAGGCTCCGCGTTGCCTTCTCAGTCGTCAAGTCAGTTAGACAGTGAAAGAGTCAGTAAAGACTTTGAATTTTATATTTATAGATGGCATTTTGGTGTATAAAAATATTTTGCCAGTTTAACAGTTACTCTTGCCAGTTTAATCTCTTTCTCAGTCGTCAAGTCAGTTAATCAGTGAAAGAGTCAGTAAAGACTTTTGCTCCATTATCATTTGACTATACGAAAATTGATCAGTGAATTATCATACCTGTTCTTTTCAGCAGTAGCGGCTAAACCGGCCGCGGTGCGGTTGCGTTTACCGAGAGGTGATGTGGCTAGGGAACGGAGTAGAGGCGTCGTCGACGGGGTGAGGGCTTGCTTGCGTGCTGATAGTTTGTTGTGGCGTTCCTATACGGATAATTATACTATTATATAAAACATTGTGTGTGGTAAATGTATTAAACATTGTGTGTCACAAAAACACTGTAACCTCTTAGGTACTTACTAGTAGGTAAAAAGAGAAACAATAAATATGTATTTTCATATATTTATAACTAGCGACCCGCCCTGGCTTCGCACGGCTATATTATGCATGTATTATACATATAAACCTTCCTCTTGAATCACTCTATCTATTGAAAAAACCGCATCAAAATCCGTTGCGTAGTTTTAAAGATTTAAGCATACATAGGGATATAGGGACAAAGAAAGCGACTTTGTTTTATACTATGTAGTGATAGTGATATCATAAAATAACCTTAACCGTATTATTTTTTTAATTCTTTTAGTTTCATAATATTATTTTAATTTAAAGTTCGGGAAAATTATCTTAATTTACTGAAAGGAATTTTCAAGAAATGTAGAGCAACACCGTCAACAGCGAGCCATTAGGTTAATAATTTTACTGTCACATTTTTCAAAATTTCTGAACTCTGTAAATTTGGGTAATTTTCCCAAACTCGTAATTTTTGAGGATACGTTAAATTACCTTAGAGAGATTGAATGGTTTTTATAACACACAATACAAGAAAATTAAGTAACTACAGTTTAACTAAACTTTACCTCTAATAACTACCGACTAAATAATTTCTATATTAACTACTCGGGCGGTACCAGAAGCGTAGCGGCGCAGTTTTAAAGTAAAACTATAGTAAGTACACATAAAATAAACGTGTAAATAAAAAATGTAAAAAATGTGCGTGTTAGCTACGACTCCCTAAGTTAAATCTTTACAAAAAAATAAGTGTGCTGCCATCTATTGTCGAGTATGTACTAATAATAAAATAAAAAAACGCTTTTTGTTAACACTCGATTTTACTTCCCAATAAAGAGTACTGGGGCTTTAAGAGCAAAGGGTACCGAGCGCTCTCTCCATACAAACGTAGTCGACTGTTTTCTCCCTGGATAATGACACTAGAGCAAATATTTTTGTTGCATAAAACTTGTAACTACCATGACCAGACCATGCTCCTATGTTTTTTAAATCTTAATTTCTATGATAATTAGAAGATGAAAAAACCAAACCATAGGGGCATAGTCATGGCAGTATTAGGTTTTATGGCACTAAAATATTTGTGCTAGTGTCATTATCCAGGAAGGAAATAGTCGACTACGTTTGTATGGAGAGAGCGCCGGTACCCTTTCACCTTAATAAAATCGATTTTATGGAGTAAATACCAATAATTTCTACCAGAAGGAGACCATGAACGTTCTACTCTCCAAACCTCTGAGTAGAAGCTCATTAATCTATTCCTCATAGACTTATGCATCTATGATCCACATGGTTTTCTTAACACACTGCTTAGCGAATATAGATTTATTTATATACTCAAAGGGGGATTTTGGGTAGGTTCAGTTGTCGACACCGCGACGCCCCGTTACCGCTTTATTTTAAACAATTCCACTAAAGAAACTCAATCCGCTATAACATTTTTCATACCGCTTTTTGCGTCTTCATTTTCGTTAATTAAATTTTGTATACGTTTCTTTTGTACCGCTAACACTCTACCGCAGAGGATTGGCCCCGGCCAGTTGCTGCGACATTTTTAAAAGAATGTTGTTTTTAGCCCCCGACGCAAAAACGACGGGGTGTTATAAGATTGACGTGTCTGTGTGTGTCTGTCTGTGGCATCGTAGCTCCCGAACGGATGAACCGATTTTGATTTTGTTTCTTTGGTTTGGAAGGTGAATTAGTCGGGAGTGTTCTTAGCTACGTTTGATCGGTTCAGCCGTCTGAAAGTTACGGGGGATACAGGTCGGAGGTTTTTTAAATTCTAAATTTTAGTTTTTTATTAACTTTATTAATCAGCGTTTGACCACGATCACACCTGCCTGACGGTAGGTGACGATGCGGTCTAATATGTAGCACGCTTACCTAGCAGATACCTGTTTAATCGCGACTTGAAGTCCTCCAAAATGGGGTCGGTTGCCTTGCTGTACGAATAAGGAAGAAGCAAAACGCTTAGTGCGGGTGTGTGGGATATCCACAATTAATCGGTGTCGCATATCAGTTTGCCTAGTTGCACGACGAGAATGGAGATGGCAAAATGTTCAAAGACGCTTTTGGTACCGCCACTGATTTACTAAATAGCTACTTATCTATATCCTAATATTGATTGTCAAAGCTATTAAAATAAATAGCGTTCCTTTTCAGTGCTATGTTATAATATAAGTAGGGAGGATTGAGGTATATAGTTAGTTAAGTAAATATATGGATACTTACAGCTTTTCTGATCTCCCATTCATCTTCCATAAGTTGCACTAAAGGTTTTCCATCAACGGTGAATGTTTTGCCAGTTTTTGACTCATAATCTAACACCAATTCACGGATTTGTGCTTCGATTTTCGGGAGCTGTAAATAAAGTGGAAAATTTCATATGATTTACCCATACTTGATTTTTACTATGACTCACTAGGAGTTTAGACTGACTAATGGTCAAAATCCATAACTTATATGTCAAAAACACAATGCTGGTGGAAATCACGGGGAGCGTATATACTCATAACAATGGTTATTCAGTTATGTGGGTAACTAACCGTACAGTTTGCTAATGCTTAAATAAAACAGTGAATTAATCAATTAATTGCTTGCATTTGACTGACTAGCTTCAACAACCTGGTTCACTGGCGTAAGTCTGAGATCAGAATAAAAAGTAGGCTTTGTCCTTGTTCAAGGTCTATACAAAAATTCATCAAACTCAGTTCAGTGGTTTAGGCGTACATAACATAGGTACAGACAGTGTTACTTTCGCATGTATATTAGTAGTAGTTCTATGATTTGTCCAATAAATAACTTGTGCTCACTGATGGTAAGCCAAGCGTGCAATAATTAATACAAGCGCCAGTTGTGATGTTTTATCAGTATCAGCAGCCTTTTAATTTGTTCGCTACAGACGATCGGTACGAACAGGTAGTTCCTGGGACATGCGATCAGGTAGTTCCCGGGACATACGACCTGCCCCGACTACGATATACTTAATCCCAGTTTTATACTGTCATATGTAGCCAATTTACACAAAACCTTTAATGAATATTACACCTAAACCTTCCCTAAGAAGCGCTCCATGATTGGTGAAATTAGTTCAGTAGTTTTTGAGGTTATTGCGTTCGAACAGGCAGTCGCGGCGGTGAGACTTTGATTTAAATGCTAAATAGGCTTGCACTAACACAACCCTCTGAACAGATGACCTCTGTGGCGCGTTGGTCGAACCTTGCGGGTTCGATTCCCGCCTCAAACAAGTATTTATGTAAAGTATTTGTTTCTGCTCTTAGTGTTTCTGTATGTATATTATGTATGTATTGACAAAAGAAAAGTATTTAAGTATTATATTCGTTATCTGGCCACCATAACACAAGCCAAGTAGCCAAGTACAATAGCTTAGCTTAGATGGCGTGTAATAGTACATTGTTACCCTAGGTGTGAAAGTCACTCATTACAAGTCCCGAGACGGAGTTTAATAGTTCGAGGGACTTAATGAGTCTTTCACCCGAGGTAAACACTGTGCTTTTCATTACGAATAATACATAAAATTCTTCCTAACAACGAGAGTGAATGAGAGACTTCATACTACCTGATCCTCTTACAATGTTGGGACCAAAGAAGTTGTATATATGTAGTGTTATTCTTTGGTGTTACTTAAAGCAAGGAGGTTAGGTTATGAAGTTCCTAATGTATAATGATACTAATACTGGCTATATGCACATTGCACGAGTCGTGCGAAGCCATAATTTGACATGACAGCTGTCAGTGAAAGCGATTTTCCCTAGGGCTGGAAATTTTATTTTCTACACGCTCTTCACGCATCTTTAGACCTACTTTCGGAGTATGAGTAATGAAAAATATTTTATTAACTTATTCTGATAAATGTCTGGTATACTAAGCCAATGATTAGTCCAATGACCTATGAGGTTCCTAAACAGCTGTTTATGACTTACGTTATTAGCAATCGCTTTCCTCTCCTTCTCTTCCTTGAGCAGTTGCCCGCCACGGTTGTGGTAGCGACCAGGTTCCGTTGCGCGAGCTTCTAGTTCCGTCATTTTCAACCATAAGTTCTTGCGGTTTAGGATGAGCTCAAAGATGTGTCTGGAAAAAATGAGATACCAGATTTGCTAGAAAAATAAACCATAATTTAGGATGAATCATAATAAACAAATTATATTACCCACCTAAACAGACATGCATATTAAGTTTATCTGTATCCTGAAAGTCAATTTTCGTAAATAACATTGTTAAAATTACATTGCAATATCATTCTGATTGCATTTTGATTACAAAAAATATTCTTGATAATACCATTAGCGGACTTTGAGGCTCATTTAAGTATTTTGAACGGAACAACGTTATTTACGACAATTTGCCTTCTGATCTCTATAGTGAGAATGAATGAGAGTGACATAGGCATCCGATAAGAATGGATTTTACGAAATTCTATACCATTCTTCTACCGATCAGTGATCATTGGAAGAAAGGTGGTGAGGCCTTTGCCCTGCAGTGGGACAGTGTAGGCTCTTAATAATAATATTACCCCTTATTGGATGAAAAATGGGGGCTAAGTCTGTTTGGGACAACGTGATTCTTTTGGTCCAATCTACTTCAAATTTTTCTTTAACATTCTTTTGACTTCTACGCGTACGAAGTCGCAGGCGAAAGCTAGTTTACTATTGAACTAGCGACCCGCTCCGGCTTCGCACGGCTATATTATGAATGTATTATACATATAAACCTTCCTCTTGAATCACTCTATCTATTAAAAAAAACCGCATCAAAATCCGTTGCGTAGTTTTAAACATTTAAGCATACAAAGGGATATAGGAACAGAGAAAGCGACTTTGTTTTATACTAAGTATGGAGTGATAGTGATAGTGATTGATAAGACCACTTACTTATTCTCATTATAGAACTTGGTAATCTTATCCAGGTACATTTCGTGAAGGGTGAGCGTGTCTTCGGTGAAGAAATCTTGGAAGTAATGTATAAATTCTTCTCTCTCCTGTTGCGAATACATTATGTTGTCCCACATCAGCTTGATTTTAGTACGGATGTTGGCCACAAATACCTAAGTAAAAATAAATATCGTTTTTTAATTCTATCGTTGTGTGGCTTGGTTCAATGTTACTTGTATTTAGATTTATCCCAGGCCTAACTTCAGCTAAAATTTTAATTTGTTTACATGAAGAAATTGTATGCATGCAAATGTTTCTAAAACAAACATATGAACAAACTAACCACTGGATGGATCAGACTAAAATTAAAACCTTAAGCAGATGAAGTCGCGGACAAAAGCTATATCTAAACCCACCTGTATTTTCTGTCTTTTGATCTGTTCGCATCTCTTGATCTCCTCTTTGATTGCCGTCTCCGTGTGTGGGTGACAGCCGGGATGTGCATGGAGGAAGTTTTCCCGGTAGATTTGGTCTTCATCTAAGCAGTCCCAGAGTTTTGATAATCTTTCTCTTAACTCCAACACCTTGGGGACAAGATAGAAACAATTGGGCGCATTTTAATGGGACAAGCCTCTGCTTGACTTCAACCGAAATATCAATGAGTCTTTGCCATAAATTATTGACATTTTGATCGAATGTTAGGTATTGAGTGATTAATAGAATAGCTAGGCTGGTTCTTCCTTGGACAAGTAAAACCTCACCCAAAAAACTAACTAAAGAAATTTAATTGCGGAAAACAGCCCATATACAAGTACCAGGTATTGTATATTCCCCAACTTCCGAGAAACAACTGGAATGTTTACAAGCGGAAAATATATGAGCCGAGACAGTTAGCTTAAAAAAGTGTTGTTCTCATTAGAGATTCTGTTTTAAACTATTCCACCTTCATCACCCATTTTATCCCTTCTTTTTAGGGTTCCGTCTACTAAAATGGGACCTATTTACTAAACTAAGACTAGACTGTCTGTCTGTCACCAAGCTGTATCTCATGAACCGTGTTTGATAGTTGGACAGTTGAAATTTTCACAGATGATGTATTTCTGTTGCCACTACAACAACAAATACTAAAAACAGAATTTAATAGTACGGAACCTTTCGTCCGACTCGCACTAAGCCGGTTTTTTATTTTATTTTAATACTTACTCTGTTATTAGTCTGTTCATATTTCTCCTGTAAATCCTGCTGCAGTTTAGCAAGTCGGTCCATATTAAGATCTGTCACTTTGAAGTCAACAGATAAGTTTGTGACCACAAGTTGCTCAAACTTGTTCTGTGGTTTGATCTGCAGTTTATCTGTTGAGAAATTGATAATTATAATCAATGATATCTATATAATTATATAAAAATCAATGCCACTTTTCGTTGTAATTTTATAACTCAACAACGGGCTCACCTATCCAAATGTTTAAGCTTTGTTCGGACTATTTAGTAGATGGTTTATGTGAAGTTTGAACAAAATCGATTGAGCGGTTTTTCATTTATCACATTTTTTTTTATATGGCAAAACAACGTTTGCCGGGACAGCTAGTTATTAATAAAAATAAGTGGTGATTTAGAGTAGCTTCTTTTGTCCAGAAACTCCCAAATTACAACAAAAATATCCTACTAATATTAAGAACTAGCTGTGCTCCACGATTTCACCCGCGTAAGTCCCGATCCCATACTCAAAAAGTATCCTGCTATGTCCATCTCCTGGTTCTAAACTACCTTCCCACCAATTTTGAGCTAAATCGGTTTAGCCGTTCTAAAGTTATAAATGGTGTAACTAACACAACTTTTTTTATATTTCAAGTGAAGTTTCAAGTGAAAACACACAAATTTTTACATCTAAAGTAAAAATTTGTGTGTTTTCACTTGAAACTACTGATGAAACTTGATATGTAGATATCTGCTCTACTCAGATAAAGAATAAAATGATCACTCACCCATAATATCCTTGATCTCAACCTGAACATTTAAGAATGTCTCAGCTCTCTTATCCCTTTCAGCCTGTAGGACCTCCATATGAGCCTTGAGCCTATCCAACTCCTCCTCCGAGGGGAGTGGAACATCCTGCAACTCCTGGATGGTGGTCCCGAGCTTGTCGGCAAGGTCTCGCTGCCATTCGAGGAGACGTTCCATCTTCATACGTCTCTGTTGCTCTTGCTCACGGTAGCTGAAGGTTAAAATGAATAGTTCTGCATCTTCACAACTGATAGATCAGCTATGAAAACTCGGTTTTTGGTTGAATGGAAAGAGGCACACAAATTTAGTAAGTTCTCAATAACAGACTCAAAATGACTAAGAACAAATTAAATGTTTTCATATATAAATTAACTATACATAAAACACAACTAGTCTAGATGAAAAAAACAAAAACAAAAAAACAGCAGAACTATAATAATAATACGATAATGAGAATAAAGATAAACATTGATAAGACTTGCAAATTTAAGAATGTGCATCGAACCAGTGCCTTGTCAATGTATTTTTGAACGCGACCGGCTTGGAATAAAAAAGATCCAATTCGGGAAAGTCAATCAGACCATTAAACGCATCAACTGCCCTAGGGTAGGAAGAATTTATAAATTGAAGAACTATAACGACAAATAATAAAAACAGAAAAAAAAAATTAAGTAATAATAGGTGGACCATCTATACAACATAGTACAGAACCCTTACCGAGTAAATTTGTGTCTAAATCTGAGGTTTAAATCCTCATCTCAGACTATCCTTAAACTTCGTTTTGGAATAAGGGGGTTTGTGAGCAAGTCAGACTCGCTATTGGCGAGTTTTTTTAATTTAAGATTATCTTTGTTACCTTTTTATTTGTTCCTCCAACTGCTTCACATATTCTACCAGCAACTGGTCCCCCTGTTCTATTACCGGTATTTCAACAGACAGAAGTTTACTTAGTTCATCAGTTTCTTCCTTCAATTCTGTGGAAATAGTCCATATAAATTGAAAGTCCATAACAAACAGGAATCAGAACTTATTTTGGACCACCATAATAATGAGTCAAAGTCATTTGGAATCATACAATTAGCATGAAAACACATTTAAACATCTTAAACACTGAGAAGACAGGTAGGTAACAGAGTTTTGAATAAATTCACTAACCAAGTATTTAACATCATTCTGGCAAGTAGATTACAATGTGTTGGTTACTTTATTCTTGTAAATAATGCCCTGCCATATCACAAATTAAGTCTTGGATTGTGATTAAAAGTAGCCTATAGGCTCCACCTCCAGCTATCTACCTACGTGATATACATATAATATAAGCCTTTTTATTCCTAACTTAGGTTGTACAATTATTGATGTCTGAACTAGCTAATCTGTTATAGAAAATCTCTAAGTTTGGTGTGCCTTTTGGTATAGGCCTCCTCCAACTCCTTCCAATGTGTCCTATCTCTAACCACCCTACATACATACTAAGACACTAACTTATTATTATGTGGATGAAACTGCAGGTTGCACCTTATAATAAACTAGCTGTTGCCTGCGACTTTGTACATCTGATAGTTTTGTACTCTAAACCAAAACCTTCCCCTTGAATCACTCTATTTAAAAAAACCGCATCAATCCGTTGCATAGTTTTAAAGATCTAAACATACAAAGAGACAGACAGCGGGAAGCGACTTTGTTTTATACTATTTAGTGATAATATTAAATCAAACAAGCTTACTATCTCTCTGAGACTGCATATTCTTGACTAATTGTCTCGTTTCAGACACAACATCTCGATGTAGATCCTTTTCAATCTGTGCCAGTTTTAAAATGTTGCTAACTTTAGTATTCTCTTCAACGCCCAGGTGTGACCAGTTTACCCAGAGTTCCTCCATCATGGAGCGGATGTTCTGGGATATTTCTTCTATTACTTCATTGCTGAAATTTTTAACGTAAATGTTTAGGTGAATGAAGTCGAACTTTAGTGCAGCCGATTTCAAATGAAATATTTCATAAATGTGGCCAAAAATTTTAAATAGGAATCCTATAGCTACTAGGTATGTAGGTATACATTCCTGTTTTAGGTAGGTTATAGCTAGATATCTTAGCATGATATGATGATCATTTTGTTGACCTTGTAAGATACTTAAAACATTCTAACATTGGAACATGATTTTTAAGAGATAAGTACGCTGGAATTTCAATATATAAATGAAAGGAGCATTGGTCTATAGCTTCAAAACTGTGAAACATTAGTAATCACTGAGGTAACTAATGGTATTTTTTACAACACAATGTGTTATCTTAGTCTTACATAAATGTCATTTAAGTAAGTCTAAGATAATCTCTGAGAGTATTGAACAGAAAATAAGTTAATTTACGGTTGAAATTCATTGGATTTATACAAAAATTTTCAACTCACAATAGCTGGTTGACGTCTTCGGCGAGCGTAATCATTTTTCCAATAACACAAACAAACACTTAACAAAAATTATTTCACATACAATAATAACATACATATAACTGTATTTTCATCAATTTTCTAACAGAATATCATGTAAAACCGACAAATACAATCAAATGAACAAACACCCAAGACTGTAAACGTTAGTTTTTAAAAATCAAGACGTTATTATTTTACTAACGTCAAATAGCGCGGCTGTGATTGGTCGATTTGACAGCTCTCTCCTCATTGGTTTATTATCATTTTTGTTTTTAAAAGCGAGGTAAAAGCTTTGAGTCCATACAGCCTCTTCTTATTTCGTTAAGATTTTAAATATTCTCCCAATATTAGGTAGACTCTTTGTAAAACCTTAATTCCTAGTTCCGTGGTAAAACCGACAATTACAATCAAATGAACAAACACCCAAGACTGTAAACGTTAGTTTTTAAAAATCGGTAGACTTGAGCTCATAAGTAGATCCATAAAAAATCAAGTTTGTTTCTAAGTTTCTTGAGTACCTAGATGAGTCGAAACCACAGAACAAAAAAATTACTAAGCTTAGTAGAGGGCACTGTAATTTAATATTGATGTCGCCGAACACTGGCATTATGCGTAGGCCACGCGAAGCCATAATTGAATTAAAAAGTTGCGGTGTACTCATCGGGAGCCAATAATACGTGTACATGATATTACGCTGCCATGGATTACGACGCCATGGATTACACGACCTGATATTACGTGTACAGGCTTCGTATTATAGGTTTGAACAAATAATGTACGACCACTTATTACGAGACCACGTATTACACCGCCACGTATTACGAAGACATTGCCATAGATCTATAAAACCACAGAGTGGTTCAAACGTCTCTATGAATTGTGCTGCCTATGTGAGTGTGTGAAAGTTCAAAAGTTATTCGGACTTTCTTTATTACATTTTTGGTGCGATATCGTCTAGTTAATTGATGAAACACCTGCATTCACACAAAAGTGTCATGTTCCGGTAACATGACGCGTCCCGTTCCTGAAGCGGGGCGCATGACGTCAGGTCATAATAATACGTGGTCTTTAGGGCAGCATATAAAGACCCATCCAGAACACCCCCTACCCAGATCCGACATGGATAGGTTAGGTTTATGTTAGAACTGCGACCACAACGCACGAGCCGAGCGAGCGAAGCGAGCGGTGCCGCGGCAGCGGCCGGCGAGTGCTAGAAACGAATTCTACCCATTTTACTTGGTTACGACGAACCACTCTGTGGTTTTATAGGTCTATGGCAATGTCTTTGAAATACGTGGCGGTGTAATACGTGGTCTCGTAATATATGGACTCGTAATATCACCGCGGACAAATATTACACGACCACGTATTACACGACCTGTATTACGCGACCAAATATTACACAGTCACGTATTACGAGTACATTTTGGCTTCGTAATATCGGGTCGTGTAATACGTGGTCTCGTAATATATGGACTCGTACTCATCGATAGAATGATGGCGGGAAAATCAATGGCGGCAAATACAAAATTTTGCATGGACGTAATTTTTATATACCTACTTAAATTTTGTTTTAATTGAAATTATACATCAATTATTTGTCTAATTAGGTAATTATCGATTCCTAGACCTATTATTCTAGTGTTACATACATTTAAATTACTTACATAATTATTATTAATTGTTCTATCTAGGTATAATAATTTATCTTTGCCCTAATAAACTTCCTTAGAGATAGTAAGTTAGTACTTAATTTAATGTAGGTAGAGTTATGTAAACCCTTGGGCAATGTCTGCCTTTCGATAGGTACTTAGTAGCGTGGTGCTTACACGGAAATGTCATGATTGTTTCTATAAGGCTTAATCGAAGAACTTTTATACTTAAATTTTGTAGGTAAGTATTTTTGAAGTAAGTCTACGTAGTATCAAGTACCTAGAGTCTGGCTACCGAGTCTTGGCCCTCTAAAAGGGCGGCTTTACCCTTTTCCAGGGCCCTTCGGTAGCCAGACTCTACTTTATTATTATTTGTTTAACCATATCAGCTATAAATTAAGTAAGTAATTAATTTATTAAAAAAACTAACTGCGACTCGCGGTTTCACCTACCTACCATATTATTCGAACGATTTGGTTTGTCTTTATTGACCAAAGCTTTCGTCTGTCACTATCTAAGTATGTACCTACTTATATTTGTTGGTACTCTTCTTACAGGTCTTTATTTTAGGTACAACCGATCAGGACGAAACTTCGACGAAAGACACGAAGAAGTATAAGAACCAACAGTTTCTTCTTCTTAGTAATTTTATTTTTTAGGAGGTTCTTTACTTATAAACTAAAACCCCAAAAAAATACTGTTTGTTATTTAGTTCGACCGATTAATATTCTAAAGTTATTAAATTACACAGACTGCATAATTGCGGCCCCCGGTAGAGTTCGAAAACTACTATTATTGGAATAAAATTTTCATTCTAATAATTTTTGTTTGATAAATTGATGAGTTAGAAGACTTTAAACTTCAAATAAAGCAGGTGTCTAGAATCTTGCATGTGTTAAAAATATTCTTATAACAGCCGTTTTGAAGCTCTATAGTGGGTTTGCAATTATGCAGCCGACCGTACCTGGGTACTTCGGAAACATTAGTTCGTTATATGCATTTCACAATTCAACCTGGATGTTGCAAAACAAGATTTCCTTTGATGACATCTTGGGGAAGACAACGGTTAAATGCCATGTCTTACCCACAAGAGGAAACCAATTTATGGTTGTTACGTAAGAGAAACAGTAAGTCTTATATTGCTAGTAGGTAGGGCAATAAAATTACAGACCAACCGTAGAGTTTCATTGTTATTTTAAAATGTTTCAACTCACGCAGGAGTTTAAGGTCTCGCTTGGGCTGAAGTTCAAAGACCTAACTCGTGAATTTATAAAAAAAATGATGATGATGTCTCCTTGACAGATTTCGGCAACAGTGACTATTTCTGGCAACCTAAGCAGAAGAAAATGACGAGCTTCGATTTATTATTAATATTAAAACATTCTATAAGTAATTCAATTTTCGAACTCTACGGTGGGTCTGCAATTGTACCTAACTATACCTATTGGTATTTAAATAGTCACCATGCCGGACTGCCAAACACAGGGTTGCGGGTTCGATTCCCGCCTCAGACATATATTTATGCTTAGATATTTGTCTGTGGTCTGGTTGTTTCTATGTATTATAATATGAATATATTTACAAGTATATAAGTAGTATATCCGTTGTCTAGCGCCCATAATACAAGTCTAGTTACTTAGCTTGGGTTAGATGGCGATGTGTGGAATGTCCTGCAATATTTATTATTTTATCTATACCTACTCGTTTTACAAGGTATAGGTATTTGTTAATTTTCCCAAATTCGGGGTAAAGCATTCTAGATAGAAAATACTTCTGAGACAATCGCAACTTTTATCTTTCACTAATTGTCCCGGTAAACGTTGTTTTGCCATATACAAAAAATAAAGGGAAAAGAAATAGAATAGTGTTCGATTCTCAGACCTAACGAATATACACGAAAAAATTCATACAAATCGGTGCAGCCATTTAGGTGGAGTTTGGTAACTTGGCAACATTTTTAAAATTAAGAATCTGTAATTGGCAGTAAGTTTAGTTGAATAGTTCTTCGTTTATAATTTAATTTAAGTGCTGTTGATTATAATGTTCATCAATAAAAAAATAAACTATTGCATAGCGAACGCTCGGCCGAGCTACATGGTAGGCGGAGTGGGCGGTGTTAGGTTTTATTTTCGTTCCGGAATTTCTTGATTCGGTCGCGGCGCTCAAAGCCCCCGATAAAAGCTAAGCAATAGCTTAAAAAAAAAGTTCAACAACAAGATTCAACAAATATCCTGTTTCCGAGACGTTTTAGAGGTTCGGTGTGAAGACATTATTTGTTCACTGTAATGCCCTCTGTCGATTGGCATGAGTCTTGAAATGCACCGCTCAAAAAACACCCTTTACGGATTCATAATATTCGATAGGATTGACAGTAAATACTACTTATGAATTGAAAACATTAAAAAGACTAGGTAATAGGTACATATACCTATTTGATAATATGTACTTAAGTGAGTAGGTACTTATAAAACAATTCCACAGAAATTTCCTTTCCATTAGGTTGTAAGTGAAAACCTATTATTTCCATTCAAAAGACATCAACGCGTTCAAACAATATGTTTTACTCCATCAATCAACGCTGACTTTCATCACAATCAGGACATATTTTATAGTTCAGTCCTTTTGAATTAAGTATGTACAGTCACATTACCAATTAGCTGAACCCCAAGTGACCCAGAGCTCATTCGCATTATATGTTAAAAATATAGTATTTACCTATTTTGTCATTTTTTTATATTGTATTGCATAGCAGATTGTTTAAAAATAACAGAATCAGGTAGGTAACAATACTTAACAACCTTACAGGTTTGCGAGTGAGCTCTGGGTCACGTGGGGTTCAGCTAATTAGTAATGTGACTGTACCTAGATACAAAGGCAAATGGAGACCTTAATATAATCTGTAAATATACAATTCAAAGTCTTATCTGACTCATAATGCACACTCGCACAGCTTAATTAAACCAATGGACAAATCGAGTAAAATTTTTACACACAAATAGTTATTAGGCCGTAGGCGATCACTAAGAAAGGATTTTTAAAAAAATTCAACCCATAAGCAAATGAAGTCGCAGGTGAAAGCTAGTAACAGCATAAACAATAAAGGTTACATTTTGAATTGGTAACACTAAAATGAAATGTCAAAGTTACAAAATCAAAATTGAAAGTGTAACACTATTGTTCCTAATGTAACGTAATGTAAAGGTGTATTAATGTACAATCAACGTTCAAAAGTCCACTGGCAAAAAACAAATTTTCGGATTTATAATATAACTAGCTGCGCCCCGCGGTTTCACCCGCGTAAGTTCCGATCCTGTAAGAATATCGGGATAAAAAGTAGCCTATGTGTTAATCTAAGTATCCAACTATCTACATACCGAGTTTCATCGCAATCGGTCCAGTAGTTTTTGCGTGAAGTGTAACTCCTTCATACAAAAGCTACTTTATATACAAACAAACACACATACTAACACACAAACTTATATTAGTAGGATTTCAGTAATGTAAGGCACAGATTTATGCATGCAATAGATTCTTATCGAAATTAATAAAGTGTTAAAATATAACTATCCAACTAATTAATTCGTTTAATTGTAGGTATCTTACTTACCAAACTTTACTAAATCTGTTGCCAAGTGCAAGAGAAACTTGCGAAAGTCTTAACAATTAAACAAAAGTATAGGTATGTATTACGTAGTTAGTTAAATAAGGATTTGTCATATTATGTAGCACAGATTTATGCATGCATTAATTTAGATTCTTATCGAAATTCATAAGGTGTTAAAATATAACTATCCAACTAATTATTTCGTTTTATTTTACTCTCACTTACCAAACTTCTTTGTCAAAGTTGTTGCTAAAGAAACTTGCCAATTAAATTAAATAAAAGGTAAGGTTTACATACTAACTTAGTGAAATAAGCATATTTCAATCATAATATGCAGCAAAGATTTATGCATGCAATAACCTAGATTCTTATCAAAATAAATAAGGTAGTAAAATATAACTACCCAATTAATTAATTCGTTTATTTGTAGTTATCTTACTTACCAAACTTTGCTAAATCTGTTGCCAAGACAAAAGTATAGGGTATAGGTATGTATATTACACATAAGGATTTGTCATAATATGTAGCTCAGATTTATGCTTGCAATAATCTAGATTATTATCGAAGTTTATAAGTTGCTGTAACTATCCAATTATTTAGTTTGATTAATTACCTACTTCAAATTAGGCAAAGTTATTGCTAAGTGCAAGAGAAACTTGTAAAAGTTTATACAATTAAACAAAAGGTAAGGCTTAGTACACAGTTACTTAATTAAAAAATAATATTTTACTAATACGTAAGTAGCACAGATTTATGCATGAAATAATCTAGATTCTTATCAAAATAAATAAGGTAGTAAAATATAACTACCGAATCAATTAATTCGTTTAATTGTAGGTAGGTATCCTACTTACCAAACTTGAAACTTTGCTAACTCTGTTGTTAAGTGCAAGAGACATTTTTTGAAAGTCTTAACAATTACAACTAAGTTTTCCGCTTCAGTTTAATTAATGCACACACTACTAACAAAATAGTTATATAATTCATGTAATGCATAGAGAAACAATAAATGTAAGTAATGACATTAATTCAGATTCAGAGTAATTCAGATTTGCATTTTTCTAAACTAGTTTCGAATCTCTAGATGGACGCCACTTAGATCTAATTACAGGTTTAAGCATCCTTTTTCCTCTTCACTTCACTATCACTACATAGCATAAAATATAGTCACTTTTCGCCGTCCCTTTGTCCCTATTTAAAACTACGCAACGGATTTTGATGCGGTTTTTTTAATAGATAAAATGATTCAAGAGGAAGGTTTATGTGCATACATGCATAATATAGCCGTGCGAAGCCGGAGCGGGTCGTTAGTATTTAATAAATGCCTTTTCAAAGAAAGCAAATGGTTAATGTATTAGCCCAAAAAGCATCGATATACACTTCGTCGATTTTACTTGCCTCTATGGACGACCATTTTTAGAACATTTTTTAAAGTAAAACTTGTGACATAATCATGAAACTTACCTATCTATACATAACTGAATTGAATATCAGGTTACTTTGTATTTCAAGTAGGTTTATTAAGAGGAAAGGGTACCCGGCTCTTTCCCCATACAAACGTAGTCGTCTGTTTCCTCCCTGAATAATGACACTAGAGCAAATTTTTTTTAGCAATAAACTTATAACTCCCATGACCATGCCATTATGTTTTTTTTTGTGTTTTATCTCTTAATTTCTATGATAATTAGAATATGAAAAAAAACAAGACATAGGGGCATAGTCGTGGCAGTTATAGGTTTTATGCAACAAAAATATTTGTGCTAGTGTCATTATCGAGGGAGGAAGCAGTCGACTACGTTTATATGGAGAGAGAGCCGGGTACCTTTCGTCTTAAGGAAATAGTGGCTTGAAACATTACCTAGCTAGATGATATGCCCTATATTTTATTATTCAAATTTAAACTGACAGATAGCTTAGAAGTATGCGTTAGTTTGCGTAAAATGGATCGGTACAAAATTACTTAACGACGTTGTTGTTAAAATATGCATGAGAACTTTCTAGCTAAAAGGAATTTTAATAGGAAAAATTGGTACCAACATATTATAATTATTTTGTTACAAAACAAGGATAAAATTGTATGCCCGAATTTAAGTTTAAGTACTTCTACACGTTATTTTTTAACGTGATACACCGCACTGCACTCACAAAAAAGTGTGTCGTCACGCTCACGTTACGAGAACGTGAGCGTTATTGACAAGGTAATCATAGCAACGTTCTTTCGTTGCTATAGTTACCATCAATGTTTTTGTACGACGTTATCACATAAAATTATGGTCCGTTAACCGACTTTAAAGACAACTATTTTTAAATAAAGTTACATTATGTTGATAGATAGGTAGGTAAGTATATTTTTTTTATAATGATAGGTAAGCGTTTGGCGACTTCCATAATTGCCTGATGGTAGGAAAAGATTCTGTCTATAATATTATGTAGCATGCTTTCCTAGAAGATACCAACCTGTTCACTTACAACTTGAAGACCCAAAATTGTTCACACCAGGAAATGCAGAAGCGCCTTTCCTGGAGTGAACAATTGATTCCATTCCCATGCTGTACGAATAAGGAATGAATGACAAAGCAAAACGCTTACCCCCTTATTCCAAAACGAGGTTTAAGGATAGTCCGAGATGTGGATTTAAACCTTAGATTTAGACACAGATTTACTCGAATCGTGAACTATAGTCTAAACACTATCCGTAGGTATATAATCTATAGGGATAGTGTTTATTTAGACTATAGTTCCCTATATAATCTACGGGGATAGTGTTTAGACTATAGTTCCGTATATAATTATATATAATTTATAATTTATAAATCATTTATTTCAGGCTACGAAGGCCCATAGATACATACCTTATAGACTAACATACATATTTTATAATATAAATTGAAAGTGTTAATAGATAACTTAAAACTATGTTAGTAGCACTTCCAGGACACTACACTTTAGTCTTAGTAGGTTCGCGTGGAATTTGTCCGCGGAAGCGACGGAACACCACGTCCTTCGGCCAGAAGCTTTCATCCATAACGCGAGGCAGATAGCGGTTCGGTACTCGCACCACAAACGCCTTGAAATTGACGTTCCGATGCGACTCCAGCATATGCACCCTCAGCGTATAGCCCAGCTTCCGGCGTACGTACTCGACGATGTCCTTCTCCCCGACGGTGTAGTGCAGGCGGGAGATGTACATCGGAGTGTCCGGCATCGCAGCACGAACTCCCAGACTAGCATCAGTCGGGGCTGTACCGCAAATCTATAAGGATAGTGTTTAGACTATAGTTCACGAGTAAATCTGTGTCTAAATTTAAGGTTTAAATCCACATCTCGGACTATCCTTAAACCTCGTTTTAGAATAAGGGGGTTAATGTTTAAATAATTCAGAAAAACATTGCAAAATCAGTTATATACCTATTTCCCAGACGCACAATAAAGAATTAAAAATGTTAAAAGGATGCAAATGCATGTCCTCGATCTGAATTGCAGTTTTACGTAGTACGTAATGTTACAATCTTAATTACACTTTTACAGCCTTAGTTTTAAAAGAAACAATGTAAGGTCAGGAAAAGGAGTGATTGTTTATCTCAGACATTTCAAAAAACATAGATTACTATGATTCAAATTATTCTTAGGTAGATGTAGAGAAAGGTACTTATTTAAACCTCTAGGTGTATCATAATTTAAGGGTCATAAAGTTCTAAGTTTACATCTATATCTATACTTATTTTATACCAAATTTTATACATTTCTGCTTTTTAAGTTTTTTCTGAATATAATTTATTTACATAGTATAAAAACTAATTCGCTTTCTCTGTCCCTATGTCCCTATATGTATGCTTAAATCTTTAAAACTACGGAACGGATTTTGTTGCGGTTTTTTTTATAGATAGATTTATTTAAGAGGAAGGTTTATATGTACTTATATAATATAGCCATGCGAAGCCTGGGCGGGTCGCTAGTATTTAATATAATAAAGCCGAAGAGTTTGTTTGTTTGTTTGAACGCGCTTATCTCAGGAACTACTGGTTCGAATAGAAAAAATATTTTTGTGTTGGATAGTCCATTTATCAAGGAAGGCTATAGGGCTACTTTTCATTATGAAATTCTTACTGGATCGGGACTTACGCGGGTGAAACCGCGGAGCACAGCTATAGCTATATATCTATACTTCTGTGATCTTATAAAGAAGAAAGATTTTTTGTTTTTTTTTTGTTTTTAATGAATACGCTTTGAAACTACTGGACCGATTTTGATTAAACTTGGTAGAGTACCTATACATTGATTAATAGGAAGTAACATAGGCTACTGCGTGAGGTGATTCCGGTATTTAAAAATACCTAATTTTTCATATAGAATCTAGTAATTTTATAAATATCGGCAACTAGACTGTCTGTATCGGTTATTGACAAAAAAAACAGCTTTTTAAATTCTTGTTTTTTTTCATTATTCATACGTCTATGAAACTATAGATATTATAAGTACTTAATTTATACATCCATATACTTACTCTATTAAAATCAAAAGAAGTAGAACGCGTACTTAATTATTTTGAGTTATGTAGAATATTTACCCAAAGCCAAAAATGTCGTTGTTATTTTGCAATTTCTCAAACTTTCGACCGAAAAACATATTGGTCAACAATCTTACAGTCTAATAAATTAGGAATTCAGTTATGATATCATAGAAAAAGTTATTCAAAATGCACATAATATTATTTTAATGTTTCAACATAATCATTTTGATTTTTTAAAATAATTATTGAATTAGGCAAGGATTATTTAATTTCCAAAAAAACATGTTACGGATCGCTTTTTAAAACTGTATTGAACTCTTGTATTTTTGTGTTCTGTGATACCTAAAACATATGATTGTGAAATTCAAACGATTTAGGCAGATATGACTATACTACGTAGATACCTATAATAAATTATATGCGCCCCTGAATATCTAGTTGTGAATTATAGTCAATTCGCATTTTTATTATCTCTCATTCATATTCAAACATTGTACTTACAATATTATAATTAATGCTAATCACTTAAACTAGATGCTTAGACATACACATAATGCATACGTATGCATATTTTAATAATTTGTTTAACAAACATAATAGTAGATTACATGGTAATTAGACATGAGAAAAGGTTAATGTTTCTTTGATCGTATAAGTTTTTTCGTATATCTCCCAACGAATTTCTATCTATTGTTCTAATTGAGACGCTTGATGACTGACAATGGTCTGTACACGTAACTGCAAACAGAGCACTCGCATTCGACGCCGGTTAAGTGAAACCGAGTATAAAAGCGATGCAAATTACAAGTGTTGGCATTACCCACCACCCTCTCGTGAAGTAAGGTGTACTGCACAAATACGACCACAATGAAGTACTATGTGCGTATCTAAATCTGTTATTACAATATACTTGTTTACATGTGCGTTTATTTGTTAATCGTCTTGCGTGATTGTGTCTAATGTGGTAGTGTTGTGATCGTTTTTTCATCATGCAATCGTTGCTCGCAACCGTAAGCCGATGCATGACAAAACATTTTACTCATTTAAAATCGAAGAAAGTTTACTGTTGAAACAAAGTCTTCGAATCCATGGCGGAAGCATTTTGTGTTACATAAGGATAAAACAAACGGATAAAACATGTTTAACCAGAGATATCAGTTACCAAACAGTTAATGTTTGAATCATTATGATATAGATTAGGCTTAGGTACATTAAACCACTTTGTGTAACAACCCAGAACTGTATAGTTTTATTATTAGTAAAATGTTAATTTATTGTCATTTTAAAGTACTTATTCGTTTTTTTTACAGATTTTCTTGGGTTTTTTGGCGGTCGCGGCTGCCTATCCCGGCATCATCCACGATGAGGCTCCCCAACTAGAAGAAAAGATAGACCACCAAGCGTTAATCGGCGAGACTGGACATCATCACCACATCGAACACGAACACGCTAAGTCACATCAATCAATCAAATTCGAGCATTTCCACCCCGTGCCTGTTTACGTAAAGAAAGAGCACAGCCATCTGTTGAAACATCCTCTTGAGAAGGGTCATTCTGAACAGCAGCTCAAGCTGATCCATCCCGAGACCGAGCACACACATGGTGGCGGTCTGGTGCTCGAGGACAGCAGACACGATACCGAGCACTACCTGGCTGGTCTACAGCATGGAGGATTCGAGCATGGAAGCGAAGGATTCGCTGGTTACGAGGGAGGCGAAGGTCTTAAAGAATACGGACATCTTCAGCTTGAAAATCATGGAGCCTACAACGGTGAGCAAGGCCTCCATGGCTTCGGTGGTGCCGACAGCGGAGAGGGTTATAAATATGAAAGCTATTAGATAAATGTATGTTTTGGGCATCCTTGTGGAGTCAGCTCCACCGACTTATCTTTAAGTCTATCTCTTGCCTGTCGATACTAGCATTAATGTAGCGTTAACATCGAAATTCAATAAGTTTGCGAATTAATTACGAACTGAATCTTTTTCCAATCGAATAAAAAGTACCTGATTTAGATAATAACTACTCTAAATGCTTACCGTGAATTCTTGTCGTGAGAAAAATGTGTTAGTGAAATTTTTATTTCATCATATTTGCTAAGAATAATTACGAAATGTTTGTACATTTTCGTGTGTGTGGTGTTGAAAATCGACTGAATAATCGTTGTTAGTGTGTGTTTAAGATTTTCGCTTCTCGTTGATAATAATTAATTACTTATGAAAGAGTTGTGGAGTCCGAGGAAAATTGTGATACATAATAATAAAAAGTTTGTTGAATAAATTGTTTAATTTGATTTCAAGATAGGTATTTAATCAAAACATTGATAAGTAACTAGTGTTGAAATACAAAGCTCGCTTGAGTATGAGCTAATAGAGCAAGCAAATGAGCCGTCTACAAATGATACACCGCACGCTATAATTAAGTAGGTACAATCGGTTGCAATATGGTTGCAATAATGACAGACCCCGGGCAGTTTTATTATGAAGGCATCCCGTGAAACCAGCTAGTAATCTAATATGCGTAACTATTGCAAAAAGAACGCTATCATGTAATTCTGATTCAATGTATATTACGCCCATCTAAGATCAATCATTTCCTGGAATTAAGTTAATAAGACTTGTATGCGGAAGAGAAAGCTGGAAGTACTTCTAATGAAATAACAAATGTAGAGATCAATGTCCTTTATAGGTAGACAAATAAATAATGACATAAAGTAATAATCAAATTAGATATTTAATATTACCCTATAAATATCTGGTAAGTATACTAAATACAAAACTAACAAAAGTTCACAAAGCGCACGAATTTGTTTCAAAACGACAGTGGTTCCTGACATTAGCTACTAGATAGATAATAGTTAATTGATATTGCTTTATTTGATATACCTAACCAGCAGTAAAATTACCTAACGTCCAAGCCATTATAAAATAACATAATGCAATTTCACTGCAGCTTACTTGCAATTTTAAAACAAAACCTGTTCAAAGTTAATTATTTTTTCAAAGCCAATTTGCAATTTACACAAAAGCATGCAAACAAGGTTTTAATGTAGAAATTAAAATTAATATACCTACCTTGATCCAAATGTTAATATAATCTGTTTATAGTGATTTAGAATAGAAATGACGACTTTAATGGCAAACATAACAACCATTAAAAAAGCCTAAATAAAAGTAACATTCAAATTATGAAACTATACCTACGTTATGTCAACTCATTATGGTAATTATGCATTTAACGATGTCCCAAAACGTTCATGTAAGTAGGCTTATTAGATGTGGGTCGTTGGTAGCCGTCTCAATTGAGCAACCGCGAATACAAAACTTGTGATTTTGCTGCAAACGGTGACGGTTTGCTTCCTGGTTTGATTTCATATTCTACCGAGTAGGTGGACGCTTTCTACACTATCATAGTCTTGAAACACTCTGTTTTGCAATTCAATCGAAAGGAAGGATAGTTCATTATAAAATTGTTTAGAATTAAGGTGAAAGGGTACCTGCGCGCTCCCCATATTTTTTAATTTTTAAAATTTTAATTTCTGTGATAATTAGAAAATGAAAAAAATCAAAACATAGGGGCATAGTCATGGCAGTTATAGGTTTTATGGCACAAAAATATTTGTGCTAGTGTCATTATCCAGGGAGAAAACAGTCGACTACGTTTGTAATAGTTTGTATAGAGAAAGCCCCTGGTACCCTTTCCTCTTAATGTTGTTGTTTTTATCTATATCGTCTCCTAATGGAATTTAGCAGTTAATCATGATTTAATTAAGTATTGCCCCAAACTTTTAATTTAAATGATTTATTTGTATGTGTTACGTAGATTTTGTTTCGTGTTAAGTATAATTTTGAATTAATTATAGATAAAAATTAAGGTTAACTTTTACGGAAATTAAGCTTTATTTTTTATTTCCTAAGGTTGAAATTTGATCTGCTAATATACGAAGCTCTTACATAGGTACTATTTGAACTTGTATTTATATTTCCTAGGCCTAATGACCTCATAATATTTTGCAAACATACTTATCCATCTAAGTAAATTATGGCACCAGATTGCTGCATGCTAATAACGTTTTTTTACCACGTTTTTACCTACGGCGGCGATGATAAATTCGCTTTAATACCTAACTTATTAACCTGCACATAAAATAATGTACAGTTAAAATAAAAATCAATTTTAACAATTTATAACAGATGACTTTATTAAATTAAACAACAATTAGCCTTAAAAAGGAAAACAATTAACAATATATACTGTAACAAAATTAATTTTACTAATCAGTTCTCCCATACTTGTCTAATGATAGTTACTCTCTCTGGTTTGCGGACAGGGACCTCTACAGGGATCTCTTTCTTAGTTTCAACTGGAACAATACGCTCTACATAGTAAGGTTTGTCTACTTTGACGTAGACCTTTTTGGTGACAGGAACACGTTTCTCAATTTCGACCGGAACAGGTCTTGGTGCTTCAACCTTGCGCGTCTTAATAACTGGGACAGGCACTGGTCTAATAATTTCTAATGGTGTTAGGGCACGCAACTGCTGTCTCAGCTCTGGAGCTTGAGGAATACGCGGGGCTGATGCTGGTGCCAGTCTAGGCTGGTTGGTTTGTTGTTTAGGAGCCTGGTTAGCGGCCTGATTAGAACGACTCCTTTTAAGAATTTCCTGTTTAATTAACTGAGGGGCAGTTTTAGCAATAGCCTCGGCTTTAGCAAGTGTATTTTGTTTTTCCAAATTAGCCCTTAGCTTTTCGATCTCAGCAGCGTACTTCTCGTCGTTGAGTTGCTTGGACTGTTTTAGCATTTGCAGAACATCTTGCAGTTGGAGCTCATTTTGCAGTAGCCTTCTCTTCTGTTGACTGATTACTTCTGTTAATTTATCAGGATTTAATAGGGTTGACAACGGACTGTTTGATTGTTCTTCTTCGGCTTGTTTATTTTGTTCCTGTTGTTGTTCTTCAGCTGATGCCGCTTGTCTCTCTTCAACCTCGTATGGGACCAACCTAAATCTTTGCTGAGATACGGGCGCTTGCCTCTGCAGCGCTGCCTTTGCTTGTCTCTGTTCTTCATCTTGTCTCACTTGTTGCTGACGCGAAAGTTGTGCTTTCAGTTTCTGAATACGTTCAATTTGTTCCTTTTGCCTTTTTGATTCTTTTTTAGCCACAGCTGGAGCGACATATTTGTCTGCTTTTTGTTGTTTGGCACGAATCTTAAATCTAGCTGGAATTTCTCTTGGCTTCTCTGTTGCTTGCTCTTCAACCTGTTGCTCTTCCTGGGCCTGTTCTGCTCTTACCTGTTCTGCTCTTTCTTCCTCTGCCTGTAGCTGTTCATTGAGAATCCTGATAACTTCTTCCAAGTTCAGATCTTGGCTAAGATCATCATTAGCGTTTTCAGGTTCTTCTTCTTGTTGTTCTTGTTCCGCTTCTTCCTCATCTTCTTCTTCTTGTTGCTCTTCGTCATCTTGATCTTCGTCTTCCTCTTCGGAACTGTCTTCTTCAGGTTCTTCCGTCACCTGAGGACCTTCGGCGGAATCTTCTTCGTTCTCATCGGAATCAGAGTCTCTTATAACAGCACCGCTAGCTTCTAAAGCTTTTATTTGGCTTTGTGTTAAATAAAGAACTATATCATTGGAATCATAGTTGGGCACTTGTTCCTGTGCAGAGGGAGTATTATCGTAGAACTGTTGCGGGCCCTGATCGAATTGATCTGCTGCCACTGAGATGAGGAGAAGAGAAGCAAAGATACACCACACCTGAAACCAAAAACACAAATATAACTATCACACACTTTTGTAACATTTGATTAAAACACATAACACTTGTTTAAGTTCATAAATCACTAGATTGACTAACGTTTAAATCCATGGCTGCAGGTATGATGATAAGCGCAGCCTGTGGACTGTTTGGACGGTTGAAGTCGTCTGTATTGATTCAAACAAGATCACCAATTTTATATAGAATTTGTGAATTCGGAATTGATGATACATTAGAAACTAGTTCGATGCAATAGTGAAGCGACAATATCGATTCGGTAGGCTTATTAATTTCGGTATTATGCTAATTTACGGCCGAATGGTTATTATAATTTTTGTGTAAGGCCTAACTTGTGCACTTTATCGATGTTTTAATGTAGGTAGGTACCGAACTAAGTCTAATGCTTTACTATCACAGGTAATTAATAAAAAAAATTTAATTACCTACTTTATTTATTCTTTTAAAAATATTAATCTTTATAAAAATAATTAATTAATTAGGGTACGTCATTCTGGAAGAGATGGCCTTATTAACTTTGAGGACATCCAAGAAACTATAATGATTAAATTTTTTTTTAATATAATTATATTATTTTTATTTCATTCAGTATTTTTTTATCTTTGGACAATGGCTCATTACTTTAAATCTTTAGTACCTAAACAACATTTTTAACTTTTCACAGACTTAATATTTCAGAATGTTTTAGAATTTTTCGGACTTAATTTTTAGTATTTTTTTGTGTAATTTGATTTGATTTTAAAATAGTGATAATGACGAAAGAATATTTTTCAGTAGTTCTGATACTGTTTAACCGAAACTATCGATATCGTGCTACCACCACACTATTTCCAAACACAGTTACATTTTGAATTTTGCATAACTGTCTACATTAGGCATATACATTTCTCAAGAAATTTTAGTCTATTTCAAAAATATTGTTTTAATTAAAAGTGTTTATAAATATTTATTATGCCTAAAGAGAACGTTTATTTGATAATTTTTCTACATATTGACTTTGTTACTGTTTAAAATGCCATTAAGAAAATATTGTAATAAAACGCGCCTATGGTCTGTTGCAATAATTTAAACACCTCCTTCTAAACTTTCGGTGGGTTATTTGAGCAAATTTTAAACACTTATAAAGTCATTTAATTAATAATACTTACTAGTTTTGCGAACCAGTAGTGGTCAAAGGTTTTTGCAATTTTGAGATGCTATTCTGCTTATCACTCCGCAGATTCTCATCAGAGACCCACTAAAATTAATGAGACGAACTTGAAATGACTACACTGAAAAAACGTGAGGGTTAAATTTAAATAAAATACTGTTGAAAATAACCCATCATGTTTGTTATTATAGCACCTGCAAAGTTAGTTGCTAAAAACAAATAAGTCAAGTTTGTTATTATTTTTTGTTTAATATTAACCGTTATAAACGGTTAAAAATACTTCGTTACTAATAACATAGATAGCTTCATTAGTAACAGCAGAGAAAATTGGTTACATTTAGCCAATTTTACTCAGTAGCCTGAGATATGTATTCAATCACGGCAAACCATCGCCTTAGTTAATTATAGCCGACTTACTCGGTACATAACATCAGTGTTACTCGGTATTTACAACCAGTTTGTTCGGTTACTACAACTGGTTTACTCGCTATCTACAGCCACCTTACTCGGTACTTGCAGCAGTGTTACTCAGTAATCTTAACCAAATTTACTCGGTACCTAAAGCCAGTCTACTCGGTAGTTGCAGCAGTGTTACTTAGTATTCTTAAGCAAATTTACTCGGTAACTACAACCGAATACATTTGTTAAGAACACTAAGTAACACTGCTGAAATTATTCGGTAACTACAACCAGCTTGCTACCTAGCAGGCCGGTTATAGTTTCCGATTTGGATGCCTATCTACTACAATGTTACTCAGTAATCAAACACAATTAATTCAATGGGCACATTTCAATCAATTTATTGGTAATATCATTAATAAAAACTGTTTATATTTCTACTTTCAAGTAGATCCACTTTCTGGGTTTGTTATATTATGTTTATTTAAAACCATATAGATACCAATCCTTGGAAGTAGATAACAGTTTATAATAATATACAATTTCAATTGAATACTAGTAACGTTTGAAGTAGACTAGCTGCAATTTTATCGAGTAGAGCTGGTTTGCATTGCTGTAAAGAATAACGAATAAAAAAGAATATAAAGTTAGGATTACCTACTTAATACTGTATGGAAAACTTAAGCCTATAATGACTAAATTAACTTTAGGTATAGAGAGCTTATTTAATTTTTTCTGGTCTAAAAGGGTTCTTAAGAAATTAAAATACAAAGTATATTAACATGGTTTAATTTTTAAACATAGTGAGATCCCGCCACCAGCGGAAGGAATATGTTGATTTTATTTTTAAACAAAGTGAGATCCCGATACATTCATAGTAGAAGTTTCTAGTAGGTAATAGATACAACACAGTGGTAAGCTGGTACATAAACCTTTTGCAGTTTAGTCGCAGATCGTAACTTTCACATATTGTCACCTCAAATCGCCGGATCACGGCGAGCGTCGGAGCAGCACTGACATCACTAAACATCACTGTCACTGACCAGTACGGATAGTCTAGTACGAAAAGTATGAAACAATATCATTTTTCACTGACACTGATGGAACGTCACGGTACGGAACTGTGTCGTCACTGAGCTTTGCGGATAGGCCTCTATTATATGTATGATTCGAGCTTCCAAGCGACGAGTAGATTACGAACTTCCTCAGGCCACTAGCAGGCACTTGCTTGCATCGAACAAAAACGCGTTACACACACTATTTTCTAGCTTTGTACTGGCGATTGCACCGGGGAGGCGATTGGCGAGCAAATGAACTATGGAGTGAAATGAAGCTATGATTTATGGAATGAACGGATCCACACATTATTTAAATTTCATTAAGCAAATCGGCAGTGACCAATTAAGTGTCTCGACTAATTTTACCACAGAACACTGTTAACTCTACCGAGAAACGGCGAAGGTAATCATAGCTAAGCAACTTTGCTATGATCAACCGATTAAATTTACTTATTTAAAAAGAAATATGTTTAGCTTAATTAAAAATAAATCAGTGATTTGTTAAAATCAACCGAATAAATACTCGGTTAAAATCAACCAATAGTCACGTTTCAAATTAAATAGTTCAACGTATTTATTTTTAAATTAGAATCTTTGTAATGTCAACCGAATAATTACTCGGTTATAAACCATAAACACTCAGTTTAAAATTAAATAAGTGTAACTCATTAGAAGATAAAGATGTTTGCTAAAATTAAACGATTAAAATACTTGTTTAGAAACAACTAAAATTCTTATTCAGAATTGACAAACGCACTTAATAGTTTCTGATCAAGTTCCAACTTATTTGAATTTAGCAATTAAATTATTTGTTATTAATTAAATTTCCATTTGTTATTAGCTAAGACTATTTAACAATGTTCACGTGGCTATTATATGCCAAGTTCACATGGAGTTTTTTAGATAAGTCTTAGTTAAAATTAACCGATAAGATTTTAACCGAGCCAAAAAGGTACTTTGCTAAATTTTTATTTTTTCAGTGTACTATTTAAATATCAAAATCGGTTTATAAACAAAGAAGATATGCGGTAACATCCATAAAAAAATACATACAACCGAATTGAGAACCTCCTCCTTTTTTTGAAGTCGGTTAAAAAAAAGAACCATCGAAGTATAATCTCATATGGGGGAGATATTCAGTAACCCCGTTTTGTTCCTTTTAGATTAATAATTTTATGTGATTATAAAATAGGTACCTACTTACCTGTTGATAATATGGCCCACCTGCCACCTCAATTAAAAACTTAATATTTTGTAAAAATAGGAAAAAGTACTTAAAAATAGGTCATCAAATAAATATTTGCTTTAATGTCAATCTGAAAACCATTCATTTGTATATTTACGCGTTATTTTATTTAATATCAAGTTTTTAGAAACCATTTATGGCCCTTATTATCCGCAAATACCTTATTATACCAAGTTTCGTTTAGATCGGTTGCAAAAGACGATCTGTAGAAAAGTAGGTATAAACATACTGACAGACAAAAGCTTTACCAGACCTGAAGCAGAGACGCTTCTCTCGCTTCGTTCACTCGGTCAATAATCAATACAGCTCCATTTTTAACCGACTTCAAAAGAGGAGGAGGTTCTCAATTCGTATGTATGTATGTTTTTTTTTACTATCAAGTGAGCGACGCAAGTAATAAAGTCCCTCGTATCGTTTAACTCGTATTTAACTTACGAGGAAAAAATGCTTGGTTATTAGTTAAAAACAGAGGTCCGTATCTATAGTAAATTTTGTACGAAAATTTAAATAAAATAACAAGAATTGAAAACCTCCTCCTTATTTAAAGTAGGTAACAAATACACCACGTCGTCCCTATGTCCACGTATTATGCTATATATTATAGGGTGAATTTTTCGGGCCTTCAGGGCTATATCCTCAACTATAAGAGATATAAGAGAAAAATGCTCGATTTTAACAAAAACTAAAACTCCAGCATTCGATTTTTAGAAAAGTCATTACCTTAGCCAGAAACCAAACTGTTTAATTTTCCGAAAAAATATTTATATTTTATACTAGAATCGATAGTGCTCATAGAGGTCAATTCCTTGAATAGTACAGGAAATCAAAAGAAATAGCGCTATTTTTAATTTACTAATGACGCAAGTGCAAAAAAAATACTTCAAACCCTAACCCCTGGGCCATTATTCACTAAGCTTCAAGTCGTTGGGCGCGCGTGATTAGGACAAGATTTCCATACAAAACCTCTCCCCCTCCGCCCCTAATCACGCGCGCCCAACGACTTGAACCTTAGTGAATAAAGGTACTGGTATCAGTTTTTACATTATTCTTTGAAAATCAAAGAATAAACTATTATAATATAAATATAAGAATGTAGGCCTACCTACTTTATTTTAATAGGTAGTTAAAGGTGTCACATAAATCTTAAGAAAAATATACACTGCTCTTACGGTGAATGGAAATATCATGATGAAACCCGCGGCTTAGTTTGCTCCAGACGAATTCTTTCCTCATGGGCAATGGACATGGTTATCGTCCATGATGGATGGTTTAAGTTCTGGACAAGCCTACTCTATCAAATATAAGTCCCTGGCACTACAGCGTCCTTGAATAGCATGGACTAAAGTTGCTGGCGCTGTAGGTAAAAATAATTAGGTAAATATAAAGGTCAATAGTTTTCGAGATGCCAAAGCCAGAGAAGTAATTAATTTTGTTCGCCAAATGCATTATGCCAAAAAAAGTTACCGTCACTTTGGTCACATGAGCTAATAATCTTTTATAAATCAATCTTATAATCTTTGGTATTTTATTGTTTTTGGCTTATTGTTAGACGAAAATACCTTGTAGCGTCGAGGCCTATGAAAGTCTTATTAAAAAAAAAACAGCGCACTCCGGGAGTGCAGGCAGAAGTGAAAACTGTAAAGCGAACTGCGTACGGCAGCTCGCTGCGAACCTGCACCATCCACCGAGAGATGTCGCTGTTAACACTGGTGTACAGAAGTGAGTATCGTAGTTCGGCCGTTTGCACAGAGATGGCGCTGTTTCCAATATTGCATAGTAGTAGAAGCACAATAACTGTTAAAATCTCATCTGTCGCGAGAACGGCTGAAAATGCTCACCCACAAAAGTGCCCAACGCGCCATAAGAAGTTTTCACTTCAAAAATTTTGTTTAAAAATCTCAGTAGATCCACAATTTGAAATCTGGATCCAATTAAAAAAAATATCTTCTGAGAATGATCAAATTTTTCATTCTTCTTCTTTTCTTTCGATCTTCATAATAATGCTCACAAGATCGGTAACACATACCCACTCAACCAATATTGCATTTTATTTTTCAAAATTAAATATTTAAGTGGGTGTGTTTCTTATTTAAACTAGGTGAAATAATTCTTGACCTAAGATAATATTTGGTTTTGTATAGGTACCTACCAAATGCCATGGCATTATGAATCGTAATTTCAGATAACTTTTGAGTCCAAAATCATCGTGAGCCATCACTCTGGCCACGCTGCGTCTCGTCGTGAAACGTGTTTTAAGTTTTTACTTTTATAATTTATTCATTTTAAAGCTTGTTTATAGCACCATTTTCTGAAGCTGGTGCTGGTGTTGTCTGAAATTCAATTGAGAATTAAGATGAACTATCTAGATTGAGGCAAGTCATACCTCGTACTTTATGATACAAAATTGTCTATTCCTTTACAAGCAACACTTTAGTAGAGTTTAAGGAGGGAATACAAGAACCCAGGTCCTCAAAGGCGACTCATTAGTAACCTGTAAATTAAATAAGGTCCTAGGTCCTCAAAGATTCGATTCAAATTATTATTTTTTATAGTATAACGACACGATGTAGCAATTTGGCAAAACATGCATGATATGACTCCAGCGAAAGTTTAAGAAAAAGGGTATTTAAACTCATTTTTGAAAAGAAAAATTAAATCTGGTTTCTGAAGTTTGGTATCCGGATTTTTATGGTAATAATATAAATATACAACAGAAAAACCGATTATGAGTGCAGTGCCTAAAAACTAAGAGCAAATCACTAGCACGTGCCACTGAACGCCTTTCATAACTTGATAGCAATACTAAAAAAAATACATAGTGATATTGCTATAAGACTTTAGCAGGCGAAGTTTCAATACAAACGTAGCTTAGTTTAATGCTGGAAGGTTCTTTGATATATAGCCGTGGTATCAGTATATTTATATTTAAATTAAATCTTATAGTAGGCTTTAAATTATTAGGCAGTTATTTCAAAAGTTGACTTGTCATAATTAACCTAAAACAAAGTTATCTTAATTCGATGTTACACCAGCACCTATTTATTAAAAATTGCTCAACAGTTTTTCTAAAATAAATAGTTTAGCAGTTTAGTTACGAAATACTTATTTGCCGATGCCGCCGATGCTGACAAAATCAATTTTATTTTGTAATATTATTTGCATCTAACTAGACAAAAATGCATCACACAAAATTTAACTAAAACAAAAAAAACTAAATCAAAATGGGTTCATCCGTTTGGGAGCTACGATGCCACAGACAGACACACACACACACACACACACACACAGACACGTCAAACTTATAACACCCCGTCGTTTTTGCGTCGGGGGTTAAAAGGAAAGGGTTCCGGGGGCTTTCTCCATACAAACTATTACAAACGTAGTCGACTGTTTTCTCCCTGGATAATGACGCTAGAGCAAATATTTTTGGTGCATAAAACTTATAACTGCCATGACCATGCCCCTATTTTTTGCTTTTTTTAATTTTTTAATTTATTTAATTTTAATTTCTATGATAAATAGAAAATGAAAAAAACCAAAACATAGGGGCATAGTCATGTCAGTTATAGGTTTTATGCCACAAAAATATTTGTGCTAGTGTCATTATCCAGGGAGGAAACAGTCGACTACGTTTGTATGGAGAGCGCGCAGGTACCCTTTCACCTTAATAAAAACTTGCTCTTCCCTACAATGTAAAATTCAACTTTTCTTAAAAAAAGTACATTATACTTTACATTACTTTACTTATTACTTCGATGACCCAGTTGGCACAATGATCACCATGCCGGGCTGCCAAACACAGGTTTGAGGGTTCGATTCCCGTCTCAGACAGGTATTTATGTATTATATTATCTATGTCTATGTATTATTATATCTACGTATTATAAGTATATATTTACAAAAGAAAAGTAATTTATGTAGTATATCAGTTGTCTAGCACCCATAACACAAGTCTAGATGCTAGATGGCTAAATAGCGATGTGTGAAATGTCCTGAAATATTTATTTATTTATTACTGAAGCCTTTTGACCACCGCCTACTAAGTTAGTTTAGCTTAGCTCGGCAAATTGAGCCAATTTTTCATCAATGTGCCTCTACTGCAAACTATGTCAGTTAAGCTACGTAAAACTGAAAACTACAAGCTAAGCCAAACTAACTTAGTTTAGTTGGCGGTGACCGTCGCGCGTCGTCGGCTTCATGCTCTGTGAATATTATGACATGATATTTGTATTTAATTTTCTTCAATTATGGTTGTTTTTCTTCTTCTTTTTAATAAATATATAAATAAAAGTTTCTTTATTTCTTTCAGCAGCACAATAATTTGCAAGTTAACTTAATTTTTAAAATCAAGTGAAGTTTTATTTTCATACAAAAGACATCAACGGGGTACTTTATATATTCATATATTTTTTATTTTTTACTTAATATATTTTAAATTTTTTTTTAAATAATTTATTTACTTTTCAATAATATCATTTTTAATAATTTAATTTCATTTTTAATTTTTCAATAATTTTATAATTTTATTTCAATTTTAATTTCTAAAACATGTACCTATGGATTTTTTATAGTCCGAAATAAATGATTTTATTTTTTATTTTTTTTATTTTTTATTAAATGTTCCTAAACAAACACTATAATTTAATAGTTTAATGTCCTAAAAATCGATTAATAGATTCGCTCCAGACCAAGTACCATCTAATTTCACCACTATTGGTCAGTTGGCACACCAATTTCACAACTGGCCACCAGTGGTCAAATAGCCCAATGGGATTCCAAACTAGTTGTAAAAATTGTCAATTTTACCACTGCCATATAATATATCGCAGTGGTATTATAATGTAGGTATACGGTCACTTGCAAAAAGTGAAATGTAACGAGTGTAACGTTATAACTTGTAACGGATTTAAGGAAAGAGCATTCCTTATAGGATATGATTTGTACCTGAAATACTTCGTGAGGCAACTGAAATTCAAAAACATCCCAATAATTTCAATAGTGAAGAAAGTTGGAGAGTATCACCAGTTTGAGATCCAGTACTACATTAGGTCAAGTCTCAAGCCTTGCAAACAACACTTGTAAGATTTCGGGACTCGGGACACCGTTAGTTATCTCTACGTATGGAAAGTTTCCTAATTTTAATTGTACGGTAGTTTAACTGTCATATGTTAGAGAAGACAGACAGACGACCCAATTGGCACAATGGTCACCATGTCGGACTGCCACGCACAGGGTTGCGGGTTCGATTCCCGCCTCAGACAATAATTTATGCTTAGATATTTGTCTGTGGTCTGGTTGTTTCTATGTATTATATGTACATATTTACAAACAAAACTATATAAGTAGTATATCCGTTTTCGAGCACCCATAACACAAGTCTAGTTACTTAGCTTGGGGCTAGATGGCGATGTGTGGAATGTCCTGCAATATTTATTTATTTATTTATTTATTTATTTATCGCTGCATACGTAACGGGATAAGACCTCGGACGGGTCGGAGACGTGACGTGCATCGTTCATAACGTGGTCGTGGTTTTTAAACATACGTAACGTGATATTTCTCGTGCCGTCCCGTTCGATTTCTCGTTACGTGTATTTTGTTACTATATTTACGCACGATTTAGGCACGAGAAAAATTACGTTACGTATGCAGAGACCTTTATTGTCACCTCAGTCTGCCTGTGACCATAAGGGCTGTAAAGTTCTCAAAACGTCAGGTTTTAACAAACAACAAAACAAGCGCGATTAAATTAGTTTTCATTACTCATACTCCGAAAGTTAGGTCTAAAGGTGCCTGAAGAGCGTGTAGAAAATAAAACTTTCAGCCCTAGGGAGAATCGCTTTCACTGACAGCTGTCATGTCAAATTATGGCTTCGCACGGCTTGTGCAATGTGCATGTAGCCAGTATCAGTATCATTACGCATTAGAAACTTCAAAAATCTAACCTCCTTGCTTTAAGTGACACCAAAGAATAACACTACATAATGTATATAACCTCTTTGGTCCCAACCTTGTAAGAGGATCAGGTAGTATGGAGTCTTTCATTCACTCGCGTTATTAGGAAGAATTTTATGTATTATTCGTAATGAAAAGCACAGTGTTTACCTCGGGTGAAAGACTCATTTAGTCCCTCGAACTATTAGCGCCCTCGCTACGATCGGGCGCCAAACTCCGTCTCGGGACTCAATGAGTGACTTTCACACCTAGGGTAACAATGTACTTTATTATAAGCATAAGCTAATCTTCGTTACTAAAACATAGGCAAGGAGAGAAGTGGAACTTCTTTCTTTAAGTTTCTGGCAAAAAAATCTGACAGAATTTTGTCGATTTTACGTAAGATGAGACGTTTCACGAACTCCACGCGGCTGCGTCCTTGATAAAACCTACTCGGTTTTATTTGTAGAACAACTGAGACATAATCACTTGATTACCAGGCTGTTGTAATAATGCTAATTCTACATTAATATTAATATTTATTGATGACACCAAATCGAAGTTTATAAAAAACAGAAAGTTTTAATGTGAAATTTTATCTTTTCTACATATCCTGTCATAAAATTATATTGAAATACTTAATTTAATGTTCAAACAGTTTGTAAGGTGACATACATATATTAAGTAACTATGTATGAATACCTACGTATAGTTTTTTCTGTGATATTTCAGTATTCGTAACCTCATTGTATATTTAGCTAAGTTTCTAATGCAGGGTTTTTTTCCTTACCTACTAAAATGAATAAGTATTATAATAATAATACTTCTCATTCGTCTACTACCAAAATTAAAAAGCATAGAGGTAAAATAAAAGCTAGGTACTTTGCTTAAAGTGGATCATTTCTTTCTTGTATTTCGTAACCGATTATGTCAAATAACTAGTTTTGGATAGCGTTCATAATTTTCAAAACTAGTTTTTTGACATAATTAGTTAACATTAACATAGTTTTGGTTAGTAACGTCTTTGGCTCATGAATAAATAGGAAGTGAAACAAATTTCTAAAATGTTTTCATGTTTTTAATCTATATATACATCTAATGACTATTATTTACAAATTCTATTCACTATTTGGTACAATCACGGCGCTCTTCACCAGAGGCTCTTCTTCTTATAATGAGTGACGTGCTTGACGATGTGAAGAGGGTAGGGCTTCCACACGGGCACTGGAACCTCGACTTTCTTCTCAACTTGGATGGGGACTTTCTTGATGACCTCGTATGGTCTCTCTACAGGGTAAGGCACCTCCTTGATGATCTCAATGGGTACTTGTCTCACTACCTCGACTGGTACTGGCCTCTCAACTTCAACGTGCTCAGTCTTGTATACTGGGTAAGGCACCTTCTTGACAACGTCCACGTGGACGGGGTAGGGTTGTGGTACGTGCACCTTGACTTCCTGGCGGACGGGTACGGGCTGGGGAACTGGTACGGGTACCTCGATGTGGCGGGTCACTTCGATGGGAATGCGGCGGACTACGTTCTGAACGACAGACTGGAGTTCGTATCTGGTATTGCCGGCTTCAGCGCGGCCGACATTCACGGTGGTACCGATAACTCTAGGGCCGCCGACATTGACAGAGGTACCAATGACAGCACCACCGGCTTCAACTCCAGAAGCAAAACCACCAGGTCCAGACGCAAAACCGCCAGGTCCGCTAGCACCGGGACCGCTAATGAAACCTCCTCCGATGTCGCCGGAGCCAGTCAATAAACCACCTTCAGCACCAAAACCACCACCACCGCCTAGAAGAGCACCGCCAGCATAGCCAGCGTTGCCACCGAGAAGGGCTCCATGGTCTCCACCAAACGCACCAGAAGCTTCAATAGGTCCTTGGTCGACAAAGGATGCTTGTCCAGCGGAGAAACCAACATCACCGTGGCCGTGGCCATGGTCCTCAATCACTGCTTCCTCGACTTGAGCAGGACCTGAGCCATGGCCGAAATCGGCAATGGTAGGGCCCTGAATCAGCCCCGGAGCCCCGTATGACGTCGATGGAGGTCCAAAGTTCGCTGATGGAGCACTTAAAGCTGATGAGACAAAGGAGTCGCCACCGTGTTGACCAGATAGAAATCCAGCATTAGATCCATATACTAATGCGGACAGGAATAGTACCTTAACCTGGAACAAATATAAGCAATTTAGGTTTTGTTTGTGTTTAGTTTATGGAAATATTTATTTCATAGTGTTTCATGTCATAAACTTACAACAAATGCCATGGCTGTTAGCTAATCGCTTTGAAGCCAGCCAAAAAATAAGATGTTGTTGTCCCTTCCGAGTGGTGACGGTTTGTGATATGATAACGTCGTGACCGCAGATATTTATACAAGTCGCTGTTTCGAACACCGTCCGTACATAAATTAAGCTGAAGTTGAGCGAATAAAGTCTACGTCATAGCTAGATGGCAAATCATTAAAAAATATATGTTAATATTGATCTATTCTGATAAGAATTTCTATGATTATGTAAGATAACAGTTGCAGACAAATCGTCTCGCGTGCTGTTATACAAGTGCCGTACTACTCAAAAAAGAAAAATTGTGAAAGGTTAAAACTGAAAAAATCTAACTAAACAATTGTAATTTGACTTCAAAAAGGGCAAAAAAAACTAGTCATAAACTGGGTCTTCGTAAAACTTCATGACATCAGATGATTGGAACAAATTATTAGAATTCAGTAATTTATTACTTTTTGAAGTCTGTTGAAAATGGTTACAAGGTATCATGAAACAAGAACAAGGAGAGTTTTAAACTTAAGTTTGTCGGTAGACCAAATATCTAGAATCCTTCTATACATACATTTAGCTATTTATCACTGTTTATTAGAAACGATTAAGTCAAATATTAAATTAAAGTTAACTATTCAGTAAATATAATATTTTTAGTTGCTATGTTATTGTTTTGAAATGGTCTGAAAAACTTATAATTAAACACAACAGTAAAGAGAACAATTTTGAAGGTTTTTGGGTACTTATTTCTATATTTTTTACGGTATCTCTATCTTTTGTTAATTTGAAAACTAACTGTGACCCAGAAACCGTGGTTCCACCTGCTTAAAAATTATTTGTTAGACAAATTGCATATAACTTTTGAACGGCTAAACCGATTTTGATCAAACTATAGCTATAAACTCCCGACTAATTCACCTTTCAAACAAAAAAAAACAGTTAATCCATTAGGGAGCTACAATGCCACAGACAGACAAACACACACGCACACAGACACGTAAAATTTATAACACCCCTCTTTTTGCGTTGAGGGTTAAAAATTAGCCCATATGTCATGTTCCACAGGTACTTTGGATTCCCTTGTATCAAACAATCAAACGAACTTTTCAATTTATAATTTAGTACGAATTACCTCAAATTAGTGCAGGGTAGGTATAGGTAAATAACAAGGTTGTTTTTTTATTCATAGCCTTTTGTGTCTTCACAAATACTACCAAGTAAATTAATGAAGAAATTTCAAACTTAAAGATTCAAGCTTATAGAGTGATCCAGACTTTATGATCTTGATGTTATAAAAGCTTTGTATCCTGAAACTTTATTCATGAAAATAAATTCTAATTTGATACTTTTTCCGAATTCATTTTACAAATTTCGAAAACTTTAATGGGCGACACTAATCCTAATCGCGTTTAAAATGTAACTGGTTTATTCACCTGGAACTTCCGGAAACTTACGTAAAGTAGGCCATAGAGACACTTCATCAGTTACAATTTAAATTTATGATGACCTACCATTTTCTGTGAAATAATTACGCAAGATGTCACACTGTCGTCCCTACATTGATCAATACGAATTTGTTAGTATAATGGGCTTGCAAGATAACGTTTCTCCATTCAAGTTTTACACGGTTTCGTGGGAATTTAAATGTTTACCGTTTAATAAAGTTAAATCTAATAAAATAGCAAACTCGGTGGCCGATAGGTAACTGTTACATAATTTTATGGGCCTAACTATCGTCTGGTATCTAATGGCATAGATAAATCGATAGGTTCTTTGTTCTGAAAGCTCATCGGTCATTGTTCATAATTTCTACATTGTCTACCCACCTTAGTGTTTATTATTCTATTTTTTCTTGACATACAATTTGAGTCTAAATGTTATTTTTATCAATTTTTATGCAATGATAAAGTGTCTTAGTTCATAAGTAGGTGCAGCAGAAATTGAAAGAGTTTTATAAAAATTACAAAAATAATAATAATAGGCCTATTTTTACGTGTTTATTGGACATTGTTACGGCAGGTGCATAGTATTCATAGTTCCCCAGTATCTAGTCCACTACCATCCCATCACACAATGACACAAATAGTTTGGATAATATTATTCGTTGTCAAAACATGTACTCAATACTTGGTATAATTATTTATCTTCAGTCTTGCAACATTCCATTCGCATGATCACTTAAAAGTGAAGCTACTTTTACTGGGGGAATTTTATTGGGGGAATTCCCGGAAAGTATTTTGTTTTCGTCGAGTGAGGATTTGCTGTTGACCGTATTCAGCTGAAGCGCTTGGCGCCCCCTATACTCCAGGTATGAACAGGTACAAAAACAAAATGGCCGCCTGAGAGGGGCAATCCCTTTAATACCATTTATTCTAATTTTGGTTTAATTAATACATAACATTGATACCTTTCTGCATTCAGAATGAAATTTCCTATTTAGATTTTTTTTTAAATATTAGTACATAAACAAATAATGTCAGTAGTTGCAGAGTGAAGGCAAAATTTATTTAAGTATTTATTTTTATTTCTCAATTAAAAAACTTATTTAAAAAAACTTTTTATTCTATTTTAAACCTTACTTCACCCTAAACCTTATTTTATTTATAAAGCAATAGCCTTCTTAGAAACTAATCATTAAAAACAAAAGAATCAGGTTACAAAAATCGAAAAAAACGAAATAGAAGGATGCAATTTTTCGGACCACCTCCAGTATATCGACGAGGTAATATTTGAATTTGAGCGGCGTTTTGCTGATTTCAAAGGATTAGAGAGCGATTTATCTCTTTTTACGAATCCATTAACAGTTGAAATAACAAGCGTAAAGACTGAATACTAGTTAGAATTATGTGACGTTCAATCAGATCCCTTTTTCAAGGGTAGAAAAGAGACAGAAATGGATTTTTTTAAAATCCTTGGCGACCGTTTCCCCAAGCTAAAAAATTTTGGCTTGAAAATGGGATCGATGATGGGCAGCACTTATTTATGTGAAAGTGCATATTCAACAATGAATTTTATAAAATCCAAGTATAGATCTTCACTGTCAGATAAATCGCTTCTTCATGCAATGCGCCTGGCAACAACTAATGTTGACGTGGATATCGATACTATTGTTAAAGATAAATTAACGAAAAATCAATAAACATAGAAAGACAAAATTACCCTGTATTTTATTTACTTGACAACTGAAAATATTTTTCTGGCCCTCCAGCTTTTGTATGAAATTTAATTAGCCCGCGAAGGTGTATAGTTTGGACAACCCTGACTGTAGACTATCAATAGTTCTATCCAAACCGGAGGATGTCCTTGGTTGCACTATAAAGTGAAGACAGGGATAATCGCCGGTTTATAGAATCCACCCCATTGTTTGCTTTTATACTTGATGTAAAGGGCCTCTACGTGTTGGCTTCGGCTCCACGCACGCATTCCAAAGGTCCGGGGCTCCATAGCCCCGTGATACAGGAAGGAATGGCATTATAAGGAATGTCGAAATTTCAATTTAGATTTCTAGATGAACCGGTCGTAGACTGGAGAGAAATTTGGCAAAAATTAACATTAAAGAGGCACAGAATCTGACCTGGACATCAATTTATCTTGGTCAGAATGAATATTAAAGACTTTGCAACAATTATTTTATTCATTACTGTTATAAATATACGTACAAAAATAGGGAATATGCCGTGGAATATTAAAAAAAAACCCACATCTGCGTTTGTCCGCTAACTCAACCTTCCGAGTGCCTATTTGTCCCTTAAGACATTGAAACTAAATGGCAATAAAATAAACGCAATAAAATATATTTTATTGCAAAACCTGGTTTATGGATGAAACAATTTCGAAACGATCGTGTTCCACGGAATATACCCACCTAATGAAGATCACCACGACCTTATTAGGATAGTTTCATAACTTGCATTTAAATGTGCCCGAACTTGACTCCATCTTGCGTATACTCTGGTTCTAGATAGAGCGTTACCAAATAACACAATAATTCATTTTTATTGTAATTTTATTTATGGACCAGACAGAAAGCAAAATTAAATAGACATTTCGTTTGTCTATCGTCTAGCTAGGTGAATTAATATTGACGGAATTATTTCTAAATATTATATTAGAACTAGCTGCCCTCCGCGGTTTCACCCGCGTAACTCCCGATCCCGTGGGAATATCGGGATGTAAGCTATCCTATCTCTCAAGTTGGATCGAACTGCACATGGTGTGCGAATTTTATTATAATCGGTTAAGTGGTTTAGGAGTCCATTGAGGACAAACATTGTGACACGAGATTTATATATATTAAGATGTGTTAAGTTATTATGTCTTTTTCTGTTTCGATCGTCTTTTGTTTCTATTTCAATCGTCATATTAACTACTAGCTTTAGCCCGCGACGTCGTCCGCGTAACAGTCGAAAATGGTTCTAATAGGATTGGTCCCATACAAACTTTGCCCCCCTTTTTTACCCCCTAAGGGGCATAATTTCGGAAAATCCTTTCTTATCGAATGCCTACGTCATACAAAGAACACACTCTCCAAGTTTCAGGTCCCTACGTTCAGCGGTTTAGGCTGTGCGTTGATCCGTCAGTCCGTCAGTCATTCAGGACAAAGCATTTTATAATATGTATATATCGGAATTAAGCCATCGATGATTTTTGAATAATCGGGACGCCAGTGCCATCTAGCGGCACTAGACGGAGTCTACGGCGCGGTTGACGACTGTGTCGGTCGGTCACATTCTTACGTGAACCGTCGGTGACTACAGTCGATAACTACGTGTAGAAACTGTCTCGCGTTCCGTATACCTAAGAACTAATTTGTGTTATTTCGTGTGATTGTACTTTGGACTCTTATTTGTTTTGTGTGTTGATTATACTTTGTTCACCAAATACGGTGTTTTACTGAACCGGCATCTACCTAAATACGCCCATAAGCTTCTAAAAGATGTCTGATGACGATCATAATCCATCTGCGCCGTTATCAGAAGGTGGGATTAATGCTGGTTCAAATCAGACCACAGAAAGTGACCGTTGGCGGGCGATGTTTGAACAGCAAAATTCAAATATGCGAGCACTTATCGAGGCTTTACAAGCACCTAAACCAGCCAACAACGTGGATTTACCCGAGTTCGACCCTGACAAGACTGATACGGAAGCGAGATCGTGGTGCGCAACTGCTGATTTAGTTTTTGGTGAAAAACCGTTGGGCGGTGGTCAACTCGTCGTGGCGATAAGTAAGGCGCTGAAAGGGACGGCATCGACGTGGCTTTCGCAAATAGCGTACCAGGGCATGACATGGAGCGAGTTTAAAGTGCTTTTTACATCGAGATTCGTGTCGAACGAAACACTTGCCGGTACCCTCATTAATTTAAAAAGTGACAAACCGAGTGACAACGAAACCCTAGTTGCTTACGCGAGTCGTTTGATGACGTCATTGTGCAATCGTTGGAAGGATGTCAACAAGGAACAGATTGCAGTGGCAATGGTACTCGCACACATATCGCAATTTGACTCGAATTTGCAACGATTGGCATTCACGACCGATGTTACTTCAAGAGATAGATTGCAGAAGGAACTTCATGCGTTTTCTCACTTGAAGCGTAAGATTAATAATGCAAGTGATTTAACAAGTTCAACCGATGTTAAACGATCTAAGACTACTGCGTTGAAGTGTTTTAATTGCGGTAAAATGGGCCATAAGAGATCAGAATGCAGAAGCAAGCCCTTTGATAACAGATCACGACCTTTGGCATCTATAACTTCAAGCAACGCAGTTCAACAACCTGTAGCGAAGCCTCTAGTATGTTTCAAATGTGGGAAGCCTGGACATATCGCGATTCGATGCACAAGCGGCAGCTATCAAGCGGGCGGCGGCGGCGTCGGTACGAGCGTTGCGGGCACAGGCCGGAGTGAGCGACGCGTTGATGTTTGTGTTGTTCAACCACCATCGGGTACACTCGAGCATAAAGGTGAGCTGTATGGTTTTTTTTACGATTCCGGTGCTGAGTGTTCGTTGATTAAAGAGAGTATTATGGCTAAATTAAGTGGTCAGCGTGTAAATAATGTTGTGGCAATGTCTGGTATTGGGCAAAGTCAAGTGTTTAGTACAAAACAAATTTTATGTTGTATAACGATTAACGATCACTCTCTTGATATTTTGTTGCATGCTTTACCTGACAGTTACTTGCAAAGTGATATTATTATCGGACGTGAAATTCTTCATCAAGGTTTTTCTATTAACATGACAGCAACCGATTTTGTTTTGAAAAAAGAAGTTCTTTTAGTAAACTCTGTTAGTAGTGATCATAAACAACAAACGAATTTAAGTGCTATTGATACGGATGTAACTGAACCTGAAAAATCTAAACTTTTAGAGACATTATATCAATTTGCTGATTTTTTTATTACTGGTATGCCTAAAACGCGAGTAAATACTGGTGAGCTCAAAATTAGATTGATCGACCCAAATCGGACGGTTCAAAGGCGGCCATATTCTTTCATGTCTGCGGAAGAACGTTGTGTAATGCGTGAACGTGTCAAAGAGTTATTAGATGCAAACATTATAAGACCAAGCTGTTCTCCATTTGCAAGTCCGGCTTTATTAGTAAAGAAACGTGACGGTTCTGACCGTATGTGCATAGACTACCGAGAACTCAATAGCAACACTGTTTCAGACCGGTATCCTCTTCCCCTCATTTCTGATCAGATAGCTCGTCTCAATGGAGCAAATTATTTTTCACAATTAGACTGCGCTAGTGGGTTTCACTTGATTCCTGTAAATGTAGAGTCAATAGAGTGTACAGCCTTTATAACTCACGATGGCCAGTACGAGTTTCTTACTATGCCCTTTGGCTTAAAAAATGCTATCTCTATTTTTCAAAGAGCCATAATGAATGCTTTAGGTGACCTTGCTCATAGTTACGTCATAGTTTACGTAGACGATGTTTTGATTGTCTCTCCCGATGTAGAGTCAGGGATAGAGCGGCTTAAAATCGTGCTAAAAGCTCTAACGAACGCTGGCTTCTCTTTAAATCTTAAGAAATGCTCCTTCCTCAAGACCAAGGTAGAATTTCTAGGATTTGAAGTAGAGGCTGGTCATATTAGACCTAATCATAGAAAAGTAGAGGCCTTGACAGCTCTACCACCACCGCAAACTGTAACACAGTTGAGGCAATTTATCGGATTGGCTTCATATTTTCGTCAATTTGTTCAAAATTTTGCTCGTATTATGGCTCCTTTATATCGGTTGACTTCCCTTAAAGGTGATTTGACTTGGAAATCCGAACATGAGGACATTCGTCAAAATATCATTTCCGTTTTAGTAAGCAATCCCGTTTTAATGATATTTGACCCACAGTATTCAGTAGAGCTTCATACTGATGCTAGTAGTTTAGGTTATGGAGCAATTTTATTTCAAATTGTTAATGGAACACGTCACGTCGTAGCCTACTTCAGCAAACGTACTTCCCTAGCAGAGAGCAAATACCACTCCTATGAGTTGGAAACACTTGCAGTCGTGAACTCTATCAAACATTTTCGACATTTTCTTCATGGTACAAAATTCACCGTAGTTACAGATTGCAATTCCTTAAAATCTTCGCAAGCTAAACATGACCTGACTCCTAGAGCACATAGGTGGTGGGCTTTTCTTCAATGCTTTGATTTTAACGTGATTTACAAGAAAGGCTCAAAAATGACTCACGTAGATTTCCTCTCCCGTAATCCGTTACCAAGTCCGTCAAAACCATCAATACCACATGTAGAGCAAAAGCGCATCGATATTACCGAACTTTCGCCTAATTGGATTCAAGCTGAACAACAGCGTGATGTTGAAATTTCTAAAATTATTAGTGACTTAGGAAATGATCAATTAGATGATCAGCTAGCAAAGACCTATGTTCTTCGTTCGGGTATTCTTTATCGAAAGATTCAACGTAACGGAAAGTCTAAATGTCTGACTTATTTGCCCCGTGCTCTTAGATGGTCTGTTATTAATAACTTTCATGACTCTCTTGTTCATCTTGGCGTGGAGAAGACACGAGAAAAACTTTTTGATTTTTATTGGTTTCCGGGGATGAGTCAGTACGTGAAAAAATTTGTAGAAAGCTGTGTTACTTGTAAGGTAGCTAAGTCCCATTCCGGAAAGGTACAAGCCGAGCTTCATCCGATTCCTAAAGTTACGACTCCGTGGCACACAATCCATATAGACGCGACAGGTAAACTAAGCGGTAACTCAAAGCGTTGCGCTTTTTGGAGCTCCAACTCGAATAATAGCAGATCAAGGTCGATGTTTTGCGAGTAAAGAGTTCGGCGATTTTTGCGAGAGCAAGAACATCAACTTGCATCTCATAGCCACCGGTTCATCACGTGCAAACGGACAAGTAGAGCGCGTTATGAGTGTCCTTAAAGCGATCTTAACTGCCGTAGAGACTAACGAAAATAAATCGTGGCAAGATGCACTAGGCGAAGTTCAACTTGCTATTAATTGTACTATGAACCGTGTTACAAAAGCATCACCCCTCGAATTACTAATTGGTAAAGTCGCCAGACCTTTGTCCATGATGGTTAGTGATGTCGATAATGTGGTAGATATCGATGAACTTCGTGAGACTGCATCGGAAAACATTCAAAGAGGCGCAGAATATGACAAAGCTAGGTTTGACCGTACAAAGGCAACAATTAAAAGGTTTTCGGTTGGCGATTTCGTGTTATTAGAAAACGAAGAGCGAAATCAGACTAAATTAGACCCGAAGTTTAAGGGACCGTTTAAAGTAATAGAGATTCTCGATGGTGATCGTTATACGTTAGAAGCCCTAAATTGTAAACGTACTTACAAATACGCGCACGATAGATTAAGAAAAATGCCAGAAAGTCATGAGCCAGCTGAAATTCTTAGTGATATTGATGAAAATCACGGTAGTGATGCTGATGAGTAGTGTTGAGTGTAGAAATGGAACCACGAGTGAAGAACTCTAACAGCCGTAGTTTTCGACCGTACTAGTAGCTGTTACGTAGTCGTAGCCCGGTAGAAATCGGTATCGACTTGAGGTTTCTCGAGTAGTCCGTGGGTACGCGATACGCGTTCAGTGCTGGCGGAGGTCGGGGTCTGCTAAGACCAACAGTGGGTGGTGATGCCCACGGGCGGTCCACCTGGAGGGTGGATGCGCGTATGTGAGCAACTGTGTTTGCTGGTCGGCTGTGTGAGCCGTGCGGTCCACTTGGAGGGTGGATGCGCGTATTTTGGTGTTTGGCTGTGTGAGCCTTGGTGTTAGAGGGTTCCACTCGATGATTTGAAATTGATAGAGCAAAGTTTTAATGAAAGTTTATTGTGGAAAGATGGCACATGACTCTGGTTTCATTTTCTATTTTCTAGTTAAAGTTTTAAAATGTTTTTCCTGAAATTAATTGATTTAAGTAATCACAGTACCCATGAAATGTCCAGATGGGACCGAATTAGAACGAGTATTGTCGTAGAACTTTTTGTTTCCAGATTAACACACGAGGACGTGTGATAGCAGGATGGCCGTATCGGAATTAAGCCATCGATGATTTTTGAATAATCGGGACGCCAGTGCCATCTAGCGGCACTAGACGGAGTCTACGGCGCGGTTGACGACTGTGTCGGTCGGTCACATTCTTACGTGAACCGTCGGTGACTACAGTCGATAACTACGTGTAGAAACTGTCTCGCGTTCCGTATACCTAAGAACTAATTTGTGTTATTTCGTGTGATTGTACTTTGGACTCTTATTTGTTTTGTGTGTTGATTATACTTTGTTCACCAAATACGGTGTTTTACTGAACCGGCATCTACCTAAATACGCCCATAAGCTTCTAAAAGATGTCTGATGACGATCATAATCCATCTGCGCCGTTATATAGATAGAAGAAGATTAAAAAAATTAAGCATTTTCCGAAATTACTTATTCCACAGACTATTAGAGACTGATCTTTTAAACGAATTAACCTCGAATACTATAACTTATATTGGACCTACATTTTGACGATGGAACGTATTAATTAGCCCAAGTACAATTAGATTTCTACTCATTGAAGTTCTGAAGCGCTATTTGATGTTTGTCCGAAAAGCCCTTACACAGTCGTCCAGTGAGTGGGATCATTCTCAAATATCTATGCGGCAGATCCAGGATGGGTCTAGAGAAATATTTTTTTTCTCATGGATGTAAATCGTGAATTACCCCTCTACCAATGGGAAAGTTCAGTGGGTAGACGAACGTATCGGAAGGGAAATTACTTAACTAAAGAAAAGGTATCAACTTACAATAAAAAGGTTCAGTTCAGAAAGTTTTATAAACACTCATTTTTATTTGGTAATTTCTGGGACGTAACGATGTAATCTCCTCGTGAAACTTTAAAGTGAGAAAATCACTACGTAGTATAAAACAAAGTCGCTTTTCTGTCCCTATTTCCCTTTGTATGCTTAGATCTTTAAAACTACGCAACGGATTTTGATGCGGTTTTTAATAGATAGAGTGATTCAAGAGGAAGGTTTATATGTATAATACATGCATAATATAGAAGTGCTAAGCCGGAGCGGGTCGCTAGTATAAAAATAAAATGCACGCAATTTAAGACACGAGAAAATCATACTATGATTACGAATCGTACGAGATTAAGAGGCTTTAAAGAGTACCTACTTTAAAGTCGACTGTTTCCTCCCTGGATAATGACACTATAGCAAATATTTTTGATCCATAAAACTTATAACTGCCATGACCATGCTCTGTTATGTGTTTTTTTTTTATCTTAATTTCTATGATAGGTAATTAGAAAATGAAAAAATATCTTTCTTGTCTTTGTTTCAAGTACTTATATAAATAACTGTTGACGAATCTTTTATCACTCTATCTTATACTGAGTTGTTTTTCTGCAAGGAATCAAGTTTTAAGTCTTTGAAGAATTTAGGGCGGGCGGGCGCCGCTTGTGTTTTCAGGAAGTCTTATTCGCATAATATCATTTATACATAGGTACGAGTAGGTATACATAATAATATACTTGCCATGTAAAATTAAATTAAATTTCATTTTGTTTTTGTAATAATTAATATATTTTTATGTTTATTTATTGTATAAAATTGGCAATAAACTTTGAATAGTTCCAATTTCATTTTTGTGTGTCCCCTTATTGATATAATATTTCCTTAAGATTTACTTTCTAAAAACTATAGACAGAGTTAATTTCACAATACTTTATGGATAAGTTAAATCTAGTTTTTTAAACAAGTTATATTTGTCAGACAAATTAGAAAACTTTTAACTTAAAATGACTTAATTTATTTTTATGATACACTAGCAACGATCCGCGGTTTCACACGCGTTACTCCAGATTCCGTGGGAATATCGGGATAAAAAGTATAAAGGATATGTTACTCCCAATAAAACCATATATCCTCATACCAAGTTTCATTAAAATCAGTTCAGCAGTTACGGAGCCTATTCGTTAGAAACAAAAAGAAAAATCTTTAATTTTTATAATTTAGTAGTAAAGAAGTATCTAAGATAGCACACGCTTTTTCCGGATTACTTAGCTTCCATAATTATTTAAAAAAATACATTCAAATAATTTTTCTTTTTTCAATGGGTACATAGGAGTCAAACTTATTTTCACCCCTCTTTTTGTTTTTCTAGGGTTTCTAGGGCAAAGACATATATTAATCTATACTAATATTATAAAGCTGAAGAGTTTGTTTGCTAATCTAAGGAACTACTGGTTCGAATTGAAAAAATATTTTTGTGTTGGATAGTCTATTTATCAAGGAAGGCTATAGGCTACTTTTCATTTTTAAATTTCCATGGGATCGGGACTAACGCGGGTGAAACCGCGGAGCGCAGCATCTCTTAATTACCTTTGTGGGGCGGTAAGGTAACCCGCCTGGTTTCTGGGATGTTTCTGTATTTTTGATAAGTATATCTTTACCAAAAAAAGTATCTAAGTATTCCATCCGTTGTCTTGACACCATAACACAAGTCTTGTTACTTATTTTGGGGCTAGATGTCGCTGTGAGCGTGCAATGTCCTACAATATTTATTATTTTATTTATTAAACTGTACCTACCTAATGTAATGTTCTTTTTTATTTTTATTTCCTACATACTTACGATATTACGAGTAGGTAGGTGAAGGATAATCATCACTACATGGTATAAAATAAAGTCACTTTTCGCCATCCCTATGTCCCTATGTCCCTATTTCCCTTTGTATGCTTAGATCTTTAAAATTACGCAACGGATTTTGTTGCGTTTTTTTAATAGATAGATTGATTCAAGAGGAAGGTTTATATGTATAATACATGCATAATATAGCCGTGCGAAGCCGGAGCGGGTCGCTAGTACTTAATATTTTGACTCCACGCATTCGGCCCATTTGGGCCGTAGGTATCAAGAATCACTCGTATTTTATTAAGTTGAGTAATCGCTTAAATAGTTGTAAGTAGTCTTCTGTGGGGATAATAATGCTGAAACGCCTTTATGGAAGTAGATCAATTTGATGAATGATAATTTGATTACCGGTTCTCTGATCTTCGTGCTTTTTAACCACTTCAACAAAAAAACGCAAAGCGTATGTTTGAAGTATTAATTAACTATGATCAGGATCACATCGTTTTATGCCATTTGAAGACGGATTTCAATGATTTTTTTTAATGAGGACGGGTCCAAAAAGAGTTTGTTCCACTGCCGTATTTCCAGCTTCACTTGCGTTCCACCGTTTATTTTAGGATCTTTGAGTCACGAGCGTTTAGGTATCTTCTAGGAAAGCGTGCTACATCTTAGACCGTATTGTCACTTAACATCGTGTGTCAAACGCTGATCTATTTATATTGATTTGTAGTATCTACGTACCTATTTTGCGCCTATATTGAGAACTTTACAAGTGACGGATAGTAAAAGCTGTCACGACGTGATTGGTGGCTAGTTTAAAAGTATAAATAGAAGCTGCTTAAAATACACATAATCTTAGTGATCGGTTAGTAAACTACTTTATGAAAAATAAAGTTTAAATTAAATACAAGGAGCTTAGGTATAAATGAAACTCCGTAAATCAGTGACGGTATAAAGTTAAAATAAACACGATCTAATGACTTGTCTAATGGTGTAGAAATTACATAGGTACGTTGAGGTTAATAAACAAAGACAGGATTCTTTGGATTTTTTTTTATTATGTAATTCTAATATTACTATTTACAAAAGAATAAATACACCAAAGTGTATCCCCTAAATTAATGACTTAGTTATCACCCTAGATAGCAGCCTCTCGATGAGCTATTACGCGAAAAATATTTACAAAAGACCGGACTAGGAATGGAAGGGAAGCACTTTTGAGGTTCTTCGGGCGATTCTACGATTCTCAGATTGTTTACCAGCCGTGGCCGTGACCATGTCCGTAGCCGTGGCTCAACAAGCTACCGAAGTTGAGGCCTTGGTGTCCACCGTGGCTGTGGTGCTCGGCCTTGTGGTGGACGGTCTTCACTACTGGTATGGGGTAGCTCTTAACAATGGGGACTGGTACCTTTATCAGTTTTACTACTGGAACTTCAACGATCTTCTCATAGGGAACGGGGTGGTCGACCGGCACTTTAACAAACTTCTCGACTGGTACTTTCACGATCTTCTCAACTGGGTAGGGAATAGGCTTGTCGATCTTGACGTGTTGGATCTTGACAATTGGCACGGGGATGTTCCTGACGACTGGTACTTGAACGGGGTAGGGCTGGGGGATGGGGACCTGGACTTGGTAGGGTTGAGGTACGGGGTAGGGCTGGGGCACGCGGTGGGTCACATCACGGTAGACTTGGTAGGGCTCTTCGCGAATGCGGTACTGGGTTGGGGCGCCGTTCGTGTTAGCGAGACCGTGGATTTCATCGATGACGGGGGTTCGGAGACCCTGAGGAGGAGCGTCACCACCGAAACCACCGAAACCGCCACCGAGGGCAAGACCACCGACCGAACCACCGATGGAACCACCGTAGCCTGAAGCGCCGATACCACCTCCAAATCCAGAGGCGCCGATGCCGTTACCAATGCCTCCGGCGTATCCCGCTGCGTATCCACTTCCAGAATAAGATGCAGAGGGCAGGGAACCAACGGGGAAGCTGCTCGGAGCAAAGCTGGAGATAGCTGGCCCATGGGAGTGACCGCCATAGCTGCCGCCTGAAAGCTCAGCGCTGAAGCCATGATCACTATGGGCTATTGGTGCGTGTGCTGTGTCGAGTACTGGCGGTCCATGACTTTCAGGTCCGTGTAACACACCCGCCGAAACGCTGCTCAATAGGATGGCTAAGCAAGACAATTTCATCTGAAAAAAAAGTTATACAATATTTAATTTTTGTCTTCATTATCGAAGTCCTGAAAAGTCAATAACTTATCATTGTGATACTTACAAAAGTGGCCATGATATTTAGCTAATCGCTGGCCAACCGCTTGAACTAGTGTCTAACTACAGATGCTACGGTTGTTTGTGATGATCGAAATGTTTCCTTCATATTTATATTGACATCGTGGATGGTCCACTGCTACGTCATATCGACGAAAACGAGAGTAACGAAACGGGTTTTTAATACACCTTTCCTTGTCTAACGGAAATATGCGACGAAAATAATTTTATGCGTATTGGTTACTCAATACATGTTATCAATATCAAAAAGAATACGGCACGGAGATAACTATCGAATTCTGATGGTACGACTCGACCCTTATTATGGAAATTAATTCGGAAAGAGAAACTGCTTATTAAGATATTTTCTGAACTCGGTTTCATTTTATTGATTTGAATTAACCTAGACCACAACTCTAGCCGCAGACAGTATGATAGATCAATATGTATCGCACTTTGATTACGCAAACGTTCATAATAAATATCATAACTACGGTACAGGTGGCATCGTTCACGCAATCCTGGAGTGCGAGAGCCTGGCTACATACCGGGCCGACATACTTGGCAGCCCAACAACACTCCGAGAAGCGTGCGAGGACCCCGCAGGAAGTTTCTGCGCTTCTGGTTGGAGCTGGGTTGGCAGGAGTAGCAGTCGAAGATCACGCGCAATGGGCAGACTGATGCCTAAAGGCGGAAATCGGACCCCTCATCCTGAACCTGAACAGATGGCATTATTTCATAATTATCGTCTAAATTCAAGTTAAATTTAATATATTTTTCCGTCTTTTTCTTTAATTCTCTATTATTTTTTTCTATACATAAAATTCTATAATAGTACTTAAATAAAACCATGTTAGTTTATTATTATTAAAAAAAATATTTTCTTTAAACTGTAAGTTTCCGCAAATCAATTATCATATATTACTCTTAACATAATCTTATGTCCCATTATATATTACACTACACATAACACATTTTCTTTTGCCTACCATCGTAGGCCATGAATGAAATGTGTCCATGAATTATTATCGCTGCTTATAATCAGCGGAATTGAATAGTTCCAACCTACAATATTTAAACACATTGTTTCTAAAATCTGTACCAACTCAACTGGTTGTAAATTCTGCTTACTTATACTTTTTCTTATATTTCCAATCTATTTATTTACCGTAGTAAATATGTGTAATTATAATCTCTTCATTTTTCCTCCAAAACTTTGATCTGAAATTAACACTTTACTATAGTCTAAATAGCGTTGAAAAATTCATTCAATATTAATCAAAATTAAGCAAAATCGAGCAAAAATTTAGAAAGTGTGAATAAAATTTGCAAGTTTCTTGTCTATTATTAGACTTGATTGATTTTCTTTTCGAAACCAGTGTCAAATGTATGACCTTCGTGTAATGTATCAGAATTATCGTATCCAAGGTGAAACCGTTTTCATCACTTTACTAATTTATGGCGATTGATGAAAATGTCCAATGTGAAGACGTGGTTTCATAATGTCCGATGCTTCTTAGACGATTAGACTGAAGTATGGGGCCAGAGAAGTTATGAAAGCGAAACGCACGCAACACTCGGACAGATTCTTAGATACATCACGTTTTGTTCTTAACAGAAGGTACTTATTGTTTTAATGTTCATAATAAACTTTTATAGTTACTATTTTGATTTAAGACTAAATATATACCTATGTAATTACGTAATCATCTCATCTATTTTTAAGTAGGCTTAAGTCGTTTTATTGGTTATTTCAGTAAGTTTAGTTTTTACGAACAAATACGAGTATATATAAATATTTGAGATTAATTATAATTATTATTTATTTCTAAGATTTGTTTGTATGATATCTTCTGTTAAGTTTCTTTAATACCGAACTAATTTTATTAAAAAAATATCTAATTGATCAAAATTATTATGATGAAAACCTTTAAAAAGGGACCTCCACCACCCTTAACACACCCCGCACCCTTGAGGACTTTTAGTACTTATATTTTTAGGAACCCTCAAAGTGTAACCCTACCAACTTACAAAACTACACGAAGTATTTTCCTTGATTACTTATTTTCAATTTAATTTGATCGGACTTAATTACAAGATAATGAAAACAATATCTTTAATTGTTTAGATTGATCTTGTAATTAGAATTCCAATGAAATCTCATGTTTTCACTACATATTAATGTTGTCGTGATATTATGTCACACATTATCACATTTGCACATGAATCAGTTTAAGAATCGTTGCCATCTTGCGTGAGTTTGTCGGAGCATTCGTTAATTTCATCTTTTTGTATTTCTTAATTGGATGTTATAGATTATTTAAATTGAGAATTTTACGTTCTTGACTAACCTTAAAATGTATAACTTAGCTATGACTTGTTTTGAACAGATTTATCATTTCGATTGAGTAATGTGGAATGTAACTTTTTAATACGGCCATTTTTTATTAAGAGCGTACACTGTCCTACTGCAGGGTAGAGACGTCGTTCTAATTATCTTTAGATATCTCTAAATTGAAAATGAATCTATATTTAACAAGTCAAAAAATAATACACTGTGGTATTCATGCCACCTTATACTTTTTTCATCAATATTAGACGACGAGCCCTCACTCGTAGACGAAGCAACTTGATGTGAGGTGATTTTGCTCCTAGCTCGCTCTTCCGCGGCTTAAATTGTAGCTTTGTTCAACACCCTGAGCATGTCTTGCAAATTTTTTGGAATTGTTGAAAAAGTAATGGCTGATTTTCAAAATTTCGACACCATCTTGTAGTGTAGGTCTTGGCCTCTTGCGTATTTTGACACCTCTCCGATCAAAATCGATGCATATTTGAACAACCTACGGCCATGTCGCACACTTTCTCTAATTTACGGCCTATACAACGAATTGAAAGACATTTTCAATGACAAAATAAAAACTTTTATAATATTTTAATATTTTGTATTTTGTAACAGCTTAAATCTAAAACAATCAACAATAAGAGTATAAAACTTATCACAACAATTAAAATTAAGTTACAGTATTAAAACATAATAAAATTGAAAATTTGTTATCCTTGTTAAGTTTACAAACTAAAGTTAAGTAGGTAATGGAAGTAAGTTTTTTTTTTATAAAATATTTACAATATCTACACGTAAAACAGTTTGATATTTTATGTACGTACGTAGGTACATACTTACTTTTGATTATTAAAGAAAATATAATTCAAATCTATAACATTAAAATGTATAAGGTTAGAGGCTTAACTTAATCATTAGATATTTATAAATATTAATATTAGTGTTACACAACTAAAAATTATAATATTAGTAAATGCCAAATTTTTCAAAAACTTATTCAAACACACCAACCAAAAACTTTGAAACAAAAGATACCTCAGAAATTAGTGTAGTCTAGCTTTAAAAAAAAAACAATTTTTGGTATAAATTAAAAACAAAATGAGAGTAAAAATTTTTTTTTATAAATTCTTATCATCTACAACTACGTCTGATTTTTCTTCTACGACAGGAGCTGGTGGTCTAAGAACTACTGGCACTGAGTCTATATTTTCATCCTCAGTTTCAGCCTCGAAAAGAGGTTCTGCTTTCATAATTCTAAATACTTTAGGTTTGTTTACGCGTCTCCTTCTACCATATTTTTCCATTTTCATATGACTACCTCTTCCTCTAAAACCATGGGGTGGAGGAGGTTTTAATAATGGATAAGGTTCATCGACTTCTGATTTAGGATATTTCCTCTGGTATGGATGACGCCCCACCAGAGCGTTCGGATGTCTGTGTCTATCACTAATTGATCTATGACCTTGTTTAAACGATTTTGTAGGCCTGTCCTCTTCATGATTTAGAGATATACTTCCAGTTCCCGTAATATCTGATCCAGTATCGTCTTCTCTTTCATTATTTGGGTCGCCTTGATCGATTACTGCACCAATAGGGTGATTACTTGATCCGTCAGCTATTGGTACAATACTTTCTTCTTCTTCCTGACTTCTAGAATACTTTACTCCTTGATAAGGATATCGACCAGAGCTGTAAATTTCTAAGAATGGGTTACTCAACACACCGATGTCATTTAAAGGAGCAACGTTGTTTGGATTATCATTTTTAAATAGAAGCTGCAGTTGTGACAAGTCTAATTTTAGAGGTGGTGGTTTATTATATTGGTGATCTCTCATTGACACTATATGTGAATTTTCGACACCTGATTTACCCTTTAACATTTCAGCGACTAATTTTAAATCTACGTTGAAAGGGTTTGCTACTTTAAATCCGTTGATTGTTGAAAGCATACCTTGAGAGTCCAAATCAGGTTGTTTGTTCAACATTAATTTGCTAAGAAGATTCGCTGTTACATCAACCTGATGAGTTCCTACATCTTGGTTTAGTCTAAGAGGAAGTGGCGTTGGTATGTTGCCGCGGTCAAAATTACTATTCTGCAACTTGAGCGAGTCTGATGACAGACCTTGTGTTAAATGGTAAGGAACATCATTCAACTTTAAAATATTATTTAAATCTGTCGGCAAAGAAGTCTGTTGTCGTTGTAATGCTTGTTGCTGTAAAATGGCTGAAGATTGAATATTATCAGGCAAGTTTCCTGACGCCTGGGCATTATAGTTAGGTCGAGCAACGCCATAATTGCCTTGATTATAAGCTGAATCTTGAGTTGGCTGTTGTTTGTTGTAATAAGGATTAGTACTATCAGCTCCAATAAAGTCATCTGGTTTTGATTTTATATTGAATCCATAAATTGAATTTTTATCTTTGTAGTAAGCATCAGTCAATGTCCTATAATTTTGCCTACTTTGGTCTGTTTGTTCTTTTTCGTAGTTTTGAATATATCTGGTATCAATAACTCCTTTTTGTTGTGATTCGGAATTGGAAAGTACGTTAGATACATCGATGGGAACAATATTTTTTAATGCTTTAGCATGGTCAAATGGCTGTTTTGGCCTATTTTCTAAGCTATTTTCTCTGGAATTAAAGAAATATGGTGACGCTGTAATTAAATCCGGTTGTGAACTATAATAGCCAGATAATTCTTGATATTTATTTTTTTGTTTATCTAAATTGTTAAAGTATGAATTAACGGATGAGACTTGATTGTTGTTACTGTAATTATTATTTTCGTAACTGTTGTATAAATTTTGTTGTTGTTTCATATTTTCATGGGCTCTTGCTGCTGCTTTCGCAAACTCTTGGGTGTCAACGTTGTCTTGATTAGTTTTTGCTACTTGATCGTAAAATGGTTTTGAAGTATCTATATGGAAGCTCATTTGACTTACTGCTGCGTTTGTTTCAGGTTGAGTCTGAAATCGTTGATAACTTCCTGAAGTATAAGCGTCGTTGTTAATTTGTGGTTTATTATTACCAGTTACTTTCCATCCATATTCTCCATGTGAATAATAGTTAGGTTGTCCTGTCTCGTGTTCTACATCTCTAACTCTATTTCTCGCATTATTAACCGTTTGAGAATCTGGATGCATTACATTATAAAACACGTTGTTTGCAGAAGGCACGTCGCCCACACGGTGTGTTTCTGGGTTTACATTTTCAATGTTACCATCTGCTCGATTTTCTTGTTGATTGAAGGCATAACCTTTGTATTGAGTATAAGACACGTCTTGTATTGATTTTGGCATTGCACTAACACCAGGATTGCTGTTCCAAAGATCTCTTGAGTCAGGGTGAGAGAGCGTGGTAGGTGATTGGGTAGAAGGACCATATTCGTTTTGGTATTGTCGTTGCAAGTTTATGGGAAATCTAATACCATGTGCAGAATTATCATAGTGATCGATCTGAAACTTTTTATTTTGATCGTTGCTGTCATAGTTAAGGGAATTGCTTCCGATAGTTGAAGTGCCTCTGTTACCAATGTAATCTGGAGATCCTGTTTGGATTACTGATAATGGTGATGACACATACTGCAGATTAGGAGGACTCGATATGAAAATTGGTGAGGAGCTTGAAACATAGGTGTTGGCTGGGGTACCGACTAATTGATTATTTGGAAGAGCAGTCGATAAATATTGAGTACCAGGAGACGGAGTACTCTGAGCGCTGTCCAAATTATAGGTATTTGGCGAGTACTGAAAATTACTGGTCAAATATTGTGAGTGAGATTGGGGCTCAACCTGAGAAACTTGGCTTCCTTGTTGATTTGTGTTCTCATACAAGGGCGATATAGTTGAGTACTGATACTGAGGTTGTGGTGTGGCTGTGTAGCCTACGTTCGGTGAAGGTGTAGAATGTTGTTGTTGGTAGTACTGGTTTTCGGCTCTCATTTGCTGAAGGAACTCTTCGGGTGGCAATGAGTACTGCATTGTAGCATACTGGTTACTAGCCCCTGTACCATTGTCATGCGGATCTATATTTCCATCTTGCTGCTGATTATTATCTTCTTGTTGTTGGAAAGGGTTTTTTATTCTGAATACTTTGCGCGTTCGTTTCTTGTCGGCCCTGTTGAAATCATCGGTGCTATCTATTTCATCTACGTATTGCATATTGATGGAGCTGAGAGCTTGGCTAGTGGGGCTTCTCTGCACGATATTGTAGTTGATAGTTCCATATTGACCATCGTTGGTGGGCATCTGAGAGTATCGCAGTATGTCGCGCTCGTGGAATCCATCTTGACAAATAGCATTGTTGGTGAGCAGTATCACGACTAGTATCCGTATCTGAAACAACCAAAGAACCTATCTTTAGAACATTTTCTAACCAATAACTATGGTGCTATACTCGTGGCTTCAAACACGATACCAATTCCCTCTATTACCTAACAAACGTTACTTTTTTTCAATTTCTGCAGCTCTACGATTTTGACATGAGAATTTCCCAATACAGACTTTCTCATCTCTAATGAGCACGACTTGAAACGAATCCTGAATAGATGCTTACGTTTTCAATGCTTGGAACGTTGATTTTACTTAGTTTTATAGCTAGTAGGCATGTAGATTTTACTTAAATAAATATGTGATTTTTTTCTGAAAAACACAACAGTAATAAATGTATGTGGATTCTAATTGAAATCTCTTGTCGCACTATGAGTATTTTGATACGGCGAGGACGATTGTTTTTAAACCTCTAGTGTCTTATATCTTTGAAACGTGACCGATAAGCACAATATTTTTTGTTTGTCTCAATATCCTTATTTCAATAATAAGTATACCATCATGTAGACAGACATAATCGCTGGTTTGGTGTCCACATCATAATAAACGTTTAATGTAAAGATCCTCTACTTGTTGGCTTCGGCTCCAAGCACGCCTTCTAAAGGTCCGGAGCTCCATAACCCCGTGATATGGAACAGTACCATCGTACAAAATATCAAAAATCAAGATTGGGTTAATGCTTGTCCAAAAAAGGAGCGTTTAACTATTATAGGTAAAGTAGCTGTCCCGGCAAACGTTGTTTTGCCATTAACAAAAAAAAACTAAGGGAAACAAAATAAAAAATAGATAGTATCCGATTCTCAGACCTACTGAATTGGCATAAAAAATTTCATCAAATTCGGTCAAGACGTTTCGGAGGAGTATGGTAACTAACATTGTGACACGAGAATTTTAATATTAAAATAAAATAAGATCGTAATTTGAAAAAATACGTAATGGGCAAAGACATTTGCAAATCTCAATTAAAACAATAGTGCAACAATAAGGTGCAACACACAAATACATAACAACATAACACAGTCAGTGCACGCTCGGTCAGTAACCAGATGGAATGCATGCACGCAACGCGACGATAGTAAGATGCAACACCTCATCCATGACACGTTTCTACTTCTATTTTATTATAAATGAGATGGCTAATTAGTTTTATTACATGAAAAGTGAATCTCCCGCATCCGGGGCAGCCTTCATGTCCGAGACATTGCAGATAAATTGCAAGAATGTCGCTTACGCTGGTACGGCCACGTCTTGCGAAAACCGACTAGTTACGTGGGGAACAAATGTCTTGCCATGGCGCCTCCGCCGGGTCGTGGCAGACTGGGTAGACCCAAGAAGTGCTGGCTTGACGTCGTAAAGGGTGATATGCGTGCAAATGGCCTCACAACCCAGGATGCCGAAGATCGTGCGAAGTGGAGGCGTAAAAGTAGGAAAGCGGACCCCGGGCTCCCGAGAGGGATGCAACTGGGAACATCGCTCGGATGATGATGATGATGACATGAAAAGTGAATCTCAAGAGTTATTTTTAATAAAATGAAATGAAACCGCGGAGCGCTGCTCGTATCTAATGATACGAGCAGCGCTCCGCGGTTTCACTCGCGTAACTCCCAATTTTGTAGAAATATAAGGATTAATAGCCTATGTTATTTCCAATGAATCAATGTATTCTCTTACTAAGTTTCATCAAAATCGGACCAGTTTCGAAGCCTATTCGTTAGAAACAAAAAAAAAACGAAAAAATATTTCCTCTTTATTTTATATTAGTGTAGATTACATGGAAGTTATTGTTGCCTTGATCAAATTAAACTAGATAATTAAATAAGTAAATATCGCAGAAATACTTTTAATCTATAATTTTATAAGGTAAACAATATTTCTACATGTCAATTCTAAATTCACTGATTTTATATTGAAACGCGTTATCGAGGTAAAGAAAATTGCATTCAAAGAAGCAAAAAAGACATACTAGTAAATACATGTTTACGTCATCCACTTAAAATTTTACAGCTCTACCTCCAAAGCCTCAAACAATTTCTTCTCAACTAACGTATTCAAGTGTATATAATTTCTCGGCTGTAGGTACAAAAGTACGTATGTTATTTACCTTATCAATGAAGGTAGGTATAATAAAAGTATCCACTTATTACCAACAATCTCATAACGCTGTCGTGATTAAAATAAGTAACCGTCAAGGGTTACAGGTCAATCGACGCGAGAAAAGCTGGGAAAGCCAAGACGAACCTTGCTAAACAAGATAAAGATATCCATCCAAGATAAAAACTTGTCAACCGATCGGAACATACCGTGAAACAAGAAAACTTATGACGGCAACTCGTTTTATATGTGACTGTAAAAAGCTCTTAACTTATTAAGTTTAGTAAGTACTTGTTATCCAATGCTACTGGTTTTATCTTCACTACATGTTAACATGCACTTCAGGGAATTACGGATTGCTAATTTAACAGAGTACTTTAACGATAAACTGAAATCATAGCTACACTTTTGCTTTTAACTGACCATTGCAATTCCTTTTAAGAATCCAACCAAAGCAATGCACTGAGCTTATAGAGTGAATTTTAAAATTAGAAGCAGATGCTACAGTACATTGTAAGATAATACAGTTGAGTTGTTTCTAACCGTTTCTAATCTTAGCAATAAACAATGCCAAGGATCAGTCATTATGTCCGGACCCTTCTATTTGCAACCAAGGAAATCGTGCATGAATTCACACAATAGAAAGTTTATTCCGGAGGTTTATTCGATGTTACGGCCTTTCAATTGAAGCATTATGCATGCAGATCCATGATAAAGGGTTAAAGGGCAGATGAGATAATACACTACATTTTTGATCCCTACAGCTATATCAAGAGACACGTAACGATTTGTGTAATAAACTGAAGCTGTATTATTCAAATGGCTCTATCACTCAGCGAGGAAATTTGATGTAAATACTCAATTTGTCATGTAAAAGCAGGTTTTCGATAATCAAATTAGTAGAGTAGTTTTACATAGACTAAACCTATATCGAAATGGTATCCTGTGATACCAATTGACTGGCTGGTAATTAAACTAATAAACATAAAATAGTAAATTCAATTTGATTCAATGATACTATAGGTATATGTGATGAAGAAAAATTTTTGCATGTCAATTACTTATTCTTAACTTAAGATGAAAAGATTTTCACACTAAATAGTTAAGTATCTTTAAAATCACATTATTTTCAGACATTTATATAAGTCGACATAGTATAAAGTATTGCTAAAACCTAAACCTAAAATTGTATTCATTTAACTTTAAAAAGGTTGAATTTAAAAATTAAAATATTTAGAAACATAAGATCAGAAGAAAACAAACCAAACCTTTTTAAAATTATGATTAGTTATTCATAACTTATAAGGAAATGCAAATTATTTATCAATACAGGTAATCGGAGTGATGCTTAAGGGTTCAAAACTTTCACTCTTTCTCTTTCAAGGATACCTAATCTACTAGCAAAACTAAAATATTACCACGTCTAGTTTTCATAACTAGTTGCGGACTTAAATAACCATTAGTATTCAGATGGACTAATAAAATTGCTAATTTGATGCTATATTAGGGTAAAAGCCAAACAATATGCGCGGACCATGTGGCATTCTTAACATAATATTCACACTAAAGGATAATTTATTAGTCTAGAAATGACGATATATTTTGAAATCCATATAAAATAATTTACATTTATTCTGTATAATCTTTGTGTAACCGTCTGTTGCCTATAGTAAAAATGTGTTATCAAATCAATATAAAAACATGTTTTAAAAGGTAATCTTCATTCACAGCTCTTCTTTTACGCATCCACTTTCTCTGTATAGTAAAACACAATATTATATTATAAACGTACCCTATAAATAAACAAACAAACAGTCGTTACATTATATCATGGCGAATCAACCGGTCTATCCATAAAACAAGTAAACGTGTGTCACAGGTCACCGCGACATGCGCCCGCGCAACGTCGGGATGCTCCCCGTTTCTCTGCCCTTTATCCGTCCTAGAGTTTCTCTAAGGGAAAGTAAACACTTCCGAACATGCACTGTTGCTTTAACTACCTGCTTAGACAAGTTTTAGATCATAGGCACGTTCATGGGAATTTGTTGTTAAGGAACATTATTTTTATTGGAAAACTCACTTTCGTTGAGCTTTGCTGTTGTGCAATTACGACTTGTTACTAAAGTTTACGGGCTTCCTACGTAATATGCATCTACTTCATTTCTACAGTCAGTGAAATGAGAGGAAATAAATATATGACGTCGTTATTTGTTCAGGATTTGTTGCCTCTCCTAATTTGTAGATTCTCCTAAAGAGATTCTGGGAGTACGTTCGTATTGCATAATCAATTTCTCAAAGTTCGTCTACAGATTATCATTTTCTATTGTTGCCCACTTGAATTATAGCCCTTTTCACTTATTCTAGGAAGAAATAAATCACTGATCTTGCCCTATTGCGTATTAGCATTGCATAATACTATGCGATTCCTCCCAAATTCTAAGCCTCTATATATCGTTTGATATTACGATATTAATTTTATCGATAAGGTAAGTATATTTCATTCATGAGTAGGTAAAACTCGTTTTAGATGAATAGCACTTTGTAATATTTACACATGTTTAGCTACTGTAATTAATTTAAATGCTGACAGAGGTAGATATTTATATATTTACACTTAATAAAGACTTGGTAATGTTTTTTTGCTATTAAGTTCATAGATATACAGAAGCTGTTTTAATTTCTAATATATTGAAATCTTCTTCTTTATCTCTATCTTCAGGCTATCTCTCTTTACAATTGTATTCTTTAATGTTACACGGTTTTCAATATTTTTTTTGTCTATTTTTTTTTTTAATTTATTATATAACTTTGCCTAACTGAGTCATCATGATCACGGTCCCTGCAACGAGATCGAAACGTCATCGTGAGGTAAACTTATAAACTAATATTACACACGAGAATCCTATAAAATACACAAAAAACCCTTAGTTTCGGCGACTGTTACAAATTGAAGATTTTATCTGCTGTGTCTGTGTCTTCTTTAAATTGGAAAAAATAATATTTTGTTGATTGAGACAGTGTCGTGTCTCTATCGTCACATTATAGAATGTCTTATGAAATTATGAATAGTATCAGTTTCAAGTTGTTAAGAAATATTTTAATTAAGAAATTGAACTAAAAATTTGTCGCTCCGGTTACTTATTTTAAAATTATAAACCAGTATCACTAAAACGGAACCATTTCAACCACCGGAAGCAAAGTTACATCGTAAACTCTTGATATTCTGGTTCTAATAAAATATGTTAACAAAGAAAGTCATAAAATTCCATTAGCCTAGATTAAGAATTATATAATTTTACTTTTAGGAATAAGTTTACCTACGGTTGTTTTTTGTGGAACGTGACATTAATTAGATAGATAATACTATGTAGGTATCTACTAAAATTAGATCGATTGAGCTAATATTTTATGTGACAACTTATAATACATATATGTGTAAATGATTTTAATAACCTTAAACGGATGGTACAAAGGTTTTTATTAAGCTATTGCATAGCTTTTATCGCGGACTTTGAGCGCGGCACCGAATCAAGAAATTCCGTAACGAAAATTAAAACTAACACCCCCCACTCCGCCTATTTTATATATTAACAAAGATTCTACGGTCATTATTATACATTATATTCTAACCTATTGTACGTACACAGAACTTAGACCAAATTGAATCTACATTTTGAATGCTGTTTCTTATAAATTATCTCATAAAAGCCAGAATTGATTAGATAGGTGTATGGTTGTGAATAGATATTACAAGTAGTACCTACTTACTAATCAAAAAAATAAAAAGAAGAAAATTTTAATATAAGTTCAGATTGATAAAAACATCGTTGTAGCTTTAGTAAAATATCAGATAGAATCTGTGGCCTAACTTAGATGATTATTTTCATATTTTTTTATGTTGGTAACTTCGGATATTTTCTTAGAAAAATGCTTAATGAATAAATATTGCATTCTAAAATATTAATAAGGACCAAATGTGGAGTACAGGCTTATGCCCTTAAAAAATAAAAAGTTCGTTAATTTTATTGAGCTAAAATCTTTTAATATTAAAAATCAAAACAACATTACGAAACACTTTATTTGTTATAAATATAAGTATATTTTTATTTTATTTTAAGTAGCTACTTAAGTTCAATTGAATACAGTTTCACCTGTCAATTAATTGTGTTTTGTACGTAACTGTAGATAATAGATGATCACTTATTCGTGTCGGTTGACAAATGCTCAGTAAGTGTAGAGCACCGAGCGATGAGCAATCAATCATGCATGCTGTTGGGGCTATCATTTTACAACTACGGTCAATAAACTATTTGTCTTGTTATTAAACTGTGAGTAGGTACTGCTTAATGTTTCCTTTTTCCTCTTTATAACGCACACGGCTTTTTAGATCTTATTTTATTTTTACTTTTTTTATTTTACCGGCAGTGTCGTTCGCTTAGGGATTTACTGTATAAATCCTTTCTAAGCAGCTTTCTTTCTAGGGCTCTATTTTTCAATCGCTCGTGTGCTTCGTCGTATACGCCTACAAGTCATATTCGACTTCCAAGTCGCATGACATTTTTCTGTATTTTTGAATCGTTCGTCGTCGAATTTTGAAATGTCAATTTTTTATTCATTTTTTGCAGAACCGGTAATTACCGACGAACATCTGAAATAATCCCAAAAGATATAAATATTTTTCAAAGATTTAATGTTTGACTATAATTGTTTGAGGTTTATTCTGCCACTCGCCTGTCGGCGATGAGTGGTGGAGATCACTCGTTACGATCGAGCGATTCCAAAATAGCGAATTTCTGATGTCGACCGAATATCAGTAGAATTCGAGCGCTCGACGTGGGGCGAACGATTCAAAAATAGGGCGTTAGATATCTTCTAGAATATCACTACATAGTATAAAATAAAGTCACTTTTCGCCGTCCCTATAGTCCTTATGTCCCTACGTATGCTTAGATCTTTAAAACTACGCAACGGATTTTGATGCGGTTTTTTAATAGATAGAGTGATTAAAGAGGAAGCATGCATAATACAACCGTGCGAAGCCGGGGCAGGTCGCTAGTCTAGAATAAAACAAACCGAAACCTATGCGTTCAATGCCGTATCTTTTAATTTTTTATGTATCCCTTTAAGGACGACCTTCATCGATCTGTTTAATGGAAGAAAAGTATTTTATATCAAATTAAATAGGCCAAGAAATATTTTGCAAATGGGTTACCTAAAAAAATTAAGTCCAGAATATGATTCATTACTTAACAATTTAATTTTTTGGTTTGTTTTTTAAACCGTTCACTGGCTTGTTTGAGAGACAAATTCCATACCAAAAGAAAGTTTAAAGTCTATAGAATATGCAAACGTTAGGTTGACTTTTTTAATTTGTAAATTTTATTACGTTTCAACAACTTTGTCGCTCTGTTTTTGAGATCATTTCAAACGCCAAAATTATTGAATGTTGCATTTGCTTAACAAGTCTGTTGTCAGGACGGGAGGACCTCTACGTTTATATTACTAAGCCAAGTCTGTCAAAGTAGTAATTACGACATAATTACCACCTAATGTACCAACCTATTTGACATAATAAATGATTATATCCTGTCTTTTCATATTTTCACTGAATACTATCTTTTACCTATTGTAACCATCACTTAAAAACCCTAGTTCAGTTAGGTACCACTTAAATCATTCTTTTGTTTTAATTTACTATTAAAGTACTTACTTCCCTACAAATGTTTTATTTAGGAAACGGTAACGCGTATACTTTATGTATTTTTATTTCCGTTGTAGATTATAATTAAAATAATTATTTGTTACTTTACCTACGAAAGTAAGTATAAGAAATTAACTATTAATAGTAAACGTACGATTTATTCCCGTACTAAATACTTGTTATTTTTATAGCAATGTAGGAATATAATTATGATTTAAAATGGAATATTTTATACAAAAATAAAAATAAATACAGTCGTATCATATAAAACACGTTATGTTAGGTTTTATTTTTTCTTTACGGAATTTCTTAATTCGGTCGCCGCGCTCAAAGCCCGCGATAAAAGCTATGCAATAGCCTAAAAAAATTTGTGTGTTATGTGACATGTGATCAGAAAGACAGGCTCGATTGAAATGGATATTTTTATATCAGAATCGAGATATTTATAATAGAGTTACACAACGACGATGACATTTAATAGTGTGGAAACAACCGTAATAGACTACTTTTTATGTACCTTAATGATAAGAACCCATGGACGTGACTTTTAATTGCTCTATTTCAAATAATACTTTCAAATATTTGTAAGATCTTTGTGAGTTTCTTGTGTCTTCTTCTTATTGGTTCGAATGTTTGATAGCTTTCCGAATGCATACATCCTAACTTAGGGTTTCAGACGTTTCAATGTGTTTTTATGCAAATTGAATGATACCAAATGAAGTAGTAATTATTTTCGAGGGTCTTAATCGCGTAATTTTTTTTTAAATCTCTTACCTCGACGTTTCGACTATAATACAATAGTCATGACATAACTATTGTATCATAGTCATAACGTCGAGGTAAGAGAAATAAAAAAAAACGCGATTAAGACCAAGGAAAATAATTAAACACTGAATATAAATCGTGTGAGTTTAAAAAGTTTACCAAATGAAGTAAGTAATTTTGGCTTTGACTTTGTTAAATACAGATATGAGAAAAATCTTCTGGTTTTATGTAAATCAAAACTGCAAGACTATTTATTCCATCTTAAATAACTTTAAAGCAACTTACAATATACAAATCATTTTCTTTATCACAGTCTTTACTTGCGGCTTATTTAAGAACTGAGAATAGGCAGGTAAAGCAAAAATATTTAAAACCTAAATAAGTTTACCTAGGCTAAACCTACCCAAACTGCATGATCATCATCCACTAGCATATTTAAAAGTTTAAAATGTTGCCAGCCTTCTGGGAACGATGCCTCTTATTTGATGTATTTTATTTGTAATTTTATTTTATTTTAGTTTTCCTTCATATATTTTCATTCAGTAATTGTTAAAAGTTAGTTAGTTAATATGTAGAAGTACATGTCAAAGTCCTGATTTATATTTTAAAATGAAGAATTAAAATGCTAACAAAATCTATGTTTATTTACAGGCATTACGCCTACCTCGGACACCAGTTTCCCACAATGTATCTAATTCTAACTTAGTCCTAATTTACATAGTACTATAAGTTTTCCATGTACTTACCTTTATTTATTTTTTATTGTGGGATTAAATAAACTTTATTTTATTTATTTTTATTTTACTAACCTTTTAGTATTAAGCTCTTACATTATTTAATTTAAATAAATTCTTCTCCTTTTCCTACGGGGGTCAGTCCTAAATAAACAAAAAAAAAACTAAAACTTACGGTTAACTGTACGGCATTCATTTTAACGATTTAGAGTTCAATCACAAATCACATTCACATTTCACAAACACATACTCAGTCCTGATTCACGAGGGTTAGGGTGTACGCTTGTCCGCTGCAGTGGTGTAGTGAAGTTCAAGGCTAGTCAATGTAATGCTTATATAGAGGGGTAGTGTAGCGTGGTACTGCATCTGTGTGCGAATAGATGCAGTTTATAAATGCATCGGTGTACTGCACACTTGCGCAGGGGATGCGGTTCTCAAACTGCTGAATCAGGAGGAGGTGACATAAAAATAGAATGGATTTCAGTGCCGTACTGACTGACTGACTGTCGCCCGGGACGGAGTCAGAATTTGCCGTCCTTCTAACGTTATTAAAATTACTTTTTTAACAATTTGCCGCCCTTTTGACGTCATACAAATAGTAATGTTGGCAATTTACCACCCTTTTGACGACATAAAAATAATAATGTTGGTGTTTGTGAGAGAAAAAACGTAACGATATGAAAGAATTGAGCGAGAACTATTTATTTTAAAAGTAAGGATGTAAGGATGCGGGGCGAATCGCGATTGTTTTCCTCCCGCCCAATACAGTGCAACAACTTTATTGGGCGGGAGGAAAATTCAATATGTACAAGTTGGTAATAAGCTAACTTCTTGAAAAAATAATTATTTGAATGACCACCAGTGACTGCACATTTTTTTTTGCATAATTTTACCGCCCTCCTAATCTGGCGCCCGGGGCGGTCCGCTTCTCTATCGCTACGCTACCTGATGGATTTGAATTATTTGTTGTAATAATTTAATGTTTATTTGGAAGTCTTTAAGTCACAAGCGTTATCTTCTTGGAAAAAGTGCTACATCTTAGACCGCTTCGTGACTTCTCATCGTGTGAGATAGTGTGCAAACGCTAATCACTACATAGTATAAAACAAAGTCGAATTCTCTGTCCCTATATCCCTATGTAATGCTTAAATCTTTAAAACTACGCAACGGGTTTTGATGCGGTTTTTTTAATAGATAGAGTGATTCAAGAGGAAGGTTTATATGTTTATTTAATACATGCATAATATAGCCGTGCAAAGCCGGGGCGGGTCGCTAGTTTATTATAAAACAAGGTCTCGATTGTAAATTTGTAGCGTTACATGGCTCACTATCAGCATATTCATATAATTAGCAATAGCAAAACGTCTGAATCTAAAAATGTCGAATTTCAAGATTATTTTGAAATACGACGTTTTTAGATTTGCAAATTATCTACGTTTAGAATTACTATAATTACTTATAGACATGGGATTGAGTAAAGTTAGTTTTTTTTTTTCAACGTAAAAATCGTTAAATAATCATAAAACTCATTGAAAGCTAATGATATGAAAAATATTTGATAAAAATTAATAGATAAGGTAGTTAAATAAAAGTATCTCTATTTATTAATGGCCCAAATAATGAGGCTAAGTGCGAAAACAGCCCCGTTAAACTAAAAAAACTCTATTTATTTCATAATTTCTATAAAACGAAAGTTTGAGAGCCGCTGTCCGAACGAGTTATAGTGCAAATATTAACTCGTAGCATTTCCACGCCTGGAGGTAGGTTTCGGACTTGAAGGAGGAAACGGTAGAGCTTACGTAAGTCAGAGCATTTGTTTCCTTGGCTTCCTTGAACCGGTACGCTTATCTGGTTTGATAATTATGGCATTAGTGACGATAACTTTAATCGTTTTAGTGGGTACAATTGAATTACCATTTAATTAAGTATGGGGATAGTGTATTTCCTACTTTTAAATGAATGTATATTTCATTAAACAGTTAATTTTATACGACCCGGATTAAGAATTGTGCCATGTAAATCTCCTGAGATGTAGAATGTTATGTGTTCAATTCCTACCCCAAACAAATACTTATGTGTTTCTGTATGTATTAGATAGGTAGGTTTACTATATTTACAAAATAAGAGTATGAGTGTTCTATCACAAGACTAGTTGCTTAGCTGAGGCTAGATGGCACTGTGTAAAAATACCTACAATATATATTTATTTATCACTATTTATTATTATTGGTGTTATTTCATATTGAATTTCACTTTAAGCGCTAAGGACGCCTATTTGCACATTCATTTAATAAGCTTTAAGTGTTTTGTTTCTGTCCAATGTTTTTTATGTGTTGGACTAATAAAGTGTACTCTACGTTCACAAAAATCCTGATATTTTTCGCAAAAATAGCGATATTCATAATTTCAACTTAAGAATAGGGATGAGCTGACCTTGCTCGGTAGTAGGCTCCGGAAAATAAGGGTCGTTTAATAGTAGGTACATGTGTGCTCTATTATAATAAATTACCTAAAGATGTATATGACATGTCCATTAACAAATTCAAAACTTTTATAAAGCATAAATTGTGCGGCAAGATATCGCTGGCGGCAAGGCATACTATGATACCTATTCGTACCTTGATGATAAGAATCCATAGATGTGACTTTAATTGCTCCATTTCAAATAATACCTTCAAATATTTGTATAATATTGACCTTTGTGAGCGTGATCACATAAAATAAAAACCCCATGAGTTTCTTGTGCCTTCTTCTCATTGGTGGGCGCGTTCCGAAGGCACACATACTAACTTAGTTTTTAAGACGATTTCAAGTGATCAATGTAGGTATATATACATAAGCATCGAAAGAAATAAAGAAATTTGACTTTGACTTTACTTATCTATATTTTCTTACAAAAAAAAATAATTTGGCTTGCCATTATTTCGCAATAACCTCATAAGTGACTAGCTGCGTCCCGTGGTTTCACCAGCGTAAGTCCCGGTAAAATGCATATGACACTCAGCTACCCCCAAACTACCTTTAAGCAAAATTTCATCCAAATCGTTCTTGAAGATTTCTCCTTACAACCTCACAAACTTTACCTCTTTATAATATTAGTATGGATAAATGTATACCACCTACGTCCATCCGGCCCTTAAATATAGATAACCTATCATTAAGGACCGAGCCTCGAGTTTATCGCTTGATAGTTTATCCAGTAATTGGTCGTTACGCAACTGTTACCTGCCAATTTCCTTCAATGGAAGACTACACACGGACGCCTGTGAGAACAGACACTGCATTTCACTTGTGAACAGCTTTGAGGCAGCGGATGAGAAATTATTAAGCTTTTCGAGTTTGAAGAATTAATTTGCTACGATAACATTTCGAGGCGCATTCATGATAAATCAAGTCAGTTGGTTAAATACTAATTAAACAATTTTAAGTGTTTTGTTTAATTTTGTATTTAATCTTAGTTTTTGTATTTTTATAACCCGCGGTTTCAACCGCGTCATAATATTCTGCGCAACTATCTTTATTTTTTCTTTCTTATGTATCTTTTCTTGACAATAACAAACACAACAAAAAAAAAACAGCGCACTCCGGGAGTGCAGGCAGAAGTGAAAACTGTACTTATATCTGTGTAAAATCTCATATGTCGCGAGAACATACGCAAAAAGAGTTTTAGATGAAAAAAAAAATAGTCGGACGACAAACAGTCGTCCGACATTTGTCGTCCAACAAATAGTCGTCCGACATTTGTCGTCCAACAAATTGTCGTCCGACATTTGTCGTCCGTCAATAGTCGTCCGTTAAAAAATACCATATGTACGTCTTAATACACTCACAGCCAAATTAAAAACAGTAGGCCCAGGCATACATTTTCGCCGCGCCGTAGAGAGGGGATAGCTGTCTACTCTCCATCCGTCTTACGCTTTTTCGATCAGGTCACGTGTCCTGACGCGAGTTTAAGATTTTATACCCATTACAGAAAAAGTGCTCAACGCCGCTAAAGAAGTTTTCACTTCAAAAATTGCGAAATTGGTCCAGCCGTTTACGTGATGCGCAATGACAAAGGGAAATAGGGTTTAATTTTTATATACATATAAGATAGATTTTTGTAATTTAATTTAATTAATATTTAAAAAAATATATATGAAACCGCGCTCCTAAGACTTACATTGGACTAAACGATAATTTTTTTTACCAATATTTTGATGACAATTATCCAAAAATCTATTTGCCTTATGCCTATGCTTTCATCCGCGACTTTGTTTCTCGTAGGGGTTGAATTTTCCCAATCCTTTCACGCCATAACTGCTATCTGTATGGCAAATTTTAGCCCAAATCTTTTATTGGCTTGAACTTTGCGTTAATATATCAGACAGTCAGGACTTCGATGTTTACATTGATACATTTTGGTTTAGGCTAAGTTATTTTCTAATTAAGAAGGAAAGACATTAAGTTAACTAAACAAACAAGCTAACTAGTTAGTAAACTAACAAGCTGTATGTATCGCAGGTAATGATAACCTGCTATTCAACTCCTGGCTTTTCCTGATTCCTTATAGTTACTGCACGTGTACTGGAAAATGCGGAAATTAACCGGAAAAATAGGAGTGAAATTCCGATACCCGGTCACCCAACCCAAGATAATACTGATGCCTGTTATACAACTTGTTAACTTGACGTAGTATTCCATTGCAATTAGTACATTTCCCTGAGAGTACTAATATTTCTATTTATAAAATGTCTTCTTGGATAATATGTTTCTTTCTTTCTTGGATAATTGGGCTAAAATTACTGAATTCACTAACCGATCTATAAATAAAATGTAGCACGCTTTCCTAGAAGATATCCGTTCACTCACGACGACCAAATGATTTGGGTGAGATGTAGAAAATTAGCAATCAATTGCAATGTCACTTTACCTACTGAGATAAAATCAAATCTTTAAATTGGTAGGTACTAATTCTTTCGCTCTCGAAATTATTTCATTGTCTAACAACATCTCATGTCAGAAACATTGATAGTTATTAATTTTGACATACAATAAGATTTATGTAAAGCATAAATACTCTTAAGACGTTACCTTAGTTTCAGTAACAAGATGTCGATTAAATAAGTCTTCGCAGTATGGTATTTTCTCAGTAAAATCCTTCGAAGTATAGTTTTCCGATGTAAAGTTACATCTCAGCAACAATACGACGATTTAATAAGACGTCGCAGTATAGAGATATCAATGAAAAGTGTTCGAAGAAACAAAATTCGATAAAAAGTTTTTCGCAATGATGTAGGTATCCCCTCTACACGAATGTATCTAGAGCTCGCGAGCTATCATTCTTCTTTCATAAAACCAAGGTTTGCTGTACAGGTGTAAATTACTATTTTAGGTGGAAAGTAATATTATTTCCTTCAGTAACTAGTTGTTAGAAAAACAAAAAATATAGGCGCTTAGCATGTGTTTAGCAAACTTCACTATCACTATCATCACTACATAGTATAAAACAAAGTCGCTTTCTCTGTCCCTATGTCCCTATATCCATATGCATGCTTAAATCTTTAAAACTACGCAACGGATTTTGATGCGGTTTTTTTAATAGATGGAGTGATTCAAGAGGAAGGTTTATATGTATAATACATGCATAATATACCCGTGCGAAGCCGGAGCGGGTCGCTAGTAGGTTTATAAAACAAAAGTAATTGCTCTGAAGGATTATTCAGGACGGAAAAAGGGAATTTGTACATTTGTAAAGAGAAAGCAATCCGTGTACCCCACAGAATATATTGTATACCCTCTTAAATGATGTACTTACGTTATTAATTAACTAGATCTGTTCGTGTTTTTCTCGAATTATGATGCCACTGAGCTATTTATTAAATAGCAGAATCAATTCATACAGACACGATCACTTTAGTGATCCCTCGTTATTTTAATCATTTTCATTATCTATATCTATGTTACGGACCAAGTGATTCATTAGGGCATTATACATAATGGCCGGTATTATGAATAATAATAATATTGCAGGACATTCCACACATCGCCATCTAGCCTCAAGCTAAGGAACTAGACTTGTGTTACGAATAAAATACTTTACTTAAATACTTTTAAATACTTACAATTAAATACTTTTCTTTTGTAAATATATACATATAATACATAGAAACAACCACCCACAGACAAATATCTAAGCATAACTACTTGTCTGAGGCGAGAATCGAACCTGCAACCCCATGTTAGGCAGTCCGGCATGGTGACCATTGTGCCAACTGGGTCGCCGATAGGTCAGTCGAGCATCTATAAAACGAAGAATTTTTGTGTTATTTGCGTTTCATAGGAGACAGAATAGTATAGGTAATGCCCGGGCAATTTCATTATTTCAGTAGTTATAATCACATTGCACTCTCATATTGGTTTTTTTTTCATAATTTCCCTTATGTATAATGTCGTATTAATCACTTGGCCCTGAAAAAAGGCTGACCGAGGTTATAACATCTTTACCAATACTAAAAAGAGGTAAAGTTTGTGAGTTTGTAGGGAGTAATCTCTGAAACCAGTGAACCGATTTAGATGAAATTTTGTATAGAGATAGTTTATGGATAAATGAGTGTCATAGGCTATTTTTATTCCCACAGGATCGGGACTTACGCGGGGAAACCCGCGGGGAGCAGCTAGTCAGAGATAAATAGGTAATTTAATATCTTTAGAATTTTTGTGTATTTTATTTTTATTATTTAAAACATTAAATTTTTACATATTGCACATAGTAGCAAACATTTCAAACAACCAATAAATAACTAATATCTACAAGCCTCTATAAGCTTAAAACTCCTAAAATAATGAGAATCTTGCTTACATTTTGAAAGCGTTTAAAACTTAAAACTATAGTATAATTAACATTGAAAATTAGGTACATTTGAAATTGACTATCTTTATAATTAACAATACTAAAGCCGTAATGCTATATTTACAGATGTTCAACTATTTAACAATTTACTTATGATGATTTTTTCTTTTCATTTCTTTCGCGCTTTCTCGAAAACATTGGTGTGTTTTCTTGGTTGTTTGTTGGCTTGGTCATTCTTTTGGGATTGGAATGGTAATTGCTCGGGTATGCGGGTGGCTTCTGTTTACCCACTGGAGGAACGTAGTGGGGTCCTACTGTGTACTCCGCTTCTGGATTGTAATCTTGCTGGCTAAATGCAGATACTGAGTGTGAGTTGACATAAGAGACTTTTTCAGTTGCTGGATGCATTAGGAACGTTTGTGGCACCATTATTCTGTACGGTGATTTGTATTTAGATGAGTACGGCATAGGTGTGACGTAGCTAACAGTCTGAACAGCTCCACTGTTCATTGTTTTGGGATGGTAGGTTACTGGTAACACTGTTGCTATAGTGTGGTCCTTACTTGGGTAGTTCTCGGTTAAAGTTAGTCCGTGACTGTCGGATTCTTCATTTACCTGTTGGTAATAGTTCTGGGTATCGGCATGTGAATTAGTTTCTTCTGTTTGAGTAGCTTGAGATGGGTATCTCGCTATAGTTTCTTTTGGTACCTCTTCTTGTTGATAATATTCCACACCACCAGTAGATCCAGCGTGATGGTCGTAAGATGGTGAAGCAGTTTCAACGGTTTGTTGTTGGGTTGGATATTCATATTCTGTTCTTACTTCCTGGTGACTTTCTACTGCAGGAGTTCTGTATTGGTAGGTTTCTGAGACAGCATCATGGGAACTTACTTGTGGTAACGATTCGTACTGAACTTCAACCGTGTTGCTATGGCCACTTGTTTCTGGTAGGGTTCTAGAAGCAGGTTCGGATAACTGTTGTTGATACTGTTGTGATTCTACGTAATAGGTTTGCGGTAAAGATTGAGGGACGTATTTATAACGATACTCGTATTTTTGTTGTTGTGGCATTTGATATAGGGAATGTCCATGTGACATATGATGTCTTGTGTAACTTGATGGATACCGAGCCATTACAGGCTGTACAGCAGAGTACTGAACACCGGAATTATCAGCATGAGTGTAAGTTGGTTGTATTTGAGGCGATGCATAGTGCTGTCTACCATGGTTTGAGGACACGCCTCCAACCCCGTGAGCATCAGAACTGGGCAGAAGCGAATGTGGGTAACTGGTCACTTGAGGTGCAAACGAATATCCAATCTTCTTAAAATATTGATTTACCAAATCTTGTAAATTGACATTATTCAAATAGTTAGAAAGTGGATAGTTTGAAGGCAAGTTTGCAAACAACTCAGCAGTGGGATTTTTTAACGACGAACTTGGGATTCTTAAAACTAGTACTGGTACTACTCTCTGATCGGTTATTGTTGATCCATGCATCCTCAAATGATCATTAGTCAATCCCACATTTTGATATTCCGGGGTATTAAGTAGCTGCGAAGGATCGACGAGGTAATTTGGCATAACTTTTGGAAATTGTCCACTTAACCCTGAAAATCCGTGGCCATTATATGTAGTGTACAGAGTTGATGGGACAAATGAATGCGATAATCCTTGAGAGATGCCACCGTGTTGATGTTGGGTTGAAGAAAAATCGTACGATGGTGGCGGTGAAACCAATCCTTTAACATTATTATAATCAGTTTTAAAATCAGTGGATGGTTTAGGATAACTATAACCTTCTTTGTCATCGTTAACTGACACCAATTCGAATGCTTTCGAAGGAGTAATTTCTACTTCAGTTGTCTTAATATTATGTCGATGAGTTCCTGCAGGAATATCTTCTTGTGAATAAGGATATATCATGAATTTTCCTTTAGTTTCAGCAGGTTTACCAAAATAAGAATAACTGTATCCATTGTTCGTTTTATATCCATAACCTAGGTTAGCGTCAATAGTTCTTTTACCTTTAGTCTTTGAGTTTGTATCGTTTACAATTTCTATAGCAATCACTGCGGGAAAAGGTAGTATGGTATCGTTTAGTATTGCGGTTTGCGTCACATTAGGTTTCGATTCTACATTATCTTTCTTTTCATCATTATCTTCTGGTTTAATACCAAACTTAGCTTCGACTTCTCTCAAAAATGTTCTTTCTTCATCAGTCAAAGTTGTGTTTGAAGTTTTATTTTTCTTCACTGGCGCTTTGTATTTTTTCGGTTCTGGTTCAGCCAACGAGGTCGCGAAGACCGCACAAAACACCAACTGGAATTGAAAAGTAAAACAAGTTAATATAAAACTTATTAAAAGTAGATTTCATTATGCCCCTCAAACAACCTATTGGCTGTCAATAATACCTTTCTGCCCAGTCATTGCCGTTCAGAATATATCTAATTTAATAAAATGATGTTAATTATCTATGTAATTGCGATCGTTATTTTAATTAACCATTACATCGTATTCACTGTAAGTTTTCTTCCAAGACTAAATGGTAAAACTGCCAATAGACACCGTTCATTAAATATTAATTCGTTTTTGACCAGTTATTGCAAACTGTGTTACTGAGCATTCATTAAACGGTTGCATGTTGGTCTTCTAACTCTTTACTCTCTAAACGGCGCGGTCTCCGCAATTAGGTAACATAACATTATCTTACTTCTCTGTATTCCATCACAGAGCCAATGTTGTGAAATTCTAACTGCTCGTTCCTACATAACATTGCGGCATGATGACGGCTGATGCGTATTTTAGATGCTTTTATTGTCTTGATTGGCGAAAACCAAACTTACACAGCGTTTGTTTGACGAAAGCACTATGTGGGTCGCCGCCGACCGAATCAAGTGAAAAAGTATCTTCTAAGCTACTTAGCTTAAAAGTGTCTTCTAAGCTACTTGATTCGCTTGAAACTTACTTAAGTGTGCTACATCTTAGACTGCATCTTCACTTACTATTAGGTGAGATAGTGGTCAAATAATATGAACCATCTCTAATAAAAAATATAAAAAAGATGCTTTATGTATTTATTTTGTACGTAAAGATGCTTTTGTATTTTTATTTAACCTACAGATTTCATCACCAATACGACTCCAATAAGTGGGTTAGGTATTTATTTTATGTTCACTATTTTAATTAGTGCAAATTGAAATTCAGTAGGAGTATATAATAGTATTAAAAGTAATATAAGTATACTCGTAGTAGTAGTGTGTAGTAGTACTCGGTCTCGGTCTTCGGTGTAGTATTTTTAAAGAAAAATCCTAAAAACCTTATATATAATGGATATAAAACATAATAATGTCTTTAAAGCTTGCATAAGGACGAGTAAGAATACAGTACAGAACTGGTATCACATTAATCTCTCACACAATATGTATCCGGTTACGTAAGAGACATTTTCTCGCGACAAGCGCTCACACAGCGCCCTAGCTTTCCACCACGACCCCGAGGTTGTGCGAATAAAACTTGATAATTATTGAATGGCTCAAATTAAAATAATTGTATAGGTACTAGAGGGAACACTTTTTTTATATTGTCATTAAGTTTATATGTATCACTACATAGTCACTACATAGTATAAAATAAAGTCACTTTTCGCCGTCCCTATGTCCCTATTCCCTTTGTATGCTTAGATCTTTAAAACTACGCAACGTAGTATAAAATAAAGTCACTTTTCGCCGTCCCTATGGCCCTATTCCCTTTGTATGCTTAGATCTTTAAAACTACGCAACGGATTTTGATGCGGTTTTTTTTAATAGATAGAGTGATTCAAGGGGAAGATTTATATGTATAATACATGCATAATATAGCCGTTCGAAGCCGGAGCGGGTCGCTAGTACTACAATAAATCATTTATCTGCATTGTTTATCTGTCTATTTTTCATAATTAACAAAAACAAGTAAAATTTAAAATCTTTACAATTCGTTTTATCCATAGAATTGAAGTGAGTGCTTTAGGAATGTAACAACTCGAAATTTATCAATATTTGAAACTTTTGAGGCGTCATCGACACGCTAATTAATTAAAGGCGTTATTAACACTGGAATCAGGATTGATTCGAAAAGGAATAATTAAAAAAATACTGAGGTATTATTGATATTTGCATCAGTATTGTTTTGAATTGTTTACAAGCTTTAATGATACTGGCATGAGGATCGATTGATTCGAATTAATCTTGATTTAATTGTCAATGACGTAGTTCACATTTTGATTTATTTCGAGTTGCTACATTAAATAAATCTAAAAATTCTAAAGTTATCTCTTTTCCACTGTAATATTAAACTTCTTTGTTGAGTTAACATTATTTTGAAATGCTGTTGCTCATGTCGCTTGAGTGGCTAATTTGTATTTAGTATTTAGTTGATTATGAACGGAGTATAAATGCATTAATTTTATAGTTTGTTTAATTTATGATTATGATAGGTAAGTAATAGGTAGATGTGAATAATGTAATAATATTATTATCATTTATTGAGGTTAATGGTAAACATTGTGACTATTTGTAATTAAAAGCATTATAAACAAACTTTAAAGTAAGATTGGAAATGCTCTTGTGAGCGATGGTCGCACGCTATGCTGGTTCGGAGTTTAGTGGTACGTGGAGAGTCCCAAAATAATAAAACCCCAGGTTACAATTGGGAAACAGAGTGGTCAGGCAGAGTCGTAGGTGGTGGCGAGAGTTGGTTATGTGGTTACAGAGTTGTTGTCCGCTGGGCGTATGCTGGCCGTCTCCCTGAGCGCGAGAGTGGTCCTATATTTATATGCTCGCGCATCCCCCAACATCTGCCTCACCCCTCTTACAACTTTATTGAATATCTAAAAACTATAAACTATTACAAATCACACTTAACTAATTACAATAGTTCCTACAACTATACATCTTATGTTCTAAAAATGGGTCCCGGAAAACAACCCCTTGCACCCCTAAAACACCCTTAAATGTTCGGGGTATAAATATGCGCCCTCCAATTTGCGCGCTGTCAGTGCGGCGCGAGACGTCTGCTCGAACGCACGCTTACAAATGCATTAATATGACCTATTTTCCGTTTTTAATATTCATGGCCTATTAGCCTTATCTTTATGCTCTACAGGAGACCTAACTTTACCTATATTTTTCAGACACTGTTTCCTATTGTTTACATCTATATTCCTATCTCTTTCTATCTTGTTCACCTACCTATCTCTGTCTCAGCTACCTACCTACCTACCTATCTATCGTATTCTATTTTACTTAGGTATCCTTCTTACTATCTTTTCAATAAAAGACAGAGAAAAATATTATTTATTAACAATTCACAATAGTATGTACTTAATTAACTTATAAAACATAAAAATACTATAACTATCCTATTTATCTATCTATCTATAACTATGGCCGTCGCGTACAGCTCTTCTAGTTGAAAATTAAATATAAATAAACGAAATATCATAGCTATAACTTCGATTCGACGTCAAATATATTTTTGAAACGCTACTTTCATTTCATCTTTTGGAGGCGAAGATACTAAAATTAAATTTAAATAAATAATTAAAATTTACTGTGGAGGCAATAGAACGATATTTTAGAGCCATGGGCCCTTATCGAGTTTACACTTAAAAGACAAATATTTAAAGTATATAGGTAAGTCTATTTTTTTTCAATGGCTGTAAACCAGTTAGAATAAACTATTGAATGTTATGGAATGTGGATACTAAATACGGTGCTCTCGTTGAACTCTAATATATGACTGATCCGAAATATCTCATAGTACCTACCAATGTGTAACATTTAAACGAGTTTACACTTTAAAAAATACAAATATTTAATATTTAAATCGTTCCCGCGTTTATTTTTTCCAATCGCTATAACCCAGTTACATTTATAGCCATTTAATGGTATGGAATGTTGATACTTAGTACGGAGCGCGCGTTGAACTCTAATATACTGATCCGAAACAAGTACCAAAATGCAATGCAGCATATTTAACTTAATATTTAATATTTGTGGAATAATAGTGTTGACGACATATTCTACAATTTTTTTCTTTTCCGTTTTTATTTAATTGTCGTTTTTACGCACTTTTTATCATTTATATATTTTTCATTTTCACCATTTTTGCAGTCGGGTCGGGTTTTAGTTTATTGAACTTTTTTTTAATGATTATAAACTCCGTAGACTTCCTGGTGATCACTGGTCGATAAAACTTGCCACAAAACTCCGCGTAGAATCATTTCCCCCTTTTTATATACCTTCGATATAAAAAAGAACAAAATATTATCCTTTATCAGCAGAGTGTCTAACTTTTAATTCGCCTACAAATAAAAGACCTAAAATTAAAAAAAATGCAAATTATCTAAGCTGTAAATGGCCTAGAGATCAATAATTTGGTAGTAGTTAATTAGTTTTTAAGTTATGTTAAGCTCTAAGTTGGCTCTCTCATTAGAGGAAGTAGCTAGAGTCAGCCAATTCCGTATACTCATATAACTGAATAAATAAACCATATAAAGCTGTAATTTTTACATCTCCGCATACTCACGAACATAAACTATAAAAAAATAGCCATCAATCAAATGACACACACTTGTACAGTAGTCCGTATTACTGTATCGTCCATGAACATTGGCAAGCACACGTTTAATGGCCCATAAACGCATTGATGCTGCACTTTTGAGATGAAAGTAGGTATAATACCTATATCGGGAACATTATAAAAGAGAAAGTAAGGTATTGCAACACGGAATAAGTACTAAACAAACGTTTCCTGGCTTAGATCGACTCCTGCCAAGTTTAAATAACGGTTAGATGTAACTGTTTGTTTGTCTCTAACTAAATGATACGACTATCGGTGCATCTTTAAGAATTGAGGTCTCTTTTGTATGTTACTTTATAATCTACCAGTAACCCATACATCGCCATCTTGTCCCGAGCTAAGCAACGAGACTTGAGTTATTATAGCTAGACAACGGAATAATTTATTTTGGAAAATTAAATCTCGGTTTTTAAGTTACATCATAAAACAGATCTACCATTATGTTAATAATTAACTGATTGTATATGTAGTACACGTAATAAGTAGCTGTTGGAATCTGAGATCATTCTTAAACAACTAAGGTCAAACAGACAAAATGTCGTAGACTTCTTGACCCGAAAAAAGTCATCAAAGAGCTTTATCTTCGTTTGCAAGTTACGGCTTTGTTAATCGTTGTATGTTAAGATGCATATAGGGGCATCATGCCTGTAGCTGTTAACTGTAGTTAATTACTGCATGAAAAAAAAAGTTGTTATTCTTTAGTTTAGTATTTGTAAGTGAGTTATTTTCTTACATCTTAATTAATATTATCAATCCGAAAGTTTATTTATTTATTTATTCCCTTTTGACGTTCAAAGGACTAGCCAGATTTTGATGAAAAACGGGATAGGGGGATTTGTATGAAGAAGGACATAGTATATATTTTTTGTAATGGGATCGGGACATAAGTTTGTGAAAGGGCGGGGTCCAGCCAGTTTTTAGTATAATTTTCAGGTAAAAATTCTTCAAAAAAATACCCATGCCGTCTTTTTTCGACTAAAGTTTGAATATGCATTGAAACGTCAAAGAATTTCCGTCATTTAATTATACTAAAATGTAAGTAAAGATGTCACCTACAAATGGTAGGTATAGGTATACGTAATATCACTGAATAACAATTTTTTCATGCAATATTTGACAACTATTTAGTTATAGTTTAGTTTAGTTTGACGACCCAGTTGGCACAATGGTCACCATGCCGGACTGCCAAACACAGGGTTGCGGGTTCGATTCCCGCCACAGACAAGTATTTATGCTTAGATATTTGTCTGTGGTCTGGTTGTTTCTATGTATTATAAGTATATATTTACAAAAGAAAAGTAAATAAGTAGTATATCCGTAGTCTAGTACCCATAACACAAGTGTAGTTACTTAGCTTGGGGCTAGATGGCGATGTGTGGAATGTCCTGCAATATTTATATATATTTATTTATTATAGGCGAAATACTTTTTGCTTTTGACTGCTATGTGCGCCTTAAAAGATATTTTACGAACATTTATGATTTACAAATTACTCAGTCAAATGATTAATGATGATTTGGCTTATATTGATGCATGAAGTAGCTTTTAAAGTGGTCACTACTTAAATTCTTGCAAAATTTTATTTCCTCAGAAAGGGACAAAGAGGGTCTGAAGTCTGAAGAGATCCGATATTAAGTAATTATTATTTTTTTAACTGAAAGGTAATAATATTAAAAAGCCTTTCAAATAATAAAAGAACGGAAGGTTCAGATCGGTTTCATTAAAATGTGGTGAAGATCTGATGAGGATCTTCGGAGTGTTAAGCATTATTAGCTCCTTAAAATTGCTAATATTTTATCTATCGTTCGCAGAACTACTAGTTTATTAATGATCTGAATAAGTATGTAAAATACTTTCATAATAATGTCTAGGTTTATGCTTTCTCATTCAGAGTAATGAGTATTTACGTAGAAGGGTGAAAAATAAGAGCTAAGAGAAGACAGATGGACTGTGTGAGACAAGATAAGAGAAAAGGATAAATATTGCAGGACATTCCACACATCGCCATCTAGCCCCAATATAAGTAATTAGATATGGGTGCTAAACAACGGATATACTACTTACATATTTTTCTTTTGTACATATATACTTATAATACAGAGAAACAACCAGACCACAGACAAATGTCTAAGCATAAATACATGTCTGAGGCAGAAATCGAACCCGCAGTTGGCAGTGCGGCATGGTGATTATTGTGCCAACTGGGTCGTCAAAGAATGGAAGAAGTTCAAATAAATTGGGACAAGGGTAGTAAGAAGTTTATACCTACTCGTTCAGAGGTCATTGTTATTTGTTACAGTTATATCAATGCAGAAATGTTGCAAAAAAAAAATGTAATAGCAATAAAATTGTATGCAAAGTTAAAAGTAACTTGAAAGTCTCACGGACTTTCAAATGTCACTCAATTAATGTTTTTATTTAAATGTTTATGCAACATTGTTTTAAATAAAGTCTAATTAGTAATTACATATGAGAATTAGACACTAGAATGGAGACATTAATTGCATAACCTGAAAGTTACGTAACATGATTTTATTCATGAATTATCTAAGTCGACAATATGCACATTTATTCCGGTTATGTTGTTAGTTCACAGGTGATAAGTAATATTCAAGTACCTATTCATCATTGTCCCCTTCACGTGAAATAACTGGTTTGAATCTCGGTAGCTTAAATTATGAGGTCTAGATTCTATCTTAGTAACTTTGTATGTTGGTATACGGTTGGCTGCATAATTCCAGACCCACCGTAGAGCTCCAAAACGGATGTTATTGGAATGTTTTCAACACAAGCAAGGTTTTAGGTACCTGCTTTAGTTGAAGTAAAGTCTTTTAACTCATGAATTTATCTACTCAAACTAAAAAAAAGAATCATTTACAGTGCATGTGTTCACTCTACATCTAAAAAATTGTTAGAATGAAACATTCTTCAAAACGGCTGTGTTTAGAATGTTTTCAACACAAGCAAGATTCTAGGCACCTGCTTTAGTTGCAGTTAAAAGTTTAATCCTGAATTTATCAAACAAAGAATATTAGAATAAAATCCTTCAAATAATAGTAATTTTAGAACTCTACGGTGGGTCTGCAATTATGCTGCCGACCGTATATTATATCGACTTATAAGTTGGTAAGTACCAACATTTTAATTTCCTTAACATATAGTTATTTGATGAACTTAGTAAGATCATGAAGCAATTCTGAATTAAAATGCATATGGAGGCTAAAGTTTTTTTTTTGCCATCATCTCGGTATAATTTAAGGATGAAAATTCTTTTCGTTTTTAAGCCTATGCAAATTTTAGTCAAAAACACTTAAGTCGTCTTTTGTCGTAAAGTTAGAAACGCTTATTTGTAATTTTTATACAGTATTAAATGATACCAAAATAATATTAAATGACCTAAAAACAGATAACACAAAAATAATCGACAATCTTGTTACAGGCGGAAGGCATTTTACTTTTGACTGCTATATATACCTCAATGAAAGAAGGTAAGTACAACGACTTCCAATCTGAAGGTCGTGTATTCCAATTCTGACCTTACTACGGTAAATTTCTCTACATGAACCCAAGCGCATTAAACTTATTGACGTATTACCATAAGTATATTTACTTCGATTTAAACTACGATGAAGGAAAACATGGTAATGAAACGCACGCATAAAAATGTACTGTGGTTTGAAGTAAACGGTAAAAAGGTATAAGACATTTGCCAAATTAGGAATTAATAAAAGGAGGATGGTTCGAAAAAGTTTTCGTTCCTCTGCCCCCGCTTATTTAAGGGTCTTCATGTCACTGTAAGCGTGTTATATCTAAGATAGTGTCGTCACTTACCATCGGATGAAATAGTGGTCAAACGCTGATCATTACGTTAGCCTATCGGTAGGTATATTATTTAAAAAAAGCTATTGCATTGCATTTTTTTATGGTAGGCAGAGTGGGGGGTGTTAGGTTTTATTTTCGTTACGGAATTTCTTTATTCCGTCGCCGCGCTCAAAGCCCGTGATAAAAGCTATGTAATCGCTTAAAATCCTACTAAAATATTAAACACAGAAACGTCTTAACCAAGTCAAGGGTGAACTATTGTAAGCCGGTAAAAATCGATTAGTAAACAAACATTCATATAATCTTTGAATCTTTGAATAATTTAAACTTGTGATAAAAGATACAACTTTTTTTGTAATAAAGTGAAATGATGCATAACCGGATGTTTTCGGCTATAAAACCATATTCCTTTCTAATATAAGTAGCACTTGAAGTTATCTATTAATTACTTATTACTTGAGAGGCGTTAAAATTTATTAACTCTTACTTCTTATTCAAACAACGATCATGCGAATTTGTGTTTGTTTTTTACACTAACCTAACCTAACCTAACTAATTTTCATTTTCAATTAAAGGCATTTAGGGGGTAAATATGCAAAAAATCTTCCTTAGCATTACCTAAGATTTATATGGGAACCCAGTGCAAACAAATCTTTAGACCCAGAGGCTTAGGCTCTGCGTTGTCTTTAAATAAATTAAACCAAAGAATCTTTAGAAGAAAGAAATAATTATTACTGAAAAAAATGTGTTTAGTTACCTTGTATTTTCGGTTTTACTTTATAATTTCACTGTTAAATCTAAGTACTTTTAAGTTATTCTTATTTAATTGTTATCAATACATTTTATTTTAAACAGTCAAAGTATTAAGGTATAGGTCTGCCTCTGCTGACAGAACCTATAGTTTAGTCAAATAAAGCTTATCTTGAATCGTGAAACTCATAGCCGTGCTTTAAGCTTAAGGGTAGCAATCACTGATCAGATAACCCGGGGCCTAAGTCTGCTAACACAATTGTGTTACAATAGTGTGTCGATATAATCGTAATAGAAATTTAATGTCAAAAATATGACATTACATGTCAAATTGGTATTCTACTAACGTTGACTATTCTATCGAGACACCACTGACACACCACTGACTCACTTTTGTATTCTACTCTACAATCGTGGCTTAATGGAATCTCGATAGTTGTCAAAACGGTATATTGCTTAGCAACATATACCATGTTGCTAGGCAACACCTGCAAGGTAAATATTACCATACCATTGAGACTCCATAGTGATTATATTGCGATGTTATTAAAACTTTAGCAGAATACCAAATAAAGTCACAATCTCGATATAATATCTATAGAGTCTCGATATAATGACAATGGTTGGCCAAATAGCAGAATAAGGCCCCCGGTAGCAGTTCTAGAAATCTAAGGGTAATTTAAGCCTACTTGATTCCTGATCCATGATAAGTTTACTTGATCAGTCCATGTGATCAGGAATCAAGCGGGTTTAGTTAATAAATAACCTTCACCTTAAAACAATTTAAGTAACCTACCATCAACAAAACGCGCATCTTGTCCATGTGACGTCACAGTCCGGCACTCTGTCAAAAAGAAAACAAATCGATCAATTCGATTATAACACAACACTGTCACAACACTACACTGATTAAATCACTAGTTAATACTGTATTAATCACTTTTAATAAATAATTACACCACGTGTGTTCTCGGTTCAATTTGTTCAAGTACCTGTGTGGTCCGGTATATTCAAAGCAATGGTTCGGCGAAACACTTTGTTACGTGTTTTTATACCTCGGAAACGTTCTCAAGAGATGCTCAGAGGCTTCGCTTGACCGAAAGCGGCCGAGCGTAGTGACTTTAATACAGCCTCCGCGACAAAATCACCTGCGCTTTCACTGATATCAACAAATCTATAGAAGTTTTTGTTAATTTTTGCAACTTTCACAAATATTTTTGTGATGAGTTCAATGTCGTGTGACTGAACTTCACCCGTCAACATTTTGCGTGTAAACAATAGAAAATAATGTCCTGCATTATCAAGGACATTGCCCACAGCGCTATCTAGCTCCAAGCTCAGCAACTAGACTTGTGTTATTTTAAGCTGAAGAGTTTGTTTGTTTGTTTGAACGCGCTAATCTCAGGAACTGCTGGTTCGAATTGAAAAATTATTTTTGTGTTGGATAGTTCATTTATCGAGGAAGGTTATAGGCTACTTTTTATCCCGATATTCCCACGGGATCGAGAGTTACGCGGGTGAAACCTCGGAGCGCAGCTAGTTAATAATATACATAATATAAAAACATCCAGACCAGAAACAAATATTTGTACATAAATATTTGTTTGAGATGGGAATCGAACCTAGAACCTTTTTTATCACAAGTGGGTATTTGCCACAGACGTCGTCAAGCAATAGATTTAAATCTTAAATTATATTATTTCTATTCCTATTTTTGTTCTTCGAAGATTAAATCTTGCCTAAAAGTCTATAGCGTTAAAACAACCATAATTAACGAAATCTTACATTTACTTTTAGATAATATTTAATAATATCTAATTGTACGATATATTTACAAATAAAATAAAAACTTGCACCTTTATTTAGCGAGCGTACGAAAGTAAGCAAGTAGCATTATGCTTGAGATTTATCTACGAAATAAGCTTAACCGCTCTCGTGCCGAAATCTATTTACTATTAGCCAAAAATGTTATTCAAACAAAACTTATGTCCAATTTCTGCCAAGTCATACGGTAGCTGTAAGACTATGACAAAGCGAATTCTTTAACGTACAAAAATAACATAACAAATAATGAATTAAGTCCTTTGTATACATATTTATTACTCTACCAGTACTATGACACAAATACTATTTTTAACACATAAAACCGGCCAAGTGCGAGTCGGACCCGTGCAAGAAGTGTTCCGTACCATTATATTCTGTTTCTAGTATTTGTTGATAGAGCGGTAACAGAAATACATCATCTGTGAAAATTTCAACTATCACGGTTCATGAGAAACAACCTGATGACAGACAGACGGACAATGGGATCTTAGTAATAGGGTTCCGTTTCCTCCCTAGAAAGAGAAAAAGACTTATTATTAAATAAATACAACAATTACAAGTATAATATTCACATGGGGGTTCCTATAAAACATAGACGCCCCGCTAAGAAACGATTTTTTGGAAATTCGACCCCCAAAGGGGTAAAAAGGAGTTACATACTTTGTTCCTTTTTTTCGACGGGGTGGATACTAACACGGGTAAAACCACATGGCGCAGCTACTTAATAAAATAGACAGGTAAGATAAAATAAAAAGTGTTATACGAAATATTTAGAGCGCATCATACGAGCGTGTGTTTGTATCCACAACATTACGTTTCCGCGATCATACTTAATCTTAGTTTTCATAATATTTGCTATTTGTTTGTTATAAGTGAGAATAAATTGAGGAAATATATCTACGCAACCTTTCGTTTTATAAAGTAAGAGTATGTCATTTGTATTAACGATATAGTAGCTATGACAGGGTATCATTAGACTGCTATATCCCTATTAAGAGCTTAATAGAATTTGCTCTACTACCTCCTCTTCTCGCCTCTACCTGACGGACGCACCTGTATTTGAACCCGAATGAAGATTACACAACGGAAATATTATAAACTATATTATACTCTCTTTCTTCTATTTTCATTAAAAAGAATAAATGACAAAATTTCCTACTTAAAAGCAAATTAAAAAAATCTACATTAGGAATCAAAGCAGTGGAACATGAATTTATATGTAAGTATTATAATATAATTATTTTTCAATTACATAAATAGAATTGAAAGCTTCTAAACCTAAAATCTAGTTTTCACCATTAGATACTTGGCTCTATTCGCGAAATTTCCGCGCTTTGCGGCTAATGTTATTCCAATTTTCTTACAGAATTGGAACTAGATTCATTAATTCATTCACAAAATAATATCACAAATTACAAAGCCATACAATTTTTTTTATAAATGATCAAAAATTACCCTTTTCCCTTCCTATCATATTTTGTTGCGCCAAAAAGTACAAGAGAACTTTGCCCATACAATAGGTTGTATAGTTTTTCTACACCTTCATATTATGTCAGGTCGTATGTCGAGTACGTATAGCTGACATGACTGATGAAGTAATTCATTCATTTGTAAACGTTTTCGTCACATGTTGAACTTTAAACATTTAAGTATTGGGTAGTTTGCGGTCTGCAAACTGTATGAAAATGTTAACAGGCGGCTATAACATTCATACTTATACATAATGACCCATTTACAATTAGACACTTTTTAAGGTTCCGGGCGGTATAGCAAAGGATAAAAACATACTAAGATAGGTGCGAAAAACATAACTCTTTCCTTGCAGTCGTGTAAAAACAGAACCCTATTGATAAGACTCCACTGTCTGTCACCAAACTGTATTTATAATAGGTATACTAGCTGCTCCCCGCGGTTTCACACGCTTAGTTCTGATCCCGTGAGAATTCGAATAAAAAGTAGCCTATCCAGTAGGCCTATTCTCTATCCAGTGGCTAACTCGGTGGACATCAATTTGATATGCACTTTGCAGTACATTGCTGCTATGACGTAACGTGGTAATCACCATCATTTTAGTAAAACAGCAATGTACTGCAAAGTGCATATCAAATTGATGTCCACCGAGTTAACCACTGGATAGAGAATAGGCCTACAGGTCTCCAGTTATTTACATACTGAGTTTTATCAGCCGTTCTAGAGTTATAAATGGTGTAACCGTTTAGACTCTGTACATCTAAAACACAGTGTGCTTAAATCGCTTTACACCTAGACCAAACGAGAGGTAGGCGTATTGAGACTTAGGTTTATTGCGTTTTAGTTTAAAAGCGAGATAGAAAAAAAGTTTTTTGAAGCTTATAGTAATTGTCTACCTATAGACGCTAGAGAATGATTTCTTAAAATTAAAAGCAGTAGAAACCATTGTTTGGGTTCCGCACCTTAAAACCCTTATAAGATTAGTCTCTTGTCCGCCTGTCTGTCCGTGTGTCACCACCGATTTTCTCAGTTTCTGTGTAGTGATACTTAGGCATTTTAGATCAAAAGCGAGATAGACCTACTGAAACTAGGGCTGCCTTTGTAATCCAGATACTACAGAAGATTAAAAAGTATCATACGTAAAGTGACATCAAAATCACGTAATATTTCCGCAACATATTCTAACATAATGCAATGAAGTTTTTGGAAACAATTGTGAGAACCCTAACTTGGTCGCTAATGATTTTAGTGAAAAGAGACAGTTAACTTCCTTAGACGTCTTACATAAACGTTTTAAACAATAACAATTTAATAGTAGAAATTAAGTAAAGTAGTGTTAGTGATCTTCAGGTGGGTCAGCTGAGATGACTGTCTCTTTCATTGGTGTTGGTGACCAAATGGGAGTTAAAATTGATCGCGTCAGTGGAATTTAGAGGTCTTGTGTGGTACTAAGGGATCAATCCCTTGGGGAGTTGGGGACTACGGCCACGGCTTGGTAACACTACCGGCCTAAGTCGTATCGCCAATCGGACTTGTCCCTGTTACTCACTAAAGGAGTATTGATCGAAAAAGTTCTCGTTCCACCCCCGTCTTCCTACCTTTATTCGCTTTAATAATAAATCATTTATTTCAGGTAAATAAGTACAGACCCATATAAAATAGATACCTTACAGACTAACATACATACCTAATATAGATAATATTTTATTCAATTTAAGTTAAATTTTACGGTTTTCTGTCTTCGGTCTCGCCTCCCTATATCGTCGGTATACAATGCCGGCGGGCCAGAAATCAGCAGAGAAGAACATGTCCTTCAGCGTCGCTGGAATCCGGAGCACGTAGGACTTAAAGTTAGTCTTCCTTTGGGATTCCAGTTCCACTAGTTCGAGGCTGATGCCTAGCTTCTCCTGTTCCAGCCGTTCCAGCCGCTTTCTATGATGATCTTCTATGTAATAAACATCCAATATCTTAGACTGTAATCGGACTAAAAAATTTGCAGATTGTAAAGTGCACTCAACAATTTACAAGACGTTGTCATGTCAAAAAACAGTTAAAACAACACTATTCGACATATTAAAAAGAAAACAACACTTCAAGATCGTGCAGCTTTATAAGTATTTGCATAACAGCTCATTAGATAGCTGTATTTAATTCACACATTGATATACATGTATATTGTATATGCCCTCGTTATGTCAAGATGTTCAGTATATATAAATTAGATCTATTGTACCAATACATTGACATACTAGCCGCGCTCTGCTGTTTCACCCGATCACGTGAGAATTTCGGGATAAAAGTCACTCCCATGAATCAATGTATCCATACCAAATTTCACCAAAATCGGTCGAGTAGTTTCAGAGCCTATTTGTTTCAAACAAACAAACAATCAAATCTTTCATCTTTACAATATTAGTATAGATATAGATTTAATGATGTTGAAATTATGATGAGTTTTCATAAATACCTACCTATTCTTTATTTCGTCATTGATACTTCATACTCCGGTATTTCGGTACTAATAAGTGATAAATCTTTCCAAACTAGTATTATAATTGTTATGTACCCATACACTTATGTCGGCTTGCTAAAACATATACCACCCTATCAGTCACCATTTAATTATAAATATATCTATATATAAGAGAAAAAGACTTGTATAAAATTAAATTTAAAAGATGAAAAGTCGTGTCTAGAAATCTCTGAGACTACAAGAGTCACAAGTCCGACACTTTGCATGAACGTGCCTTTTAAGGTGAAAGGGTACCTGCGCTCTCTCCATACAAACGTAGTCGACTGTTTCCTCCCTGGATATAAGTTTTATGCACCAAAAATATTCTCTCTAGTGTCATTATCCAGGGAGAAAATAGTCGACTACGTTTGTAATAGTTTGTATGGAGAAATCCCCCGGTCCCTTTCCTTGTAAGGCACGCACTGAGAAAGGATTTTTAGAAATTTGATCTATTAAGAGGTAAAAAGGACTGATAAAGGTATTATAGCTACTTTATCGTGTTTTAGACGTGATTAGGCTACTTTTTATCCCAATTTTTTTAGAGCATGCGACATCGAGACTCACTCAGTGAAACCGTGACGCGTAAGAAAATAAACGAACGAACTATTAAATCGTACTTATTTCGATATAAAGAAATAATATAATGTGTGCGTTTTATAAAAATATAAAATTATACTTATTATCTATTAAATAATATCTACCTCTCGTTAATTTATTAGAGATTTGGCTTGAAATTAAAATTTCTCTCAGAAGCGCTCCGCCTTTTATTTGCGTGTCATAAAGTCATTTGTGAATCATTACTTCATAAGTTTATTAAAGTTGTTAGCATAACACGGCTAAATAGATATATTTTATTTAATAATCTTCTACATGTAATAAATCATAAGGTTAATTAAAATGGAATAATCGTACATAATTATAGCAATTTTAAAAAAGAATAACATCTTTGAGGAAGTGCTGAAAGTTAAAAGTGCCTAATGGAAACTCTATTCACTTCAAGGGTTTTACAGGCTTTCCGAATATTTCCCGCCTGTCAAAATGGCTTTTTTAACCTTCAAGGAAAATAAATGCTAATCACCTCCAAGGAAGGTTTTCTCCACAATCCAGATCTTCTCCAGTCACTATTTACAGGATTATCCAAAAAATTCTGATCGCATCCAAATAGAATGTGTACAATTTTACAATCATAGGTATTTATCTTATGAACTAATAAAAAAAACGTGTGGTACTCGGGGACTGCCGCGGTAAAGCTATTACATAGCGAACGCTCGGCCGAGCTACATGGTAGGAGTGAGGGGTTTTAGGTTTTATTTTCGTCACGAAATTTCTTGATTCGGTCGCCGCGCTCAAAGCCCGCGATAAAAGCTATGCAATAGTTAAAAAACGAAAGTTATTCTTTCTGTCCGTTAGCCTATTACATTTTCACGCCTAAACTGAACCAATTTAAATGAGTTTTAGTATTGTCATGAATATAATACTGAGTTGCAAAAATATCTAAAACAGTCATTAATATAACGCCATCTCAATAACCTAATTACGACTGCATAAATTTTGATGGATGTCTTAGATATCTGATAGGCCTTAATTACGAGTTGCGTTGCTATAATTTGTATTGAAACATATCTTAATATCGACTGCGAAACGTCGAATAGATTCTCACATGTAATAGGCTCCTTTTCTTTTATTATGATAATCACTTTACATAATTATTTTTGGATGGAAATTTCGTTCCAAGGCATATCTGTTTTCATCCTTCAAAATTGCAACAAAATATTACTTTATTGATTTTAATTGCTTAAATAGTTTGTTTTCTACAGTTATTTAATTACACAAACAAACAAAAACTCTGATATCGGACAGTTTCAAGGTGAGAAAAGATCTAAGAAATACAATATCCTATCTGTATCTGTTTGTTTTGTATGGATAGATACGCGATTTGTATAACCCTCTTAGGCGCACGGTTTGAAACACTATTAACGATACAATTAATCGTTTATTTTCGCAGCATAAATAAAATAAAAACTTGGTAGCTTAAACCTAAATTTTATACAAATATATTTGTTCGTCCAACGAGCCGCGCCATGTCGTAAATCCATATTAATTGTCATTAATTATCAATTAATGTTCTCTCTTCAATACTAGGCCCATAATATTAAAGTTTTTTAATAGTTATTAGAAAATAGGAAACAGTGTTGTTATATTAAATAATCCCAGTTACCTACTGCTGACCTGTGTCTTAATAATCGCGTTTTCCTACTGTTACATCATATTTTATGTAGCTTGGGAGGTCAAACAGATAGGTATACTTTATATTGCTACTTGAAGATTCTATGACTAAACTTACTACGGATACGAAAAACAGTGAGGAAATCTCTCATATTAAAGTAAAGTGGTTGATTGAACTCCATATCTGTAATGAAAGTATTAATATTTAGTTTTTGGTTCCACGCATATTGTCACTAACACTAATTATAGCTTGTCCTCATTGCATGCCTCTTCAAGTGGTCTGCACATTCCCTTTTATAATGAACTATTAGCTCCCTAAGCCGTAGAATTACCTACTGTAGATCTCTTCACGTTTCAAAGGTAGGTGTGGACATTCTGAAGTAAATATTAATCAAGATACCCGTGGCTTTCATTTTTTTTTCCATCAAAAGTTATCTTTTAATTTGCTTGCAATGTATGTTTGTTCGGTTGGAATCTTGCAACTTAATTTTGATTCACTTCCCGGTTACCAATTGAGTTGAAATTTTGCAATGTGTAAATCGCGTGACAATGTAATATTATGATGACATGTTTGTAATATATACTAGACTATATAATAGCTGCGCAAGTCCGGATCCAGCGAGAATTTCGCATTCAAAAATATCCTATGTCCATCTTCATCCCCTAAACTGCCACTTTCGATTTTCATCAAAACCTGTCCATTCCATGAAGATGGAATAAGCAAACAAATAAATAAACACACTTTAAGATTTATAATATTAAGTTAGCCTCACGATTTCACTTGCGTAAATCCGGAAAATTTCACATTAAAATTTATAATATAAGACAAATTCTTTATTGTAAACACCATTTTAAGTAGAGAGAGACTTGGATTAATATTTAACTACTTAACACAAATCCCCATTATGTTATTTGATTTTTGTTAACAACAAGTTTAACATATCGCACACCTAGATCGAAACTGTTGTAACTCAAAAAACATGATTTTTGGGAAATGGCAAAAAACTGATATTATGAAAACTATGCACGATAGCAACATTTTGTAAAAAGATTTTGAAATGTATTAGAAAATAAACCATTATGATATTAATCAGGTAATAAATTAAGCCTTAGATAATGAGAAAACGACTAATTTAAAAAAATGCTCATTGAAACTGTAGTAAAATGAAATAAAAATTCAAATCAGTTAAGCAATAAGTAAGAAAAGTGACTTAACTCAAAATACTTTGTAAGATTTTCAATTGTTTACTCACCAAAGTTGTCGCAACTCAAAATACAACACCCTAGTTGCACGAGTGGGTGAAGACAAAACTGATTCGTCTCGCCATCTCTTGGACACTAAAGTAAACTGAATTACTTCGGTTTTATTGCCGTGTAGGTAATCGTATCAGGAATCCGAATATGCTGTTAACTCAACTTTTTTATATTTAAAAATGACTGGACACAATTAATAATAATTTGACATTTAAATTCTATGAGCCATTTTTTTGACATTTGTGTAATTCTTATTTTTGTAATTAGGTACTTGACACTATTAATATTTTGACATTCAATTTTGTGAGCCAGTTTCACATAATTAGGTATTTTTTTTATTTTTATTATGTATAACCTTTATAGCTTTTAGGATATTTCGCAACCGAGTATTGACCTTAAAATAAGTAATAATTTAAATGTACCAATAAAATTTCATATGCCGATAAGGCGAATCATGGCTGTACATACGTATTTTCTACCACTGTGAACCATCATTGTTAACCCATGTTTTATGAAATAAATGAATATGAAATATGAATATGAAATATGGGTAATATCGTACTTTATTAAATGCCTATAATAAATACTAGCTTTTGCCCGCGACTTCGTCCGCGTAGGAGTCGAAAATGGCCAAGGAATCGCGTTGTCCCATGCAAACTTTACCCCTATTTTTCACCCCCGTAGGGGTACAATTTCGTAAAATCCTGTCTTATCGGATGCCTACGTTATACAAAGAACACACCCTTCAAATTTCAGGTCTCTACGATCAGCGGTTTAGGCTGTGCGTTGATCCGTCAGTCAGTCAGTCAGTCATTCAGGACAAAGCATTTTATATGTATAGATTATAGCCAGTTCAGTTCAGTTCCACGGGGCTGTTTTCGCACTTAGTCTCTTCATTTGGGCTATTATGCGTGCGAAATATTATAGTCGATGAGCAATTATTAATTTACAGCAATTAAATAGAAATATACCTAAGTATTACGAAGTTTAAGCAACATATGAATTACACAATAGTGATTTAAAATACAGTGAATGTTTGGGTATTATTTAACAGTTCAGAATTTAATTATTCTCAGGTTAGTTATTCTAGACAGACTAAATACCTATTATTTATTAATACTATACTATACGAGAACAGTTTCGAGACCCCAGCGACGACGATAACAACGTGACCTGACTGACAATCAACGTGACCTACACGAATTGACAAATTATTAGCTTTTTTTTAAAGTCTGGAAAATGTACAACGCAACGTCTAGAGGGTCGTCTGGGTCTGAGATGGTAGGTCGCCAGGGGTTTCCTACTAAAAACCAGACAGGCTTCGTTTTAGGGTTCTGAACCCATAGTGTTACCAATGGGCCTCCAAAGGGTCGTGAGCCAGGAGAAGCGAGGACGGACACGGCGCTCTCGTTGACAAACGTAGGTAAACTAACTGACAACTCGTGCCGCCGCCCCGCGTCACCCGCTCCCGTTTATTTTTAAAAATCCAAAAGGTTATATACATATAAAAACAAGGTTGTAAAAGAAATATCAAAATCTATACAAAATTACAAAGCGTCGCCTACACATAGCTTTTACCTACCAAGACTTTCTATCCGTCCGTCTGTCTGTCACCAGCATGGACGTAATATATTAGTAAGTTTAAATTACTACGTCCATGGTCACCAGGCTGTAGGTATCTCATGAACCGTGATGGCTGGACAGTTGAAATTTTCACAGACTATGTATTTCTGTGGCCGCTATAATAAGAAATGCACGAAGGTAAGAATAAGAATAAGAAAGATAAGGATAAGTAGGTATAAATTTTTTATGGTAAACTATAAACAAAAGTCCCACTCACACTTGTTTATAATATCCACTTTTCGTGTATTTAGGTAGGAACAACATAGGGAGTGACCTCTACCAAAAAAAATCTATAATAAAAAAAATCTTGGAGCGGAAATAAGTATTTTAAGGATAAACTACTTAAAAATAGGTCAATAGATACATATTTACTTTATTTTTAATCTGATAAACAATTAATTCGTTTATTTTCTTGTTATTTTCTCATTTTAAAAAGCCCTTAGCGGCCCTTATTACACGGAGGAGTTATCAAAAAAAAACAGCGCACTCCGGGAGTGCAGGCAGAAGTGAAAACTGTATATCTGTGTAAAATCTCATATGTCGCGAGAACATACGCAAAAAGAGTTTTAGATGAAAAAAAAAATAGTCGGACAACAAATAGTCGTCCGACATTTGTCGTCCAACAAATAGTCGTCCGACATTTGTCGTCCGACATTTGTCGTCCAACAAATTGTCGTCCGACATTTGTCGTCCGTCAATAGTCGTCCGACAAATAGTCGTCCGTCAATAGTCGTCCGACAAATAGTCGTCCGACATTTGTCGTCCGACATTTGTCGTCCGACATTTGTCGTCCGTCAATAGTCGTCCGTTAAAAAATACCATATGTACGTCTTAATACACTCACAGCCAAATTAAAAACAATAGGCCCAGGTATACATTTTCGCGCCGTAGAGAGGGGATAGCTGTCTACTCTCCATCCGTCTTACGCTTTTTCGATCAGGTCACGTGTCCTGACGCGAGTTTAAGATTTTATACCCATTACAGAAAAAGTGCTCAACGCCGCTAAAGAAGTTTTCACTTCAAAAAGAATACTAGCTAAAGAGTGCTTACAAATTTGAAATATGAATGCAATATTTCATAAAGAAATCAAACAATACAAAACACTTTGATTGACTTAAAAGATACGCGAATATACCATTACATACACATAAAATTAACATCCGTTCCCCTACTCTACAATAAAAACACAAAATATAATTTCATAACGGTAATTGTTTTAGATTTGCATAGTTTTAATATAATTGAAAATATGATTACGTAACACTGTATGTCGTATACTAGCTGTGCCCCGCGGTTTCACCCGCGTTTAAGAGTATTACAGATTATTACTAAGTAGAATACTTTATTACCCTGAGAAAGGTTTAGGTAAATGAACCATAAAAGATAGACATTAAACCGTCAAGGACTTTTCAGAACTTTTAATAAAGGGAACAATTATCTCATACATATTTTTTGCGTAACTTTCGCAGCGCACGCAACGGAAGCTCTCGAAAGGAACAATTTTTCCCCCTATTGCAACATTTTTCATAGATGCTCAGCTCCTATTGGTCGTAGCGTGATATTATATTATATAGGTAACCTTTTTCTATAGCTGGCCTATTCAACACAAAACATTTTTTTTTATTCGAAACTGTAGTTTCTGAGATTAGCGAGTTCTACCAAACTAACAAACTCTTCAGTTTTAATATTAGTGTTTATACGTATATATATACACTAATATTTAGGTACGGTCGGCAGCATAATTGCAGACCCGCCGTAGAGTCCTAAAATTACTATTATTGGAATGTTTTCATACTAATAATTTTTATTTGATAAATCCATGAGTTAAACTGTTAACTTCAACTAAAGCAGGTCCCTAAAATTTTGCTTGTGTTGAAAACATTCTAATAACAGCCGTTTTGGAGCTCTACGGTGGGTCTGCAATTATGCAGTCGACCGTACATATAATTTGCGAATCTTTCGACATAAACTGTCTCGTACTCGGTCATATGTTACGTTTATATACGAGAAAAGTAATAAATTATACTTGTTACTCAACTTTAGTAAAGTTAACCAAATATGAATAAAAATAATGTGTTAGCCATCTCTGCATGAAATACGTTGCTTTTTGACTGGTCCATATATAGGATAGCTAGCTGTAAATGTATGTTAACATTTGCATTGCCATATTTACATTTAAAGAGCCATAATGATATGTGCAACAAATTCCTTCATAATCTCTTACAAGATCTACTACGATATATCAAAGAAAATAAGCTTCACTGAACATAGTCTTCTTAAAAAAGGGGAGGGTGCTAACTGAATAATTAATTAATAAATAGGTAATTTGAATATTGCACGACATTCCACACATCGCCATCTAGCCCCAAGCTAAGTAACTAGACTTGTGTTATGGGTGCCAGACAACGGATATACTATATTATACCTATATACTTTTCTTTTGTAAATATATACCTTATTATAATTACATAGAAACAACCAGACCACAGACAAATATCTAAGCATAAATACATCAATTAAATGAATCAACTAAACTTAAACCTCATATTATATGATCAGTCATATAATATGAGGTTTAAGTTTAGCCTCGCGGACCTTTTTAGAGGCGCAGTCCCCATATGGGGACCAGCCTTTAAAAAGTCAAACTTCCGTCAAATGGCGCAGTCCCCATATGGGGACCAGCGTTTTCACGCGACTATAACCTTTATTTCTATGATAATAGAGTCTTTAATCCTATGAACAATGTATTACCGGAATTAGCACATTGAAATTCTCTATGGCTTACAATACTCAAAAGACTTGACGTCGAAACAAAAAACTGACAAAAATGAGTAATAAATGACAGGTCGCCATTTTTTCTAAGTGATTTTTTATGGCTGATTGTTTATGTTTGTGGAAGTGTAAAATTGTGAAATTATAGGTAATTTTATTGTTGTATCATATGTTTTGTAGTGTTTGGGATACGATCAAGCGATTTACGTAATCAGATACGTGAATTTCGTTGTATTTTTATTGCATTCATGATGGAAAGTTTTTCCGATTTTCATGCATTTTTTATGCAATTTCCGTATAAATTTAGCTAAATATAATTGAAAATATGCTGCGTAGTCGTAAATATCTATTTACAATACACTATCGGATAGGTAAATTATCTAGCTAGCTAATGGTGTTTACGGAACTATGATAGGTAGTCTAATTCAATTTTGATAGGTATTTCGCTGACGTGCGAATTGTTCACGAAATTGCATCTAGATGCGCAGAATGCAGGTGAAATAAAAAAATAAAAAAAACCGTTAAATCTCGGTTTTGGGAGAGGTTAAGCCACGTAAGTCCCGATCCCATAGGAATATCGGAATGAAAGTAGCCTAACTATTAAGTCTACCGAGTTTTATCGTAATCGTTTCTGTGGTTTTTCGACGGAGTAACAAACATACATACAAACACACTTTATACACCCAAATTATATTTATAAATTACTATAATTATATATGTGCGTCCCATAAACCGTTAAACGACCGCGCGGCAGACCCAGACGAAGATGGAAAGCCTAACTTGAGTTATCAAAACTGGTCAGATATCGCTATAAACCAGAGTGTTTGGAGAGACGATCCCTTTCGTCTCTGTAAACCTTTGCCCCAACAGTGCGATAAAAAACGGCTGTAAAATACCTATATTAGTTCCTTTTTTTGCTACGATGAAAATAATACTTTGTCAGACTACGCGGTATATTGCTGCATGAATCCAATGGATTACGTAACTGCTCTTATTAGTCGTCAGTAGTTGCTGCTAGATTAATCTTCAGATAAGTAATAATTAGATAGTGAGGTAGCTAATATAACCGTATAAATATTGCCCATTGTTGCAAAAGAGGTCAGTTATTTGATTGCATTGCTTTGGCTAATTTCGCGATGCATTCACGATAATCCTTGACCTAGTTTTCTAATACATCATTATAATGAAGAAAAAAAAACGAAGAAAACTAGTCAAATAAATAAATATAATTAATTACTACTAACTACCTTACTCTACCTATACTATACCTCTACTACCTTCTTACTCTAACTATTTTTTCTATTAATTAATTATTACTATTAATTATTACATATACTTTCTAGCTATTATACTTTGCCTTGCGTACTTATATTGTGTTGAATGTTCCTTCCTGTGTTGTACAAATAAAGTTAATTTAATTAATTTATATAGACGCTCGAAAAGAAGATTTAGACCCTCATGAAAAACAACCCAAGTAACACATTTGGTAACAAATAGCTTGCATATAGTATTTTTTTGGAACCTTTAGTAATAAAATCCACCTTGATTAAGTTCTATATAGGTGGTTAGAACTTATATGCAACCTATATATTACTAAAGGGAGAAAAATTGCAACTCATTTATAGTTGCAGAAGCGTTGCATAAGAGTTCGAATTGTTACCCTGAGTGGCATTTGGAACTAACGGTGCGAATTGCGCGCTGTGAATGAATGATTGAACGATAAAGCGATACCGTTCATTCGTTGAGTGACAATTTGTCATAACTAGTCTTATTTTCGGCGGAGACAAACGAAAAACGGTGTGCTTTGTTCTATTGTGTTAATTGTGACAGCCATATTGCATCTATTTGGCGAGTATTAAAAATGTACGTGTAAACCGCAGCATAATATCACGGAGCCCTTGCAAATGGTTTTTTATCGTGAAACCATGGTATATTTACTTAGTAAATTTTGATGCGCCTTCAATTTAATCAAAAGTATTAACAAATATGTGCTGATCAAATAAATAAGATAATACTTTACAACAATTTGGTTGTTAAAAACCTAACATTATAGTTTCACAAAAAGTATACTGTCAACAATAGTTATCAAAACTTATTTTGTTTTATGTTATTGTAATAAAATATCATTAAACAAATAATGCTTTTCAAGGTTATTATTTTTAAACATGGCGATTTAAAGTAGACCTTGTAGTTCTTATTTTCACTTATTTGTTACCTTATTGGAACTCTTAAGCCCAAAAATCACTCATTAGTACCTAGTAGTGATATTTTTCACTTCACAGGTCTTGCTGTCTCTACTTTGAATTGGGGATCCTCAAGACGGGTACAAAACCCATTGTGAAGGATAATAAAGTAAAAAAAGTAAAATTTACTTAACTTGTAAAGTCGAGGACTGTCTGTACAACTGTCTGTGCAATTGTCTATACAACTGTCTGTCACTGACTGGTACTGTCTGAAACTGTCTGGTACTGTCTGGTACCGTCTGGTACAGTCTGGTACAGTCTGGTACAGTCTGGTACAGTCTGGTACAGTCTGGTACAGTCTGGTACAGTCTGGTACAGTCTGGTACAGTCTGATACAGTCTGGTACAGTTTGGTACAGTCTGTTGCCGTATGGCACCGTTTGGCACCGTCTGGCACCGTCTGGCACCGTCTGGCACTGTCTGGCACTGTCTGGCACTGTTTGGAACTGTCTGACACTGTCTGTAACTGTCTGGAATGAAACTAATGTACGGAACCCTCAGCGCGTGAGTACGACTCGCACTCGACCCGTTATTATTTTAATTAGATCTTGTGGTTCTAAATGAGATAAAAATGGAACCGATCTACGCTTTACAGTGGCATATAAGAGTATTTTCGACCTTACAAAGGCAATTACACTAAGGTTCCAAATGAGCTGCAATAATAAGTCTTGAGCCACTACAAGTGATAAATAACTCATATATACTACTTATTTAGTACTAAAGGTGCCAAATGAGGGAAAAATACCACCTATTAGGGCACAGTTCTTTAGGGGGGATTTTAAGATGTCATATGCCTCTTTGAGTTCTATAAGAGAGAAAATTAAAACCTTTATGCGCCTATGAGTAATAGATTCGGCTTAATGCTACCATAGGTAATAAAGCAGAAACAAAAATCACTCAAAAGCAACCGTTAGTGATAAGAGTTACTCATTTGCAAATTCGAGTGCTGTTTGCATCTTTAAGTAATACCATACACTCTTGCATCACCTATATACTACCTACAGTTGCAAAATAAGTTCCAAAATTTACTAACGTGCTACTTGGGAAAGCTCTATAGGAAAATGGATTTGGCTTATTTAAAATTGTTAAAAAAAATATGAATACACCGTTGTTAATAAGTAAATCATTTTAAATTATTTTATGATTAAAAGAAATGTTGGATCTTCTAAAATATTATCAATAAAAAATTGTGTTACATGGTTACTAAAAACTGAGGTCAAATGTCATGTCAGTTTGTACCGAAGAGCTTCAAAGTAAGCATACAAATCCAATTCATTATAAAACCAAACTATTTGTCATTTTGTTGAAAAAATTCATAGGTATACAATAAATTAATTAAGTTACGAGGTAAATAAATATTATGTAACCTGTGTGACATCAGATTAGTTAAACTTCACCTTTGTTTCACATTGGTATTTAAAAATAGACATAACTTTTATGGCTTTAGGTATAAACTTGAGTTCGGTAAAATACTAAAAATGACGAACTGGTGTGACCAGACTTGCAACTCAAGCGATTTTGTTTGGTCACGCAATGGTTTTTCTCTACATTGTCCAAGGTAGTTATGTAGTTTGTTTGTGGATAGAGGATATTTTGTACAAATTTTAGGACAGCGTTTAAGTTGTAGGTGACGTTCACTTGTGAGTTGTAGACCCCCCAAAATTGTACTCGTCAATAAAGACAGATGCAGGGAACTGAATTTTACTTGCTGTAGGAATAAGAAATGATGATAAGGTATCTGAGACTTCAACCAATCGGTGTCGCATTTATGTTTGCCTGGTTGTATGACGAAAGAATGGAGATGGCAAAATTAAGTCGTATAGATCTGTTGCATACTCGCCCAAAAATTTATCGGATAAAAAAGTGACAAGCCATTTATTTTCTTTACTATATCTCTACTAAGAAGAAAAACAAATCATTAATTGAAGCTTCTCTCAGGCTAAGTAACACTAGAGGTAAATACAACAAATAAAAGAAGAATATAGTTTATTTCTAACTGGTCTTTAAAATTAATAAAGTTCTAACGGTTTATTCATTTCGAGCCTACAATAAAATAATATAATAAGTAATAAATAACTAAATAAAACATTATAAATGCAGGCTTTCTTATCTATACTTAATATTATAAAGTTGAAGAGTTTGTTTGTTTGTACGCGCTAATCTCAGGAACTGGGCCATTTATCGCGGAAGACTGTAGGCTACTTTTCATTTTGATATTCCAACGGGATCGGGACTTACGCGGGTGAAACCGCGGAGCGCAACTAGAACTAGTACGCTTATAAAGCGTAAGTTTCAGAAAGTCTCACTCTTTCGATGTTATTAACACAATACAAAGTAGGTACATAAGTATACATTTCGAGTATTGATCAAATATCAATAACTAATTCATATTACATTGCTTCACTTAGGCCTTAAGCAAACTACAGTTACACTTTAACGATACTATACTAACTAAATATTTAGCAATCATCAATAGTTCAATTATTGTGTGGTTACGATCGATAACTTGAATTTATCGAGATGTTACACAAGATAGTTATGTTGTAGATTATCCCAAATTCCAATATTACTCGTGCATAACTTGTGGGCGTATCGGAAAATATAAAACAAGATAAAATATACTGTTTATATTCTATTGCCCTACGTTCTAGAATTCACATCAATAAATTGTGTAATACTCCATTAGTTTCGCAATTTTTTATCAAAAAAGTAGCTTTTAGAAATAGGTGAGAAATTACGAAATTATACAGTCTACTCAGATGTGTTGCCCTTGCATATCTATTCAAAAAGGAATGTCCTTAATCACATTACAAATTAACACTTTAAAAAGAACTGTAAATAAAATAAAAATAAATAGACTTACTTGCCTACAGAATGTGATTTCATAAATGTCTACTCAATTAATAGGCTGGTGTGAAGATTATTTTCATATTTTACTACTATATTACCTAATTCTAAACAAGATAACACTAGTAGTTCGCCCCGAACTGAGACCTCACGAGTTTTTTGTACCGATTTTTACTTTTCAGCGTAAAGTATGATATAACGGCGAAATACTTCAAATACTTCGGTCTATCTTGTTTAAATGATAGGTGCCTAGTATCACTATCATCAGACACTGGACATCGCTGACTCTATTATACTTTTAACGAATCCAAACGCGTTAGGCATAGGCTCAGAATACAGAACAAGACTAGGTATCTTGTCTAGAAAATGAATTCCATAGCCTAATTTTCTTGGTCTCAATCACGTATTTATTTCACGTTTTATTGATACTCGAGAGAATAAGTACCTACAATGAAAGTAAATCGTGTGTGATTAAAAACTCCTATAGCCTTCTTCCTTCTATATTCCACCATATCGTCAGTAGCTAGAGTACCTACCTACTCATCAAGTGAACACGATAGACCTAACTTATCTAGAGATGAGTTCATATAGCTTTCTATATATTACTCGGCTATATTACCAAACCCCAGATATCAGTTGCTTGTTTAACACCTAGAGCACACTAATGTGCCTAGAGTGCCTCCTTATAAAGACAACTTTAACGAACATTAACGGTAGACTTATCTTGTCTAGAAGATGAGTTCATATTTCTTTGAAGTTGAGTGCCTTCTTCCACCTCTATCACCAGATCCCAGATGTCAGCTGATTCTTCAGAAGCTATAGAATACCTACTTATCAAGGTGCTTTGAACGAGTACAAACATGGATATGACTATCTTAGACTTCTCAAGATCGTTAAGTTCTTATTGTCACCTTTCTCATCGGGTCTTTATCATCAGACTTAACACTAAAAATTTTAGTACCTATGTAGTAAGTATGTACCTACTCATCTTAATCTAACGAAAGAGGTAAAGAGGAGAGAGGCTCCTCCCTCGATACAAATATATTAGAGAAGTTTGAGACCTATATTATTGGTGGACCTATATGTCCTATAATAAGTCCTAACCTATTATTAAATAAAAATTATAAAAAGATTAGTCACCAGTTTTTTTAATTAGAATCTCTAGATCAGCTAGCAATACTATTTAATATTATTCACCACAATTATTAACCAAACCAACCCTTGATTATGAAATAAATGAATAATTATGAATATGAAACAAAAAGAGAGGTCTGACGATTTATAGGAAAGTAGATTAAGTAGACGCTTTTAATCTACAGTCTTCACCCAAGGTAGGTAAGTAGGTACATCCTGAGTAGGTACATCCAGACGACGTCAACTATAGAAGGATTGTCCAATTTTCGCTTCGGCTTCCGTTTAGCTGATCAATAGCTGGTTCAAGCAGCTACTGATCCTTCGAAGACCATCGAGAACGAACACAAGAGTGCATGACTTTGCATTCTAAACTTTTACGAATTATTTGAATTTTATTTAGGATGACCGTATTATTATATAGATAGGTACCTTTTTTTATCAATTTTAATCATAATATCAAAGCTAAGTTAATATGTAATGGTTTTGAAATTATCTGGAAATCATATTTTTTACGACAATGACAGAAAGAAAACATGTCATTTTGATTTTTGACATTGTCATTTTTTAATCATGAAGGTCAAAGCGTTTTTTTCCTTTTTGATACAAATGAGTTTGATATAAAAATGACCGCTGAGACGATACATTCCTGTGGATTCCTTCCAGCTCCATCATCAGATCATTTCCATGGTACCATATTATTGTCACCGAAGTTACGCCCTTTCATTTGATACCCCACTTGGGTATATTTGCCATATAGTTCGCCTGTCATATAGATAGATCCCCTACTGCACCCCCTATCATCGAAGCCCCCTAACCGATCCCTCTCATGTTCGAACTTAAAAATTCTATGGACCTCAACTACCCGTATACCAAAAGTCATTAAGATCAGAGCAACGGTACTCAAGTTATCGTCGAACAAACATACATAGATACATAGATATATAGATACATAGATACATAGATACATAGGTACAACCGATCGACCGTCTCGCCACTAGACCTCTCTCGCTTCGCTCGTTCGGTCAATAACTAGCAATTAACTAGTTTGTAAGATGGTTATCAAATCAAGTTAAAAGCATTTTGCTGTTTACACATTTTTCTGATAAAATCATGTTTGTGCACAACAAGCGTCTCATTTGATGAATTATCAACTAATTAGACTTAATTGGAATGTAGTTTATTTTGATACTTTCTTATCTCATTTAGAAGATATTTATAAATCAATTGAAGTTGTTAATTGAATTAAATTTCATTTGATAATAGTAGGTCTAACTTATAAAGCTGACCCAAGATAATAGGCGAAACCTACGTCACTGCAAAAAAATTTCATCGAATTTTGTTTCTTCGAACACTTTTCATCGATATTTATAATATTAGAAATTTAGAATACTAGTTACACATGAGTAGAGAAGATAGTAGCTAGTAGGTACTTCTACATTTAAAGTCAAGTCAAAAAAAATGTGATGACGTCTAGGAAGACCGAATTTTTGGCATACTTGTAATGTGAAAAAATATTTTTGGAATGTAATTGTATAATTTATTGTATTTTTAGCATTTTAGGGTTCAGTACCTTAAAAGGTAAAAAGGAACCCTTAGATCACTCTCTTACTATTTTATTTATTTTATTTTGTACTTAATCATAATACTTATACTTAGATATACTTTACTTAGAAAAGGCTACACTAAGGAAGAAAACAAAAAATATGTTAGAATCATACGCACAAGAGACCATAATATTATATTATCATAAAAGCTAAGTCAGGATGTGTGAATGTTTTATTTTTTAGTGCATGACCTACAGTGGGCTATCTGTTTTCATAAATTGCATGGGATGCTAGTTCAAGTCTCGTTTCAAGAGAAATTTTTGAATTCGCATTTTTCCTTAAAAAATATGTTTAGGGTGTGTGTCTTTGTCACGCATTCCAATAAAACGAGATACAAGAAACTATTGGGGTTTCTCGTGTATTCTTTCGCGGAATTACTATCCAAACTGCAGCATAACTGTGTTAAAACGAATAACTTAAATTACATAAACCAAAAGTTACATTTTGGATAGAATAAGATGTAAGTAAACCAGAGTAAGTAAGTAGGTACATTAGAAGTCATCATCATAATCATTAAGCAGCGCTCGCGCAGCCACAATGACATAATATCGGTAACACGCACGCGTCATCGTCAGTCACTAGCGGTCAAATCATCTCGAGTTAATAATAATTACACCAACAGTTTTCACTTTCCCCCAGATGAGCCGTGTTTCGTTTAAAATGCATGAATTTGAGTTTAATAACCGTGAGGTTGTGAGATGAATTATTTATTAACGTAAATTTGTTTTTAATGTCTTTGTAGTTGCAGTTGCCGATAGGATGCAAGTGCCTGTTACAATATCTGGTAGTGGTATTGTGAAATAAACCCAGAATCTTTTCGGTTAAAGCTTTTCTACTAGGTTGTTTTATTTATTTTATTTTATTTTATTTGGTTTATCTACACAGACACGTAAATTACAATTTACTCAAAACTGTTATTGGAGAGAAAATATAAAGGAAAAGAGGTAGATGCAGAAAGAGGATAGCAAGGGGACAACCTAGTGTTATCTTGGACCGTACTGCTGACGCAGCTTTTCAAGCAGAGGAGTTCAAGAGAGAGACATAATTAAAAAGATAGTCGTCGACATCTGTTAGGATATGGTATACGGAGAAGAAGAAGATTACATGAAGTAGGTCAGTATTTAACCACTATCTCACCTGCTGGTGGGTGACTATGAAGTCTAAAATTTTCCATAAGTACTTCCTTATAAGATTTCTTTAAAACTCAACGACCCCTAGTTGTCTTACGTTCACGAACAGATGATAAAATATTCTAGTGGTTATATTCCGTAAGTATTTTGACTCAAGCGAGTGAAGAAATACTTAATTAAGTAACTTTAAAAATCTAGTTTAAATAAGTAGGTAAAACAAATTTACCTAAATGATCGGCAATAATCAGCAAGGTGCTTGAACTACCTAATATGAAATGTCACATGCAATAACTATTGTATTTCCTTATTTTGATTTAGGTATGGTACTAGATTCTTAAATTGCGTTTGTTTTGCAAACTGACTACCTACTCTCAGTGCAAATGGTTTTGCGTGATCCAGTGCGAACTTAGTAACATAAACTTGTCGAGAACAAAAAACCGCCTATTTAAGACAAATTTTCCTTAACGTCGAAATTAAATGTTAAATTCAGTCCCAAGTATGGTGGGAGCATGTTTGAAACGTTCTTATTTCTTTGGCATATTCGCTCAGTCATTTTACGATGAAAAAACTAAATATGAAATGCATTTGTCCAAGACCATAATATTGCAAGGAAAACACATATATTTTGAATCAAAGAGTTTTATCATCATAAGGTGTTTTGTTTATAACTTTTGTGTTTGAATGAAAGGGAGTAGGTATTTTGCTTGTGAAGTTTTTGTTGACAGTGCCATCTACAAGCATTTCAGAAAACCTCTACTACCTCTATTTTGCTGCATACTTTCTCTCGAGAGAGAGTGTCCATTTGTTTATAAAGTATTAATAAATGACAGAAACCGCGGTGGTTATCTAGAGCGCCATCTGTAGTCTCGCTGCGGCAATTACGGAGTAAGTTTCCATTAAAGCACTGACGGTGATTTAGGTAGAGAAAGGAATTATTTCAACGAATTAAAAATCAACACACTGATATACACGCTATTGGACAGATGGCGCTTATTTAGATTCATTTGAAAATGTGTAAATTATGTACAATAGAGGTTTTTCAGGATGTACAACAAAACAATTAAAATCAATTACTTATAGATCTACTAGCTGCCCTCCGCGGTTTCACCCGCGTAACTCCCGATCCCGTGGGAATATCGGGATGTAAGCTATCCTATCTCTCAAGTTGGATCGAACTGCACATGGTGTGCGAATTTTATTATAATCGGTTAAGTGGTTTAGGAGTCCATTGAGGACAAACATTGTGACACGAGATTTATATATATTAAGATAGCTGCCCTCCGCGGTTTCACCCGCGTAACTTCCGATCCCGTGGGAATATCGGGATAAATTAAGATGTATGCTATCCTATCTCTCAAGTTGGATCGAACTGCACATGGTGTGCGAATTTTATTATAATCGGTTAAGTGGTTTAGGAGTCCATTGAGGACAAACATTGTGACACGAGATTTATATATTTTAAGATTAAGATAAGATTATACTTCGTAAAGTTAAAATGGATTAAACTAATGTCATATTTTTTAATTAAATTAATCAATAAAAAGCGACATCTTTAATCTTTGAAAGGAACTATGCTGGTGTTAACCATAAACAGTCAAGTTTACAGAATCAACTTTTACTTTTCTGTCGGCTGCTACTGCTTGCTAAACACGATCTAAGTCGAATTAAGTTTGGAAGCTAAGCTATAGATGGCGGTGCTACGTTTATGTAAGTGCCTAACAATATCATTTTAGTTTTCGTATTGAAAATACCGAAAAGTCTCTGATTTGGAAATGTGTAATTTTTATTTTAGTTTTGAAAATACCGAAAGTATTATGTATTTAGTATTTTTATACTTACGGTATCTTTTGCAACTACTACTAACTAATTTCCTGTGTTGCAAAAACTGTCGCCATCCTCTATTTGCTAACACTGGAAATAGGTTCAGGCGTTTTAGAACGAGAATATTTTGAATCTTGCATCTGGGTTTCTAACAAATAACTTGCCAGCCAACATAAGCATTGACATTCCTAAAATTTGTAAAAATGTATGGCAAAAATGCACTGACAACCATGAATAAATTTATTTCTTTGACTTGTTGACAGAATAAAAATCAATTAACATCCTATTACAGTTTTTAATTAAGAAAAGCTATGTAACCCATTTACTTTAGCAGATCAGTTTTTATTTTTTACCTGAGAGATACGTAGATATTCGACGAAATTCTATGAAGCTAATTAAAGAAACAAAACTTTCAATGGAGTTGTTTAATTTATGTGTAAGCTAAATAGCTACAAGTGAAAAAATATTGTACGGCATGCACAGTGCACCTGTGTGCTCAATCTAGCCCCAAACTAAGAAACTGGGCTTGTAATTTAGGACAATGGATAAGGTATTTATTATGTACTATCAGCGCCCCTGGATAGTCCATTTATCGAGGAAGGCTTTTGTGGATATAGGCTACTTTTTATTTTGATATTTCCACGGGATCGGGACTTTTGCGGGTGAAACCGCGGTGCACAGCTAGTTTATATTATTAGTAGGATAGGATAGTAGGGTGTAAAATCATATGTGGGTATTCATTATAGCAGGAACACTTATATATATTAGGCCAGAATCAAATATCTATTCCACGGCGGTAGTAGAGTCCATAATCTTCTGAGTCGCAGGCGCGTGTTTGCTCATGGCGCCAGAGAGGTCATTATATGAAGCTTATTTATATGTCTCCACTAATTATAAAAAAGGAAAGTTTTTGCTTGTAGCGAATAACCTCCGAAACTAAGGACCAATTTTGATGGAACTTGGTATGAAGATTCATTGTATCTTTGGGGGTAACATAGTCTACTTTATCTTCATTTCTAAGGAAAAGGGACATAGATACGCGGGTGAAACCGCGGACCGTTGGTAGTGACGTTTGTAATGATTGAATCCAAAATTTATTGGAAAATCTTTTTTATTTATATACAGGGTTATTTATAATTATACTATCAAGCCGTTGAAGGCTACTTCTGTACACCTAAACAAACAACTTTTGTTCTACGACTTTTGGAAATTAGAACATTTTTTTTTTTAATTTTGAGGTTAGGTTTACCTGAAATCCAGCTGTTCCATACACGGAGAGGTCATTAACCTTAAAATTGTTATATTTTTGTAATTGTATTCTTATTTTTTAAGTGTTATCTACTGTTCTTAATAATCTTCTCGTCTGAATGACTTTTGTTTTAAAAAATCAGTTGATTCTCGAATTTACATAACCTCAAAGTTTTCAATTTTTTTTTCGAATTTCCAAAAGTCGTAGAACAAAAGTTGTTTCTTATGGTGCACAGAAGTAGCCCTCAACGGCTTGCTAGTATGATTACCAATAACCCTGTATATGTCCTCCTTATCGATTTCGATAACGGCGACCCTGACTAATCCTAAATTATGAATCCTGCTTTCTGTGGAGGACCCTGATGTGACTGGCCAGACCAAATTTAGTTTTAAATACCCTACCCCATATGGTACAGTAAGGTTGGCCCTCTGAATTGAAGGTGTAGTTATAGGAGGTTCGGTCGTTCTTTAAGGATTTGTCGCTTCATGTCCAGCGTCTGGCGGCTTTCTTCATTTTTATTGACCGAACGAGCGAAGCGAGAGAGGTCTAGTGGCGAGACGGTCGGTCGGTTGTACCTATGTATCTATGTATGTTTGTTCGACGATAACTTGAGTACCGTTGCTCTGATCTTAATGACTTTTGGTATACGGGTAGTTGAGGTCCATAGAATTTTTAAGTTCGAACATGAGAGGGATCGGTTAGGGGGCTTCGATGATAGGGGGTGCAATAGTGGATCTGCCTATATGACAGGCGAACTATTGAGCAAATATACCCGAGTGGGGTATCAAATGAAAGGGCGTAACTTCGGTGATAATAATATGTTACCATGGAAATGATCTGATGATGGAGCTGGAAGGAATCCACAGGAATTTATAGTCTCAGCGGTCATTTTTAAATCAAACTCATTTGTATCAAAAAGGAAAAAAACGCTTAGACCTTCATGATTAAAAAATGACAATGTCAAAAATCAAAATGACATGTTTTCTTTCTGTCATTGTCGTAAAAAATATGATCAAAGAGAATTTAAATACTAATATGATTTGCAGATAATTTCAAAACCATTACATACATACTTTTGATATTATGATTAAAATTGATAAAAAAGGTACCTATCTAAGTAGGTATATAATAATACGGTCATCCTAAATAAAATTCAAATAATTCGTAAAAGTTTAGAGTGCAAAGTCATGCACTCTTGTATTCGTTCCCGATGGTCTTCGAAGGAGCTGCTTGAACCAGCTATTGATCAGCTAAACGGAAGCCGAGGCGAAAATTGGACAATCCTTCTATGGTTGACGTCGTCTGGGCCACTCAGGATGTACCTACTTACCTACCTTGGGTGAAGACTGTAGATTAAAAGCGTCTGCTTATTCTACTTTCCCATAAATCGTCAGACCTCTCTTTCATATTCATAATTATTCATTTATTTCATAATCAAGGGTTGGTTATGTTAACAATTGTGGTGGATAATATTATATAGTATTGCTAGCTGATCTAGAGATTCTAATTAAAAAACTGGTGACTAATCTTTTTAATATTTTTATTTAATAATAGGTTAAGGACTTATATAGGACATATAGGTCCACCAATAATTAGGTCTCAAACTTCTCTAATATATTTGTATCGAGGGAGGAGCCTCTCTCCTCTTTACCTCGTTAGATTATGATGAGTATAGGTACCTACATACTACATAGGTACAAAAAAATTGAGTGTTAAGTCTGATGATAAAGACCCGATGAGAAATGTGACAATAAGAACTTAACGATCTTGAGAAGTCTAAGATAGTCATATCCATGTTTGTACTCGTTCAAAGCACCTTCATAAGTAAGTACCTATTCTATAGCTTCTAAAGAATCAGCTGACATCTGGGATCTGGTGATAGAGGTGAAACAAGGCACTCAATTTCAAAGAAATATGAACTCATCTTCTAGACAAGATAAGTCTATCGTTAATGTTCGTTAAAGTTGTCTTGATAAGTAGGCACTCTAGATGTGCTCTAGGCACATGAGTGTGCTCTAGGTGTTAAACAAGAAACTGATATCTGAGGTTTGGAAATATAGCCGGAAGAAAGCTATATGAACTCATCTCTAGATAAGTTAGGTCTATCGTGTTCACTTGATGAGAAGGTACTCTAGGTACTGACGCTATGGTGATATAGAAGGAAGAAGGCTATAGCAGTTTTTAATCACACACGATTTCGTTACTTTGTATGTACTTATTCTCTCGACTATCAATAAAACGCGAAATAAATAAATACGTGATTGAGACCAAGAAAATTAGGCAATGTAATATGGAACTCATTTTATAGACAAGATACCAGGCATCTATCATTTAAACAAGATAGACCGAAGTATTTGAAGTATTTCGCCGTTATATCATACTTTACGCTGAAAAGTAAAAATCGGTAAAAAATACTCGTGAGGTCTCAGTTCGGGGCGAACTACTAGTTTATACCACGTAGGTAAATCTTAATCTTGATCCAGTAGAAATATAATAGGTATGTACTAAGTTACCTATTATTCATAGCTATGGTTTAGTCAGGCGTTAATAATAAAAAATCAACTTTTAAACATTTAATTTGCATAAATAGTAAAAATACTGACGTAAAAATATATTCAAGCAGTTATTTACAATTTAAAGCATATTATGTAAAGGACACTTTTTATTCCTACTTATTAAAGTTTATTTGTTGAAGTAGTATTTTATATGAAATCAAACAATACATTAAACCAGTCTCGAAGTTTTAAAGTAACTTAAACTACAATAAACTTAATTATAACATCTTTGTTTGTAAAATATATACTTTTGGCCTTTACTAAGCTTTATTGATTAAGCGCTGGTTTGTCTGATTTTGGTGTTCTCTTATAGTGACCGAATGTAACACCACCTGCTGCAGTGTGGTACATTTGATTCGGTAAGAAACCCCTCTCGAAATGTCTAGGAGTTAAATGGGAATTAGAATAGTGTCGACCACTCGACAATGCCTCGTAGGCTACGAGGGGATCATTCGTGTACCCTCGCTTCATATACTCCAGCTGGACAGATGAAGGAATGTAAGAATCTAACAACGAGTGCGGTCGTCTTTTAAACGGAGGAACACCGAAAGGTTCACTCGGTCTTATAAGAGGACCTGGAATATGATTGCTCGGACCGTAGACCGGTTTGCTGAATGATGCAGGTCTATACGAAGGTAAAGCTTTAGGAATATGTGCCAAATGAGGTGGATGAGGCTTCAACAGCAGCGGACTCGGATGCGGCAGCTCCGTTATGTGACTGTGTCTATACTCTTCTCGAGGTGGCGGCCGAGAAGTGTAATATCTAGGAAATTCTGGTGCTGGTGCTTTCGCGTAGGAAGCTTCGACATGCGTATATTGCTTTGGATTTTCTTCAACAATTTCGTGTCCTTCTTCTATTGCATTCGTTTCAGTGTAATGTGGAGTTTGATAGTAATGACCATTAGATGGTGCCTGGTGCTGGGTGACGGCAGCTGCATTCTGGTATTGGACTACGGGGACCTGGTAAGTGACAACTGGTGCTATGGTGGGTGGCGCGGTCGGCTGCGGACTATAGCCCACATAAGCTACCGGCGCCGGAACGTTCTGCGTGTATTGCTGAACGTATGTCTTGGCGGTAGGGGTTGCATAAGCTGGTACTTCGATGTAGTTGTTCTGTGTTTGAACCGTCTCAGGAGCCGTTGGATATGCAGCTACACGGGCTCCAGGTGCAGAAACCGTATACTGCACTCCGTTATGACCACTGGCACTCGCTTCCGAACCTTCATTGTAATACTGCGGTACTAGATATATTTGCATAGGCACGTTGGACAAATAGCCGACCATGGCTTGCTGCGGCGCTGTCGCTGGCGCTGATGGTAAGAAATGCGGTTTTGGAGGCGGTGAAACTGGTGGTGGCCTCTCTGGCGTCTCCGTCACTGAATATTGGTGTACATATCGTGGAGACTGCTGTGGTTGACTTTGATTTTCAAAGTACCTTAAGAAACCACCCTTCAAAAAATCCAAGGGAGTAACGGGACTCGAATCTATGCTAGTCTCGACGTGCTGATGGGGAACGTAATCCTTATCCCTTTCGCTTTTAAGATTGTCTTCCTCGATGTCTTGCAACTCAATTTTTTTATCTGCTCTCACAGCAAGTGCGAGGAGGAAAACTGGAACGATCTGAAAGTAAAAGCGGAAAAGTGAGTAACGGGTGCAGTGGACTGCAGACACGTATCGTAGGGAGCGAACGCGGTCGTCCGGAGGCGAGAGAAGGCGCGCTTCAACCGCACCTCGCATTACGTTAAAACAGGTGAATGGCAAAAAATAGACTAGAACTTATTATGGAACCAGTTAGCGTCGCGAGGGCACTCAGAAACGGGAGTGTTAGCTTTTACTCAAGCAATTTATGTGGTTAAAGAATTCCAACACTTTCGTGCATTACGTGTGGTCACATTTTTCTTGTAATTGCAGCGTATCATCGTCGTAAAAATTTCCGGTCAGTTCTCATTTGGAGAAACAATGATAAATATTTTATAATGACTAATGCTTTGGGGACAGTTGTGTAAGGGTGGCGTGATGCCATGTCGCGCCCCGCGTCCGCCTGTGTCGGTTGCGATTACAACACTCCATATAGCAATATATGCAAAGTTGAAAATTATTAGGAATTCAAATTTAATTTAACGATGGAGATGTGTGAAAATCTAGTCCAAGGAACTAGGTCTAGCAAAATTTAATAAAGTATTGTTTTGTTATTCTCATCGCTTTACATAACGATGATCTGAGAGTGAAATTGAATTGTAAAAACATGAGTTTGTCGTGATATCATCATTAATCATAGACCGTGCCCACTTGTTTTCAATTAGCCAACAAAGTATTTTTGTGGGAGTTTAGTAAAATTGCGTTAGAATAGCTCGTTAAAGATCTAATGGGCTGTTTAATTTGCGAAAAACATCAGTTTTTACGGCTACAACGCAACTCTCAGTAAAAATAAAAATGTTAAGATTTTGATAAATATAATAAAACCTACCAAATTAGTGAAGATGAAAAGATACTAATTGCTACTGCGTTTCAAAAACTTTCAAGTTGTCGAGTTTTTTGAAAACTCAATTAATTTGACGGTAATTAAGACCAATTAGAATGTCAAGACCGGTGAAATAATAATGATTGGATGAATCCTCAACATGGAATTTGTTACGTAAACAAGTTAATAAAATTAAAATGCAACATAAATGTAAAAAAATATATATTTTATGTTTGTTTGATCTCTAAAGTAAAAGTGAGAAAGTTGTGCTTGAGATGCGAACTTTGGTATTGTTAAAAATCTCATCAAATGCTATAAATTATTAAACAAACACTTACAGGCGATTTAGTTTAAATAGTTGTACAAAAGTCTGAGAATAAGAAAATTACCGTGAGAAACTAGTATATAAAAACATCGAACAATTACTTAATTCATTTTTAAAACATGACTTTATACGAGTCTAGACCAGGACTTCTCAACCAGTGGCGCGTTTCCCTAAGAGAGCGTAGAGAGATGGCAAAAGAGGCACGAGATGCGTTTGCATTTTCGAATGAATTATTAAAAAAGGGTGATCAGATATATCGGCTGAGAAAAGCTCTTGCAAAAACTGTACCTAGTATAGACAAGCTAGTACAAAGCAAGCTCAATTATCTCACTGGTAATAGCACTATAATCCATTTGATCATACTAATCATAACAAAAGTTTTTATTGATAAATTAATGTTGTTAAAATAAGTGCGTTTGTTTTTTTTTGTCACGAAAAAATGATATGACAAGTTATTTATAATCTGGGGAACCTCGACACAAAAAAAGTTGGGAAACTCTGCTCTAGACTGTGCAGGTAATAAAATAATTTAGTATGCATCAATGTCGTAAATCATAGGATCCAATCGTAGGATGTTACTTGCATAATCTGTAATAGTTATACAATAGTAACTAACTAAAATATATGTATAAGTACATAGCTAAGCGAAAGCTTTCAAATTAAAACAAATTGCGGGTGAACGTTCGCATTGATTGATGAAATAAACTCATAAACATTTATATAGAGTCTATTCATAGTACCTAAGTGAAAGGACTTGTAAATTGTTAACTCTAAAAGCTGCTAGCGTAAGTGCGTTTACCTAAAGTGTATCTATTTTACGGCGAAAGTCGGAAAATTCGCTACTAATTTTGGAGAATTTTTACATTGTTGATGGGAAAGCTATAACAACTGAAATAATATTGAACTTTTCATGTTATGTAGATGATTTATACAGTGCCAGTAATGTTAACTCATGCTGTTCTGAGCGCTGTAATGCCTGGAACATTGAAGAAGAAGGTTCCTTCTTGTTTTTTAAGCTATTTATTACTCAGTTTATGTATCATACAAATAAAATTATTTATTTAACATCATTTATTCTATTTTATTTCCTTATTACCTTATATAATTATTTTGTTATTTTATTTATTTATTGTTTGGGTGTGTGTTCAGGAGCTTGAGACGACGCACGACGGCAGCGGATTTGGCCGGAAGACCAGCGCTGCAGCCAAGTTATTCTTGACTGTGGCTAACAGCTGAGGTCGACCCATTTGGGCAGCACATGGCTTCTTAAATATTCTTAAGTTTAATGTATGTTTTTTCTTTATTTCTTCGTTGTATAAGTTACCTATTTCTTTGTGTGTGTTAATTTAAAAGTTGTCGTGTGCCTGTACCAAATAAATGTTTTTTAAAAGTGGACTGTTGTATCCCAGACCCGTTTTTCCGTGGACGAGATGTACCCTAAACCATGTCAATTAACGCACATAGATTTTCTTTTTTTTTTCTTACTTACAACACAAGCTATAGCTATAAAGTTATCAGAAGTAAGAGTCAAGCGAGACTGCCAAAATGGTAGTTCTTGTTGTTTAAAAACTGAGCTAATTACACTACTATTTAATTTTAAGTTAGACTTTCTCTCTCAGTGATTTCCAAATATGGTCAACTAGGTAATAAGCCCTTATTGTTAAAAGTGTCTCACCATCCATGACATGAATCTTTATTGCCAAAAACTGGTATTACGTGAGCAATCTGATACGACACAGCCGTTTTAAAACATGTGGTGTGCGTAGACACCTTTATTGCGAAACGATGGACGCATTTTTATGTGGGACAATAACCTCCTTGGTTATAGGAGCCAAACGCAAAATGATGGCTTATTAAAAGTTTACGAATAAGCGCGAAAAAGTTTAAGCCTATTCATTTATTAACATACTAGTTGCGCCCCACAGCTTTACCCGGTAGCTCTTTGATATTGATTTTCCTACAAACACAAATCCTACTAATATTATAAATGTGAAAGTTTGTGTGTGTATGTATGTTTGTTACTAATTCACGCAAAAACTACTGAACCGAATGCGATGAAACTCGGTAAGTAGATAGCTAGAGACCTGGATTAATACTGTTTATCCCAATATTCCCAAGGGATCGGGACTTACGCAAGTGAAATCGCGGGGCGTAGCAGTATGTAAAGTTAGGGTGCTTTTCCACCAGAGATGTGCTATGCAGCTATGATGCGAAGATGTGAAATCTACGCTACACCACCAGTGCTAAGCTATGTGCACAAAAGAATATGATTGGTGGAATATGAATATGATTGGTGGACACACTTAAAAGGTTACGAACTAACTCCTTTTCGCACCGGATCAGTAGTACTACTAAATAGTTCAACTGGTAGTACAAATGATACTTTATTGTTTCTCTAGTACTACTAAAAAAAATACTTTACCCCTTTAGATGTCAAATTTCCCAAAATCCTATATTTCTTCGTTATAAAGGAAACCCCCAAGTTTCAGGCTCTTGTGATTTCAGAGATTTTGTGATTAAGTCTTTTTCTATATTTCTAAATAATTCGCAATATGAAATTAATAAATTTCATCATCATCATTGGCCTAGTATCGGTTGTAAACCGGAATATCGCAATGTTGAAATGGCTAGAGATAGCCCCGGGCTGATACGAAAATCTTTCTGTTACATATGTGGGCTAATGGTTTTATTGTTATTGGTTTTTTACATTGTAAAAATTCAATTTCTTTGTTCTTTGCTTTGAAGTTCTTTTTAGTGTCTTGGTAAAAAAATAACCTATCCAACGACCAAGGGTTAATGGATTTTTTGTATCAAACCTTAGCTAACATTTTTTGATAGTAGTTACGCTATAAGAAATCTGTTATGTTAACGGGTCACTATCAGAATATTCATATTGCAAAATGATATATCGTCCTAGATTTTTGATATTAAAACGTCCTAGAGTTTGATGTTAAAACGTCGGAGTTTGATGTTAAAACGTCCTAGAGTCTTGATGTTAAAACGTCCTAGAATTTGATGTTAAAACGTCCTAGACTTTGATGTTCAAACGTCCTAGAGTTTGATAAAAAAACGTCCTAGAGTTTGATATTAAAACGTCCTAGAGATTGATGTTAAAACGTCTTAGAGTTTGATGTTAAAACTTGCTAGAGTGTGATGTTAAAATAGACATTTAGACGTATAAGACGTATTTTGGATTTTTTTGATTGTTACAATTATATATTATGTAATAGTTAAGGAAGAGCGGAGTCTTCTGACACAAGCATTTCTATGCTTAAAAGAAGATTCCAGCGACAAATATTGATGTTATATTGGGCTACAGAATAAATGATTTATTTATTTATTTAATGCCCTTAGTAGCAAAAATGTCTGGATCTTAAAATGTCGTAATTCAAAACTTAACCCTTAGAAACTTTGACGTTTACTTCCTACAATCTGTTAACACCTCACCCGTCTGTCATTTCTGTAATTATAAGTCAACATACTTTTCTTTATTGGGACGTAAAAAACCTCACCCAGGTGAGGTGTTAACAAATGGTAGCAAGTAAATGTATGTTATTGATTCCGCGCCTAAGTGTTTTGGAAATAGATTCTAAATAAAAACGATAAAAACATCATACATACTCCAAATTCGATTAAAAAAATACTCTTTTGGACATTTTTTGATAAAATTTTCTTATTTTTGTCCCTTTTAAATTGCAACGAAACTTTGATGTCAATTGCTTGATTTCTTTGTAATCTAGTCTTACATATTTGTTTCAAAACAGTTTAACTTTAAATAATAACTTTTAAGTAATTTAAACAAAGATGATATCAAGCATATACTAAAATGAATTAATTATACTAAAAAACCATCGAAATCGGCCAATATTAAGGGAAGGAAAGAGCTATTTATTTTTGTATGGATGCGATATAGTATAACCCTCTCAATAATAAACTTAGCTTTCACTAAAGCTTACAGTCGTATGTTATAAGCTTAATCAATCTTTTACTGTAATGATTATATGTTTTGTGAAAGCTAAGCTTTATGATTAACATACGAGTATATTATTTTTAAGCTATTGCATAGATTTTATCGCGGGCCTTGGGGGGAGAATCAAGAAATTCCGTAACGAAAACACCTAAGACCCCCGACAAATGACGGACGATTATTAACGGACGACTATTGACGGACGACAAATGTCGGACGAGTATTTTTTTTTTAATGTTGTTTTTGTATATATTTTTGTTTCAATCAAAATCTGTAATGGGGAATACTTGATTCGCTTGTTTTTAGGGTTGGGTAAAAATAGGACGCTTTTACTGAAACCCCACTATCCGTATGTCTGTCTGTCTGTCACTAGACTGTATCTCATGAACTATAACTGGATTGTAGAAATTTTCACAGATGCTATAACAACAAATATTAAAAACAGAATATAATGGTACGGAACACATCGTGTGCTATTCCGATTCGCACTTGACCGGTTTTATAAACTAGTGTCGAATCTTTTAATAGATGGCGCGCTCCATAGCCACCATTATCTAAGGTCAAGAAAATGCTATCTGACTGACTGATTATTAACAAATAGCTGACACAATTGGAAGAATCAGGCTAAAAGATCTTATCAACCAGTTGGTTCGTTTGGAACAAAAACCCTTCATTTGATCCATTGGGCACCACTAGTTAATCGATTTAGTTGTGTGAATTGTAAGTCCTGTTATTACGTAAGCTTACGCTAAGAAAAGATCTTGGAAACTTCAACCCTCACGCTGGCGAAATCGAAAAGATAGTAAAATATACTAAAACTTTCTTTGTTCATCAAAGCTTCAACATTCCATAATAGATTTATAATGATAGGTTACCTTTTAAGAATGGATGTCGATGTCAACACAATAACTATTCGGGTCTCAGATTAGGAAACAATCTATTAAAACCTGAGAATTATAAGAATAATTCTAGACAATTTTGAATCTGATGACATATATAATACTAGCTGCCCTCCGCGGTTTCACCCGCGTAACTCCCGATTCCGTGGGAATATCGGGATGTAAGCTATCCTATCTCTCAAATTGGATCGAACTGCACATGGTGTGCGAATTTTATTATAATCGGTTAAGTGGTTTAGGAGTCCATTGAGGACAAACATTGTGACACGAGATTTATATATATTAAGATGTTACATTACCTAGCGAGAGCTAGCGAAGATTTCAATTTGCACTGTTTATGTATATAAGTATACTCTTAAAGTTTTCAAAGGATTTGTTTTGCTGCTCTTATTGGATCTATGCAGAGTTCTTTAAAATTAAATATAAGGGGACAATGCTACAGGAGGTGTCACTGACTGCTTTCTCTTATTTAAGGGTAAAATGTGCCTAGATTTTAGTTCGATAGATAGATTGACGTTTATTTATTTTCTAAAACACAAATTTTGTTATACAAAAAAAGGTCTTAATCACACATTTTCTCTTGAACCAAAGTAATAACAAAAAGGACCATGACTAGGTGCGTAGTTTTTGAATTCTGTCATTTCAATGTAAGTATTTTAGTTACTTTTATGTAATATTTTGTATCATTGAGAAGATAAATGGTATTTAAAAATCACTTAATATTTAATAAATTCTCACCTTAAAAACAATCATTTTGATAATCTCCAAATCCTGAGATGTTAACAGTACACGAACGATGAGAGCACTTAAGTCAATAAACAGTCAATAAGCACAGCACCGAAGGATCACCGCATCTTGGCACCTCGGCCGCAACTGTCGTCAGTCCTCATATCCGGACATCGCACGCAACGTAAGCGCAGCCAAACGAAATCCTATAATTTAAACAAACCACAGGTTAAAAAGAAAAACTCTTGCTTCACTATTCACTACACCAGATAATTGACCAAGGCAAGTTTCATTATCACACGTCATAATTAGGTCGCGGTGCGGAATACGTTTGATTTTTTATACATTATTTGAATTTTCAATGAATAATTTGATTTAGTGTTATTGGAAGTACGAACTTTTTTTTATTAATTTATAGAATGGGTGAATGCGTTCGGCGTGCAGCCCGGTCGGAAAGTGGTCGCGCGTATCACAAGTTGTGATGTTAAATACCGCACTACTCTACATATCAGTCTGCAGAAAGTCACTATCAGGGCGTCCGTAGACTGCAACTATTTAATCGGCTGATAGCTCGTCGTTCAAGAAGCATACGTATCAAAGACTGGTCGACTTCTAGTAATATTTTTAATATTAAATATTAAGTATTGAGTAAGTCGACTATACAATTGTAATATTATTTGTACTTATTATTACAAAATGGCTTAGTCTAGTGTGCCGTTTGTCTTCTGAAGGCCAATTCCCGTAAATAATATTGTTTAAATTACATTTCAAAATCATCTCGATTGCATTTCGATTGCAAAAGATACCTTCAAAGTCAGTTTTTTTTTACAAAAGGCTAACTTTGAATGTATTTTGAGCTACTTTGAGGGTATTATGCAATCGAAATGATATTGAAATGTAATTTTAACAATGTTATTTACGAGAATTCGCCTTCAGGTGGTACGCTTTTTGTATTAAAATGTCTTATTGTCATCTCGTTTAAAATTTCAATCTCTGTGAGACGTAAACTTGTTGTTTATTTTTTATCTGCTGTAAAGTAGTCTTACACGTAAGTACCTACCTATTATGAAAAATATCCCCTTTCTAACATAAAAAAATTCATCTCAATCGGTTGAGCCGCCTACGAGTAATCAGTGACAACACATTTAAATTGAAAAGTTCGACGCATAAAGCGAATCTTTAGAGAAAGGTGGTAACCTTCCTCTAAAGATTGGCCGACAGATCTCGAATATCCGTTTAATTTGTAGTCTGTAGCCTTCTTTCCTTGCTCAATGAATTGACGCGGTTTAGAACAAAATGCTACAAATTTTGGAAACAGATAGTGATAGTCAGCTAATTGTCATTCAAGGCTGCAATATAATCGAGCACAAAGAAACTAGTGTAAAAGCATGATGCACTAGAAATCTTACCATTTTAGATCTTTTAACATTTACGGATGTCGAAATTTGCAACAATTTTATTTCTTCAAATTAGTAAAGTTTAACTCTTTAGTCATTTAATGATTTTTCTTTTTCTAAACTAACATTAAAAATGTAGTTGACCTAAAGCTTAATGTCAACTCTTTACTAAACCTAACTTTCAAAGAACTTTATCAAAATGTAACATTTAAAAAAACTTTTTCATTAACTAGTAATTTTAAAGTTTTTTTTTAGTAATTTTATATTTGGTACCTACAATTCTTTGAATATTAGTAGATTTTATAAATTTTTTGGTGATCTGTTATTTTGTGACGCATACCTTAGCATACCATGTCTAACTAAACCTAGGCTTATGATCAAAAATTGATGCCAATCACCATTAAATTATTCGCTCTAAAAGCTTTTTTGAAAATAATGTGCGATCTCAATTTCGTAACCATAGCCTCAAAGCATAATAAAGATATTTAACACATTATTTCATCGTTGCTAATATTTTTTATACTTTCAACGGAACAATAATAAAAATTGCGCATGTTACATAGTGTGCTTCTATAAAATCACGTACTCTTGGTATAATTATTTGCTAAACATTATTATTACCGTTGCTCTCATAATCAAGCAATTTATGGCTATCCATTTCTAATGGATTTCAAAATTATAGGTAAGTACATCATTTTGGTTAGAATTATGATTAGGTAGATAGGTAGGTATTGTAGTAAGGTGCATAAAGGAGAAAACGTGAAATGCCTGTCGCCTATAGGTAATCAATTATGCTTAATTTTTGCAATCGCTGGAAAGATTTCAATAAGCAAGTTGCCATGTGGTAAGACCATGGGACTTAAAGACTTGCAACAGATTTTTTTGAAAAATAACTATAAGAAAATGTAAAAAAAATACTCATCTGCAAGAGTATTTTTTTACATAATATAAAGGCTTCCTAAGATTTTCTTATAGTTTCTATTTAAATTGAAGTCAAAAACTATGCTTTTTTTTTCACTAAAGTTTGGATAAGCTAAGAAACAACAAAGAATTTTCGCCTTTAAATTATATCAAAATGTAGTAAAATAACTCACCAACAAACAGTAAACAAAAACACCTAACAACAATTATACATTGAACAATTCTAGTTAAGCGAAAGGCATTTTGCTTTTGGCTCCTTGCGCGCCTTAACCAATATTTAACTCAATCTTTATTTTTCAAAAAAATCTGTTGCAAGTCTTTAAGTCCCATGGTCTTACCACATGACGAGTTGCTTATTGAAATCTTTCCAGCGATGTAACAATTCTTATCTCTTGTGTCATTTTTGTCTTATAATTTTACGTATCATGTCATTAATTTTAACTAGGTTTATAATAAACATGAGAATTTAGCTGTCATTGTAATGAAATTGTTTTCATTACTAAGTTTAATTACTACGGCCTACAGCGATGTTTACTCAAGCAATTTTCGTTTGTTCGGTTATTATGCAAATAAAAGGATGTTGTCGATTGGTATTTAATTTAATTTAATGTTAGGTAATATCAATTTTTAAAACGTGCCTGTTTAATATTCAGCTAATAAAAATCAATCAAAAATCAGTTTATAATAAATGTATAAGTAAATACACCAACAGATACATAATATCATTAATTTCGTTTCGAAACCGGAAGGTTTTTTTTTAAATAGACTTGCATTTGACTTCATCTCACCTGATGGGTAGCGATGATAACCTAAAAGGAAAAAGGCATGCCAGGAGAACGTTATGGAACGCGACGAATCACTTAGCTCCACGATTGTACTATTTTGCATGGAATAGCCTTGCCCAGCACCCTCTAACTACTACCCTCTCACCTTAGTACACCGTATCCAGAGGAAAAAACTTGTCAATACTTTTGGAGCCAACTAATAAGCCGTGGGTGTCATTACGATGTTGACGATGGAATAGCCTTGCCCAGCACCCTCTCACCTTAGTACACCGTATCCAGAGGAAATAACTTGTCAATACTTTTGGAGCCAACTAATAAGCCGCGGGTGTCATTACGATGTTGACGATGGAATAGCCTTGCCCAGCACTCTCTCACCTTAGTACACCGTATCCAGAGGAAAAAACTTGTCAATACTTTTGGAGCCAACTAAAAAGCCGCGGGTGTCATCACGATGTTTTCCTTCACCGTAAGAGCAATTTGAATTAGCGCACATAAACTTTTCTTAAGAAAAATTCATTGATGCCGGCTGGGATTAGAACGTTCTTCAGAATAAAATTCGACGTATCTACTACTACCAACAACATCGCTCCTAGCACCATAATTCAGATGATGAAATATTAATTTTACATTAGTCTTCTCTGTCTTAAAGATGTCTAGAATAACTGCAGATGACTAATATATTCCTAATATTAGAAGTTTCGAAATTCACCTTCCATTTCGCAAAGAATGTGACCTTTTATTTTATGAACATGTAGATAAAGGTGTCATAAAACGTTTTAACAAGATTTATAACAATCTGTGACTGAAGGGAATCAACCTCCATGTAATTGGAATTGTTACGACGGATTCTGTTAAACCAAATATCATTATAACTGCAATTAATTCAGCTAGCCTAGCATGAAGACCAAAACACGATACGATAAAGCGATATAACTACATCAACTCTCAAAATATGATAGATAAAGCCGCCATGTTGAATTTTTATCATATTTTTTATCGCAAGTTATAATAAAAATTCAACACGGCGGCTTTATCTATCATATTTTGAGAGTTGATGTAGTTATATCGCGTGATATCGCTTTATCGTATCGTGTTTTGGTCTTCATGCTAGGCAGGCAGAACTTTAAAACAATAAAGATAGAGTTTCAAATGTAGTTAGCGAATAATATTTGTCTCTAGACTAAGTTCAACGACTGAACTTTTGTTAATTTTGTAAACAACTTTTATTTTGAATATGACGACCCAGTTGGCACAATGGTCACCATGCCGGACTGCCAAACACAGTGTTGCGGGTTCGATTCCCGCCTCAGACATGTATTTATGCTTAGATATTTGTCTGTGGTCTGGTTGTTTCTATGTATTATAAGTATATATTTACAAAAGAAAAGTATATAAGTAGTATATCCGTTGTCTAGCACCCATAACACAAGTCTAGTTACTTAACTTGGGGCTAGATGGCGATGTGTGGAATGTCCAAAAAAAAAAATGTAGTTAGCGAATAATATTTGTCTCTAGACTAAGTTCAACGACTGAACTTTTGTTAATTTTGTAAACAACTTTTATTTTGAATAAATTATGGCTTGGTGGAAACAATTGGCGAATTAAGTGTAATTTGTGTCTCTGTTTCATTGAATCGAATGATTTTTTGTTACAAAATCGTTGAATGAGGGCGTGGAGGAAAGAATTAACCACGACTATTGTGGGTGTGAATTGCCATACTGCTTAATTGTTATGGAGCTTTTTAAAAGCTACACTTGGAAATCATTAACAACAATAAATAATTATGTTGAACACAGTTCTGAAATAATTAATTACTAGATAAGTTTAGATTGATACTCTAGTAACGATCAAGCCTTAAAATATAAATATAAATAGCCCTTAGCTAAGTAACTAGACTTGTGTTATGGGTGCTAGGCAACGGATATACTACTTATATACTTTTCTTTTGTAAATATATACTTACTTATAATACATAGAAACAACCAGACCACAGACAAATATCTAAGCATAAATACTTGTCTTAGGCGGGCATCGAGCCCTCAACCCTGTGTTTGGCAGTCCGGCATGTTGACCATTGTGCCACCTAGGTTGTCGTCAAAGCGCCACGTCGCGGTCGCTCGTCAAAGCGCACGCGACATTTCCTACAGCATTTAAAAAGTGACCATCATCGCTTGCGCACCTTGATAATTGCCAAGCCCAAGAACACGTCAATACATAAGCCAAGCAAGCCGCCGGCTCCGTCACGATATTTTTCTTCATCGAAAGAACAATATTAAAAACGCGCACAAACAATTTCATGATTCAAACCTACGAAAGCCTAAGTATCTACCGCTAGTCCAACACCGTTTAATACAGGTGTAACCACCTCGTATTATTTTTCCTCCATTCCATTTGTAGTAAATAATATCACAGGTTTTCCCTTACCTAGGATCGTTTTCACTCAGACTTTCTACGCTAGTGGAACACAAACGTCACCCTTCGTGATGTCTCTTTATGCACCGACCGTCCCTTGTGTAACTGATAGCTTAATATACCGGTTTAATGGGATATCGTATCTTTACTGTAATTTGCATGGTAAAGTCGTAATGCTGTCTGGCACGGTAGTATGGGAGAACTCGTTTGGGCAACTTGTGGTTTACCTTTTACTTACTCTTTGTTTTGGTGAAGCTATTTGAAATCATCGAAGTTTGGTTTATGATGAGCAATAAAAATGTCTAAAGTTAAACTTTAATAAGAAAAATAGTAAAACTAATTATTTAAATTATAATAAATATAATAGGCATATCTAGAAGTAAATATAACAAAAAAATGCAAAGAAAAATTATGAAGAATATAACAGTAAATATTAATCTATTTCAGTACTAACAGAATGGCTACGAGTAGATATAAATTGACATTAAAATAAAAAAAATATTTACAGTGCTGCTGTTAATTTAGCTTAAAATCTTTCTAGCTATTACCTATCTTTATACTTAAAAAAAATTGAAACAGAACTATCCAAACCAAATTGTGTATATCGTGTTCTATGTTTCTTTCGGTGTTGTAAAAATATAGTTATCTATCTATCCCTCTTTACTAAAATTATACCCGGATGCTTAGTGTAAATTATGGTAAAAATCAATCAACACAGAACGATTACGCTGCTGTTACGAAGCCGACATTTTGATCATATATCTCATAGCTACTTATTTTCATCACACACAATAGATGATAAGATAACCAATCTTCAAATGCTCTACAATTATTGTTTAATGTTGACTTTAGAAAGTTAAATGCGGTTAACTAATACAAGACATAGTTAAACCTATATTAGACTAATTTCAATCTCGTGGTACTATTAACTCGAGACAGATGATTACAATAGTTTGTGTGATTTACCTACATGATTGAAGATTTTGCAATTGACTTTAAAATAATACGCTTGTCAGGATCTATTGAATCAAATCACAAGCATTAAGTGCGCACGCATACTTAAAACTAAAAAATTGGCTGATAGTTCTTGCACTATTTTATATTATTCTGTAGTAGTTAGTATGAAACATTGAGTCGATGTAACAGAGTATGAATCGTTTGCAACTGTTCACACTTCCTACCACACTTTTCGGACGTGTTGATTATTTACGCGAAAAGTATATATTTATTTTATTGCGCAAATGGTTAATCGATTTTCGAAAGCCTGAAAAAAATATTAATGATATTACCTTTCTGTACGTGTTTCTGTACGATTACGATGAACGAAGACTGCAGCACACTTTAACCACATGAGTAACTAATCTACTCATGTGCTTTAACTACCAAGAAGATAAAACCTCTTTGGAATGAAGCGGTTAAACGATTGTTTCCATTTCTTCTGTTACCTTCTTTAAGAAGTTTCTAGGTGTTTTGGGGGTCACTAGCAAAAAACAATGGACAGATATAACGCCATAAATACGTCATAATTCGAAAAAAAGGATGTAGTAATCTTAAGAAAATAGCAAAGATCTCTACTTTGCTTCGTTTCCTGGCGTACTTCTAGCAAAGTGTTTTGAATTAGATGCATCCACCAGAATAGTCTCAACTTGTACTAACTCAATGTTGTAGTTTGAAGTCTACGTTCAGCCTTATTCTGCAACTGACATAAAACAAACAGTTTCTTGACAAGCTTTAGTTGGTACCTCATATATGATAGACGTACCAATAGTTTGTACTTCCAACACGAGCACGCTACACGATTGTGTAACATAACCAGTGTTTATAAGCGTTACTTTGTAAAAATTAGTACAAACTGTGAAATAACATCGTATGGTGGAAGTCGGTAGTTATGTAGTTTCGAAATTAACGTTCTTATGTGATAAAATCGTAATAAGGAACGTAAGGAGCTTATTAATAACAGCTCATTCCTTCCCTACGGTATGTATACGCAAGGCAAGCGCATTGCGTTACTCGACGAAGAATCTATGGCCTATAAAAAGTGCGTTCAAGACCATGATATGACACTTTTTGGCTATGTAAATATCACTAACACTGGCAGCAAAAGAAATCAATCCATCAACATTTTCAACGAAAGGGAGCCTACCATCAAAACTAACCACTCTCTTCCAGATCTAAGTCTCCTTCGATACTCTCCCGTCTCCAAGATAACGCCAAGGGCCTACTCAAATTCTTGTTTATGATAATAAATAAGCCTAAGCCACTTTATAATATGTCTATGGCATAAGCACAAATTATGTCATATGGAACTTAAGATATTGAGGCGCATGTAACTAGAAGAGTGATGAGTAAGAATGTAGAGGGATGGAGAGGCAGAAGACCTAAGAAAAGATGGATTGATTGCGTGAGGCAAGACATGAGAGAGATGAATGTGAATGATGAGATGACGACTAATAGGTGTGAATGGAAGAAGAAGACATACTGCGCCGACCACAAATAAATTGGGATAAGAGCAGGAAGATGATGATGGAACTTAAGATATTTAAATTAAAAACAACCAGGAAAGAATGGGTCTATTTTTTTTGTTCGGCCAGTATACTTAGATACATTAAAATTTTGTTAAACGTTTCATTCATGTGAATTTACTTTGTACCTAGTTAGACAGCCCGGAGCCTTAACTTAATACTATTAGTTTAACAATACGATTGTGGCAGCAAAATCGATTGAAATCCCTTTCGCTGAGAATGAAAGTCCGAGTAAACTGTAAAACAACAAATGTAGTAGTAGGTATCTACAACATAATGTCATTGTTATCCAGTTCCACTTCGTAGATTGTTTCATGGTTCAAGGCTTTTTAGTAAGGGTGGACTGATGCGTGATACGTTTCTTCAATAATAGCATATTGTAGATTCTATACACACTTATTGCTGTAATCTCTTGTACCAAATAACTATATTTGCACTCTCACAATCCATTAATTCATTGTTTACTTTTGTAGAATGAAAGAAAATCGAGCGAGTGGCGTTTACAGCAGTAAGTGTGTCTTTATCCTTTTTATCCGACTGCGCAATATAAAGAAGTGGTAATGTGTTCAACAGTCTATGTATGAATGTATGTATGAACTTTGAACTATATGAGTATATGGCTCTCTAGAGCCCAAACGCGTGGTCCGATTTTTATGATTCTTACATTAATCGATTCGTCTTAATCTTGTTCAGGTTTTTAAAGGGGTAATCTTCGGAACTATTTAACCAATTCAGATCATTCTTTTCCTGACAGAAAGCTACATTATCGAGACTTAATATGGGTCACAATTTATAAAGTCTTTTTATGGGATTGGAAACTTTCCAAGTGTTGTTTTTTCAACCTACTTATCTGTGCCATCTTTCAACGTTTGCATGCGCTCAAATCAAAATTGAAGTGTGATGGACAGTAGCCCTTATTTACTTAAATAGAATGACAACTTTTCCGAAGGCGTTAAGATGACTCTACTAATCCATCAGTACTTAACCTATTCAATTTTAGAATTAACAAGACAAAATCTATTCAGACTTAAGACATTTGCCGTTTTAGGCCTATATTATTTAATACATGTACTTAAAACAGCTCAATACATCAACAGAAAATGATTGATCGATTCTTGAAATAACCAATGTACCTACATGATTTGCATTTTGATCATTGTGATCAATAATATTTTGAAATATTACAGGTGCTGCCAAGACAGGTTGAGTACGCTCTGAAGATGATGATTATAAATCAATATGTCATCATAACATATCGATGGTTTACAGAATTGAAAAATAATAACTGGTTATTAAATGCTGTTTATGAAGTTGTCTTGTGTATCTCAATATCTGAGCGCAAAAAGATATATCAATAGATCTTTATAGTGGATTTAAGTGGATACAGGAGTTCTAAAAATTCACTTTGCAACAAATCCTGAATCAAGGAATAAAGTGAATAAAAGCCCAAAAAGATCCATTGATGGATCTTTACAGTGGATTTAAGTGGATAGAGGAGTTCTAAAAATTCACTTTGCAAAAAATCCTGAATCAAGGAATAAAGTGAATAAAAGCCCAAAAAGATCCATTGATGGATCTTTACAGTGGATTTAAGTGGATAGAGGAGTTCTAAAAATTCACTTTGCAAAATATCCTGAATCAAGGAATAAAGTGAATAAAAGCCCAAAAAGATCCATTGATGGATCTTTACAGTGGATTTAAGTGGATAGAGGAGTTCTAAAAATTCACTTTGCAAAATATCCTGAATCAAGGAATAAAGTGAATAAAAGCCCAAAAAGATCCATTGATGGATCTTTACAGTGGATTTAAGTGGATAGAGGAGTTCTAAAAATTCACTTTGCAAAAAATCCTGAATCAAGGAATAAAGTGAATAAAAGCCCAAAAAGATCCATTGATGGATCTTTACAGTGGATTTAAGTGGATAGAGGAGTTCTAAAAATTCACTTTGCAAAAAATCCTGAATCAAGGAATAAAGTGAATAAAAGCCCAAAAAGATCCATTGATGGATCTTTACAGTGGATTTAAGTGGATAGAGGAGTTCTAAAAATTCACTTTGCAAAATATCCTGAATCAAGGAATAAAGTGAATAAAAGCCCAAAAAGATCCATTGATGGATCTTTACAGTGGATTTAAGTGGATAGAGGAGTTCTAAAAATTCACTTTGCAAAAAATCCTGAAACAAGGAATAAAGTGAATAAAAGCCCAAAAAGATCCATTGATGGATCTTTACAGTGGATTTAAGTGGATAGAGGAGTTCTAAAAATCCACTTTGCAAAAAATCCTGGATCAAGGAATAAAGGGAATAAAAGTGCAAAAATTGCAATGATTGATTTTTATAGTAAACTAGCTGCGCTCCGCGGTTTCACCCGCGTAACTCCCGATCCCGTGGGAATATCGGGATAAAAAGTAGCCTATAACCTTCCTCGATAAATGGACTATCCAACACAAAAATAATTTTTCAATTCGAACCAGCAGTTCCTGAGATTAGCGCGTTCAAACAAACAAACAAACAAACTCTTCAGCTTTATAATCCTACTAATATTATAAATGTGAAAGTTTGTGTGTATGTGTGTGTGTGTGTGTATGTTTGTTACTCCTTCACGCAAAAACTACTGGACCGATTGCGTTGAAACTCGGTATTTAGATAGCTGAGTACCTGGATTAACACATAGGCTACTTTTTATCCCGATATTCCCACGGGATCGGGACTTACGGGATTACTCCTTTACGCAAAAACTACCGAACAGATTGCGGTGAAAATCAGTAAGTAGATAGCTGGAGACCTGAATTAACACAAAGGCTACTTTTTTCCCGATATTCCCACGGGATCTGGACTTACGGGATCAGGACTCAAAATATATTTTAAAAGGTTGTAGTTGGGCGGAGGCGGAGAGAGTGATGAAGGGGAGAAGGGTAAGAAAAATAAAAAGGGGGAGCACAGGAAAGGGGGAGGATAGGAAAGAGGAAGAGGATGTAAGAGGGAAGAGACGAAATGGGGAGAAGAGGAAAGGGGTAGGAGAGGAAAGGGGAAGACAGGAAAGAGAAAGGGTATGAAAGAGGGAGGGGACGAAATGGGGAGAAGAGGAAAGGAGGAGGAAAGGAAAGGGGGAGGAGAGGAAAAGCGGAGGAGAGGAAAGGGGGAGGGGACCAAACTTAACCTTCTCCATCCGTGACGGTAATTTGTCAAAAAAACATTTCGAGCCTATCTGGACTCCTAGAAATGTAAGCGCTCGCTTCGCTCGCACGTGTTTGCTACTCCATCCGCGACGGTTTCGTGTCAGAAAAGCATTCTGGGTCTGTCTGGACTCCTTAAAATATAACCGCTCACTTCGCTCGAACGTGTTTGCTACTCCATCCGCGACGGTTTCGTGTCAGAAAAGCATTCTGGGTCTGTCTGGACTCCTTAAATTATAACCGCTCACTGCGCTCGCACGTGTTTGCTACTCCATCCGCGACTGTTTCGTGTCAGAAAAGCATTCTGGGTCTGTCTGGACTCCTTAAAATATAACCGCTCGCTTCGCTCGCACGTGTTTGCTACTCCATCCGCGACGATTTCGTGTCAGAAAAGCATTCTGGGTCTGTCTGAACTCCTTAAAATATAACCGCTCACTTCGCTCGCACGTGTTTGCTACTCCATCCGCGACGGTTTCGTGTCAGAAAAGCATTCTGGGTCTGTCTGGACTCCTTAAAATATAACCGCTCGCTTCGCTTGCACGTGTTTGGTCACAATAACTAACGTTACCTACTCCATCCGCGACGGTTCCGTGTCAGAAAAGCATTCTGGGTCTGTCTGGACTCCTAGAAATCTAAGACCTCACGTTACCTTGACCTGACGTTCCTTCCCTTAACGTCTCGCTTTCCTATAACACCGCTTTCCCTTAATACTGGCATTGCTAAACACAAAAACTACTATACGAATTGTGATGAAAGTCTGTAGCAGGTAGCTAGAGACCCTAACAAATAAGCTACTTCTTATTCCGATATTCCTACGAGACTCGGACTTGCGCGGGTGAAACCGCGGGGCGCAGCTAGTATTAGTATAGATTTTAGTCAAATTGATCTTTTTCCTAAGAGTGTGAACTTTTATAATCAAGGTTATAGGTGTTAAAAAATAGCATAATATTATTACGAAATTAATATTCAGATGCAATTATTACCCACATATCTTATTTTTAATATCATATCGCAATACAAAAAAAAATATTTATGGTCACTTAATTTGTATGATAATTACATGCGACTAATATGGTATTCATTTGCATATTATCCGCTTGCTAATTTTTTATTACTTTCTAACATTTATTAGTATAGATTTAATGCAATTTCTTCCCACAGTCTACAAATCATCAGAGTTACAAGTTTATTATTATTTAAAAATTACGTGGTACTTATATATTTTACGCAAGTACTGCTCAATATTAACCAGCACTAAAACTTTGATCTTAAAATGATCAAGTTTAAAACTTACATTTACGTAGGTATAGAATATAGATAGAGCATCAAGTAGTTGAACGTATGAAAAACCAGTTGACAATCAAAAGCATGGGGAAAAATAAACGAAGGTGGAAAAATAATTGTATGTAGCGAAATTTCTTATTTTTAAATAATTTTCCGATAATGGCAAACAAATAAATTTACAAATTAAGCCGTATATACAAATTATTGCCACTCATCGTGCAATGTGATCTACACAAAACATTCGTTAGTTTATCAAGAGCTTTGCAGCCAGAGTATCTCATTAAATCTGAACAGAAACTGTAACTAATCACAATTACCAAGGGTTCCGGACAAGTGAGTATTCTATGTAGGTACACTTTCACAGGAAAGGATCTGGTTTCGAACGATTACCGCATAATAAGATACTAAAGATACCTAGAGAAGGGAAAGGACAAGTAGGTACATATAGGCACTTGTCTATTTACCTAAACTTTAGGTAGGTGCAATTGATCTCCTTTAAAAAGAAGACACTATAGGTAATTATGTAGGTATACATACATAACTACCATAGAAAAGTAGGAACCTATTGTAAATCAAACCTAGGTTTTAAGAAGCAAACTCAGCTAAGTTATAACTTAGCTGACTTATAAATTAGCTGAGTTTGCCTACTTTTTTATGGATTATAGAATTTTAGGAAATATTTTCTATACCTATTATTTAGTTATTATAAAAAGGGGCAAAAAAGGGGCTACCTATTGAATATAGTAAGACCCACCTACCGACTTCTTTTATGTCACGGAAATGGTGTTTTGTTTCATCAATTTCCAAAGGAAAATTTGTTTGCTCTAAAAATGAAAATTAAACTGTCTGAGTTTCTCTCAAACCTTTATAAACTTAGTTCACGTAACATCTCCAATTAACCAAAATATAGGTACCTAAATGTATACATTCTCTTCACCGCTACTCTGCGCCTATGATAATAAACATCAATAATTCCGACCACATTACGGTTTATTGCATAATATTACCGTTGTCAAATTGATGAATATAGTTCGCTTAAGAAATATTAGAAAAATCCGCCCATATGTTTTGATTTCTGTGAACGTTCGAGTCGCAAAAACCTACTCTATTAATTTAGAGGAGCGGTGTTGGCCTAGTGGTAGATACCTCGAATTTCATTCTGAAGGTTGTGGGTTTGATTACCGGCTGGCCGTTAACCAATAGATTTTTCTTAGGAAATATTGGTGTACGCTAATTGACATTGCTCTTACCGTGAAGGAAAATGTGAGGTAACCAGCGGCTTAGTTGACCCTAAAAGTATTGACGAGTTGTCCTCTGGAAATGGTCGACTAAGCTGAAAGGGTAGTATAGGTTCTGGGCAAACCTACTTCATCTCATCTATATATATAAACTAGCGACCCGCCCCGGCTTCGCACGGCTATATTATGCATGTATTATACATATAAACCTTCCTCTTGAATCACTCTATCTATTAAAAAAAACCCATCAAAATCCGTTGCGTAGTTTTAAAGATTTAAACAGTCAAAGGGAAATAGGGACAGAAAAAGCGACTTTGTTTTAAATACTATGTAGTGAAGAGAGAATCACTGACTGACTCACTCATCACGATATCTCAGAAACTACAAGTGCTAGGAGTCTCAAATTTTGCATGGGGGTTTTTTTTATGACGTAGGTGCTCACTAAGACGGGATTTTGCAAAATTCGACCCCTAAGGGGGGGAAATGGGGGGTCAAAGTTTGTATGAAGGTATAATATTTTTATAAGGTAGGAACTTGAAAATTACAATTATATCTTCTTACTATAAATAAATGATCACGTGTTTCAGGGATTTTCAATTTTCCTATTTTAAGGGGCGGAAATAGGTGCTCCTTATAAATCCGAAAGTTTGTTTCCTCTTCACGGTTGAACGACGACGGGACCGATTTGGATGAAAATAGGCATAGCGGTAGTTTAGGGGGTAAACAAGAATATGGCTACTTTTGATTCCGAAATTCCGGCGGTACCTATCGGGACTTACGCGGGTGAAACCGCGGGGCGCAGCTAGTATATTATATGCCCAGTTCACTACAAAACGTCCTGAAAAGCATCGATTAAATTTACTGGTCTTGTTTAGATATATAGGCCAATATTGTTAAAATGAATATTATCAACTTTTACAGGGTGGCTCTAAAATACGTTGACAAACAGTTTTAGGAATAATTTTATTGTTTATATTGATACAGTGCTGTGAGTACAAAATAATAAAAATATAGTATTTTTTTATCTTGAATATTTATTAGTTTTCAAAATAACCGCCTTTTGCTTGGATACACAGGGTTAAACGTTTTCTGAAATTTTCAATTTTCGGTATATTTCTTGGTTCATTTTCACATCTTTTTCGACGAAAACTAGTTTTGCCTATTGAGCAAATACCGCCCCAAACCATAACTGAATCCGGTTTTTGGCGATAAGAGACAACTGCTGCGGCTCCAGGGCGGCTAGAGGAGTAAATTCTATCATTTTTGCGATTAGAAATATAGACCCGCTGAAGGCAACACTTATTAATGCGTGGGATAAAATATCTGAAGAGGAGGTGCCGAAAATCGTTGTAAATTTCAGTAAACGTTTAACCCTGTGTATCCAAGCAAAAGGCGGTTATTTGTAAAACTAATAAATATTCTAGATAAAATAATACTATATTTTTATTATTTGGAACTCACAGCACTGTATCAATATAAACAATAAAGTTATTCATAAAACTGTTTGTCAACGTATTTTAGAGCCACCCTGTAATATATATTTTTTCAAAGCTTTTGTAACTAGCCAACCTGTAGTCTGAGTTCGCCTAAAGTATATCATTACATTACTAAGATATGAAGTCTTAATACAAAGATAATTTTATAGGCGAGTACCTATCTTAAAGTAAAGAAAAAATCGTTCTTATCGTTTTCTAAGACGTTATCACGTAAAATAATAATTATCGTTCGTAAACCGATTTCACAGACACCCATTTTTGCTGGCTTAAAAACTCTTTGATGGTACCTACCTTTTTATAGACATCAACAAAACAGTATAACCCTGTTAAATTAGGAATGTTTTATCTACTTAACATGTAATTAGCAGTAAGATACGTTTTTAACTTATCAGGATAACTTATTACAACACTAGTTGTAGAATGGTAATGTAAAATGCACGCGTGCATAATACGTTGAATTATGAGCCTAGAAGCCGTTTAATAATATCCACTTTATAAACAACTGTGATAAAAAATACTTATACACAGAGCTACCTAAGACGATGACATAACATCATATAAAAATAAAAGCTGAAGATGAAGCACCAGCTGATTAATTGATACCTCTAAGCTCTGAAAGTTGCTTCAAATATCATATACCTACTCAATCTACCTACATAAACCATGATCTATTAAGTAATTTGATTATTAAGCAGTAATAAATATATTTGGTAGAGGTAGGTATTAAAATATCGAGATGAGCTAGTTTGATCGATGTAATCGAATTAAACCGATTGCGATTATTCGAAATTCAGTTTTATATAGGACTAGCAACACCCCGCGGTATTACCCGCGTAAGTCCCGATCCCGCGGGAATTTCGGTATCATAAGTAGTCTATTTACTTTTTCATACCCACTATGCCAGTTTTCACCCAAATCGTGAAGAGGGAAAAAAAATAAATAAATACACGTTAAGCGAACGCTCGGCCGAGCTACATGGTAGGCAGAGTGGGGGTGTTAGGTTTTATATTCGTTACGGAATTTCTTGATTCGGTCGCCGTGCTCAAAGCCCGCGATAGCTTAACAAATTTTGAGTTTTTTTTTATATTTATTTATTTATTTTAAAGGAAAGTCTACATATAAGTTTAACATAATAGAACAGAAAAAATAGAAACAGAAAGCCAATTACAGACAATCACAAATAGAAATATACTAAAAATACAAAAAACAGCTTATCGAAAAATAGATAGTTAGATATCGACGGCCCAGACGAATAAAGCGGTTAAATGAAAAATCAAATTTTACAGGAGAGCCAAAAAACGTTAAAATTGATCTGGACACGAGTGGCTGTGAGAATTATGTATAATTTTTATATCAATGGATGCATAAAAAAAAGAGCTTTCGAATGATATAAGTATGTTATATATATACTGCGTAATTTCCTTAAAATACCCTAAAAACCAAGTAACATTTATATTCGCCTACGACGAGGTGGATCTAAGTTTTTTAATGTCACTTTACGCCTTTGTTCGTTTCAAAGTGCTGGACGTATCTTTAAGTAATAAACGATTACATACCTTTTTAGCTATCTATATGCTAGGATGTGTGCCGCGCGCTTGGTGATTACGCTATTTTTCGCCTGAGAATTGGGCTATACTGTTTAAGCGAATCTATTTTACCTACTAATTTTCATTTCATTCAAAATGGTAAGGAGTAACGTAGTTGTAAGTTTGTATAGAAAAAGTTTAAAAAACAATGTTTAATATTATTTTTTATTTATGATTAATCAAAATTTAACAACCACACGTAAACAATTCAGTCTCAAACTATTTTGTACACCGAAAATATAAATGAATTTAGTAACTAGTGGTAAATAGAGGTAAATGTTTTAATTATTAATAAAATAATCGTTAAATAATAGGAACTAGTTTGTTAGTCACATTAATTACCCTCCCCTTTGGCTTCGCCGTAGTCAGGTAAAATAAACAAGTTTTACTTTTTTTTTAAACTATAATACCTACTATTGCTACTTTTATCAGTCTGTACTATGTCTTGAAAGAAATTTTGTGAAAAATGCGCATGGAAGAAGGTTAGATGTAGTGCTGACTCAGGAGAGTGATAACGGACATAATGGACTTAAAGTCTCAGTAGCAGCCACTGAAGGACTGGATCGGATCGACTTATTCCACCTACCACTTGACATAGAGGTGAGGCTGGGATCAGCTAGTCATCTGAGTAAGTTGGAACACAGTAACATTAAACAATCCAAAGATTTGAATTTTAAAAGATGCGTCTGTAAGTAAGATTGTTAGAGCTGCAATCGGAACTATGTGATTCCCTGGGGCCTATCTTTTAGATAGCTCGGAGAGCTCTCTTTTGCAATATAAAAATAGCGTCAATATCTGCAGCACATCCCCACAGCAGGATGTCATATGACATGAAACTGCGAAAGTAGCTAAATAGACTAGGGGAGCAGTCTCAATGTCCATCTTTCAACTTTCATCTTTTAACTTTGTGCTCCATTATGTCCTATTTATAACCTGGTACTTGAGTCTGGAGTGTACCCGAAGCCTTGGAAAGTTTCCAGAGTGATCCCTATACCGAAAACAACTGACAAGGCGCGAGTTGAGAAGTATCATTCTATCTCTATAATGTCAGGGCCATCAAAAGTCTTTGAACGCATTCTGCATTCTGTGTATACGATTAAGTTAATAAATACTTATGTAGCAAACAGCATGGCTTTAGGAAAAAACGGCATGCTTAGACCGAAGTTGGACGTCAGGTGGACGTCCTCTACTTTGACTTCCAGAAAGCTTTTGATCGGGTAAATAACGATATACTTTTGGCAAAGTTGACCGCAATAGGTTTCACTCCCAAATTCCTCAGTTTGCTCGCCGACTACCTGCGCGACCGTCAACAGTACGTTAGACTATAGGTTTATATGAGTCCCAACCTTTTCATACGTGATCTGGAGTAAATCAGGGCTCATTTCTTGGGCCTCTCTTGTCCTTAATTATGGTAAATGACATCCCTTAAGTTATCAGTGCTGCCAGATACCTACTGTATGCAGATTACTTATAACTCTATACAGAGATAGATACGGTCAAAAGCAGATGGTGAGGTGCTTCAACGTGATGTTGATTCTATTGTTGAGCGGCAGAAAAAAAATGGATTTTAACATAGTAAAATTCTATACCTTTGGACGTATGCAACGTCCAATCGTTTTTGACTATAGCCTAAATAATTGCATACTTTCGAGGAAATCCAGTGTTAGGGACCTGAGCGTGGCCTTATACACTCAGCTCACTTTCAATCCTCACGTAAATGCTCTGGCGAAAGAGTCAATTAGACGCCTAGGTTTCGTCATCAGGAGTGCTCGCGATTTTGCTGACACTGAGGTCTCATCTTTAGTGCCTTAGTGCGTAGTAAACTCGAAACTGGTGCCTGTATTTGGAACTGTATCATAAGTCTACTTATGCCCTCTTACTTGAAAAGGTGCAAAAAGCCTTACTAAGAATTTTGTACAAAATACTCTGTCTTATCTTATCTTATATATTGGGGGCTGACAAACTGCCAGCAACACTTCGACCCAATAGGATCTTTTGTGTTTACCCCTACCTTGATGTTTCTTACTCTTTGAAGAAGTGGTCGATTAACGCGGTGATCCCACTGAGAGGAAGAAACCTATATTCCTCCGGTTTGGGATACGCATTCCCAAGGAGGCTCACACGATTCGCTGCTAAGACGTCGCATTCACACAGTATGTGCTCCATAGTTTCCCTGACATCACCGCAGGCTCTGCAGTAATTATTTGAAGTTTACTTCATTTTTAAAAGCATGTCATTGGTTCCGTAATGTCCTGTCAAGGCACCAACAAGGCTCGTGCTTTGCTTCTACTGTTGTTCAATATAAATTTAGAAGCCCCTCTGGTGCTGCTACCTATAAATTTCTTCAAATGTAGTAACCCTTGACTGATTTCCCACTCTTGCGTGTGTTTCTTATCCTTTACGGCCTTTATGATTGTGCATGCTGGCAGGCCCATACATGGTTCAGGTCCAAGCATAGCACTTGCCGATCCTGTCCTTGCTAGCTCATCAGCTTTCTCATTTCCTGTTATTCCTACATGGCTTGGGACCCATAGTAATCGTAGTTTGTTCCTGCGGCCCAACTTGTTTAGGGTTTTCACCGCATTCAGGACCAATTTTGAGTTGACCTGGCAGGAATTTAAGGCCTTTAGGGACGCTTGACTGTCGCTAAGAATGTAGATGGTCATGTTCTCTACACTCCTTTTTAGATTTTCCTCTGCGCATGCTATGGTTGCATACATCTCAGCCTGGAAAACCGTAGTGTATTGACCCAAACTACTCCATAGTTGTGAAGATTCTGAATAAATACCAGACTCAGTTTTCGAACCGTCTGTGTACCAAAATATCTATGGTTACTACCATTATCTGTATCCAATAAAGTAGGTACCTGTTGGGATCCTTAGGGTATAAATACTTGGAAGTCCGGCGAGCTCTTATCAAAACCATCACAGCGCTAAAAGTCCTGAGAGGAACTATCGCCTCGTCGAACCCGCATGACATCTTATGTAAACTGTTTGTCTCTGACAATTATTTATGGGGCCGAAAGCACAAACTGCTAGAGTTGCCGTCGTCGTCCAGAACAGTGTCACAAGGGCAGTCCCCTTCATCTTGTGCTCTCAAGTTCCTTAACGCTCTGCTGAACGTCTATCCTGAATGTGATTTGTTTGCGGACGGAATGGAAAGGTGTATGATTTGCGAGGGATAGATAATAATGTATGTTTTGTCGTCCTTAGTTATAGTAATTGGTTTGTAACCATTCTAATTAAAGTAAAAGTAAACAAACGGATGTTTCTGACCTTTTCCGACAAAGTACTGAAAATCATCTACTTCAAATAAACATTAACTTTGTTTACATATTAATAACGTTTGAAAGTCTAGTTGTATAGAAAGTAACGTTAATTATATAAAGCATTTTAAAAAATATTCAGTTAGTGCATCAATATTTTATCAACGAATTATACAGAAACCTATATTACGTTGAATATTTGCATTTATTCTATTTGTAAAATCACTTGCGTTTTAGTCAAGACATTGTTTTTGGGAGAACAATAGAGCGTTAACTCAATAACACTAGCTAATTTTTATTTTTCAGACGAAGAAAGGCGTAAGAGTTTGTACCTTATTTTTCCTTTGGGCGAAAAACAGAGCGTTAACTTAATACCACTAGTTAGCTTTTATTTTTCAAACGAAGAAAGGCGTAAGATTTTGTAACTTGTTTTTTCGCCCATGTTTTTACTTTTTGATTGTCGGTATGATGTTAAGATGACTTTATTCGCCTGATAATTTGCGGAATAGGTCAAACGAACAAAGACGTCTAATTGAATATCTCAGTTATTTATGGGTTTAAATTTCTGAAAAAAAATTAAGATATAGATTTGTACGTATAGAATCCGAAAATGCAATAAAAAAAATTCTACGTAAAGTGACTTTACGCCTTTTTTCGTCTGGGCCGTCGATATATAACAAAATAAATTCAGAACTCACACAACGACAAGAAGGATTCGCAGAAATAATATAAATACATATAACACATAAACAAGACTAGTAATCAGCTCAGAACAATAATCTGAGGTAATCAGCGACAGATAAGTCAGATTCGAAGAAGAGCTGACTGAGCACGCGCCTGAGACTTCTGAAGTCTGTATTAAAAAGATCGACACCATCAATCCCCCTAAAAATCCTATTAAACATACTGCTCGCTCGGTAGAGAAACTCATTTTGTGCCTATAGTTAGTGGATGCTCTAGGCAAGAACAATAAATCGCTGGATCTTAATGTTACACCAGTAGCTCTTAAGGACAACATATTATATATTATTAGTCATAGGATTCGGATAATATAAGTTACAATTAGGATTTAAATATGTGTGGGGTTAATATTACTAGATTATCTTTATATAGATTACTAACGACCCGCCCCGGCTTCGCACGGCTATATTATGCATGTATTATACATAGTATAAACCTTCCTCTTGAATTACTCTATCTATTTAAAAAAACAGCATCAAAAACCGTTGCGTAGTTTTAAAGATTTAAGCATACATAGGGATATAGGGACAGAGAAAGCGACTTTGTTTTATACTATGTAGTGATATTAATACAGGGTAGAAAAGTAACTAATTATGGTAAAAAAATTTGATGGCAGTGCGATGTAACAGTTTATTTTCACAAAAACACCACAAGATTAAACTCATAAACAAAATTACATGATTCCCACAAAATTTTAAAACAAAATTCCAATTATCGGCTCTTAAAATCAATTCATGGTTCCGTCGTCAACAGAGTTATTTTTATCCGAAGCCCAAATGGGCGTGTTGTAAGTTTGACTCTTATCTAAAAAGAAAGGCAATAGGCAATAGGTCACTATTACCTAAGTAGATGTCTGTGACGTACTTTTGACTTAGATTTCAATGGAGCGTGGGCTTATTTATTTTATAGTTCCATTGTCATTGCAATACCTATTACTCTAATATTATGCTAAATTATGAACCAACTAGCCTTTACCGGCGATGAGGAGTTGATCTGTCTCTGAGTCTTTCTTATCGGATGCCTACGTTTTAATAGCTATCCTGTATTTAATCCCAATGTGTCTATTGGTTTTATCTGGGCGTTAATATTTATCAGCCAGTCAGGAGTTTGAATTGCATCTAAGCTTTTTTAATTAACTACTATAACACTCCGCGATTTCAAACGCGTAACTCTCGATCTCGTGGGAATATCGGGATAAAAAGTAGCCTAGTTATTTGTAATGAATCAATAGATCCTCATTAAAAATTTAAGTTTCATGATAATCTTGAACTAAGGCCCCCACGACATAGACCTAGTGTGAAGACCACAGGTAAAAATTGTTAAATTTATCGAAAGTTTCTCTAAATAAATTATTATATACAAATCAGTCCAGTAGTTTCGGAGCCTATTCGTGACATACAAAAAAACAAAAATCTTTCCTCTTTATAATATTACTATTAGTATTATAATAAAGCCTTTTATTCTGAAATTTGATTTTACAAGTTAATTTACATTTAGATTGGAGTTATTTCTATAATATATTTCTAATTGCAGTGTGCCTTTTGGCATAGGCCTCCTCCAACGACTTCCACTGGCTTCTATCATTTGCCAGTCTTTCCCGTTTTGCACCAACGGTCAGCTTCAAGTCGTTATCTCATTTTATTGTGGGTCTCATTTTCTTTTTTCATCTCTAGGATACCATTCGGTTATTTTTTGCTCCATTTTTCCTTTGTGTCTCGCATCAAGTGACCAGCCCATCTCCACTTTTGTCGGTCTATTTGTTTTAGGATATCAAAGGACAATATTATTATTATTAATATTAGGATAGATAAACTTTCTAGCTTATTTTTCCAATACTTACGAAATATACCAATTAGAAAAAGTTAACAGTACAGATCCCATGGAGGAAGATCAAAACTCGCGTCCGCAGGAGGTCCCACGTTTATCCTGGGTGGTGCTAAACGATTATTTACTGATAGAAATATCATGCAATTTAATAAATAAGTAGAGCCTATTTATCTTTTGACATAACAAGTAACTGTATTAATAATGTAAATTTGCCAATTCATAGTTTAAATTGGAACACTTGTTGCGAATATTATTTAAATTTAGATAGGTGCAACGCTCGACCGCGTCATTTAGATGTTTGCCTAAAAATTTAATGAATTACCAAATAGGCAATAGGTATGTTAATAAGTAGACAACAACAAGTATTTTATTGTGTTTTTATACAAATGGAGGCATCGTAAAAGTTGCTGAGTACGTATTTGTATGATATTTATTGTAATTTATAAAATATTTATGCAATATCCTTTAGTGTCATGAGTGATTAACCTTTTCTGATGAAGAATAAACGTCGTAAACATTTCGAAAAGCATTCGACTTCCGAAAAAGAAAAAGTTATTTGATTCAACGAATCTTTTATGTATTTATCGATTGATATGATTGCTTGATGTTTAATTACTTTCTATGGCAATGAAAAAAGAAAAATAGAGTTAGACTTCAAATCAGATGAATGACAAAATGTTCAAAGGTAAGTAGGTATATGAAAAACCTCAGTTTTAGAACTAAAGACAGGAGCTAACGAGTAACCGGATAATGCGAAGAACAAAGAGGAAGATGGTTGCTTGATTGATTTGATTGAAAGCTTGATTGTCTTGCCTCTATTATTTTTAAATTATACTATTTAATCTATTTTTTACGTGATAATAAATATGTTAATATTTATACTATAAACACAGGTCGCAATCGCAATATAACTACAAGTTATTTTAATATTTACCCGACCGAACGTCGCGACGTTTCGATTGAGTTAAACCTATCATGGTCGCGGAACTAATATTTTTTAGTTGTGATAGGTAAGTACAGTCACATTACCAATTAGCTGAACCCCACGTGACCCAGAGCTCATTCTCATATCTATAAAAAATATAGTATTTACCTATTTTATTATTTTTTTATATTGTGTATTGTATAGTATATTGTTTAAAAAAACAGAATCAAGTAACATTACTTTACAACCTTACAGATTTTTATTGCGAGTGTGCTCTAGGTCACGTGGGGTTCAGCTAATTGGTAATGTGACTGTACCTATTTGAATATTAATTTCCTGAAATAAAACACCGTAACAATCTTGCAAAATTGCAAAAGAACTGAGCTACTCCAGATGGCATAGATAACCTTTTACAGAGCTACGAAGAGTTCGTCAAAAGAATTCTTGCACAGTAGACAATCAATCCGTTTCTATGACATATACCGATGCATTGTGCTGATAACACGTCTGCGAAACAAAATTGATACATACAGTGGGCAGTTATGTAAATATTTGGCTACCTATTTGCATACAATAAGTTTTCAGTATAACGTTCGGAAAATGTATTTTTTTGTCATTACTACCTAGTTACCTACCATCTTTCTCATACTTACCTAAGTATGTGAAAAATACTACAATTTTGTCTAAAATTATTCTATGTATTTTTGTTGATAGCTGTCTGAATGTTGAAATGGTCGTAAAAAATGTGAAACAAGACACATAAAAATGTAACACGGTTGCGAAATTTTATCTTTTGTAAGGTATGAAGTCGTCGTTGTATATTGCAAATATTGTAGAGCTTTGCCATTTAGTCTTGATAGTTTTATTTTAAAAACTTCTACTTTTTTAAGTAGGAGTTTTTTAAGCTATTGCATAGCTTTAACGTGGACTTTGAGCGCGGCGACCGAATCAAGAAATTCCGTAACGAAAATAAAACCTAACTACCCCCACTCCGATTAAGTACCATGTAGCTCGGCCGAGCGTTCGCTCTGCATGTATGTATGTATATGGTACGATGGTACGAAGCTCACACGATGCAATAGCTTTACCGCGGCAGTCCCCGGTCACTGGCGGTCAGTTAGACTATTATTTTTTCAAGACATTAGCTCTTACCCACTTGTCCATATTGGATGTCCCTCCCACCCAATACAGTTATTGCAAATTACAAGTAACCCCATATAATATACAATAATAATATCCATGTTACTCTCTGTATGCTATTGTGCAATATTATATTAGAGACTAAGTTAATTTTAATTATGTTAAAATCACTATTAATTATTGAACGTCTGGTGCAGACATGTCTGTTGATATACCTATTTTTTTCATATATTACATCACTTATGTAAACCTAACATCCGAAAACACAGTCAATCAATAAATGATTTCTGAGTTCATATTTCATTGTTTTGAAATAATTATTTTTCGCTCAATTCTTTCATATAGTTACGTTTTTTCTCATAAAGACTAACATTATTATATTTATGACGTCAAAAGGGCGCCAAATTGCCAACATTATTATTTGTATGACGTCAAAAGGGCGGCAAATAATGACTCTGCCCCTGGCGACAGTGACCTACGCTACGCCACTGCAAGTACAGACAGACCCCTTATTCCAAAACGAGACGTGGATTTAAGCCTTAGATTTAAACACTGATTTACTCGTGAACTATAGTCTTAACACTATTCCTATAGATTATATAGGGAACTATAGTCTAAACACTATCCCTATAGATTATATGGGGAACTATAGTCTAAACACTATCCCTATAGATTATATGGGGAACTATAGTCTAAACACTATCCCTATAGATTATAGGGTTTCCCAGAATTGGTGGATAATCCTGCACGTGCGTGTGGAGGGGGCGACGTGGAGACCCATCCACCTAAAAAAAAAAAATCTACCCCAATCAGTTCACGGTCTACGCTATTTTTTGTAAAATTCAGAAAATCCCAGTTTTTCTCACATTTGTGGGCACTACATCCGCTATTTTAGACCTAGATCACATTTTCTTTTTGCAACGTGTTCCCTAATAGTAGTACTCCTAAATTACCTTAAAAAAAACTCAACTACTTGGCATGGTGGTTAACTAGAAGTCACTGAACATAAATTTTATTTTTGAAATTTACTTAACTGCTGATTTTGAGCACCTGTGGTGTAAAAAAAATGTATAGGAGTTGTATTAGCCAATCCGTTAAAAAATAGCTGACATCATAAGGATTCTAAAATTGTAACATACTAAGTATCTACTTTTAATCATAAAATTACTGAGCTATAGCCATTATTGTGTAAAAGTAGGCATTTCATTACAAAAATGGAAAATTATTTACTGATATTTTTTTGAGATTTTATTAGGTAAAAGTAGTGCTGTCGACCCTAAAAATTAGACTTTACTAACAGCTCATCTTATTTAGATAAATTCGAGTGAGACAAACTGTAGAACATTTGTTTTTGTTATGTACAGTTGTGAAAATATGGTTTGCTGTATTCTATGTTAAAGGTGCTATACTGAAGAGAAAGAAAATAAAACAGGTCAACGATCAACAAAATAATTATTACAAAAATCATAACAAATGTTCTAATTGGCCTCCTTCTGCCCTTATGCATGCTCTACACCGTTTTTGAAAAGATCCTTAAAATAAGGAATTATAATTTTTGAGAGATATTATTCTGGCTGCTTCGGTGACGCGAAGTCGAAGTTCATCTATTGAGTATATGGGTTACTTTGAACCTGCTCCTTCAAACAGCCCAATAAAAAAATCCAGTGGATTTAGGTCTACCGTGCCATGGTGGTGCCGTGGACCGTGGTGGCCACAATATCGGCCCCAGTCGACCGATCCATCTGTTTGGATAGGCATCATTTAGGTAATTTCTTACTTACACAACGTAATGTGCCGGACAACCGTCGTTCTCAAGCCACATTCTTTGGCGGATGGCTAGTGGCTCCTCTTCTAGTAATATTCGCAACTGGTTTCGGAGAAATTTCAAATAATTGTTCCCATTTAGGTTGTCTGGCAATTCATAAGGGCCTATAACTTTCCATTTAATGTGCCCGTCCAGTAATTTATTTTAAATTGATACTGGGATCTATCTTGTAGAGCATTCTATTTCTGATATTCATTAATGACATTGTTACGAGTATTAAGCACAGTGAAGTGTCCCTATTTGCAGACGACCTAAAACTATACAAATCTATAGACACTGCAGAAGACGTCGTGCATCTGCAGAATGATCTTGATGGTCTCGCAACCTGGTGCTCCAGAAATGGTATGTCGCTAAATTTAGACAAGTGCTATCAGATTACATTCACTAGAAAACACCATTACTTGGACACCAGTTACAAGCTGTGCGATACTGCGTTAAGGAAGGTTAGTGAGATTCGGGACCTGGGTGTCACCTTGGACGACAGGCTAAGGTTGGTGACTCACATTGATAATACTATAAAAAAGGCTGCAAGAATGTTGGGTTTCATAAAGAAAAGTACCAAGGGCTTTAAACTACTACATTCAAAAATGACCCTCTACAACAGTCTGGTCCGCAGTCAGCTCGAGTTCGCTAGTATGGCTTGGAATCCGGTTTATCACGTTCATTCTCAGCGGATAGAGGGTATTCAGCGGGCTTTCACCCGCCATTTGGCGTTCTTTTCCAGCGGAATTTCGCATAGGTGTCCATACAATGAAAGGCTGAAATTCTTTAAAATGATAAGTCTCAGAAATCGTCGATCCCTGCTGGACTTACTCTTCCTGTATAAAATTCTTCGGGGTAAAATAAAATGTTCACACCTGTTAGGTAAAATTCGTATAGCTGTTCCTACCAAGATCCCCCGTTACCCAATAACAAGCACTTTTTCCCTGCCTCGGTCCAGAACCAACATTGGGCGTCATAATTTTGTCACAAGGGCTTGCTCAAAATACAACGAGATAGCTAGAAATTCCGACATTGACATCTTCAATGACTCAATGGCTGGTTACAGAAGCAAAGTACTGAAAAGCTTTGGTTACTCCTAGTCTTCTACTTACTTTAATTTAATTTAATTTTGTCCCTAGGGTATGTAAGCCTTAAAAATTTGTTATCATAACCAGAAACTAGAATCTGTTAAGGCAAAGTTGTGTATACCTATTATTGGTAAACACACTTTATTTTTATTTCGGTAATGTTTTTCTTTATTATTAGTATTAGTGTGTTTTACTGTTGGTGTACCAAATAAATAAATAAATAAATATCTTCTCTTGTGAAATGTGGGTTTGTCAATTGGCAACTGCGCAAGTTATTTTTAAGTATAGCACATTTAACATAGAATACAGCAAACCATACTTTCACAACTGTACATAACAAAAACAAATGTTTTACAGTTTGTCTTGCTCGGATTCATCTAAATAAGACGAGCACGTAGTAAAGTCTTATTTTTAGGGTCGACAGCACTACTTTTACCTAATAAAATCTCAAAAAAATATCAGTAAATAATTTTCCATTTTTGTAATGAAATGCCTACTTTTACACATTAATAGCTATAGCTCAGTAATTTTACGATTAAAAGTAGATAGTATGATACAGTTTTAGAATCCTTATGATGTCAGCTATTTTTTAACGGATTGGCTAATACAACTCCTATACATTTTTTTTACACCACAGGTGCTCAAACTCAGCAGTTAAGTAAATTTCAAAAATAAAATTTATGTTCAGTGACTTCTTGTTAACCACCATGCCAAGTAGTTGAGTTTTTTAAGGTAATTTTTAGAAGTACTATTATTAGGGAACAAAAGAAGAAAATCTGATCTAGGTTGAAAATAGCGGATGTAGTGCCCACAAATGTGAGGAAAAACTGAGATTTTTCTGAATTTTACAAAAAATAGCGTAGACCGTGAACTGATTGGGGTAGATTTTTTTTATTTGGTGGGTGGGTCCCCACGTCGCCCCCTCCACACGCACGTGCAGGATTATCCACCAATTCTGGGAAACCCTATAGGGATAGTGTTAGACTATAGTTCACGAGTAAATCTTTGTCTAAATCTGAGGTTTAAATCCACATCTCGGACTATTCTTAAACCTCGTTTTGGAATAAGGGGGAGCATGTTCCAAACACAGTCTGTTCCAAACCACTACTTAGACATAGAAGCAACTTTACGTTAATTCATCCGTTGCGTGTTACGTTTCCTACAAGCACATTTTATACAATTATACATTTCACATTTCAACATATCCTGTTATTTATAATAGTTAAAAAAAAAAACAGGTGCATATGTGTTACGTATGCCATTCGCACATCTTTTAACTGTTAGCAAATGATACAAATAATATAGCCCATCAATTAAGATACGCACGTGGTTTCCTTTCACTTGCCCAACAAATAACTAAGCATGCGTAAATAGTAGATTGTATCATGCGGGGCTAAAATGTACTTTAATGGCGAGAGAGCTTTTTTTGAATCCGGAGCAGAATGAAGGATTCTTTTAAAGAATCCTGAACGCAGCGAAGGATTTAAGTACGCAAACCCGGGTTTTTTTTTTAATTGGAGTGGTACACTCTATTTTTCATCTACCTCTATGAGAAAAATGAAATAGGAAGTAACTCTAGAATATATTTATTTGTTAATAAATAGACAACCGATAAAATATCAAGATTTAGTGGATAATTTATTGTGGATAATATTTTGCGTTACAAAGACGAAGATATTTTTTGATTGCTATGCCTATTATTATTTTTATAAATTGAGACACGTCCACTAACTTTATATATACAAAACATTATTTGGCGTTCAATCTCTTTACATACAGCACGCACCACAGTAGTAAATTCATGTTCTAAATTCAAACTCATTAAATCACAACAAGTGCTCCACAAAGTACCACTTTATTCGCACTTATTGAGAAATAAAATGTCGATTTTCGAATTGAGAGGATGAAAAAGTATATTACTTACTTACATAATAGATATTAACGTATTTTTTCTCACGTCTATCAAAATATACGTACCAACGTTTAATTTACTAGCTTCGCAACATTGCTTTTTAAATTATAAGTGCGTGTTTTTTTAAGTGATGAGAATCTCTGAAGATGCAAGAGATGGTCGGTGAAAGGAACTATAGAATCTAGAATTCAAAGATTAAAATAACATTACCTACTTATACATAACGGGGCCAATTAAAAGATTTTCTAAATCACATCATTAGTTACATAAATATAGAAAAAAACTTTAATAAAGCTTTGCTTTTTATTTTATTTACAATATAAAAAATACACCAAACCAATTTCACCTATCAGACTTTTGCAATTTCTGCATAAAAATGAAGATTATCTTTTTTAAAAGGTGGTTGTAGCATAGCAAACATTAGTCAAAAATGTTAAGTTACATATATTCAAACAAAACATTATTAATTAACTAAACAAAATAACAACAACATCGTTAATGAAGAAACTTATTACTACGTAATTAAATACAAGTGGTTAACGCGTAATGGCCACAAACAATGTTAAGACTTAACCTCTATTTTTGGTAATGGTAGCCAATCCATCAAAGTTTCGAGTAAGATGAACGGCTGCTCGCATAAGCGGTCTTGTAATTAGTGCTCGAATCAGATGGCGCGGTATATTCACTGGTCTGAGCACTTAAATCATTATCTTCTTTTGTTAAACTCGATTGTATTTGGACATCTGAAGCACCAGACGAATAAGGCACGCCATACCTGTTTTGTGAATTTGTTGGGAAGGAAGACGGGTAGTTGGAAGAAGGGAAGTTAGAAGAAGGGAAATTGTAAGAAGGAAAAGTTTGAGCCGGATTTTGGAATATGTTATTATACGGTGAAGAATTAGGTTGTGCTAACAATAACATAGTAGAAGACTGTCCTAGATAATTATTTCCGAGGGAAAGTGGTAAATTAGGAGCTACATTGAACTGTCCCTGAGGGGAGAATGAGTTAAAAGGGTTTTGATTCGGACTAATCGGGTTCCCAGGAGTCGGTGCGAATAAGGATTGCGGAATTTGCGAATACGGTACTAGAGACTGAGCATTAAAGTTGCTTGGTTGTGGAATGAGCGCAAATTGGATATTCCCACTAGGTTTCGAAGGAATAATTTGGTATTTGGACTGGTAACCGGGATTTGGAACGAAATTGATGGGAACAAATTGAGAAGAAGAAGATGGTGGTATGAGATTTATTTGCTGCGGCTGTGGAGAGTATGATGGTTCTGCTGGAGTATTTGAAGTGTAATACTGATTGGATTGACTAGGATAGAAGGAATTAGGAGCTTGAGGATAAGGACTTGAGGAACTTTGAGAACTCGGGTTTTGTGAGTAAATACTGTAAGTGTAGTCTTGTTTTTGTGCCCCAGTTGGTATTGTGTTCAGGCTTGTCCCTTTTGCCACTCCTCTCTTTTTCTGGTCGACGTCATCTACTTCCGTGCTGCTAACCAACGCAGCAATAGCGATTAGCATCTGAAAAATACTCATAGTCACTACATAGTATAAAATAAAGTCACTTTTCGCCATCCCTATGTCCCTTTGTATGCTTAGATCTTTAAAACTATGCAACGGATTTTAATGCGTTTTTTTTAAACAGATAGAGTGATTCAAGAGGAAGGTTTATATGTATAATACATGAAAAATATAGCCGTGCCTTCGCACGGCTATACGACCCGGGGCGGGTCGCTAGTTAATTATAAAAAAACAAGTGGGTTTCGCATCATTATATTCTGTTTTTAGTACTTGTTGTTAGAGCGGCAACAGAAATACATTATCTGTGAAAATTTAAACTGTGTCGGTGTTACGGTTTATGAGATACTGCCTGGTGACAGACAGACGGACAGTGGTGTCTTAATAATAGGGTTCCGTTTTTACCCTTTGGGTACGGAACCCTATAAATGATTATAGATCTATTCTTAAGTAATACATCAACATCTAAGTCTCAGTTGATAGCGGAGAATCATATTTTTCTTGTAATAGATATAGTCACGCGATCCAAGATTACTCACCAAAAGTTCAGTTTTCGCCATATCGTTGTTTGCATTTGACGTAACTAATCACATTATATGAAGTCAAACGCGTATTGCGAGAGGAAAAGTGTTGTTTAGTCGGGGGCGCACGGAAAAGTGGAAGTCAGTATCAAGTTCATGTATTTATATGAGAGGCTTTGAACAACTTTCCAGATCCAGATTATATATAAGTATATACGAGGGAATGACCGCTCGATAGGGTCTTTGTACTATATCGGAACATATATCTACTTACACTAGAACTAGTTAGCTAATTCACCTTCCCGTCAGTGTTGATGCGGAAACATGAGAGAACTTAGATGCTAATAAATTTTCCATATGGATTGCCCTACCTAACACTTTCTGCTTTGTTAATGTCTTAAGCGAAACTTCATCTTTATCATTATGAATAATAAATGTCTATAAACGAAGTAGTGGACAGGCCTGTTAGAGTAATTTTAGTTTTCATATTTTATAGTTTACTAGCGACCCGCCCCGGCTTCGCACGGCTATATTATGCATGTATTATACACAGAAACCTTCCTCTTGAATCACTCTATCTATTAAAAAAAACCCCATCAAAATCCGTTGCGTAGTTTTAAAGATTTAAGCAGTCAAAGGGAAATAGGGACAAAAAAAACGACTTTGTTTTATACTATGTAGTGAAGTGATTGCACAGCAGACTGTTGACTCACTGTTTAAAATATATATTAAGGACTAGCATCACGTCGCGGTTTCACCCGCGTTAGTCCCGATCCCGTGCGAATATCGGGATAAAAAGTAACATATGTTACTTCCAATGAATCAATGTATCCTCATGCCAAGTTTTATCATCATCGGTCCAGCTTAGTTTCGGAGCCTATTCAATTCAAACAAATAAATGATCAAATCGTTCCTTTTATAATATAAGTAAGATTCCTAGTTCCTACCGAGATAAATTAGATACCTACCGAAAGATTATCTTTTGAACAAAACATTAACAATAAGTATAAAAATTAGAATTAGGTTGATCAGATGACCCGCATCGATATGTTACGTAAACCTATTGAGCTTTTATGGTCGAAGCATAAAAGACTAGCCAAAACAAATTATAAAACTGGTCTAGGAAACAATTGAAACTTTCCGAGTAAAAGGGCTTTGAGTAATCAGTGTTATATCAAAGCTTTCTATTGAGGTGAGGTAATTATAGGTAGGTAGCTATTCAGCTAATGTATATGTTCATTCGGTTATTATGTGTACGATAAAAGATAATTCAAACCACTTTGAATGGTAGCAAGTAGCAAGGTAATTATATGAACCGTATAAATACAGATTAGGTATGGGTCTATGTAACTCTCAAGCGAAGTTTCGAATCATTCTATGCCTCTAAAATGATTTTCTGAAAAGGAAATATATGTATAACATAAAAGCAAAAATAAATAAATAGAAAAATAATGATATGATGTGATAGATAATAGTGTTTAGCTCACGTTTAGCTTAGTTAAAAAGCAATTAAAGTTTTCTAATTTGTATTAAAAAAATAGAGTAACTACCTACTTACTTAAATTGGATTCGGCAACTATTTTTAATAGTTAGAGTAAATTATACCTACCTACGTATAGTTACAAAATTACCTATTTTAGGGAAGTTTCAAAAACGAATAATTTTGAAAATTTTCTTAGCTAGTAAAACTTTTTCATTTTGAGTCTCCTTCATCAACAGCATGTGTTGAAGAAGAAGACTCAAAGCGCGCGGAGAGACAGTGTGGAAAAAAATTCCCTACAGTGGGGTATCAACAGCATGGTGTTACCCCACTGCAGGGACTATGCTTCTACAACGTCTCTCCTCGCTTTCCTATCATTATTTTGAGTGTTCTCAAGTAGCTACTTTTCAAGTTCCTCCGGTCTGGAGACGAATATCACTACATAGTATAAAATAAAGTCACTTTTCGCCGTCCCTATGTCCCTATTTCCCTATGTCCCTTTGTATACTTAGATCTTTAAAACTACGCAACGGATTTTGATACGGTTTTTTTTAATAGATAGAGTGATTAAAGAGGAAGGTTTTTAGATATAATATTTGCATAATACAGCCGTGCGAAGCCGGGGCGGGTCGCTAGTTAATATTAAAAGGCACTTACTTAAAAGTAGCACCGCCATCTATTACTTAGCTTCCGAACTTCATTTGACTTAGATCGTGTTTAGCAAGCAATAGCAGCCGACAGAAAAGTAAAAGTAGATTCTGTGAACTTGACTGTTAATACTAGCATAGTTCCTTTCAAAGGTTAAAGATGTCGCTTTTTATTGATTTATTTAATTAAACAATATGACACTATTTTAAAGAAAATGTCATCTATTTATGTACCTAATTGATTTTTAGTGTCTTGTTGTATACATCCTGAAAAATCCTATATTTTACATAATTTTTAAACCTTGGTTATTTGCGCTCGTCTTCTGTAGGTAAGTAATCTCATAAAAATGTTATTTTTTATAATAAACTAGCTTTCGCCCGTGAATTCATCGATAATGTACCCGTAATATGTCAACACATCTCAGTGTAATGTACTAAGAAATCACGTTGTTCCATACAAACTTTGCCCAACTCTTTCACCCCCCAACCAAGGAGTAGAATCTCAGAAATCCTTTCTTATCGGAAGCCTACAAAGAACACACCCTTCAAGTTTTAGGTTTCTACGATCAGCGGCTTAGGCTGAGCGTTGATCCGTCAGTCAGTCATTCAAGACAAAGCATTATATATGTATAGAAGATAGGTCAGCGGTTGACCACTTCCTTGATGCGGTTTTAGATGTTGCACAAATGCACGGCCGGCGCGGGCGGGCGGTTCAAAAAGTTGTCAGAGTTCTACCAATCAATGAAGTTAAAAATATTACGTTACGTTAAGTCATATACAGTACAAAGACAAAGTGCTACGAAATCTCTAAAAACAATGTAAATATATTACGTACGTTTTGCTCTTGCTTTCATTACAGTAAAAAAAAGAATTATCAAAATCGGACAACTCTGTCAAAATTTATGCGTGATCATACATAAGAAATAATATTAAGATATACGCGTCGAGTTGAGAACCTTCTTCGTTTTTTTTCGTCGGTTAAAAATAGCTGCAAAGTTCCATAGAAAGATTATCACACATAATCCTAATTTACATTAAAGCGCGTTTATGGCAGCATTAATAGTTACATGTCGCAATGAATGTAACACATTGTAAATTGTCGGTAGCACAACGAACATCACTTTCCCTTGATCATTAAATATCTGATTTAACTTGGCTTTCCAAGTACAAAACTCTAGTTTTTTTCTAAACTGTTGCCCCCTTATTCCAAAACGAGGTTTAAGGATAGTCCAAGATGTGAATTTAAACCTTAGATTTAGATACAGATTTACTCGTGAACTATAGTCTAAACTCTACCCCTATATAATCTATAGGGATGGTGTTTAGACTATAGTTCATGAGTAAAAAATCTAAGGTTTAAATCCATATCTCGGACTATCCTTAAACCTCGGTTGGGATTTTAGTGTAAAACTCAAAACATGTGACCTGTTTTGCAAAGTACATAACAGACTTAAAAAGACTTAACAGTCTTAAGAGGAAAGGGTACCGGGCGCTCTATCCATACAAACGTACTAGACTGTTTCCTCCCTGGATAATGACACTAGAGCAAATATTTTTGTTGCATAAAACTTATTCACCCTAAGAAAATCCCAACAAACATTTTTTTGCAGCCCGATAGGTATTCCTACGAGGTTGGTAGGTACTTAAGCGGGTTATTTACGATTTATCTAATTATATTTTTATAATATTTATTTATTTAGTGGTTTATCGATCTTTAATTACTGATTCTCGTCTTTTTTAGTCTCAAATGTCTTTTGTTTCCATTTTATTTTCGATTTTCTTATTCTGGTTCATTTACTTTTGAAGTGAAAACTTCTTATGGCGCGTTGGACACTTTTGTGGGTGAGCATTTTCAACCGTTCTCGCGACAGATGAGAAAGACCGCTATTCGAATGTAGATGGCGCTGATTTAAATTTTTTACTGCCATCTAGCGAATAAAAAATAAACTATATTTGTTTAAGTGAGTGCTAATAGATGGCAGTAGCAGATCGTTTCAAGAAATATTCTATGATATACAGTTTTCACTTCTGCCTGCACTCCTGGAGTGCGGTGTTTTTTTTTTTTTTAATTTCGGTCTTTAAGCGAATCATCATAATGCGGTTCTGACTTAACACGATTCCATCATAACGCTAATAAACCGCCTTATCATTAAAGGATAAATAAGAGAAGACAGAGGAACTAATTAAAAAATAGGTTTACCTACGCATCTAAGCGAAAGTAGTGATTGTTGATTTAAACTTAATTAAAGAGTATGCCAGCGTAAAACGTGTGTATCAATTTAATTAAGCAGTTTGACTACCTACGTACGTAATTTTATTTATGAACTGCATAAATTTATCTCTAATTATTGTTCTTATGTTGTTAATTACTGGCTAATTGTAATAACTGAAATATTAACCGTTAACATTTTCTGTCTAGCTCAAAACACAGAACCGGTGGTGTGAGATTATATAAAAGAATAGAATAGATAGATTAATTATTTATTTGCACAACATAGAAAATTATAATACTTAAGTAAAAACACAAAAGGCTAGAAGGTAGGTGGTAGGTATCATGCTGAATATAAACCTCACCCAAAGACTTTCAGAGTTATCAGTCACATGCCTTTCTACATCGTAGGTATAACACCTCCTTAAATACTAAATACACCATTAATGCTACCTACTTTTTAATGAAAAAAGACCCAAGTGCTGGCTTGAAGTCGTAAGTGATGATATATGCGTCCAAGTGGCCTAACCAAACAGGATGCCGAAGATCGTGCGAAGTGGAGACGTAAAAGCAGGAAAGCGGACCCCGGGCTCCCGAGAGGGATGCAACCGGGAACATTGGTCGGATGATGATGACTTTTTTATAACAACAACAAATTATAGGAACAAATTATAGGCAGAATACTTACCTGTGGAGAGCTAGTAGCAACTTTAATAACTTAGTTAAAAACACTGACAATAATCTAGACTTGTTTTGTACTAGTGTTGCGACTGCGAGACGGCGGCGTTTAGCAAATCACTTTTTTGCTGGTGAATGACAATAGTATGCTAAGTTCAATTTTCAATGGTAACTTAAATAATTATATGTTTGTTGTTTCTTTATGTTTATAGTGTTAGTTCGTAGATACGCTCACGTCTAAATATGCGAGTTACATCATTTTTTAACCGTGAGATCCTGTAATTGGCTTTCTGTTGTTACACTATGTTTTATAAGTATCTAATAGCTGTTGGATCTCCGAATAAATAAATAAATAAATAAAACCCTACGTAAAACTTTTCCTACGATATGGGTGTAGGTAAGTAGAGTAATCTGCCATCCAATTATTTGTCATCCAATATTTAGTAATTGCAAAATAAAATAAATATGGACGAAACTTTTAGTAAGTACTTAAATTTCGTTCTCAAAGCGCTCCACTTATCTAAATAGAGTTATTTCTTCACAATGGACTATTAAAATAACAATGTAACTAGTTTCAGACGTCTGATATAAAAAATATCAATTACATAATAAGTTCCGTGGATTCGGAAGTGAACGCAGTCGGTCCATCTGGCTCTACATGTCTCCTGAACCGTGGTACTATTAAGTAACACTGTGTTTACACAATATAGGTACTAGTTTACACTCTTATGTGTTCACACATAATTCTCTGTTACATGGGTACGGATTTTAATTACATCGATTATCGCTTTATCTTCCACATAAATGGAATTGATCGAATCAACTTTCATTTAATATCCGGGTTCCGAAAGTCTAATGATATGGATAATTTAAATGAAGCATGGTCTGTGTTATCTAACGAATGGTTATAATAATAATCTTGCACATGTAACAGATGTTATAATAATTTGCATACAGATATGACAAGACAAGATGACAGAACTTGACCGCCGATATTTTGATTTCCTTAATATCTACTTTCGTGCGAGTGAAACTGCCTATGAGCCTGGTGTTGATTACCTAAACGACGCTACTCATTTCTTTAAAAGGTACCTAGATGTTGCGGTTATTTTGTTACGCTCTTTGGGCGATCTATTAATTTATCATTGTCGGAACTAGATTGTTGAATCGCTAACTAAGCGTTTAGGAATTGTTTGTTAAACCAATTATCGAAGAAGGTAATGAAACACAATATTTTATATAAAGTTTTATGAAAACAGTTTTCTTAATTACTTAGCACACACTCATAAATAAGCAACCTTAAACTAAAATATTTACAGAAATTCACGGCGCAGTTGTTCAATATCACATTCTTTTACGTTTCGTACTATCACTATGTTTTAAACTGGTACCTAAGCTCATGTACTCGATGATAATGAGCCGTATAATTATATACGTGTTGGAAAGAAAGCACGAGACAAATCTCAGCACGTAGGCAACCAGCTGACCACTAGCAAATGACGGCAACAATATTCCGAGCACATTCAATTAGCAGAACTCAAATAAATAACCGCAAACTAATACTTTCGCCGTAATAACCATGCAGTCTGTCTTCACGTACTACAGATGATTAAAATCTATATTTACAAGAAAATCATCTTTCTTTAATTAAGTTTAGTGAACACGGGGTTTGAGTTCTTCGCTGTACTTAATAGTGTTATAAACGGGCTCGCTGTAAGCGCCATGGGAGTCTTTAGGAGAGCTGTAGCGGGATCCTGAACTGCTCTGTCCACCGAAACTGAATTTGGGGCCGGACGAGTGAGAGCTCAAAGAGCTGTAAGAAGAAACTGGCGATTTGTATGACGAGCTACCTTCGCCAAAGCTTGGGAATTTAGATGAGCTGACGTAGTACTGAGGGCCTGCAGATGAAGAAGCGTGTACGGCACCTGAGTAAGACGCAGTCGGGAAACCGTATGTGGTACCGGGAGGAGAGGCCAAGTGTCCAGCTGATGAATAAGCACCAGCGGAGTCTAATGCAGATCCAAAACTTTTAGTGTAAAGGGGAGAAATTCCCTTTGACGAGCCACCGAAAGAACCACCGAAGCTTGCTCCGTGTCCACCGAACGATAGACCACTGTGACTACCGCTACCAAAAGATCCAGGGTAACTGTGAGATCCTGAGAGACCAGAGTCACTTTGAACTGAAGATCCTAAGTAAGTTGAGGGCTTAAAGGCAGATTTGCTAGGAGTATATTTTTGTCCACCAGAAATTTTGTAGAAAGCCCCCAGGGAATTAGGGGATCCGCTGAAAGATTGTCCAGCACCGCCGTAAGAATGTCCAGCGCCACCAAAGGAGTGACCAGAGCTACCTAGAGAAAGACCTGCACCACCCAGAGAGTGACCACCGAGGGATTGTCCTGAGCCACCAAATGAAAGTCCGGATCCACCTAGAGAATGACCAGCACTGCCCAGAGAATGACCAGAGCCTCCTCCCAACGAATGATCAGACCCGCTAAGAGATTGAGCCAATCCGCTTAAGGAAAGTCCAGAACTACCCAAAGATACTTCAGGAGCGCTGAAAGAGTGTCCAGATCCACCGAAGGAAAGACCAGCTAATGACTGACCGCCATAAGAAAGACCTCCAGCATCCCCGTGACCAGCACTTTGACCAGCTCCTAAGCCAGCAGCGCTACCTTGAGCTTCAGACGGATTAAACAACACTGGGCCGGTAGAGCTGTATGAGCCTAATCCTTTCGTTCCGGTATTGTACGCTGGAGCACTAGAAATTGGACCAGCCAGAGCATATTGCTGAGCACCTCCGTAAGTGAACTGGGGATAAGACGCTTGTTGATCACCACCGTGGCTACTTTGATGGAATTCCGCAACAGTGTTCGATGGTTGTAAAGATATGGCTCCTGTGTTAAGACTGTGGGTAAGTTGGCTCATGATCTGAGATATGTCTTGGTTGGGCTGGAGAGTGATAGGCGCTAGTTGGAAGGTAGCGTGTTGTCCACCCGCAGGTAGGCCCTCAGACTGGTATTGAAGAGCACCACCACCACCATGACCGCCGAAGTTGTAGGAAGGCTTGAGTCCACCACCGATGCTGTAGCCGGCGCCGACACTGATAGCGCTAGCGTCGCCATGGCTCAGAGAAGGTGACTGGTAGCTGGACGCGCTCGATGAATGTCCCGAAAGCGACGGGTAGCCTACAGGAGCTTCACGTTTCTCCTTTGGCTCCTCCTTCGCCAGGACTGATGATATGCTCAAGAGAGCTACACATGCGACCTGAAATAAGATACACATTATTTAACATTTGATTGTTAACAAATGTAAATGTAGTTGTATAAACCAGTTATTTAAACGGAAGAGCATGTAACAGTGGTCGCACATGTGCCAAGTTTAATACCGACCCGCATACTGTGATCAAGATTAAAGCCCACATCATAAATTTGATTTCACTTTTTCCACTTTTACTTCGGCCAAAACAAAAAAAGTCGTTACTTATTTAAAACATATGTGTCCAATTTAAACAGTTACTGTAGCTCGAGATGTGATTGTAAATAATTAAGTTAAAAGAATCCCAAAAACATTGTTTTTTGTCAGATACTTAAAAAAAAATAGAGAGAAAAACTTCTGACAATACAAATTAACACTTCATGGCACTCAGTAACACTTATTATCAATTATCACATTTTAAAGACGATCACGGAAACTACACACTCACCGTGAATTTCATTTTGGATGCTTATTAGGTATGCCCGTCTCGTTGATGGAACTAAATCACTGCACGATAGTCCTTACACAACACAAGCAACAAAATTATAAAATTGTGCGATCGGTCGGCTGCTTCGAACAACCGCCGAATTTGTAATGTGATGTCGCAGTGTTTTCACCGAATTTATAAGTAAGCGAGCGGAGTTCACCCGCTCGTCGGTTGCAGCGCGTCGGAAGGGTAAAAGTGTATCGGAGAACCCTTTCACTGGCTGAAATAATGGGAGCGAACTACCCGGCTTCCGAACCCAACAATGAGGTAATAGAGGCCGGAAGTATTGCATCAGAACTGATCAAACTGAGTTGCATTATCGACGCAGATGTCAACCGAATGTGTCAACTTGTGCTCCACTCGCGTAATGTACAAATAACAAGTGCCATTCGTTATGCCTAAAACATTCCGTTTATTGTGAACCTTCCTGAAAAGTAAGAAGTTATTTCGTGAATTGTTTGATCTTTTCTCCTTCGGTATGTAAGATGAACCGTACACTTCAAAAAGTAAATTCACAATTTAACTTAGTTTAAGTTGGCAAAACGCCACGATCTATCCATAAACCTGTGTATGGAATCTCTAAAATGCACTTTCATTGATTTTATTAGCACGTGTCTAGAAGTGCTTAAATGTAAACAATTGCAACAGTGTAAGGTTATCTATTTAACATAGAAAAGAGCCCGCTGCTACCAGCATTAAATGTAATTATTTATTAGTATCATGAAAGTATTGCTAACTGCTTATTCTTTACCAATTTAATACATAGTTATGTTGCGTGTATGTAAACTGATATAGTTAGAATACATTACTAAAAAAAGAGCATTGTAACATCAATCACAGCATATTTATATCAATGAATCGTTAATAGTACAGTCAATGAATGTAAGTAGGTATATTAAACAGATACAATAATACAATAATGATGCAGCATATTTGAGTAGGAACGTTCATTGTCAATGATTGAAAATACTTAGGGTCATTCCGTTTGTCGATTCAGTAAAATAACATATTAAATGTTTAGCTTTTTTAAGGAACATTTTGTAAAATCGAGGAACTGAACCGGCTAATAAAACAATTAGGTCTTCATTAGAATATAGGTAACTTAAGAGCTTTCGTGTTATCAGCTTGTATTCTACCAAAATAATAATAAACACAAAGGGCGGTTTGCATGACATTGTGCTATAAAAAAATTGCCAAAAATTTTGGTAAGTAAATGCATTTATCGGGTAAGCTTAAATTATACTTCAAAAACTATAATGATTATTAAATCATTTTGACACTTTGAGAGTTTGTTAATCATGTTTAAGGTTTTAATTTTTTTTGTATTGTGCAAGTCAACCTTAATATAGTATTGTGGTTTTAGTTTATATTTGACTAGCGACCCGCCCCGGCTTCGCACGGCTATATTATGCATGTTTAATACATATAAACCTTCCTCTTGAATCACTCTATCAATTAAAAAAACCCCATCAAAATCCATTGCGTAGTTTTAAAGATTTAAGCAGTCAAAGGGAAATAGGGACAGAAAAAGCGACTTTGTTTTATACTATGTAGTGATTAAACTGCTGTTGATTCTTTGACAAGAAAATCTACGGTTTGTTACGACTGTAATTGCACACAAGTCTTCATAAACAAAACTCAGTAATTTAGAATATCGTTCTATTAAATAGACATTAGATGCTAATAAACCCAACCACTTAATAGTAAACTAGAAATACCTATTATTGATGTCTATCAAAATAACGACTTATTTTACGTAATCTATTGTAAGATCTACTTACATTTATTCTTACTTCTTTATGTTGAAATTTTTGACATTAAAAAGTAATTTTACGTGATGGGAAATCAAGATTTTGAAAGAAAAACACCTAGGTTTCTAAGAATATTTACTTAAAAGTCTCACCTTTTACGTAGGTTTTAACCTAAATTACTCTTATACCATACAAAATACATCTTGTAGGCACTACCTAGAAGAAAGAGGTTTTTATTAAAATCTTTTTCGGAATGGCAAATCTTCACATTTAATTTTTTTATACCGTTATAAATCCGATGTTCATAATATTCATAGAAAAGACATCAACGCGCGCATCATTCTTTGTGTTTTACATAACTTACGATAGATAGGTAATATGAGATTCGACATCTATACGAAATATAATAGTTTGGAATTGTTTTGTATGAAACAATTCCAAACTATACATGTATACTATGTAGGCGAATCCGACTCGCACTTGGCCGGTTTTTATTTTTAATAATTATACTTACATACCAGTATCGAGCTTACTGACAAGATCAAGAACACAGAACTGCGCTCTCAAACTAAAATTAAGGACGTAAGCCACACTGCTGCCATACTCCAATGGAACTAGGCTGGTTATGTCTGTCTCATATTGACTCATATCCTACAAGAAGTGGACAAAACCACCACGGACTGGGTCCCGAGAACAACAGTCAAACCCGCGACAGCCCTAGAAGGAGATGGACAAACGAGTTGAACTCTCATCGTAGGGACTGGACCCTAGCTGACTCTAGATAGAGAACAGTGAAATGATTTGTACCTATTGAGTTTAAAAAGTACAAAAAAATATCTAATGAATTATACTTTAAAAAGTACTTACAATACTTATTAAACATTTCTAAAATCGATTTTATGGGGCACAGCAGTAGTATCGTAAAACCGTATATTGTTTGTGACCAAAGAATCATCAGTTATTTAGTTTTTATGGCTAATTTATGACGTTTATCTACACGTTAAAATGTTTTAATGTAGGTATGATAATGATCAATTATTTAAACCATTCATAAATCCACCTAGCAAGTTTTCCACTGAGAACGAGTGGAAAAATAATCCCAATCAGTCCCAGTGGGAATAATATCGACACATCATCAAGCTTCCTAATGTTTTCATTACCTACTTTAGTGTTGTATTTATATCTAAAACAAATTACATAACTGTTATAATAGGTTACATACAGAGACAAACAAATTACATAAACAATGCGTTTTATATCTAGGCATTTGATCCACTTTCTAAGCTTAGCTATTGGAATGAGATGATGATTGTACGACAACTGAATTTTTAGGTATCTAATTTGCATTTTAATAGAATATAACCTAACTATTTAGTACACAAAAGTATATCAGCCAAAAAAATTGGTTGCCTGATAGAGATCGCCCTTAGGCGATAAGGCTGACTTTTGTGCCACTACTGTGGGATCTTTTTCTATATATAAGTTTCATATTTCATTTTATATTTAAGTATGTAATCATATTTATATTTATTTTATATACAGGGTTATTGGTAATTATAGTAGCAAGCCGTTGAGGGCTTCTTCTGTGCACCTAAACAAACAACTTTTGTTCTACGACTTTTGGAAATTCGAACATTTTTTTGAAAATTTTGATGTTAGAGTCACCTGAAAATCAGTTGTTCCATACACGGAGAGGTCATTAACCTTGAAATTATACTTATTTTTTAAGTTTTATCTACTGTTCTTAGTCTGAATGACCTTTGTTTATAAAAATCAGCTGTTTATAATTTACATAACCTCAAAATTTACATTATTTTTTTTCGAATTTTTAAAAGTCGTAGAACAAAAGTTGTTTAGGTGCACAGAAGTAGCCCTAAACGGCTTGCTAGTATAATTACCAATAACCCTGTATTTATAAAATTTAAAGTCCTAACTGACTGACTCATATATCGACGCACAGGTCAAACCAATAGATAATTATAATAGATAGGGCTTAAATTGTCCTATATACACCCGAAAATCAGCTGTTACCTACTCGGAGAGGTCAATGATCTAAAAATTTTACTTAACGTGTCTTAACGTTTTTAGTTCTAAAGATGAATTTCGAATGAACATTGACATCTAAATTCTCGATTTTTTTTAATTTAAAAGTTTACAGTCGGCTACATAATTGCAGCCCCCGGTAGAGTATGAAAATGACTATTATTGGAATGTTTCCATTCCAATAATTTTTGTTTGATAAATTGTTGTTGTTAGAAATTGATGAGTTAGAACTTGACTGACTTTAAACTTCAACTAAAGCAGGTGTCTAGAATCTTGCTGGTGTTAAAAACATTCTTATAACAGCCGTTTTGTAGCTCTACGGTGGGTCTGCAATTATGCAGCCGGCCGTACAGAAATAGCCTTTAACTAGCTGAACTATTAAACCTGTAATTAAATTTATTTTTTATTTTTTGCCAGCCTTCATTATTTGACCTTTTTTTTTTCGGAGAGAAAATCCTCACGGATGCCAAACGTTAAGAATAGAGATAAGTAAGTATTACATTGCTGACAGCAATTATAGCACGGATACTAGGTACGATTAGCTGATATAATCACAAAACGTTGTGTTAATTGTTAATTACAAATCTTATATAAACAACATCGTAAATGGTATACGAACATATTAAATGACTTCTGTTCCTAACTGGTTTAACATTATTTTCATGAATACTTTCAATTGATACATTGACCTAAGTACCTATATTACTACTGATAATAAGTCAATTATTTTAATATTAACAATTAACATATAAGTAGGTAATTCTGATAAGTATACGTACGGAATGTATGTTGTAAATCCCGGTTCTTTTGTTACTGTCAAAGAACCGATAATTCCCTGTATTTTCAGTTCAGGATTTCGCGAATGGGTAGTGATTTCGAACCCTGCACGCACGTTTAATGCACCACCCATCACCACCCACGCAAATGGGTGGTAATGGGTGGTGCATTAAACCATACCATCAGTAGGTAGACCACAAATACTTTTAATAAAAAAATGGTTGTCTGTAAAGTCGGTTTATCTTATCTTATACCAGGGGCTGACATAGCCAGCAACACTTCGACCCATTGGGATCTTTTGTGATTAGTAAGATAAGAAGAAGAGTTGGTTTACGGACGATAATTTTACGTGATAACGTCATAAGAAAGCGATGAATAATTGAGACTTTTTTGTTTTTCCTTTACTTAAGTCTTCTATTTGCTACTCGTCACCATAACACAAGCCCAGATAAGCGATATTATTATTAAACAATATCAAACAAACACGAGACGCGTGCCGGCCCCGTCTCGTGTTTGTTTTATATTGCTACATGACGTCACCAGAATGTGACAATGACGTCACACTTTTTTGTGAATGCATGTGTTTACAAATTATTAGTCGTTATCGCGTCAAAATATATACCTACACGGGAACCTAATCCTTTTTTAAAGTCGGATAATAAATAATTACCATCTTTAGATCCCCGCTGAGTACAATGACTCTTAAATAATTTTCAAATCACTTCGTAAAGTAGAGCGTCCTACTAATGGTATGTTTTTTTTGCTATTGCATAATGTACTACAGTCGGAAATTTCGGCGATCATTTTCTCTTTTGTAGTGTGGTTAGTCATCAGTTCATCACGTTTTTAGCGTTTCATGTCTAACTGCTCCACTTAACAAATACAAAATACAGATGCCTATATCAAATTAGTTTCAGTATGTCATGGCCATTTGGATATAATGGTGGCCAATTTCAGAGGGTGAGAGATTTTTTTGTTATTTATTATTCTTTAATGAAACTGAAAACAGAATACAGTCATAGCAAGACTTAAAATAAATATATCTATATAAATAAAAATCAATTGCTGTTCGTTAGTCTCGCTAAAACTCGAGAATGGCTGAACTGATTTAGATTTCGGTTTTTTAATGTTTCTCGTAGTCCAGGGGAGGTTTAAACGGTGAGAAACATCGGACTTATGCGAGTGAAACCGTGAGGCGCAGCTAGTAGTAAATAAAAATAAGAAATACCTAATTATAGGTAGGTATTAAATAATTTGGAGTTTATTTATTGATTTTGAACGTCATAGCATCATAGCAACCCTTCGACCACTCACTACGTAGGTATATGCTATGTACCTATCAGCCACAAGACGTCTTCTGCTGAACATATGCCTCCCCCAAACACTTCCAGAGCTATCAGTCGCATGCTCTCGGCCAACGGCTTCCCGCGACCTTAATTTAATCTGTCCATCTAGTCGGAGGCCGTACCATGGTGCGTTTTCCGGTACGTGGTCTCCAATCTAGGACTATCCGGCCCCAACGGCCGTGATCATGTTTTGGCATACCTACTTACTAACTTATAATATACAAATCTATATTAAATACTAGCGTTGTTTTGCCATTTACAAATAAAAAAAAACGATTTGTGAATCTTAACCATCCAGGGCGCCACTCAAATGCATATAAAAAAAAACATTCAAATCGGTCCAGCCGCTTAGGAGAAGTTCAGTGACATACACACATACAGTAAAATTATATAGGTATATAAATATAAGATATGTTTTTACAAAGTTATAAAACCTCATTTCATTTTATCAAAAAAAGTGACCTCCTTTCTTGCTCTCGACGCGACGTAAGCTCGAACTTAATTGTGTTGTTATTTCTAACTTATTTTAAGCACATTTACTACCTAGTGTTATCTAAGAGGTGATAGGCGAACACTTTAGGTAGGTATTACCTAGTACTACCTAACCTACCTATCGATTATTTCATGAAATATCTCTGAGCTCTCTCACGGGTTGATTCGATGCGATATTTCGGTTTTTATGATATTTTTATTAGAGACCATCAATCACAATCAATATGTTATTGTATAATATTCAAGAATAAAGAATTTTTATTGTTCAAGTGATGTACAATCAACGGTCAAAAGTCTCCGCCACCGTAACGTTTACAATCCTGTGCAGCACTATTTGAACATTATTACAACGTAACCTGTGGATCGAACCCACGTCGGTTGATGTAGCGGGTGACGGCTTATACCACTCGGCCAACTAAAGACATAGCTAACATGTTGAAAATAATAATCTTAAGTAGTACTTTTAATTCAAGTATAAATGTTTGTGTGTAACGTCTGTTAGAAGAAGGTCGTAAGTCCAAAACCTACTTGTTTAAAGTATTATTGTAGCAAACTGATAGTAGCCTTTTGATGCATACTGTACATAAAGGTCTTTATTATATTTATTTAAACCACTTACCCATTACAGGCATACGTAACTTAAGTAACGTATGTAACTTACAGGTCTAATTAAGTACTTTTATATTACACCTGCGTAGGAACCGATCCCTTGGGAACATCGGAATAAAAAGCCTTAATTACTGCAATAGTTTCAATGTATCGTCATACCAAGTTTTATCAAAATTGGTCCAGTAGTTTCAGAGCAATATTCGTTACAAACACAAAGACTTTATAATATTAGTGTAGTTTTTACCTATCTTCTCCAAGCTTATTTAAGATCCTCTTTCTTGATAAACGTATCTAGGTAACTTTTAAATTAAGTCATTATATAAATATAAAATAAATAAAAGTAACAGACATTATAAAGACTCACTCAAAATGACTAAAACATACGAGTGAATGGTCCAACACGGAAACCAGACGTGAATCACGAATATAAATACAGTAGTAGCTTTGAATTATATTCATTTCATGACTAAATAAGATACATATAACATGATATAACATCATAAAGAGGGTCAATTATTGAAACTAGATCTTACTGAGTTACTGCATCTCTCACTAGAATGTAAGCACATACCTACCTACTTTTACAATAAGTTGGTATCACTAATAATCTCTATCTCTAATCACTATCACTATCACTACATAGTATAAAACAAAGTCGCTTTCTCTGTCCCTATGTCCCTTTGTATGCTTAAATCTTTTAAACTACGCAACGGGTTTTGATGCGGTTGTTTTAGTAGATAAAGTGATTCAAGAGGAAGGTTTATTTATGTATAATACATGCATAATATAGCCAGGGCGGGTCGGGGCGGATCGCTAGTATAATATATATAAATTACGTTTCTGAGATAGGTTTTAAGTTTGACAGCTGTCACCTGAAATGAACATTTCGATGAGATCTATCACTTCCATGAAGAGACCATCAATCTAGTATCGATAGTTTCTGAGATATAACCGCGAAACGGAAACAAAAGACGATCGCAAAAAATAAAAGACGATCGCAAAAAATAAAAGACGATCGAAAATTGACATCACAATGTCACTCTGATTTTGGAGTGGAGTCTCGTTTATTAAGTTTGTTATGACACCCTACTCCACAATCAGAGTGACATTTAACAGCTGTCAATTTTCGATCGTCTTTTGTTTATGTTTTCGATCGTCCTTTTTTGTCTTTTGATTCCGTTTCGAACGTCTTTTGAATTCGGGTTAGGTTAGGAACACCATTTCGGGTCAGGTTCAGAAGAGGGTTACGTTCGGAATGAAAATATTATTTTTTTTGCAGTTCCTAACCTAACCCGCTACCGGGTTACGTTTTCGGGTCAGGTTAGGAATAAACCGTCTTTTTTGACTAATCAATTGATGGAAAACCTGCATTTACAAAAAAGTGTCTGTTCAGGGTAACAGACACCGTCATGTTCCGGTACCATGACGGTGCCATGGTTAACGTCACGCGTCTCGTGTTTGTTTTATATTGTGTAATAATAATATCGGTAATCTGGGCTTGTGTTATGGTGACGAGTGACGAATAGAAGACTTATAAAATGGAAAAAAAAGGGAAAAAATCTTAATTTTCCTTTGTTTTCTTAAGACGATCACGTAAAATTATCGTCCGTAAACCGACTTTACTGACAACCATTTTTTTCCTTTTTTTTGTATATGGCAAAACAACGTTTGCCAGGACAGCTAGTATTATATAAGTATCTATCTAATTTAAACTATACTTCCGAGACCCTTTCCAATATAATTAGTTACCCATGCCTTTCTAAGTAGGTGAATCACCTAAATCTTCTGATTCAATACTATCTCTTACATAACTGGAGCTTTAATACAAACTATATCCACTTGCTACAAAGCTTTTTAATAAATCTTATGCAATCAACTTAAGGTTTAGATTTGTTTTGATAGAGTGTAAAAATAACTTGGTAAAGGCAAGGCCGTTATGTTGGTCGAACGGAACCAGTCAGTTGCGATGGTTTTGGACTTTTTTCCAGCCTGACCACTTTTACTATCACTTGGTATGGTATCAGACAGGTAGGTTATGTTATTTATTGTTGTTATGTAATGATCATTTACTGACACTAAATTAAGTTTATTTGGGAGTCTTTTGAGTCCCGAGTAGACATGGGGCGGGTACCCGGTTTGGATCCGGTACCCGGCGGATCCGGCACTTTTTTTAAGATCCGGCCGGGTATCGGGTAATGGTGCTGGGTATCCGGCTCTGCCGGGTAATTTGATAGACCAAAAATAATGAAACATATTACACTTTTTAAATTATTTATTATGCTGAACACAAACGGTAATCATTATAATTGTGTTTTGCTCACTAATTTATCAGGAAGAACTAAAAAAACTAAATATATATTTTATTTTAATATTGGTAATTTAAGATGGGTAAGTTGTGATGTAAAAACGCCAATTTTTCTGCGCGGTTAGCATTTAGGCGACTGCGTTTCTTGTCATAAATTAGCCCTGCTTCTGAGAACAGGCGTTCGCTGTATACAGAACTAGATGGTGTGCATAGATTTTTCGCCGATATGTACCCGCCGGGTACCCACGAGTACCCGGCGGAGAATGTGTCGGGTACCCGTTCAGCGAGTACCCGGCAAAACCACTACCCGCCCCATGTCTAGTCACGAGCGAAATATCTTCTAGGAAAGCGTGTTACATATTAGACCGCATCGTCACTTACCATCGTGTGAAGTCTCTATCGGTCAAATCTCTAATTTACATCTAATTTATAAAGAGGAATTTGATTGTTTGTTTGTTTGAATTGAATAGGCACCGAAACTGCTAGAACGATTTTGATGAAAATTGGTATGATACATTGATTCATTGGGAGCGTCGCGTCGGCTACTTTTTAATAATTATTATAATAAAAATAAGGATTCATGGAAAGTAGAGTACGAGAATCTCGATTGAAGCGTAGGTAGGTAGGTACGGGCTGCTGCATAATTGCAGACCCACCGTAGAGCTCCAAAGGAATGTTTTCAACACGAGCAAGATTCTAGACACCTGCTTTAGGTGAAGTTTAAAGTCTTCTAACTCATCAATGAAACAATTTTTTTTTAAAAGCAAACATTCCAATAATAGTAATTTTCGAACTCTGCCGAGGGCTGCAATCGCATATCCATCCAGCCAAAGGCCGAATCCATGGTATATCAAAAAATAATTTATTTCTCATCACATTCACAAAATGATGTTTGGGACTGTCGGCAGCAAAACTCGTTCATAATTCGGATTTCTTATTTGGATTTGTGGCCTACTTAAATAAAATATACCTACCTCAAAATTACTAGTTGTTTTGTAATGTCACATACCGGATCCAATTGTGAATTTAAACCACTAATGGACCACGCACAAAAATGTCATCACAATTGGTAGAGCTATTTCCGAAATTTTGAAAGACTAACTCACGGCGGGTGGTTGATTTTTATATAATTACTAGCTTTTGCCCGCGACTTCGTCCGCGTAGAAGTCGAAAATGGCTCTAATAGGTTTTTAATTGGTTTTAACACTAATATATTTCTGTGGGTTTAAAATTACCAAAATTGGTAGGTTAGTTTAAACATTCTTTCATATTTGTATTTTACATGTTTTCTTCTATAGGTACTTATAATAAAGAGAGGACAAAAAATCTGTACATGGAAGCAAATAAAAAATGGGTATCTGGGACTTTGAAAAAGTAGTACCTACAAACAATAAAAATGTTTTTCAATTTTATATCTGTCTGTTTGTTTGTTACATTGTACAATTAAAACGCCTAAACAAATTGAAATCTGGTTTTCAATATCAAATAGCTTATTTTAAGGAAGGTCGTGCTATACTTTACATCAAAATCCAATTAGTAGGTCCTGAGTAATCGACAAAAACTGCAGCCGCACGAGAAAACCCCGGTCGAACGCGTTCCAGCAAACACAAACGTCACAGAATACATAACAGTGTAGCATACTTTTTATCCCGATATTTCCACGGGATCGGGGCTTACGCGGGCTTGAAATAAATAAACATTTTGGACTTGACTTAACTTAATTCGTATATTTTATAACCAAAATGTTCTAGTTCTTACTATTTTAAATTTCGAATTCTACGTTCCTTTGTGCCTATGAGGACGTGTCTTAAAATTGCAACCTATTTTGAATAAAATCGAATTGAGTTTTCAAACATGTGTCAAAATACAATGTAGGTAAGTTAAAAGGAGTATTGATATCAACTTCGGAGGAAATCACCCCCAAAATAACTTCCTACCCCTTTTTAACCCCGTTAGAGGATGAATTTCAATAAAATACGAAATACGTGTTCGATCAATTCTGATAAAGAATGTTTATGCAAAATTTGAAGTAGATTGGACCAAGGAATCCTATTGTTCCATACAAACTTTGCCCCCCTTTTCACCCCCTTAGGAGTAGAATTTCGGAAAATCCGTTCTTATTCGATGCTTACTACATACAAAGAACACACCCTCCAAATTTCAAGTCTCTACGATCAGCGGTTTAGGCTCTGCGTTGATCCGTCAGTCAGTGAGTCATTCAGGACAAAGCATTTTATATGTATAGATAGATAGATGTATCTAGATAATAATATAAGTATAGGACTGAAATCTACCTACCTTATTTCAATCTAAATTAGACTAGCATACCTACACAGGTAAACGAAGGAATGCGTCACTCTGCCAGGTCTGGCATTTTTTACTATGCCAAGAGTTAGTCATTAGTCGAAATTACTTAGTCGCAAAGTAAGAGAATTAGTCGGTCTACGAAGTGAAACACTAAAGGAAAAGGACTTCCTGTCGTCAAAATGCATGGACAGTAAATAAGACAATAGGTATCACTATCACAGACATGGTAAGGATAACAAGGATAGTACCTACGGTAACTGAAACTTCTTCCCTATGATGGGTAGTAATCTGCGCTATTGATGGGTAGTAATCTTAGCTACTCCAGCCCCATTAGACAAGATTGCTTTTCATTAGTGATATTATAATAACGCCAATCGGTTGTGAGGTACGAACGTGTGATTTTACGGCCAATTGTCAGGTATTTATAAGTTTTTTTTTATGAGATTGACATAAACCAACGAAAAATGTCTTGCGTTTGAGACTAAAAAAATGGTAGACAAGTTTTATCTTATGTCAATTTCATACAATGTTTAGGTCAATTTCATACAAAAATTTTTTATCGATTAGCGATATCGCTAATGGAAAATAAAATAAATAACTATTGCAGGACAATCCACACATCGCCATCTAGCCCCAAGCTAAGTAACTAGACTTGTATGGGTGCTAAGTTGTCTAGCACCCATAACACACTACTTATTCGGCGGGCATCGGGCAGATTCGCAAATGTCCTATACTTACCGTAATGAGTTCCGTGGTCATATTAATATCGCGATGTTTTAAAATAAACGTTGTAGGTAAAAACTATTTTAAATACTTATGCAGTAGAAATACGTTCCGTGGTCATATCGCGATTTTTTAAAACAAACGTGGTACCTACCTACCCACTATTTTAAGTATGTAACCTACCTAGTAAGTAGGTAGATGTATTATTAACTTGATTAATGAGTCGGTTCATATTCATTAACGTGGTTACCCTGCTTTAATATTGGACCTTTCACATAAATAGCTATAAGTATATACAATGGTAGATAAGGCCCGAACGTCAAAGAAAAATATATTATATAAGACCCCATGATAAGTAGATATTAGTAAACTTCCATCCAACTTTGTTTCTATACTAGCTGCGTTCTGAGGTTTTGCCTGATTATATCCCGCACCCATGATAAAATCGAAATTAAAATTATCCTATTGAAACAATTACACAAATACATAAAATCGAATAATTTTCTATTATAATATTTATTTTATACTTCTTTTTTTATTAATTAGGTACCTACATACCTACCTACATTAAAAAAGAATTCAAATTTCATCCAAATCAAATAGAAAAATATTAAGGGCACTTTACACAGCGCCATCTAACCCTAAGCTAAGTAACTAGGCTTGTGTTATGGGAGCACGATAACGGATATAATCGTTTTCTTTTGAAAATACATTATTAAATAACATACAGAAAGACACATAAACAAATATCTGTAGGTACATAACTAGGAATCGAACCCGCACCAGAGGTCGTCAAAATATTTTATTAAAAAAATAAGGAAAGATGGATGAACTGTGTGAGACAATATATAATTATGAAAGAGATGGATGTGCAAGAAAGAGATGACAAATTAAAGAGGTAACTGGAAGAAGAAGATCGTCCTTCGCCGATCACAAATAAATTGGAACAAGGGCATACAGAAGACAGAACAGACGGACATACAAACCTTTGCATCTATAATATATCTATAGGAATATCTATGTTATTATAATGATCCGGAATCTGATGATGCAATATTGAGACAATTTCTACAAAATATAACTTTCTCAGAGTTCGTCAAAATTATAATATTATTATGCAATCCTTAAAAAGTCTAGGCAGGTGGCTCCCATATCCTAGACGATCGACCCAGTTGCATTTTGATTAAAAGTTTCATGAGAAATTATTCAGTACTACAATGCATCATTCATGAATTCTTTAATTTTAGAGGATACCTACTGGCTTCTGATTGCGACCTCACAGCCATTTCAACCTCTTATGTCCGAATACTCAAACGACTCTCAAAAATTTAGGAGTCCGCTGAATATTTAAGATGCTCCTATCGTATTGAAAATAAAACGTAAATTAACACTTATGCCCGTTTTCATCAACAATCCCTAAAAGGATAATGCCGCTTAGCGTCCCAAACAAATCGCTACGATGTGTCGTACCTCATTTGAAAGGGCATAATGTGTACTCAATTTTATATTATGGCAGCAAAAAAATCCCACCCAGTGGAACCGAGATATTTCGTCATCAATACAACGTCTTCTTCTATGAAAGTTATAGAACTCGCATAGCCATTACTGTTTAATTAGACGTGTAACACCTTCAGGTGGTAGCTCAAATAAAAGGCCTTAACTAGGACTACATTTTTGTTCTACATTACAAAAAAATCCCATCAGGAGGAACAGATATATTTCGTTTTCAATACAACGTCTCGTATTATGAAAGTTATAGAACACGCTTAGCCATTACTGTTTAATAAAATGTGTAAGTAACACCTTCATGTGGGGTAGCTCAAATGAAAGAACTTAACTAGGACTACATTTTTGTTGTACATCACAAAAAAATCCCACCAGGAGGAACCAAGATATTTCGTCTTCAATACTACGTCTCGTAGTAAGAAAGTAATAAATCTCGCATAGCCATTACTATTTAAACGTTTAACACCTTCATGCGGTACCTCAAATGACGACGGATGTAGCTAATCCAACCTCTCTGTTAAAACTGTCTGCATAATTCTAACAGGTTAGATTAGCTACATCTGTCAGAATGGTGTGAAAGGTTCTATTCTAACAGATAGGTTGAATTAGCCACATCCACCAGAATTGTGTAGAAAGTTCTAACAGAGAGGTAGGATTAGCTACATCTGATCTACATAACATGAATTTAGCAATAAGATACTAATTTAACTTATCGGGATAACTTTACAGCACTTGTGCGTTAAAGTAAAATGCACGCGTGCGTAATACCTTGTATTATGAGCCTAATATCGGTTTAATAAGATTTACTATAAGAGCAACTGTGATAAAAATAATTTAAAAACATATGAGTATGTCGTCTTCTTGCACAAGACGCCCGATGTTATAAATAAAGTCATGGCCTAATCGATTTCATATTAAATAATCTGAAAGAATAGAAAAAAAGAAAACGCTTATTATATAAGCACACGACGTTATAAAGAGAAAAACAATGAACAACATAAAACAAAAAATAATAATAATCAGTAACACAAAAAACCTATTAAGGTAGGTAGTCTCAGGAGTCTTGTGCCGCTAACCAGGATCTGCCTCACCATTAGCTACCACTGCATGACGCAGTTACAGCGCTGGTCAACCTGCACCTGCACCTATGTGGCATCCATTTGTTGGGATTTTGAACACTTAAAATATAGTTATAATTATGAGATAGCTATTTTCCACAACTAGACCAGTAAGATAACAAATAAGGCTACTCAAGATGGAATTGTTGGAAGTCGATTATTATAGAACATTGCGATACAAGTGTGGAAAATTGATCTTTGCATAGAGGCGGTTTAACACGCGCGAGCGCGGTATGCGAGGGCGTTTAAAAAGCCGAGATACAAAGATCAATCCACACGTGTATCGTACGACGTTTTTTTATCACAGTTGCGAATAAAAAAAACTTATAATAAAAAGTTTTTAAGAAGTTTAGATTAGGTTTACTATTTTTTGTTAATTACACTCCAGAAAGGCTAGGCAAAAGACTTTTAACCTATACAGCCTCGTCTGACATACAATATTTTTTTAGGGTTTTTTTCCATTTGTTTTTGCTTCGGGGGTTAAAAACAGATATAATGGCAAGGAAAAAATATATTTATGTACCATAAGAAAAACAAAATAAAAACAACTCAATTTTTTATTGTTTTCAAAGACGTTATCACGTAAAATTATCGTTCGCTATCAGACTTTGAGGCATCCTTTTGAAAAGAAGAAAAAAGGTACCAATAAAGAGTTTTGAGGCCAGCAAGGCTTAAAAACTCTTTGTTGGTACCTTTTTTCTATACATTAAAACAGTATAACCCAGATAAATTAAGAATGTTTCATCTACTTAAGGCCCCTCGCCCACGGCGACTTTTTGTAGCGATGCAGTAGCGATGCTGTCGCGCGTTCGCATCGATACAGTCGCGATTGCTTGCTGTGTGCCCTCGCCCACATAACCACGATTCAGTCGCGATGTCAACGCGATACCGTCGCGCTTCTGTCGCGATGCAAACGCGATTCAGTAACGGCACCAAAATGCCTGTGGTGATCGCTACAGTTGCAAGATGGACTCCGTTGAGGCAACATTAGTCACGTTGTCTTTGGTGCTGCTGCGGCGTCAAAATTGGATGCACCCATTTAACAAAGAGAGATTACTTGGTAGACATTACGTAACAACGTTTAAAATACTAAAAAACTATGAGCATACATTCAGAAGTTGTTTTAGAATGATTTATTCGACGTTTGCCGACACGGTCGCGCGTTTGCGTCGATACAGTCGCGATGCTGTAGCGCGTTGGCATTGCGTATGTAGCGCATTGCAAATGCGACTAACGTGCGTTAGTAGTGATGCTGTCGCGCGTTTATGAAACGCGCGACTGCATCGCTACAAAAAGTCGCCGTGGGCAAGGGCCCTAACATGTAATTAGCAGTAAGATACGTATTTAACTTATCGGGATAACATTAATTTTAGCATTAGTTGGATATTTTTATATAGCACGCGTGTATAATACGTTGCATTATGAGCTTAAAAGCGGTATAATAAGATCCACTTTTTGAGCAACAGTGATAAAAAAACAATTACCTTTTTAAAGCTAAATACTATTATTTATCTCGGTTCCACCTGGTGAGTTTTTTTTATGTAGAACAAAAATGTACCTAGTCCTAGTTAAGACCTTTCATTTGAGGTACCTAATAAAGGTGTTTAATGTTTAAATAGTAATGGCTATGCGCGATTCATTACTTTCTTACTACGAGACGTAGTATTGAAGACGAAATATCTTGGTTCTTCCTGATGGGATTTTTTTGTGATGTAGAACAAAAATGTATTCCTAGTTAAGCTCTTTCATTTGAGCTACCCCACATGAAGGTGTTACTTACACATTTTATTAATCAGTAATGGCTATGCGTGTTCTATAACTTTCATAGTACGAGACGTTGTATTGAAGACGAAATATATCTGTTCCTCCTGATGGATTTTTTTTGTAATGTAGAACAAAATGTAGTCCTAGTTAAGGTCTTTCATTTGAGCCACCACATGAAGGTGTTACACGTTTAATTAAACAGTAATGGCTATGCGAGTTCTATAACTTTCATAGCACGAGACGTTGTATTGATGACGAAATATCTTGGTTCCACTGGGTGGGATTTTTTTGCTGCCATAATATAAAATGGAGTACACATCAAGGCCTTTCAAATGAGGCATGACACATCGCAGCGATTTGTTTGGGACAGCGTCCATACTAAATGAGGCAATATCCTTTAGGGAACACCGAAGTCCAATTAAGTGACACTTAAGAGAAATTCCGTTTTCACCAACGTTTAGGGGCCACTTTTCCTTCTCCATAATTTTAAGGGCCCGAATGTTGACTCCCTATCGATACCCTAGCGATGGGTACACAGGAGGATGCATTAGTGACAAGATAGAAATTGATTGTTTTTATCTGAAATTAAATGTTTATTTAATCGCCACTTAAGATAGGTAGCCTTTCAGAATTCGGGCGTTAAGGGTGAAATTAAGAAAAATCCTTTCTTAGTGAATACCTACGCTTCACAAAGAATACACCATTTAAATCTCATGTCTCTAGAAACAGCTGTTTACGCTGTGCGTTGATAATCAATCGACTTTGGTTTTTTTTATAAATAATTAAAAACTACCTTCTTTTTTAAGAGGAATGAGTACCGGTGCTCTCTCCATACAAACGTAGTCGACTGTTTCCTACCTGGAAAATGACACTAGCACAAATATTTTTGTTGCATAAATCTTACAACTGCCATGACCATGCCCCTATGTTTTGTTTCATTGCAGTTAAAGGTGATAAACAACAAAAATATATGTGCTAGTGTCATTATCCAGGGAGGAAACAGTCGACTACGTTTGTATGAAGAGAGACCCGGTACCCTTTCACCTTAAGTAGGTATGTTAATTGTAACATCGCTGGGGCGCAGCTAGTTCTAAATACATTTAGACTTTAGGCGATTTCACCCGTGTAAGTCCCGATCCCATGGAAATTCCGGGACACTCAGCTATATACCCAAACTATATCTATGCAAAATTTCATCCAAATCGGTTCACTGGTTTCGAACATTACCCTCTACAAACTCACAAATTTTACCTCTTTATAATATTTTTTCACAATCTGGTAAATAAGATATTAAAATTAATAACACACAAAAATAATCAAATTACACATATAAAACTTAAAAACAAAAACACAGATACAAACACAGGTACACATTACAAATAATTACAAATAAAAAACCCCGTCCAGAGCGTCTCCACGGGCATCGTCCCCAAGAGACTGGCGGCATTCCCTCTCTGGATAGCCAGGCTCACCCTTTGAGTGAAGAAGCCACCAGCCCTCCGGTCACCTGATGCCACACTAAGACGCCCCGCCAGGTCCCTAAAGATAGCCTTTATAATATTAGTATAGATAAAGTTCAAGTCTGTTCTAGCGACACATTTGGCCTACCAAATAATCACTTATTTTGTTTTCTTAGTTTTCCCAACTTTAAACACAGCACGATACTAACAAAAAAAGTAAAAAATAGGCCCTTACTTATTAAATCACTATAACCGCAAATTAGTTACGCACCGATCGACAATAATTTTGTAAACAAACTATCTGGGGCAGTCAAAGATATTCAACAATAAAGTGAGGTAGAGAGAACGTACATTTTCAACCATTTTCGTCAATCTATACTAATATTAGTAACAAACACACTCTTCAGCTTTATAATATTATAAAGCTGAAGAGTGTGTTTGTTTGAACGCGGAACTTAGGAACTACCGGTTCGAATTGTTTTTTTTTTTTGTGTTGGATAGTCCATTTATCGAGGTAGGCTATAGGCCACTTTTCTTTTTTTTTCACTTCACTTATTTCTACGGGATCGGGACTTACGCGGGTGAAACCGCGGAGCGCAGCTAGTAGAACTACACTAGCTGCGCTCCGCGGTTTCACCCGCGTATTATAACTATAATACGTTAAAATATGACACTAATGTACACTGCGAACTCGTGGTCACACCGTTTTACTACACCAGTGTAACTACGAGTATTTTCTGTTACTCGTGGTTACCCTGTATGTAATGTGTGTAATGTATGTATGTGTGTATGCAATATTTAACATTGCTTTTACGGTAAATGAAAACATAGTGATGAAGTCGATTTTTTTTCTAGACATGGTCAATTAGACTGAGAGTTGCTATGAAGTACCATCTAATACCTACGTGTTCCAAACACTGCCACAATTGCCGTCGCAATTCCTTAATTTTTGGAAATTAGGTTATTTTTCCCGAACTGAAATATATTTTAGTACTTAATTAAGTAGTTAATAAAGGAGGATTACCTAAAGTGTTTTTCTTAAACACTGTAAAAAGTATGCATGCTAGCTCTATCTTCAATGTTATCTTATTTAAATATCTTTAAATCAAATAAAAATAACAAGTTTTATGTACAAGCCGTCAGTTTATTAAAGAAAAAATCGAACCAATCAAAGCGTAGGGATAAGAAGGGGGTAAAAAGGGGGGATTAAAAAGGGGTAAGTTTAGAAATAGGCCGGTCCCACGTATCCAGGGGTGATGTAACGAGTTCCGTAACCGAAAGCGCCGTTGTATACTGAAGGGCCGGCTACCAGGGTCTGTAAGAAAAAAAGGTATTAGTAGGTGTCCTTATTAGTAAATTATGGAAAATGGATATCACGTTTCTTCAAATATACCATTTCCGAGACGCTTTAGAGGTTTGGTTAAGCATTTGTTTGTTGTATATAGAGGAAAGGGTACCGGCGCTCTCTCCATACAAACGTAGTCGACTGTTTCCTCCCTGGACAATGACACTAGCACAAATATTTTGTTGCATAAAACCTATAACTGCCATGATTATGACTATGCCCCAAGGAAGAAACCTTTAAAACAATAAGTTCACGGTGCACTTTGAGATCCATACTATTAGATAGAAGGCATAACCACATGCATAACGACGAGCAAATAATGCCTATAGATTAAACATCTAAAGCGTTTTTCTAATGCAAAAAATAACTATGGAAACTACCATAGCAAATGTCTCGTAGAAAATACAGTAACAAGGTATCTTTTCACCAGGTATCTTAATTAGGTATGTAAGAATAATATCTTGATACTATCAGAAGGTATTATGTTTGCGAATATTATAATACAAACGCACAAAACCGCAATCAAATAGTTATATTATTAGACAACAGTAGGTATAATATGCAAATTACTGAGGTAATGTCGTATATTCAATAAATTATTTATAGAAAACCAAACGTGTTTGAGTTCCTTTCACGACAAGATCTAATGCATTTTATAGGCAAAAAGATGGTAAAAAGCTAGATTTTAATATTTATGAGCATTCTTTTTATTGCTAACAAAAATTGACTGAATTTAATTTGAAATGAATTTGATATTAATGTTTTATATTTAATTTCAAATAATTATTGTGGTTGAATTAAATTATTTAGTATGTAAGTAAAAAATGTTTTTCACACAGCGCCATTTTGCTCCAAAAAAAGCATTATCCTATTGACATTCGCGTAAAAGTAAGCAGAGTTTCTATGGTATTTATGCAGTTGGTAGATTTAAGATTAAACAGTGTATAGATTTATAAATAGGTTTAGTTTTACGGGGCTTTTTACGCACTTAGCCTCTTCATTTGGACCATTGTGCGTAGAAAATAGATAAATAGACTTAAGAGGGGGCTTGGTCATCATGGTCATGGCAGTTATAAGTTGCATGGTAAAAATTTGCTCTAGTGTCATCCAGGGAGAAAACAGTCTACGTTTGTATGGAGAGACAGTCGGTACCCTTTTCTCTTAATAATGGATTTTATCCAGAGTTATTTCTTCATTAGCAAACTAAGCAATTTTAGAAAATCTAGTAAACCTAGTAATTTTATAGTATCTGGATTTGATAGTAGGTACAAAGTTCCTTATCGCGGGTTGGCGAGGGAATCTAGCCGAGAAAAATGTTACGCGTATGAAAACGTGAAACGGGAAACCGTAAGAGAAACTAATCTTCCACAGTACAAACAGTTTTATACAAAACTAACTGCGCACCGCGGTTTCACTCGCGTAAGTCCGATCTTTCACACCGTTTAAACCTTCCCTGGACTACGACCAAACATTTCAAAACCAAAATCATCTAAATCGGTTCGTGCGTTCTGGAGTTATAGCGTCAGGAAGGAAAACCCGACTTATTTTTATATAATAGATAATATATGAAAAAAAGTAAAAAAGGACTTCGTTCCGAACACGCGTCCCGCGACACGTAATTTTTTTTTGTATTATGTCAAATTTACCAAGGTAATATAAAAAAATAGTAATATTAATACTAAAATAAATAAATATTGCAGGACATTCCACACCTCGCCATTTAGCCCCAAGCTAAGTAACTAGACTTGTGTTATGGAGTGCTAGACAACGGATATACTACTTATATACTTTTCTTTTGTAAATATATACTTATAATACACTAGCGACCCGCCCCGGCTTCGCACGGCTATATTATGCATTTATTATACCTACATATAAACCTTCCTCTTAAATCACTCTATCTATTAAAAAAAACCGCATCAAAATCCGTTGCGTAGTTTTAAAGATTTAAGCGTACAAAGGGAAATAGGGACAGAGAAAGCTACTTTGTTTTATACTATGTATACATGGAAACAACCAAACCACAGACAAATATCTAAGCATAATCCCGCAACCCTGTGTTTGGCAGTCCGGCACGGTGACCATTGTGCCAACTGGGTTTCATTAATATTATGTTAATATTTAAATATCAGGCCACTTGTGACAAGATGCCTCGTCAGCTTAGCACTTAGTGTTAGATACTTACAGTGGCAGCAGGTGCTACGTATCCAGTGGGATAGGGGAAGTATTGAGGGGCGGCAGCAGCCATCGCCACGCACACCAACAGGAAGAACAGCTGTTAGAACGGAAAGGGATTATTAGCCAGATATAACTAAATGAATTTATATTTATTTTCCCACAATAAAATATCAATGGGCACTTACGAAACATTATATCAGCTAAGTAATAAAACATTAGGTAGGTATTTAATCTTTTGTTAGTCTGGAGCTGCACTAAATTAAGTTTTTTGAACTTGTTTTACAGGTCTCCAGGTCTTCCAGATCCAGGACTTTATGGGAAAAATATGTGCCCGAGGACTACCGATGGAGCTGCGTCAAGCAGTTCATGGTGAGACAGATTCTTGGTTTTATGGTGATTTCTATAGGTTTTTATTTGTTGCAGCGCTCCGCGATCTCACCAGCGTAACTCGGTCCCGTGTGAATATCGAGATAAAAAGCCTATGTTATTCTCAATGAATCAATGTATCCTCATACCAAGTTACATCAAAATAGGTCAAGTAGTTCGTTACGTGTAAAAAAAACTAAAAAATCTTTCCTTTTTATAATATTCGTATAAAAATAGATGAATAGGCTCTTAAACTACTAAATTGATTTGATGAAACTTGGTATGAAGACACATTGAAACATGACGTTTGCCTTGGCAACTTTTTTTCCCGTTAATCCCACGGGATCGTAACTTACACGGGTTAAATCACAAAGCGTTGTTGGTAATAGAAAATACCTAGGTACTTACAGCGAATTTCATCTTGATACAAGGGAACTGCTGTCAAGCCTTCCAAGATCAAACTATGCAATTGCACGGAAGAACGAAGAATATATACCAACGGGCAAGGTCAGACAAAGCCCTAAGTTAGATCCTAAGGTTGCCTATATGAATATCAATTGAAAATACCAGTCCTAGGAAAAACTTGATAACTTGTTCGCTCTAGTTATGTTTATATCAATAAAACATTGTTGCTTAGCGTCTAAGCAGTCTTTCCCAAACTATGGGTCGTGAGTCATTGGTGGGTCGCCAGCAAATAGTTGGACTCTAAAACATGTGCTTTAAATGTATGACCACATTCATAAAACGTCGATATCTAAACAAATATCGCCTAAATCTTGCGAGCCGAAATAACTCGTGAACATGTTGGTCTCAGTAGATATTTAGGCTTTATTGACTTTGAGTCGCTGAAAGACACTTTTTAACGCAAGCAAAACCATCAAAATTATAAATGAGCTGACTTAGCGAGACCTAAATAAATAAATATTGCAGGACATTCCACACATCGCCATCTAGCCCCAAACTAAGGAACTAGACTTGTGTCATGGGTGCTAGACAACGGATATACTACTTAATACTTTTCTTTTGTAAATATATACATATAATACATAGAAACAACCAGACCACAGACAAATATTTAAGCATAAATACTTGTCTGAGGCGGGAATCGAAGCCAACTGGGTAGTCAACTTAAGCTTATAATTGTCTCTTTGACGGGAGATTTATCTGAACTAGGATTTTCAACCATGGTTCATATCGTTTAAAACTAAATAACTAAATTGGGAATGGTGGATACTTTGATTTTTTAAATGGATTTGAGACGTGATCCAGACTACTTTGAGAACCACTGGTAGGTGTATGGAATTTTCATTATTCATAAATTGTCGTTCTTGGGTTAAATGGCAAGTGTTAAATGTCTTTTGTTCCTATGTCACTTAGATATCTTGAGAATTTTTAACTTCTGGTTCTACTACAGTTTTATTTTAGTTATACTAATAAGTAACTGGAAGAGTATAAAATAGATTTATACATTCTTTTAACACCTTCAGCTCTATAAATTACAGACCTAGTAATCTCACCTAAAAGCAAGTCATTAAATCCCAAGAAGAATAATGTTGTATGAAACTCCCAAGGGAGATAATGTTGTATGAAACTCACAAGGAAATCAAGTGTTTTGTTTGTTTGTGGTATGTGAGTTTGGAACGTTGAAATTAGTAAAAGTCTTATCACACGGGCATTCACAAAGGAAGCATTGGATTGGTCTACAAGAATCTATAGGTTTACCTCTAATATCAATGTAGGACCTACACGGGCATTGTAAAGAGCCTGGCTTTTATTCAAGAATCAAGAGTTTTAAATGTCCAAGTGATGTACATTAAGAAATTTAACATGCAGACGTTGTGAAAAGCAGAGTATGAACCTCGGGTTAAAGCAAGTCTTCGTATGGGGCGGCTTGAACCCGTGACGTAAGACATTGCTTCACTCCCTTTGTTCATAATCTACGATTATTACACTTAGTAAGTAGTTCATAAGTTTGTTCGAGTGCGTAATACATAATATAAATCGTGGCCTTTGACATATAATCTTATTAACGAGTAAGCACAACCAGTCATAATGTAGGTGTCACAATAATTAAATCATAGATATTAAAGTTACTAAGTAAGTATTTAATGCTAGGCAACTAGGTAAACAATGATTATATTACTCCAGTTAATTTTGCATTTCAAATGTAATGTATTTATTACGGGTTTATTTATGCAAATATTTTATAACTGGTTCAATTGTTTCTCCATTTTTAGTAAGTTGTTGGTTTTAATAAAACAAGAATAATTTACATGGAATAAGTAGGTCTTAAGATGGTCTAAATTCGACTGAATTCAATACTTGATAGTTGTAACTATAAAATCTTTAGTAATAAGGTACCTACGGATAATAAGGGCAATCTGCTACCTTTTAAAACTAAATAATTCGTAAAAATAGGAAAACTACAGAGGAAAGGGTACCGGGGGCTTTTTTCATACAAACTATTACAAACGTAGTCGACTGTTTTCTCCCTGGATAATGACACTAGAGCAAATATTTTTGGTGCATAAAACTTATAACTTACATGACCATCCCCAATTTTTTGTTTTTTTTTTTAATTTTTGAATTTTAATTTCTATGATAATTAGAAAATGAAAAAACCAAAACATAGGGGCATAGTCATGGCAGTTTTAGGTTTTATGGCACAAAAATATTTGCTCTAGTGTCATTATCCAGGGAGGAAACAGTCGACTACGTTTGTATGGAGAGAGCGCAGGTACCCTTTCACCTTAAAAACAAGTCCTTAGATATGTATTTGCTTTATTGTCAATCTGAAAAACCATTCATTTGTTTATTTTCTTGTTATACTGTCACTTTTTAGAAGCCCTAATTACCTGCAAGTACCTCATTAGGTACCTATTTTAGTATGTACCTTACATGTACCTATTTTTGGGATTCCGTACCTCAAAAGATAAAAAAGAAACCCTGATAAGATCAATCACTCTCTTGTGCGTATGTCTTTCTGTCCGTGTGTCACCAGTCAACACCGATATTTATATATTTTTTTCTGAGGACTCGGAGGGGTCGTACGCGTCAGCTCGATACACAGCGTTCTCTATCCATACGGCTATCCTGTCAGATATGGCCACCATGAAACGGGCTAGCCGACATTATTATACTTACCGGTGAAGTTAACAAATATGATCGTCAACATATGAGTGGTTTCTCCTTATCGAGTCGCATGTGTTCATGATGCGAGGACTCGGAGGGTTCGTACGCGTCAGCTCGATACACAGCGTTCTCTATCCATACGGCTATTCTGTCTGATATGGCCACCATGAAACGGGCCAGCCGGCCCGGTTGGGTGCGAGACGGTTTCGGCTCGCCTGATCAAAAACAATAATACAAATAGTATAAAAATTAAATACCTAATGGAATGTTTAAAATTATATTTTCAAAAATAAACATTGACTTGCACAACTTAAAATAAATTGTTTAAGACCTTAAACGTGATTACACATAGACAACGATAAATATTTGTTTACAAAACAACTTTTTTTCGAATTAGATGGGTAATTTTGTTTCGAAAACAAATATTTGTTCATCGGCGGGAATCGAACCCGCAACCTTCTGCATCGGAGGGTGTACGCTAGGGAATGCAAAACCGGCCGAAATTGAAACCCGGTTTTTAAAATGAAAATTTTTCGACCTTTGTTTAATTTTTTTTTTAATTGCATGTCAAAGGCTGCCTACATCTTGCATTTTTTGATTCTTAACTTAAACCTATCTCTCAAAAATAACTACCTACAACTACAAAATTGATACTGAAACTGATGAAATGCTAAAATTTGTAAGAAAAGGCGGAATTACTTAAATTCTGCGTCGGCGCGCCCTGCACCGTGTATCTGATTTAACGGTTTTTTCTTCATTGTTCTGATAGACGCACCTTTCGAAACATCTTTTATTTTATTTTATGGTCATTGGTCAGACCATGGCAACTGTCAAATTACTTTAAATACAACTAGCTTTGGCCCGCGACTTCGTCCGCGTAGAAGTCGAAAATGGTTCCAATAGAATTTTTAACTGGCTTTATGATTACCAAAATCGGTAGGTCTGTTTTAATATATATTTTTATATTTGTATTTTACATGTTTTTTTTTAATTTGGAATGATTTTTATATTTCATAACCTAAATGTTCTATCTAGCCCTTACCATTTCAAATTTCGAATTCTACGTTCCAATGAGGCCGTGTCCTAAAAGTGCATGACCTTTCTAAAGCTTAGAAACTTTCAAATGTGGTACTAATATAGTATGGTAACTTTCGAGACATTCCAATTTTGAAAAGTATTTCCATTGCACCAAGTTTTTATGTAAGTTCAACTTTTTTTCAATTAAATCGAGTGTTTTGCTTCGTCATTCCTTATTCGTACTGCAAAGGAATGGAATCGGTTGCCTGCGTCTGTCTTTCCTGACGTGTACAATTTGGGGGTCTTCACGTTGCAAGTGAATAGGTATCTTCTAGGAAAGCGTGCTAAATCTTAGGCCGATTCGTCACCAACCATCAGGTACGAGTATGCGTGATATGTAAATAAAAAAATCGGATTGAGTTTTCAAACATGTCGCTGTTCCCACAAAACTACAACCTTTTAGTCTTCAAGTCTAGAGTGAATAGGTACCTTCTTGGCGAGCATGTTACATCGTCGACCTCTTCGACGAGACGAGGTCAAATGCAAGCCTAAATTTGTTCAAAAAAAAAAAAAAAAAAAAAAACTGTTATTTAAATACGGTACATATGCAATTCTTTTACGTTAAAACTTAGTTTTAAATTATACATTTTAATATTATATTAAAATAAACCGGGTTTTTTTTTTAAATATATATGATAAAAAAATCACATACTTACTTATCAAATTTTATGTACTATTTTTCCGCGAGAATTTGACAATCAGATGTTTTTTTTACGGATTGTAATTAATTGATGTGGTAAACAGTATCTTAGTCGATTATAAATGAAACAATCATTCGTAAAATCAATATTGGTCGAGGAAAACAACAAAAAGTAAATCTGAAATAGAATAGAATACAACCTTGCCTTTGAATTGGCCAGTAGAAACCAGTGGTAGTGGTTGGTCTGTAACCAGTGGCCTCTCAGAATGTCATTTCGAGCGGATAATATTGAAAAACCGAAAAAACCGAAAAACCGGTTATCTGATTTTAAAAAACCGGGTTTTTTAATAATTCAAAATATGCCGAAAAACCGGTTTTTCGGTTTTCGGTGAAACCGGTTTGCATTCCCTAGTGTACGCCCACCTACCATTAACTATCTTACCCAATATTTCGGCGACTCTTTCTAGAACCACATCTGCGATACTGCGAAGGCGATTGGAGACTAACATCTCTTTGTTGCCCTTTGCTATGTAGTCGCAGAGCCGATATGCGACCTGTCACCACAAATAAATTGTTATTAAGTATTATGAAAATCCTAATTCTACTTTATGGAGTCTATAATCTAATATTATGTTACGGCATACGAACTACAGCTAAAGATGTCGCTCGACCCAAAGCAGTGCCATGGCTAAATCTTGATAAGTAAAACTTCATCACGACTTAGTCATGGCACTAGAACCAACTTTTATTAACTTCATTGTACTGGAAGAAGAACTTCTTCCTTCCCTTTTTTTTATATCGAGGAGAAATGCGCCTTAAGGTGGATGCAGATTGATACGCGCCGAACGCGTCGAATTTTTGCCGTCCACGGAAAAAGGTACCTTATAATAATAGAGATAAGGTATTACATTTATATTTCCGATGACGTCATCAGAGTCGTCCGCATCGTCAGAGGCGGCCGACTCTGAAATAAATAAATGAATAAATGTACCTTATCTCTATTACTATAAGGTACCTTTTTCCGTCGACGGCAAAAATTCGGCGCGCTCGGCGCGTATCAATGTGCGGGCACCATTATGCACCTTCTTCTTCCTTCCTGCCCTTACCCCAATTAATTTGGGGTCGGCGTAGTATTTCTTCTTCTTCCATTCATTCCTGTTAGTCGTCATCTCATCGTTCACATTCATCTCTCTCATATCTTGTATCACGCAGTTCATCTCCATTTTTTCTTAATACCACCTCTTCCTGTTACTACTTACCGGCCTAAATCGTCTAATACGTAAGTCGATTCAGCCACAAAAGCTGGATGGGTTGGAAAAGGTGGACGGGGATCACTTACCATCGAGTGAGATAGTGCCCAACACTGACCTATCTATACTATTAGTATAAAAAGGTAAACTTTGTGAGGTTGTAGGAGGTACCTAAATCTCTAAAAACCAGTGAACCAATTTGGATGAAATTTTGCATAGAGATAATTTTGAATTTGGGTAACTGAGTGTAATTTTTTATCCCGGAATTCCCACGAGATCGGGGCTTATGCGGGTGAAAGCTAGTCTATCTATACCTACTAATATTATAATAAAAATTAAAGATTTGTTAGACTGTTTGTTAGTTTGCATTGATTAGGCTCCGAAACCACTGGACCGATTTTGATGAAACTTGGTTTGAGGATACATTGATTTTTTGACCAATGTAATTATAAAATAAAATGTTCGGCTGTACAATAATTAGTATACCTGTGCACTAAAGTTAACAAGCCACTTCTGCCTGAGCTTCAACTCGCGTGTCTTTTCAACTTGTTCCTTCCGATCGACCATACCGCCGGGACCGGCCCAGTGACGTTCCGTCTCGTACAGCGCTTGGAAGTATTGTTCTGTCTGCCTAAATATAAACACAACTGAGCTAAACTTATACTTATTAAGCACTTCTTAAGGTGCAACGTAGTTATTTTTTGTTGGACAACATTGTTTATAGGTAGGTAGGTACTAGCTTTTGCCCAGAACTTTGTTCACGATAGTGTTACGTTATAAAAGCTATCTGTAGGTACGCCAATATTTGCTTGATCTGCTAATTATACTTTGAGTTAAGCGTTGATATACTTATTAGTCAGTTAGTCAGTACGTAGCATTCCGGTAACATTCATAATTTTATGTTGCCATGTTGAGATAACATTTTGTTACAATTTTTACCGATTTTTATTAAATATTGACTGTTTTCAAAAATTACACATCTTATAACAACCAAACATGTGATGTGGATGCACTGGACTGAATAACTGAACAAATCTTTCAAACTTTCTTTTCATCATCTCATCAAACTCAAACTCATATAATTTGCATGAAATCGCTTCTAAAGACGCTTCACAGAAGGAGCGATCGGTCGAAAGCCCTTTAATGTCCTACCTTTTTTTTTTACAAATAATTAAAAGGGGACCTACCGGGGGTCTCGCCATCTCCAGGTTTTAGGTTTTATGCAACAAAAATATTTGCTCTAGTGTCATTATCCAGGGAGAAAACAGTCGACTACGTTTGTACGGAGAGAGCGCCAGTACCCTTTCACCTTAATATGCTTACTTAATACAAAGACAAAGAGGGAATCGAACCCGCCAGCTTCTGACATACCTAACAAAAAACGAGTGATCGTTATTCGTCATAAAAAGTTGTAAGTAGCTATAAGATAAAATGGACAGACTAGAGTAGGCAAGTAAGTAAGTAGGTAGGTACATAAATAAAATTATAATTATAGATGATATTTCAAAAATATTCCGTGAAATTTCTTTTTACAGTTCGTTAAAGATAAGTCTAATTTCACTTATAAAAAAAAGTATTAACTAAGTAGGTAACTACTTAGTTGTAAGTAGGTACTACTTTAGCAACTGCTTAGCTTGCGCTAGATGGCACTCTGTAAAATGTTATACAATATTAATATTTACTCAGGACTCAAAAAATAGTCTTCTTCCAAAGCGCTTTTGATTTTATCCCGTCGTTCCTTGGAGAGTAGCGGACATTTTTCTTCCCATAACGAGCGCAGGCGGCGAGTGTTCGGTCTTGCAAGCATCTCTACACGTTCCATATTGCGACGGATTCGACTGGGTATTTTATCTCCGCGACCTTCCTCTGCCATATTTTTTATTCAAATAATTTTAGTAAAGAAATGATTATCAAAATAAGTTCATTCAACAACAATTTTTTGCTCGAACAGAGTCAAAAAAAAAAAATTAACTGCACCCCTTGGAGGTCCCGATCACTTAAAAATATCGGGATTAAAGTAGCCTACATGTTAATCCAGAGGGCCTACCGCGGTAAGTGCGTCGGCTTCAAGCCAACGCGTCGGTTTACGCCGACCCGCGCCCCACACTGGGCGAAATTTTGAGCCTGTCTTTCATAGGAGTTTTGAAAAATTAAGTAGTTTTTGTCATGTGTTTTAAGTACGCAGGATTGTTGAGGACATGAAAAAATTTAAAAATAAGTTATTCTGGTTTTGTTATTTCTAAAAAACACTACAAAATATGACTTTGTTTTTTTTTTTAAATAGTAACACCATAATTACTTATATTTGAATGTTTTGATGTCCCCGACAATCCTGCATACTTAAAACACACAAAAACACTACTTAATTATTCAAAATTTCTAAGAAAAGCAAGCTCAAATTTCTGCCCATTGTGAGACGCGGTTTGGGATATCGACCGTCGGCTTGAAGCCGACGCACTTACCGCGGTAGGGCCCCTGGTCTACAGAGTGTCAAGGCAATTGGTTCAGAATTTTTTGCGTGAAGGAGTATATCGAGTGTCAAGGCAATTGGTTCAGAATTTTTGCGTGAAGGAGTATTAACACACAAACTTTCACATTTATAATATTAGTAGGATTAGCTGCGTCCTGGTGTAATTGCGACACCTGCGCGTAAGTTTCGATCTTAAGAGGAAAGGGTACCGGGGGCTCTCTCCATACAAACTATTACAAACGTAGACGACTGTTTTCTCGCTGGATAATGACACTAGAGCAAATATTATTGGTCCATAAAACTTATAACTGCCATAACCATGCCCCTATCTTTTTATTTTAAATCTTAATTTCTATGATATTTTGAAAATAAAAATAAAAAAAAACAAAAATAGGGGCATAGTCATGGCAGTTATAGGTTTTATGGCACAAAAATATTTGTGCTAGTGTCATTATCCAGGGAGGAAACAGTCGACTACGTTTGTATGGAGGAGACCGTCGGTACGCTTTCCTCTTAACTTGTATACATTTAAATACGAATTAGTTAGATACATAGCTGGGGAGACGTCCCGGGACTAATCAGCTTTAGGTTCCTTAGCATTATAAGGTATTCATAATATACTGCATGTAGAATGTAGTGTAAATCAAAATGTAGGTATCTACCTAAGTATTCAAAAGTGTGGATAGTTTTCCTTACCAGGGTCAGTCTTCCTAAATTTAACATTCTGCTCTGATTCAGAATCCAGTTGTCCTTTCGAAGACTTGGGCGCAGGCTTGGGTAGGTCAGAATCCCTACCTTTAGGCATGATTAATTTATGAAATAAAACTGTAAATTTGAAAATATTATAGCCAAATGATCCTGTTGTCCTTTTTCAATAAATAGGCATCGTGATGGCCTCTCTGCCAAAAAAACTGTGACAGGTTTAATGTCATACTACTTTGAAATACTCTTTGCTAATACCTACCAACAGCAAACCAAAAAGGTTGACTCTCTGTCAACCTCAACCTATTACGTGTTTTAATTTTAAAATGAGACATTTTAACACTTAGCGGCCAGTAATTTTATACATTGAATGCAAACTTCTTAGAGGGATGTCTGAGCAAAACTCTACTGTCGTTAAACTCTTTCGTTAAGCAATTATTATTCTTTTTAAATATCCAGATTTTACTACCACGAACCTGCCAGTTATTTTTAAACATAATAAACTTCTTCTGTTTGTATTATTCATTTTATTTTTTTAATTTTACGTACAGCCCCAAAAATAATTCGTAAACCTGTGCTAATAATATGTAAGGATTTTGAAGGAAATATTAATGTTGGCATGGGCAATAATATTTAACTCCGGTAAACTTGTAATGTGGCGCCACCTCTGTTACATTTAATTACAATAAACAAGTACCATCATTCTATTCTAATATTTTATTAATGTTTATCTGTATTTTATTAGTCTTAGGTTTAATACACAACCAACTAGATAAGTCTGGTATTCCATCATTAACTGCAGGGTTTCCTTCTTTGATTTCGTTTTGTTTGAATGGAAGATGCCATCCTTCCTGTTTCTGGGCGCAAGGCGTAAACGTTAAAGGCGCCTGAAAATAAAAAGCATATTTAAAAACACATTACCCTGCTATATGTCGCGCAGTCGGGTAAAAAAACATACAGGGTCACTGGTTAATTACCACCAGGTTTGTTATGTATGAGGGTATTATTTGTTTCTCTTGATGCCCTCTATCGTTTATGGATATCATAGTACACCACACACTTTAAAAAAATTAAAGGACATTATTATGTTCCTTCAAATATTTCGTTTCCGAGACGCTTTAGACGTTTAATGTGGGGGCATTATTTGTTCGTCGTAATGCCCTCTATGGAGAGACATTAGTCTTAAAGTTAAGTAACTTTATCTGTTATGTCTAAAAGTCTCTATCACAAGTCGGATTCAAAATGGAAGCTAAGTTGCTGGTATAAACAGACAGACAGATTTTAAATGATAAAAAATGTCCAACATTGCACACAGCACCATCAAGCCCCAAACTGATCAACTAGGCTCGTAATATGGTGAACAGACTTTGGTTAGAATACTTACTATTTACATACTAATTTTCCATACAAATATTTACAGTTTAAAAAAAGAATAGTTCCATGGTGGGAACAGCATTCTCGACATTCTGCATCGTAGGCGAGCGTTCACGTACTACGCCACAGAAGTCTTTTTTTCTATCAAAGATAAGCAATGTTATTAGTACTTGCCTGAATCTTAGGTGCTTTAAAAGTAGTGAAGACCATCCACTGATGCTGCCACTGCCATCTTTTAAATAGATTTAATAGATATTCCTCTTTCATTTGGAACTGGTGTGTTCTGAGTAAATCCTTTGAAACGATGTCTGTTTGCGGACCGCTTAAAATGGCCGCCGTTATAAAATACGGGTCGTCTTGTGATCTGAAATGTAAAAGTATGTGTAAAATAAATATTAATATATATTTTCACGCTACCTAACACCGAACATCATATCTTGAAAAGACTTAACCTCCAGCCCCCTAGCCGCGATATTAGCTTTAATGAGCATATAACCCTGTATGGAATTACAAAAAATTAGGAGTAATATTTGAACTTTGGTGCAATTTTGTGCACCAAAATAAAATATTTACTGAATAACTGATTTTGAATAATTGAGGATATTTTGAAACCTGAACAGCACACAGCGCCATCTGACTAAGAAACTAGCCTTAAGGTAAGAAATTTATTGTCATTTTGTAAATCCATACTTATTAAACATACAGAACACTCAAACCAAAAACAAATGTCTGTACATAAATATTTGTTTGAGGCAGGTATCGAATCTGCAACCTTCTGGAGCACCACAGAGGATTTCAAATAGATGGCAAACTTATAATTGTTTGGTCTTTATCTATCTATACTAATACATATTATAAAGAAGAAAGATTTTTTTGTTTGTAATGAATAGGCTCCGAAACTACTGGACCAATTTTGTTGAAACTTGGTATGAGGATACATTGATTCATTGACAGTAACATAGGACTTTTTATCTCAATATTCCCACGGGATCGGGAGTTACGCGGGTGAAACCGCGGAGCGCTGCTAGTAATAAATAATTTATTGAATAACAAAATATACTCACAAATCATCAATGAAAAAACAACTAGTATCCCTTCGTAACTTCTGCAAAATACCTCTACTCCATCTAAGCATATGATTTCTACCGAGTAACAAAATCTTCTTATTTTTCTCCTTAAAATAATCCACGACGGCCGCAACTAAATGCAATTTATTTGCACTACTCTTATTACCAACTGAATAGGCTATGTTTAACGCATCCATTACTATGTCGTAAGGTCCAGTTTTGTCTATAAATTGCAGAAATTTTTCCAGTTCTTTTGGTGATGATTTTAAAAATAAATCAGAGCCGATTATTAGTTTTTCTTTGACGTTTTTCTGTAGTGTTTCGAATTCTGTTTTTGATAGATGTAAGCAGTTGAGTGTTTCTCTGCATTTTGTGCATTGGCCGCTGAAAATTTTGTGAAAAAACATAGATAAATATTAAATATATAAACAGTAAGTATTAACAGATAAAAAACAGTACTTATGAATAGAATTTTGATGGACTTTTGTAAAAATAGAATATTTCCACAGGAATTATAAAGAGACAAGATTTGTTTTTGAAAATTTTAAATTACACTCTGAAACTGCTGGACCGAGGTTGATAAAACTTAATGAGATAATACCTAGGGAGTAACTCAAGCCACTTTCTAGCCTCATATTTCCATTAGGTAGGACTTATGCAAGTCAAACCATTTAGTACTGTTTATAATATTATCAGATTAAGTAGGTATCTTACTTGATTTTCCTAATCTTTGTAAATTCAGCTTCCCAACCCAAGTTTTTATAAGTCTCTTTCAATTTAATTGCAGTTTCTTCGTCAATCACAGCATATGTGCTTGAAATATGTACAAATATTTCTTCTAAATATTTCAAAATTGTTTTATTATCCTTATAACTTTGGAATACATAGTTTATCCAGTTTTCATAAGCATAAAATTGTAACGGACGTTTGTCAGATATACTTTTCTGTATCATTTGAAATGCTAATTTCTTTTTTTTGTTCCTAAATAATGTTCCAATTAGTACACTGTAGGCAAGGTGTGATGGTACAGCCGACATTTTTATGTCCTCTAAGACTTTCATTGCTTTTTCATACTCATCTATCACACAAAGTGCTCGTAAAAGTTTTTCACATGTAGAATAGTCCAAAAGCTTATACTTTTCATATAAATATGTGTGTGAATCTTGGATGTATTTTCTCTCTTCTGCAGTTAAATTTCTAGTCTTACTAATTTCATAATAGAGGAATAAGACGCCATTTATTGATCCTAAAGCGATTTCATTGGATTTCTTTAGATAATCCGCAAAGGAAACTGCGGCATCGAAGTTTTTCTGTGTTGTCATTATTTTTAGCAATATTCCGTCTATGTTTTTCTGGTTCATTTTCCCTCGTAAGGATAGAATATTGCTTTTTATTGCACTCCAATCAATTTGTTTGGTTTCATTTTCTAAGGCTGAATTGAGGTATTCAAATTGATCTATTGGCCTGCTGGCTAAAGGAATAGCGTTTACAAATCTAGTAGAAGATGTTCTCACTGAAATTGAATACAAAATTGATTGAAAATATGTGTTATAGTAACAAAAACTAAACTTTGTTTTATTATTCAAATAACCTCAGATTGTATGTCCTACAGGAATGAAACTTACCCAAATATTGAGCAACCAGCGAACGCGATAAACTGGTATACATTTTTATTTATTGTATTCTTCTGGTTAGAAAATAATAATTATAATCAATTCAAAATAACCTCCATAACCTCTCAATTTTATTGAGAGATTTGAGGTTATTTTTTTTTTTCATTCTACTAATGTCGCCAACGTGAGAAAAAAAAGAAAAAATGTTCCACTACTGTTTTACAGATTTCACATGACAGATTTACAGCATTGCGCCACCGAAAGTGGCGTAATAGACCGTAGACAAAAGACCACGAATTGACAAAATTAAAAAAAGTTTATTCTAAAACATTGCGATGTGATTTCGTTGTAATACTTGCTTGCGTTTTTATTCGTAATTTAAGACTTTCTAGCTAATCTGACTGTATTATAACCATTTTCAGCTACTTTTAAGTCAACGCAATGGAGGGAAAACCTACAAAAATGCCCAAAGTGGCTAAGGTAATGGTCCACTCAGTCCTTCCTTTGAAGTTGTTTACCCATGAGATTCTAAATAAAACATGCATTCAAATCCCACAGGTGAAGAATAAAGCTCCAGCAGAGATCCAAATTACAGCAGAACAGCTCCTCAGGGAGGCTAAGGAAAGAGATTTGGAAATATTACCGCCACCACCAAAACAGAAAATCTCTGATCCCGAAGAACTGAGAGACTATCAACACAGAAAACGAAAAGCGTTTGAAGACAATATTAGAAAGAATCGACTTGTAAGTTCATAGATTTATCTTATATCATTTAACTTAGTTTAAAATGTTATGGATTCAGCCAAATTAAGGCTTGATTCCATAAAATCTCATTGACTATTGGACCACCCATCCTAAACCGCTGGATGTAGTTTTGGTTTTCATACCACTGACATAAGATTAGAAGCAAAATGTGTGTTTTAAAAAAAAATCCGGTTATCAACCAATAATTATCACAAAGAATTAATTTTTAGGGTTCTGTACCTCAAGAGGTAAAAAAGAAACAGACGGACAAGAAAGTGATCTTATAAAAGATCACTTTCTTGTCCATCTGTCTGTCTGTATTACTCTAGGTATGTTTATAACATTCTAGGTAATAGGAAATTGGCTCAAATATGCACAATGGGAAGAATCGCAGAAGCAGGTGCAGAGGGCGCGATCAATTTATGAACGAGCTTTGGATGTGGACCATAGGAACCCTACCCTTTGGTGTGTATAATTTTACAGCTCTTTTAACTCTTTTTCTTCTTGACACTCAATGCTTTTAAGTGCAAACTTGATCTAAAAGCTTAAAATATTTGGATTCTTCGTACACAAATATTAGATTTTTTAATATTTGAATAATATATTTGTATAGAGTGGTGCAATCATCAGTGGTTCCTACTATTTTTAATTTTAACTCAGTGGGTTATTTAAAGAATACTTGTTAATAAATTATTCCTAAAATAAAATCAAAGTATGATATTCAAATTGCAGGTTAAAATACACTGAAATGGAGATGAGGAACAGACAAGTGAATCATGCTCGTAACCTCTGGGATCGAGCCGTGACTATACTGCCAAGAGTGTCACAGTTCTGGTACAAATATACTTATATGGAGGAGATGCTGGAGAATGTTGCAGGGGCTAGACAGGTAATTTTTCTTACATAAATATTCCTAGAAATATCCTAAAACAAATTGTTCTATTTGTTAAATTACTCTTTTCTAGGTATTCGAACGTTGGATGGAATGGCAACCAGACGAGCAAGCCTGGCAAACGTACGTCAATTTTGAACTGCGCTACAAAGAACTTGAAAGAGCTCGTCAAATCTACGAACGATTTGTAATGGTACACCCAGATGTTAAAAACTGGATAAAGTATGCAAGATTTGAAGAAAATCATGGATTCATCAATGGAGCTAGAAAAGTATTTGAAAGAGCAGTAGAATTTTTCGGTGATGAAGAACTTGATGAGAGACTGTTTATTGCTTTTGCAAGATTTGAAGAAAATCAAAAGGAACACGACAGAGCGAGAGTCATTTACAAATATGCATTAGATCACATTCCTAAAGACAAAAATAAGGAGTTATACAAAGCTTACACAATACATGAAAAGAAATACGGAGATAGATCAGGAATTGAAGATGTTATTGTTAACAAAAGAAAGTACATGTACGAGCAAGAAGTCATCGAAAATCCTACTAATTATGATGCTTGGTTCGATTACATTAGACTTGTCGAGAATGAGGGAAACGTTGACGATATTAGAGACACTTACGAAAGAGCCATTGCTAATGTGCCTCCATCTAAAGATAAGCAATTTTGGCGACGCTACATCTATTTATGGATCAACTATGCTTTGTACGAGGAATTAGAAGCTGAAGACATTGAGAGAACAAGACAAGTTTACAGAACATGCTTAGAATTAATTCCACACAAGATTTTCACTTTTTCAAAAATCTGGCTTATGTATGCTCAGTTTGAAGTCAGATGCAAAGACTTGAAACAAGCAAGAAGGACATTGGGTTTAGCTTTAGGTATGTGTCCTAGGGACAAGCTCTACAGAGGGTATATTGATTTAGAAATACAGTTACGTGAGTTTGATAGATGTAGAATACTATACCAGAAGTTCTTAGAGTATGGCCCTGAGAATTGCATCACTTGGATTAAGTTTGCTGAACTAGAAACATTACTGGGTGACATTGATAGAGCAAGAGCTATTTACGAAATAGCTGTCGGCCAACCAAGATTAGATATGCCAGAACTTTTGTGGAAAAGCTATATTGATTTTGAAGTAGCCCAAGGAGAGACTGATAAAGCACGGCAGTTGTATGAAAGGCTATTAGAAAGAACAGTACATGTCAAAGTGTGGCTTTCTTATGCTAAGTTTGAATTGAATGCTGAAAACGAAGACAATATCAATGTAGACTTAGCAAGGCGTGTTTATGAGAGAGCCAATGACAGTCTCAGAAGTGCAGGTGAGAAGGAATCCAGGGTACTCCTACTCGAAGCTTGGAAAGACTTTGAAACAGAAATCGGTGACGAAATCAAACTTGAGAAAGTAATGGCTAAAATGCCGAGAAGAGTTAAGAAGAGACAGAAGATTATCAGTGAAACTGGTGTTGAAGAGGGATGGGAAGAGGTATTTGACTATATATTTCCTGAAGATGAGATGGTTAGACCCAATCTTAAGCTACTTGCGGCTGCCAAGAATTGGCGTAAACAGAAAGAAGTTTCTGAACCGGAAACAACAGAAACTGATCAAGATCTGAATCAAGAAGATCAACAGGATCAAGATCAAGATGATAATGACTCTGAATCAAATACACCTCCAACAAATAATGATGAAAATAGTGAATAATAAGTAAAATTAAACTAAGATTTACATTACAAACATTTTATTTATGTCTTTAGTCTACATCTTCTGGTCTAACAGGATGTGTCAGTGGTATCACAGATTTTTTATTCACATCTCTTGAGCAGGCTTTTCTCATATCTGCAGAAAGAAAGAAAAAAAAGATTAATAAGATTATGTATTAGATTACTATTATATTACTATTCAGGTTTAACATAGGTGATTTTTATTTAAAAAAAAATGGCTGTCTGTAAAGTCAGTTTACGGACTATAATTTTACGTGATAACGTCTTAAGAAAATATTGATGAAATAATTGAGACTTGAAACTTGACAAATGGTTGTCTGTAAATTACCTTGTCAATAACAGAACGTGGGCGTAACATGATGCTTTTTTGTAAGTGTATTGTAAGAAGTTATCATGACAAAAAGATTGTACCAATATTGCACATAGCTAAAACATCAGGGTCTAAAATGTCTTTTAAAAAAAAAATTACTTATAGGAAAGGAATATAAATGGATAAAGGAAACTAAATACAAAAAGCTTTTAAATGTAAAATTACCATAGGCATCTTCGTCTGGATCACCAGAATAATATTCCAAAACTATTCTGTAAACAATGTAACCCAAATTCTTGTACATGTTTATGGCAACCTTATTGCTTACTCTCACAAAAAGATCCACAAAGTAAGCTTTTTTCCTGGAAAGAAAACAAAATAAATTAAAAAATAACAAATGGTTGTCTGTAAAGTCGATTTACGGACAATAATTTTACGTGATAACATCATTAGAAAACATTGATGGTCATGATGCGTTCCCGGATAATGGCGCATGATGTCATGTTCCCGGAACATGACGTATGACGTTATGTTTTTTGTGAATGCAGGTGTTCATCAATTTATTTATCACTAGCTGCGCTCCGCGGTTTCACCCGCATAAGTCACGATTCCGTGGGAATATCAAAATGAAAAGCCGTCCTCGATAAATGGACTATCTAACAAAAAAATAATTTTTCAATTCGAACCTGTACTTCCTGAGATTAGCGTGTTCAAACAAACTCATCAGCTTTATAATATTGTATAGATAAGCTAAAAATAGTTGTCAGGTCTAAACATACTTCTCCGATACATCTTCTAAAATATTCATCAATGTAGCAGCAAGTCCTAATCGTCTATAATCAGGGCTTACAGTCAACGCAGTCACATGGCCGTGCCAGTTGTCACCGTGGCCTTCGGCTTTACCCATTACTGAAATAGCAGAAAGTATTAGACATTTATAACGTCAGTGACAATGTTTCCATTAGGTAATTGTGGCCGTTAGAATACACTAGCTGTTACCTGCAACTTTGTAGTAATAGTAGTTTGTTTTATAATATGCAAACCTTTCTCTTGAATCACTTAAAAAAGTCCACATCAAAATCTATTGCGAAGTTATAAAGATCTCAGCATACAGCGACAGACAGCGGGAAGCAATTTTGTTTTATACTACTTGTACTGGCATATGGGCTGTTTTCCACAATTAGTCCTTTTAGCATGAGGATGGAGTAGACTTGTCCAGCACCTACTCTTTCAGCTTAGTCGACCATGTCCAGAGGAGAGAACTTGTCAATACTTCTGGAGCCAACTAAGCCGCGGGTTTCATCACAATGTTTTCCTTCACCGTAAGAGCAATGTCAATTAGCGCACATACATTTTTCGCAAGAAAAATCCATTGTGCACGGCCAGCCGGGATTCGAACCCACAACCTTCAGAATGAAAGTCGAGGTACCGCTAAGCCAACACCTCATTTGTTTTATATTATGTAGTAATAAAGTTATTACGTAGCGTGTAGAATGCACAGCTTCAGACTTAAGCCTTTAATCCGATGTACTGATTTCAGAGTTTTTTACAAGAAGTACTTACTGTAACCCATTATTTCCCCACTGGGTGCTTCAACAACTTGAAAATATTCAGGCCAATGGGCCAAATACTGAGTGTAAAATGATAGTCCATAGGTTTCTGTTAGGGGATCTAAATTCCTGTGGAAAAATACAAACAACCATTGTCTTCTGTAAACTTAATCGTAACGACCCAGTTGGCACAATGGTTATTATGCCGAACTGCCAAACACAGGGTTGCGGGTTGATTACCGCCTCAGATTATTATGTTTATATATTCGTATGTGGTCTGTTTGTTTCTATGTATTTAAAGTAGGTATATATTTACAAAAGAAAAGTGTACAAGTAGTATATTCGTTGTCTAGCACCCAAGTGTAGTTACTTAGCTTGGGGCTAGATGGCGATGTGTGGAATATCCTGCATTCTTTTTTTAGAATTATATAGTTACAATGGCTGTACTCACACGTTATTAAATCGTAGCATATCCTCACAAGTAAAAGGTCTTATTGTGGTCATCGTAAATAGTTAAATTAAATTAGGACTGAAGAGAAAACAAAAACAATTCGAAAATCACAGATTCACAACAAACCAATACATCTATGTCAATACCTCCAATAAATGCAAAAAAAAATTTAAGGTTATGATAGGGATGCGAAAAATTAACCCTACGTTACGAAAATTATCGACAAGCCATCGATACATTATCCATGTAATAAATTCTTCAAAATGTACATCGTAATTCATGTAGGAGTTTTGTGGTGGTTCCAGATGCTCCATCAATCTTTATCTATCTATATTAGTTAATTATGGGTCAATTCTACCGGAGATCTTGAAAACAGCAATTGCAATTGAGCAGCTGCTCGGTAGATGTGCATTTCTGTTTATCACTCCTAAGATCTTCTCATCAGATCCTTACCCAATTTTTATGGGACCCCACTGAGATATCTTCTTTCTAAAGCCTAGTTCGCATTAAGCTAGTATTTTATTCGAGTAGCGAGTAATTTAGTAGCTAAAATACTCGCTACTGCCCAAAAACCGTTCGCACTTTGGTCGAGTACAGTTTACAAGTGAGTGGTGTGTATTGCAAGATGAACATCCTTCAAAAGAAAGCAACGATGACGCGGCTACTAATCAACTCGACTAATTCAACAGGTTCGGACTAGTTTAGCCGGTGAGCCAGTGAGCAGGGACGCGTGGGGGGAGGGGTGCTACTTGCCTAATAAAAATAGAATAAAATGGATAGACTCGACTAAATTACTTACTAACCTACTCGACAAAGTTTTTGGTGTTCGGACACGTTTAGCTACTAAATTACTCGCTACTCGACTAAAATACTAGCCTAATGCGAACTAGGCTTAACACAAAAATAATCATCTCAATCAGTTGAGCCATCTTCGAGTAATCGAAAACACAATAAAGATATTATTTTATAACGGTGATCTGATCAATAATATTTATCATTCATAAAAAGAATAAAACACGATCGCGAATATAATATAACGTAATCAATCACTTAAAAATGCCATTGCTTTAAGTATCGATGATTTTTTTGATAATTTTACAGCTTGCCCATCACTAAAAAAAATATCGTCAATTTTCGGAGATGTCAGTGTCACTTTTTTGTTTTTTTTTATCTGAATGGGAAGAATAAGATTCACGTTCACCCAAGCGTCTGCCCGCCGCGCCGCCGCGCCGCGCCGTTTTTGTCGCGATTCCCGTGATTCCCAAAACTCTGCATGCGCTTCGACCATTTACATACCTTGTGCATGCATGGTTCAAAACTCAGGGTAAAAGTTTCAACTAAACTTCAATTTCCACGCTGCGCCATGGAAAATTAATGTAATTGACAATGACAGTTGACAATTTACCGGAAGTTATTGTCTTTGGTCATCCATTTCATTAATTTCATTTAGAATTTTTAAAATTTTATTCCGCTAAATAATTTTGGGAGAATTATTTCTTATGAAAATACTTTGAATAGGTATTCTATTTGAATTGGCTATGTAAAACTGATTGTCCTACAGAAATCAAAATACATTTACAAGACAGTTGCCAGTAATGAAATTTTATTTTCAACTTTGTTGAAGGAAGCAAGAAGAGTTATTAGCTGACTCGTTTTAACACATGTCGAAAATATATTTATTACTCTTTTACAAGCTAAAAGCTCAAGTGGAGCGATCTATGGGCTTCTTGCAGTTTACCAACACGACAATGGCCGAAATGTAGGAATGGATATTTTTTATTGGCCCGTACATCGCAGCCTGCCATGTCTTTGGTTTTAAAAATGGCGTATACAAGCTTTTTGTTTGCCGGTTTACGCTGTTGAATAGTTTCTGAGACCTCGCGCGTCCTCAAACGAGACGTAAACTTCGTGAATATGAAATTAAAGTACATGTGTAGGTATATAAATCAACGCTGTGGACCCCGTGAAAGAATTTCTGTAGCGTTATGGTGAATTAGAATGGTGCCTGTGGCTTGTCAGTCTCGCACGTCGTCAGGTTACCCGTTCATAACGTAAATATCACCCAGAGAGCGTTTTATCTTTCAGATATGACAGTGTTGCAAAACAGTAGATAATGGAGAGTTCAGAAGATGATGCGGGCACCGCGACAAGCGCGTCCCGCGGTGCATCGGCGCGGGAAACGGACGACGGAAAGAGTGAGGACGTCGATCCGACTCCTAGATTCCAACTCGAATCTTCTGATGCTCGAATGTCGTGCAGCACACCCACGATGTCGGAGGACAACTTTGACGGCGACAGCGTTCCGTCGCCGTCGGCACAAGACGTCAACACGAGCACGGAAGCGATCCTCGATATGATCGACGAGTTTGTCGACGGACCTGGGGCTCCCAAGCGGCTCTCACTCGTCTCGAACAATGATCTTTCCATCGAATCTACTTCGAATTACGGAACCCAGCGCCAAGCCGAGCCTCCGCCAAGCGTCGAACAGAATGTAGTTCAACCCCAGGAATCTTCGCCTGTTGCGAGCACAGATGCTGAAAACAACACTGAAAGTACATCTCAAATGTCCATTGAGTGTACATCTCTAATGTCTAGTGAGTGTACATCTCAAAATGTGGTACCCGACTGTGTAAATACAAGTAGTAGTGTTAGTTTACCATCAACAGACACTGTTCAAGTGAGAGAAGTGGAAAGTAATGAACACAAAAGTGCTGACTTAGATACGGAAAATGAGACTGTAACAATTCCAACCGTTTCTAGTTCACCTTCCAGTAGTGTACAGACTGTAGAAGAAAGCGTTCCAGAGATAAATGTTGAAAATGAACGAATTCAGGAGACTGAACCTAAAAGTCCTATCCCGGACGCTGAAAACGAGACTGTACCAGTTCCACCTGTGTCTTATTCTCCTTCCAGTAGTGAAAACACTGTACAAGAATCTGTTCAAGTGAGAAATATTGAGTCTCTTTCTACACATCAGGTTGAACCCATAAGTTCTCACTTGGACACAGAAAATGAGAGATTGGTTGTTCCATCTGTACCTAGTTCACCACCCTGTAGTGAGCAAACTCAAGATCCTGTTCAAATAAGAAACATTGAAACTCATTCAACGCTATCAACTGAACCTAGGAGTTCAGATTTAGATACAGAAAGTGAGACTGTAACGGTACCGTCAGTATCAATATCTTCTTCTAGTAGTGAACAATCAGTGCAAAATGTGTCTGACTCTAGTGGCTGCAAAAGAACAGTAAAAAATGTGACCTCCAGTGATTTAAGAGACAGTGTGACTGTTGAGAGAGCTGAATCAACGTCTAGTGAGTGTAGTGTTACTGAAAGCAGGTGCTTGGTAGTGGAGCCCGCAACGCGGTCGCCGCTTCGCCGTCGGCTCGTGCGGCCGGTGCCCAGTGACCGACGACCTGACTCCACCGTGTCTTCCACGGTAGACTCACACACTCCAACTGTAAATACAATCCCTCAAACGAGTAGTGAAGTCGTTGTGAAGGACGTTTCGAGCTCATCCGATGCGGTCCCAAGTGGTAATACCAAGCCTGAAGAGATTAGCAATGTAAGTGAAATAAGTATCTGCAAAGCAGAGACGTCCTCAACTCCCTCTAAAAAAATTAAACTTATTAGGCCTAAAATTACACCTGTAACTAGTAATAGTTCTAAAATATCTGATGTTGAAAGTGGAGTACCATGTAAAGACCAGTGTCAATCGACATCATCAGATGATCGATCTATGCCTCGTGAATTACCTGCACCATCGCTTAGCACAGTGCAAGAAGTTTCTAAACCCCAAAATGATAATAGTAAACCTGAAATTCAGCATGATGTTGTAAATCATAATGAAATTATAGCTACTCCTGAAATTCATAAAGTTGAAGAAAAATCAAATAAATTGACACATATAGAAATTAAACCAAGCATTGAAGTTAAATCAGAAGCAAAACAATCAAAGAGCAATGCCCAAGTAATTGAGAATATAACTGAAAAAGACAGTGAAATAAGTATTGTTAAGGATGACCATGAGAAAAAAGTTCCACCTATCAAGCTGAGCACTCCTAAACCATCTCCTATTTCTGAAGAATCATTAAACAACCTTGAAATTGATGAGAAATCAGATCTTAATAATGTCAAAAAAGATCAGAAAACCTTACTTCCTGAAAAAATGAATTGTGATCAGGATTTATCAAAACAAAAAAGTATAGATGTACCTTGTGAAGAAAAGAAAGTTCCACCGATTAAACTGAATTTGTCTGCATCTGATACAGATGTCCAAAGTACCTCTAAAAGTAGTCCTCAAGAAGATGGACCCGAAAGCTCAAAACAGGTTCCCAAATTGACAATTAAATTGGGAACCAAGCAATCTGAAGAAGCAAAGAGCCCTATACCTAAATTTACTATAAAGGCAATAAGGCCACCTACGGAAGATGTTGTTGATGACAATAGTCAGATTCAATCCATACCAAATGTGACGAAGATAAACATTAAACCAATCGTAAAACCATCAGTAAATGACCTCTCAAAATTACCTGATGCTACAAAAAATGAAATCAGTGATCAGATACCTTGTATTACCAAACTAAACATAAAACCTATTTTAAAACCACCTGAAAAAATAAATGATATTCACAGAAAGTCTAGTAGCAGCGAAATATCTGAATCAGAATACTCTGAAAATGATGAGAGTACTGGTACCTCTGATCAAGCTTCTGCATCAGATCAAGGCGCTTCAGAAACTGTTCCAAAAGTTACAATTAAATTAGGAAAACCTGGCACTGAAAGTGAAGGTAAATTTTATACTGAACAAAATATTCCCAAACTTACTATCAAAACCATTCAGCAGACTGAAAAAGACGAAAATGAATCCAAGTTAAAGTTAGTAATTAGTCAATCAGAGGAGAAGTCATTAGAAAAGATACCCAAATTCACCATTAAGACAATGAGCAAATCAGAAAACCAACCACTTAGCCCTAAATTAACAATCAAGCCAATAAAACCACCAGAAACTGCTATAAATGAAATACCCAAATTAAAAATTTCAGCAGAATCATGTTCTTCAGGTGAAACTAAGGATAACATGCATGTGCCTAAAATTACTATAAAACCTGTTACTAAAACTGATGCAGATCTTGTTTCAAAAACTAAGAAGTCAACAGCAGTATGTGACAGTTCAGAATATATCCCTTTAGTAACAAAACTTAACATCAAACCAATAATAAAACCTGAAACCAGAGAAGACTCAGTGGACTTAGGAGATAAAGTTCCTGTAGTGTCCAAATTAAATATTAAACCCATAGTTAAACCTAAGGATATTGAAGTAGATTCTAGTGTAGAAGATGTACCTAAAATAATTAAACTGAACATAAAACCTTTAAAAAGCCCTGAAGGAAATTCTTCAGAAGAAAAAGACTGTGATGATATGAATGCTGAAAAGGATAATAGTAGTATACCTGTTGTTACGAAACTTAATATTAAGCCTATCGTTAAGCCTGTAGATGACGCGTGTAAGGATACAAGGAATGAAACTGATGAAAACCAGTCATCAGAAACTGGAAACTCAAGTGATGAAAATAATGATCACATACCAATTGTAACTAAATTAAACATAAAACCTATTTTAAAACCTAGTGAAGATAGGTCAAAATCAGAGATTGAAGAAAATATACCTGTTGTGTCCAAACTTAATATAAAACCTATAATGAAACCTGAAAATACATCACAAATGTCTCCAAGAAAAGAACCATCAAAATCTGACAGTGAACAGATTCCTATTGTAACAAAACTGAATATAAAACCTTTAATAAAACCAGAAGATACAACTTCACCTGCTTCTCCAAAGAGGGAATCAACAAAGTCTGATATGGAACAAATTCCTGTTGTCACTAAACTCAACATAAAACCTCTAATAAGACCGGAAGACACTAAATCATCTCATTCACCTAAAAAGGAAGATAATGAAAAGAGTATTCCTATTGTCACTAAACTTAATATAAAACCATTAATAAAGCCAGAAGAAACATCAGCTCCAGCTTCCCCCAAGAAAGATTCATCAAAAAGTATTCCTGTAGTAACTAAACTAAATATTAAGCCAATTGTGAAACCGGATGAAAAAATTGCTACTGAAATCCATAATGAAAACTTAGATAAACCTGTTAAGAACCCTCCCTTGGTAATGAAAATAAACATGAAAAATATGTCTGATAATACAGAACACGATCATATTTTGCTCAACAATGTTGAAGGTGCTCATTCACCAAAGTTATCCCACTCTCCGAAAGTGGATAGATTAACCAAGTTTGAATCTAAAAGTGAAAAATTAGTAATTGTAAACAATATTGAATCTGAAAAGGTGGACAGCAATCCTGGCAGTCCAAGTGTTATTTCAGGATTGTTAAATACTGCACCTGAACTGAATTGCGTACCTGAAATAGCTTCAGTTTCAAATGAAAATAAATTAAAATCCTCTGAGTCAAGACAAGCTCAAGAAGGTTGTTCTCCGAGATTAAAAGATTTTGGAACTGGTATGGATAGTGTTAGAAGTCAACGAAATTTAATTCAAGCCAATGAAATACATGAAACAAATAATTTAGAAGCTTCACTGATGAAAGTATCGCCAGAGGTCAAACAAGCATCGGCCAAGCAAAGAAAATCTCTACAAAATTGCACCTTGTTGAAAAAGCTTTTGTCTACGACGAAAGATAATTTGGAAAAAAGTCAAGAAGTTGGTAACAACTTATTAATGCAATGTGAACGAGTAGAGGTATCTTTAACAAATTGCAATGATTCTAAACACGTTGAAAGAAACGAAAGTGATATTCAACACTCGACTGAGCACTCTAATGATCGCGACAATAAAAATAGTTTACCTTCAGAAAATCAGGATTATTCAAAACACAGACCAATACAAGTTGTTTGCAATGAAGTAAACGAGAGCGTAACTAGACCTTTAGAAATAAGCGTAAATGAAAAAGTCTCCAACCAAAGCTCTGGACAAGATTCGCCACGCATTATTTTAAAGATAAATAAAACTGATCATGGAGCTTCTTCAAAAATAATTACTGAAGAGACCCACAAAGTTACCATTTCTCCAATACAACAAGAGAATACAAATGAAACTGTTCATGATAAAAGTCCGAAGAAACAGATTTTAAATAGCAGACGAAAAGCACCAGTCGAAGAAATGACAGATATGTCGATAGGCAAAAGATTACGAAGCTCAAGGGTCGTTGACAACGCAGACAAAACTCCTATCTTGAGGCGAAACCTAAGTAAACGACCATCTGGAACAGATAATACTACTTCACCTCCAAATAACGAGGGTGAACTCTCAATACTTGAAGCCAAAAGGTTGAAGTTGGAACAAATTTTGTCTGCCAATAAATCTCTATCGATAACACCTGTTGTGAAAATGACACAGATATCACCAACTAAGGCTACACCAGAAATTAAACAAGGAGGGAAAATTGTTAATCAATTAACAGTAAACAATGAAAATTGTCCCAAAAATGGCAATTCAAAGTTACACAATATTCTCACGAATTTACAAGCTAAGCAGATGCAATCATTACAACAAAACGAAACGAGCAACCCGGAGAGAACAATCGTAACCTCTGAAGTAGAATCGAACACTTCCACCGGGAGCTCTGACGTCATCGTGGAAATAACGCGAATAGAAAACTGCCACCCAGATGTCCAGGAGATGATAATTAACGAGAACTCCGACTTTCGTGATATGACAACGCCCGAAGAAATATCGCAGGATCCGCTCGACACGTCGAAAACTTCGACTGAACCAGAACCCGAACCCCCGAAAGCGGTCGAAGCGACTCCCCAGCCTAGAAAGAGAGGGCGGCCTCGAAAGCTTCCCGTGTCTGAAGGTCCCAAGGAGGTGACTCCCGTAGTAACGGCGCTCGAGGAACGTCCGCAGCGGTCGCTTCGTCTGACTAGGTAAGCATTTCTAATACCGATTCATTTATTAAGATTATCTTGTAATTCCTCTTTAATTTGTTCGTATTTTTTTCTAAATTGTTCCTGCTGTATACATATTATGCTTGTCTAATAAAAGCTTTTGTTTTCATTTAATTTACATTTTTAAAATGAATAGCTGTGCATCTACAATTTGTATTGATTTATTTTTAAAGGGAACGGCCGGCGATACTGGCGAAACCGCGTGGTCGAGGCAGAGGCAGAGGACGGCGAGTCGACACTGGCTCTATCCAGCCTCGCAGTCCTCCCGCGGAGTCGCCTCCACCCACCGAGACGGTGATCGTCATCGAGACACTGGAAGAACCCGAGCCACCACGTCCCGCCTCACCTGTATCACCTCCCATCGACCCTACCAGCTCGCGGATCAAGTTACCCCGCATGACGGAAGCGCTCGACAAATCGAATAACACTTGCTCGACGCCGCTGACCACACGCCGCCGCAGCTCGCTGTTCGGCGAAACCAGCACTGACAGCATTCCGCCCAAGAGCGAGGAGTACATGAAGAGCCCCGAGGTGACGCCGCGGGCGGGTCGAGGATCTCGTGGAGCTCGTGGTGGGCCCCGAGGCCGGACGCCGCGCAACCGAGGCCGGGGTCGCGGCGGCGGACGCGGGGCTACCTACATGAAGGTATGTAACTCACAATACATACAAGTAAGAAGATGCAAATGTCATAAATAAACCTACATGTTAAATGCTATTGTTACAGGAAACGATGGGTATATACGGTCGTGTGTGTGGTCCAGCGACGACAACGGTCGAGCTGTTTGAAGAGGAGACATGTATGATGGACGACAACGCCACGCCGTCTAAGTGAGTATGAACTAACATTAGATTGCATTCTGATATTTACCTGCGCAGATCTCGCGGAAAACTTGTTAGTAGAAGAAAGAGAAAACCGTCATGAATTTCTTATGGTTGCTTCTGGATAGAGGGTGAAATGTTGTGTTTGTTACATCTTAACGCAATAACTACAAAACCTTGAATCTTGAATCAAGCCACATGAGCGACCCCTATCTATAAACTCAGCGTTAGTAAGTCAGCCCTTTTCTTTCTAAATAGATTAATTCTTATTGGACTCAACTAGACTTTCTAAGTCATTACCACATTTTTCAGTTCTTAAACCTATTATTGTTCTGTTCCAGACCGTCCCATTTACTTGATGAAGACTCACAAAGCTCAGTCAAGAGTTCCACTAACGATAGCAGCAACAAAATGAAGAAATCAAAGTTTGCAGATATTTTTGACAGGTATAACACATACTACTTAGAAATCAGTTCATTTACAGTCCATCCTTGTTAGAATTTATTCATTTGTAAGTGTGTAGAGTAGCTAAATAATCACTATCAATATCACTACTTAATAGTATAAAATAAAGTCACTTTTCGTCGTTCCTATGTCCCTAATCCCTATGTATGCTTAAATCTTTAAAACTACGCAACGGATTTTGATGCGGTTTTTTTAATAGATAGAGTGATTCAAGAGGAAGGTTTTTAGATATAATACATGCATAATATAGCCGTGCGAAGCCGGGGCGGGTCGCTAGTTAAATCTATACTTATATTATAATGTAATAAAGTTTTTGTTTGTCAATAGACTCCGAAACTACTGAGCCGATTTTAATTAAACTAGGTATAAGGATACATTGATTCATTGGGAGTAACATAGGCTATAGTTACTCTAGGCATAGGCTTTTTATCCCGATATTTCCACGGGATCGGGAGTTACGCGTGTGAAACCATGGAGCGCTGCTTCTTCTCGTATAGTGGTGTGGCTCACCTATTGTTAGAGTTTTCAGATCGCCCTAAGGCCTCTAACTTGACCTAACGACTGCTACTAGAGGTAGCAACCGGGACCAACGGCTTAACGTGCTTCCGAAGCACAGAGGGGCTCACGAAAACACATTTTTGCCACACTACTAATTGGTCACCCATCGAAGTAATGACCGCGCCAGGCGTTGCTTAACCTGCACGACCGTAAACGATCAGCAAGCGTAGCTTAGCTGTGAGCCCCCATGCAAGGAGCGCTGCTAGTAATAAATCAAAGACATCATTGACAACTTGTATTTATTCCATTGCAGTAGCAAAGTATGGACAGCGGCTGATGTAAAGGAATACACATGGCCACCTCCTGAATCGTCCACTTGTGATAATCAGGTAAATTAACATCCTATTATATAATATAATATAATATATATAAGCGTGTTAGTTTTCTACCTCTGCACAGAAAAACAGAACTTATTGAAGTCCTTTTTATCACGATACTCACACGAAATTAGGACTTCCGCTGGTAAAACCGTAGGGTACAGCATGTTTTCTTATAATAATACTACCTATTTGTGACTCATATCTCTAGCTTTTGATTAAAATAGCCATAATAGAATAATATCGCCTTATAAAACTCTTATACCTTATTTGTCGTCGCCTACGCAAAATAACGGGGCAAAGAAATTACTGGATAGTAAAGCTGGGGACACATTGCTCGGACGCGTCCGACTGCCGCGACTGATAAGTGTGCACGGTCGTTTGGCATCCAGCGGCCCAGATCGCTCTAGGACGTCCGAACGCTCAAGGTCACGTCCGCGACTTACGTCTGATAGTGTGCACAGTTACATACATTTCAATTACACAGATGGCTATAAGTCGCGGCTGTCGGACGCGTCCGTAAGCCGCGTCCGATAATTTGTTCCCAGCTTAAAGATACATGAGTAAATGCTTATGTTTGATAATTTAAAAGATGTTCTCTATTTGTATCAAATCCATATCATTACATAGTATAAAACAAAGTAACTTTCCGCTATGTCCCTATATACCTATGCTTAATTCTTTAAAACTACGCAACGGATTCTGATGCGGTTTTTTTAAATAGATAGAGTGATTCAAGAGGAAGGTTTATATATATAATACATGCATAATATAGCAGTGCGAAGCCGGAGTGGGTCGCTATTTTATTATAAACTTCACCCCACCGCGGCAGTCTAAACGTGATAAACTCGACAAACTACTAAACGAATTTTTATACGGTTTTTTACTAATGGACGGAGAGTTTAATGGAGAAGGTTCAGGCATCCGTGCGAAGCGAGGTCGGGTCGCTAATACAAGTGATACATGTAATACTTTACATCAGGAATCGTGGTGTACATCTCAAAAAAATAAGTTATAATAAAAATAACTCAATTTATTTCAAACAAAATTCATACAAATGTCACACTTATTTAAACATGAAACACAATAAGTACAAACAAAGAACACTAAAGAATAACTTCGCCATTCAGGTTATGATGATCCAAGAGCAAGTAGCGATGTTCCTCGGCGTGAAGAGCTTCAAGCGACGATATCCGGAGCTGAAACGGCGACCGGTCGTTGGCGAAGAGAAGGACTACGTTCTGAGAAAGGGAGTCGTTACTGAAGCTCTTTGTGATCTTGGTAAGTGTTTGCCTCTACTACAAGTAAAACTATGTCTTTTTGCTCTTTTACCACTATGTAGGACCAACATGGCTTGTCATGCTTCTCTACACCTCTGTTCCCCATCAAATCCCCTTTCACTACCCTTTTCCCCATATTTTCCCTAAAGGGTGATTCTTATTACACCGTGCTGTGTCCGGGTCGGGCCGAGTCCGAGGCGGAGCCGGAGCCCGTCCGAGCTACACGTTTATATTACACCGGGTTATCAGCCGCCGAGGGGACGTGGCGGATCCGTGGAATAACTGTAGTGTAGACGAGCATCCGCCGGTCGCGGGCGGGACACGGATCATGCATTGTGGGATATAATCTGCTTCATAATAAATGTATGTGACGTTTCAAATCCGTGCCCCGTCCGGGCCAACGGGACGCCTCGGGCACGGCCTGGTCTAATGAGAATCATCCCTAAAGCAATCTCTTAGGTTTTTTGGTCGTCTCTCGCTGAATGACCGTATCCTTCCAAGTTCTGTACTCTTTTTAGTACCTTTAGAGAAAGGTACCGCAAATATATTGGGATGTTGTGGGTGGGTTGACCTTGCCCACCTGTTGATAAAATCAACCTGTTGAAAAGTTTTTTAAACTATTTGTTATGTCACGGTCAAATCCCGAAGCTTACCTATGTTTAATCGGTTACCTATGGCATTTTGTTAAATCTAATTGTAACCCATTTTTTCACTTAGTCATCCTTACTTCGGGCTTTAACCTTAACATTTACATGAAAATAAAATAGATGTTTTTGAATTTATTCTGAATATCAGATCTTTGATTCAATATGTATGTGGGTCAAGACTGGAGTTTTTTTAATAAAATGATAATTTTTATAGGAAAATATTACCATTGTTCTTTGTTTAGTAATAAAATGATGTGGCCTATCTATAAGACATCATTCAATAGGAAATGTAATGTAAATGCAATGTTAATACCAATAAGAAATGTAATAATGTATATTATTACTTACTTACTTAGTAAGTATACCTGATATTATTGTAGTGCCCAACCGGGTTCATGTTGTGTCTAATAGTATATTATGCAACTAGTCAATAAAGGACGGATTTAACGCGAAGACCATAGATGAATTACAAGCAAGTGAAAGATTCTAACAACTGAATCGCGACCGTAGGGATTTATTCATGGCCCTCAATGTTAATCCGTACTTTATTCAAGAGTTGCATACTGTACTTTATACCATGACTAAGGAAAAGAGAAAAAGAAACAGCAAAGTCTTAGTAATACCCGTTTTTACCCTTTGGGTACGGAACCTAAGACAGACAGTATTTTAACAGTTTTTTTAGTTTTTTTTCTATGTGCCTATTATTTAATTCAATAGATTGCTTTCTAATTCTGCCTGTTCCATTCTCATGTGTATTAAATTTTTTTGCTTTGAAATTATGTCTAGGTACCTTTTTTCCATAATTGTTTTCTTGTCCGTGTGCTTTTCTAATAAATGTCTATTCTATTCTATTTTTGCTCAAGGAGGTTGTTTTGCATTGAGTTGGAGGAATCTACAAACACCAAAACAGTAATTAAAAGGCCTTTTTATTCACTGTTTTCAGTGAATGAAGCTATAAATGATAATTATGATTCTTTATGACCAGGTATAACAGCAGTAGACGCAAGCGATGTCCTAGACATAATGTTATCGGACTACCCTCACAAGTACGAGGAATACCGCTCGCATCAGCGTCAGAGACAGATGACGGAAACAGATACCACGGCCGAAGTGAAACAAGAAGAGAAACCATCCAAGATTGATGTTAAATCTGAAAAGACTTCGGATAAACCGGAACCGCCTAAAGTTGATCCGGAGAAAGCTAGACAGGTAAATGACTATTATTACTTTTTACATATTGATAGTTCAGCGTTTGAACACTATCACATCCGCCTGATGGTAAGTGACAGTCCAGCCTAAGATGTACCAAGCTTTCCTAGAAGATACCTATTTACTTGCGACGTAAAGAAATAAATTTAAAATAAAATAAATAAATATTGCAGGAAATATCCTGCAATATCACACCACCACACATCGCCATCTAGCCCCAAGCTAAGTAATTATACTTGCGTTATGGGTGCTAGGCAACGGATATACTACATATATACTTTTCTTTTGTAAATACATAGAAACACTTACTTGATACATAGAATCAACCAGACCACAGACAAATAAACGATTTTTTTTTATAAATATTTAAGCATATACTTGTCTGAGGCGGGAATCGAATCCGCAACCCTCTGGTTGACAGCCCGGTATGGTGACCATTGTGCCAACTGGGTTGTCGACTTTTGTCTAAATCTGTGTAAAAGTTGCCTTTTTGTTATTGTATCAAGACTTCAACTATCTTTTCTTACAATTAGTGCTGTAGTTTTTGCACACACTTACTTTCGCATTTTGAATATTAGTGTAATTAAAGTTTTAAGTTATTGGAGTTTTATCTTAGTTTTGCACAAAAAGCTAAAGTTACCTAATTGACCTGATAGATATGATTGCCTCAGCTTTCAAGACTGACCATCAATCCAAGCACAAGCAGAAATAGACATTATCCAGAGTGGCGAACTAGCCACGTTTCATACCTTTTAGAAAAGGTCTTGCTTGACTGTGACTAGACTATAGAATCATTACATAGTATAAAACAAAGTTACTATCCGCTGTCTGTCCCTATGTATTAGATCTTTAAAACTACGTAACGGATTTTGATGCTGTTTTTCTTAATAGATAGAGTGATTCAAGAGGAAGGTTTATATGTATAATATATGCTTAATATAGCCGTGCGAAGCCGAGGCGGGTTGCAAGTAGAATATAATTTATTCAAACAAACACAGTATACACACAAATAAGAAACAATAAGACATAGTTACAGAGAAAACTAATAAGAAACAATAAGATATGGTGACAGAGTAGTAAATACAAAAACAGAATAACTATTAAGTATCTGAGAAGTCGTGTGTTTCCCGAATGGGTAAAGCCTCAGCACTATCTTGATATGTTACGTTTATAGCTTGTTGTTACTAGTATTACTGTTATTATTTAGTATTACTGACGACCCAGTTGGCACAATGGTCACCACGCCGGACTGCCAACACAGGGTTGCGGGTTCGATTCCCGCCTCAGACAAGTTTTTATGCTTTGATATTTCTCTGAGGTCTGGTTGTTTCTATGTATTATAAGTATATATTTACAAAAGAAAAGTATATAAGTAGTATATCCGTTATCTAGTACCCATAACACTAGTTACTTAGCTTGGGGCTAGATGGCGATGTGTGGAATGTCCTGCAATATTTATTTATTATATTGTATTATAGGAGATGGCAGCGGCAGCGATAGCTTCTGCCCTCGAATGGAACGCTCGATGCAACGCCTTGCGTCGGCCTGCGTGCGTCGATCTGCAGTCTATGACGGTGCACCGTCGCCGCGCGCCGCAAGCGACCGCAGCACGACCGCCACCGACACACTGCCGTCCGCCAGCAGGGTTCTACCCGCATGCTCTACTGCCTGGACAGTTCCAGCACCATTACCGGACTTATACTCCTGAACAACTCAGGTACACACAACGATACAATAGACCGTAGTTTAGTTTAGTTCTATGGGGCTGTTTCCGCACTTAAGCCTAGTTCGCATTATGCTAGTATTTTAGTTAAATAGCGAGTAATTTAGTAGCTAAATGTGTTCGAACACCAAAAATTTAGTCGAGTTGGTTAGTAAGTAATTTAGTCGAGTCGATCCATTTTTTATTTATTAGGCGAGTGGCGAGTAGCACCCCTCCCCCTCGCCTCCCTGCTCACTGGTTCACCGGCTAAACGAGTCCGAATCTCTCGAATTAGTCGAGTTGATTAGTTGCCGCCTCATCGTTGCATTGTTTTGTAGGTTGTTCATCTTGCAATACACCACTCACTTGTAAACTGTACTCGACCAAAGTGCGAACGGCTTTTGGGCAGTAGCGAGTATTTTAGCTACTAAAATACTAGCTTAATGCGAACTAGGCTTTAGCCTCTTCATTTGGGTCATTTGTGTGTGAGAAGATCCTCCATGTCACTCCAACCAGAAGGCTAGCAGCCTTTTCAGGCTGCTGCAGTCCTTCGGAAGAGATGCCGGGCGATTGAAGCGACAGAGGCCGTTGATCTGCCACTTTATTTAAACACGTATAACATTGTTAAAATGTCAGTAATTTTCTTTTTTTAATAAAATATGCTTGAATTTGACTTCATCTTACCTGATGGTAAGCGAAGATGAGGTCGAAGATGTAGCATGCTCGTCTAGAAGGTACCTATTCACTCTTAGACTCCAAGGTTGTAGTTTTGGGCGAACATCGACGTGGCTAGAGAGTTCCACTTCATAGCAGTGCGCACGAGAAAGGTGGATGCGTGACGGTTTGTTCACGAAACCAAATGTAGTGTTTTTACTGGATTCTAAGTAATATTATTGTCTTCATTTCAGATATTTCCCGCTGAACACGGTGATAGCTGCGCCGCCCGCGCCGCCGTCGCCGGCTGAATCTAGTTCAGAATCTGAAGGCTCATGGGGAGGCAGCTCCTCATCGAGTGACGATTCTGATTTACCACAACATCTCTCTGCTAAGGTAACAAACATATTTATTTCTAGTCTGGGTATATTTTACATAGTATAAAATAAAGTCACTTTTCGCCGTCCCTATATCCCTATGTCCCTTTGTATGCTTAGATCTTTAAAACTACGCAACGGATTTTGATGCGGTTTTTTTTAATAGAGAGAGTGATTCAAGAGGAAGGTTTATATGTATAATACACGCATAATATAGCCGTGCGAAGCCGGAGCGGGTCGCTAGTATTCTATAAACTTGTAAACTTCTAAAGTTGCTACGCTTGGGGCTAGATGGCGCTGTGTTCAATGTCCTGTATCTATACATATAAAATGCTTTATCCTGAATGACTGACTGACGGATCAACGCACAGTCTAAACCGCTGATCGTAGAGACCTGAAACTTGGAGGACTCTTGAAACTTCTGCGTATGACGTAGGTATCCGATAAGAATGGATTTTCCGGGTGAAAAGGGGGGCAAAGTTTGTATGGGACAACGTAATTAAGCGATAAGGTCGCTTGTTTGTACAGTCACATTACCAATTAGCTGAACCCCACGTGAGCCAGAGCTCACTCGCACATCTGTAAAAAAATGTAGGTAGTATTTACCTATTTTGCTATTTTTTATATATATGTAATGTTTAATATTACTATTGTTTCATAAAAACTGAATCAGGTAACATGACTTTACAACCTTACAGATTTGCGAGTGAGCTTCAGTTAATTGGTAATGTGACTGTACAATTTAATAAGCTTTTTTTTCCTTTATGATTTTTTTCAATGTATTGTACAAAAAAAGTGTTTACTTAATCTAATTCCTTGGTCTATTCTACTGATTCTACGTGGACGAAGTCGCAGGCAAAAGCTAGTATTAATATATTTCTAATAAATATTGTATTTCAGCGTAAGAAGCTAACGAAAGTGAAACGCAGTAGCCAACAAGAGAAAGACAAGGATGAGTCTCGGGGTGCGAGTACGAGCGTCAGTGAGGAGCCGGTGGACACGTGCCGCGTGTGTAAACTAAGGCTAGAGGCCAATAGGAAGTACACCCATGAACGGTTCCTTGTCTGCGCCAACTGTAACGCTAAACGTGAGTTGTCATTTACCTTCTATCATATGTCATATGTCTCTCATTTTGACACATGCTAGTTCAGCGTGCGACCACTATTACACCTGCCTCTGCTAGCCTAGCATGAAGGCCAAAACACGATACGATAAAGCGATATAACTACATCAATTCTCAAAATATGATAGATAAAGCCGCCATGTTGAATTTTTATCATAATTTTTATCGCAATTTATAATAAAAATTCAACATGGCGGCTTTATGTGTCATATTTTGAGAGTTGATGTAGTTATATCGCGTGATATCGCTTTATCGTATCGTGTTTTGGTCTTCATGCTAGGCAGGCTGATGATACGGTCTAATAGCCCGGCTACACGCTCCGTCTTGCCTGTGACCATCCCTGCACAAACGTGTTTGCACAGGTAAGTGGCGTCCACACACGTACGCGCTTACCTGTGCAAACTGGTTTGTGCAGGGATGCTCACAGGTAAGACGGAGCGTGTAGCCGGGCTATAAGATGTAGTATGCGCGTTTAGAAGATGCCTTTTAACTCGTGACTTGTAGATCTAAATTGATTCTCATTATTAGCTATTTGAAAGGTGTTTGTCAAGCTGTCACTGCGATATGGGAATGACAGAGATAGACCTATGCCTGGCTCTTTCTAACCAAATATTGCTGCCAACATAAGAAAAAATCTGAACTCAGGTCCATAGCTGTTGGGTGACATTCTCGCGACCCGTTATGGATGAATTGACGCTGGAAGGGTTTATAGGTTTGACGCGAAATTTTTGTGTAAAATGTATATCTAAAAACATAGCTCAACAAAATCAAAATCGGTTCATCCGTTCGGGAGCTACGGTGCCACAGAGTGACACAGAGAGATTTTTTGCGTCTGGGGTTAAAAAGATGATGATGTAATGAGTTTAAAGAGTCTTGTATATGTTCCAGTGCACCCCTCCTGCTTGGAGCTGAACGCGGACACGATCCGCAAGTGTCGAGAGTACGCGTGGCAGTGTGCCGAGTGCAAGTCGTGCTGCGCGTGTCGCAAGCCGCAAGATGACGACAAGATGCTGTTCTGTGATCTCTGCGATCGCGGCTTCCATATATACTGCGTCGGCCTCGATCGTGTGCCGCAAGGTAAACAACTAATTACTTACCTAGTTCCTCTTTGCTCAAGATAAACAGCTGTTTCATATAAGAAGATACGCTATTTCAGTTTATCGCCGAGTCGCGACCTAGGTTCGATAGAAAGGTTCTTGGTCCTTTAATAATTTAATATTTTCCAGCTTTACGATGTTTATAGTATTTCAAAAAGTATTATTACTCTTACGCTACTTCAAAACCGCTTTTTGTAGAATTACCGCTGTCTATAACCTAGCCTAACCTAAATATAACGTTCTACATACAAACCAGGTTTGAGTAGATTACTCCTAACCTAACCAATGTGTTAAATTCCAGGTCGATGGCACTGCGTAGAGTGTGCTATATGTAAGTCGTGCGGTGCTCGAGAGCCGGAGGGTCTCCCCGCGGGCGTGACACCGACGACGTCGGGCGCGACGCCGACTACGAGCGCAGCGGGCACGGGAGACGCGGAGTGGCATCACCAGACGCGGCGCGGCCCCGGCGGGCACAAGGTCTACTCACACTCGCTCTGCACGCCTTGCGCAAGGTCAGTATTACTCTACGAGTGAGGAATAAGTGCTCAAACATTGAGGATTATAAACTTGACAATTATAGAAAAAATTGGCAATAAAAAATAGAAGCCCAAATGTTCTCTTTCCTATTTAGAGGAAAGGGTACTGGGGGTTTTCTCCATACAAACTATTACAAACGTAGTCCACTGTTTTCTCCCTGGATAATGACACTAGAGCAAATATTTTTGGTGCATAAAACTTATGACTGCCATGACCATGCCCGTTTTATTTTATTTTTTGTTTTTATTTTTTATTTTTATTTCTATGATAATTAGGAAATGAAAAAAACCAAAACATAGGGGCATAGTCATGGCAGTTATAGGTTTTATGGCATAAAGATATTTGTGCTAGTGTCATTATCCAGGGAGGAAACAGTCGACTACGTTTGTATGGAGAATGCGCAGGAACCCTTTCACCTTAATTGTCGGTCATCAACATATTTAAACAGTGTTATATTTGAACAACTTATTAGCAATATACATTTATTGATTGCTATAGAAGGTTGAAGTTGAGATCTTATCATATCTTTTGATTATTCTTTACTAATCTTTACATAATGGAAAGTAGCTAAATTTTAAAATTTGAATAAGAACTTGCAGTTGGTTCAATAAATAAATTATTTACAGGACGCTTTGAAACTTAGACTTTATAGTAAATAACTTCTAATTTAAGAAGCAAAGTACCGTAAAATCATTAGTTCACAGTTAGTTGGCATTACATAGCTTGTAATCGTAGATATCTCAATAATTTTGAAATAATCATCATTATTTTTACCTTTTTTATAATTAGCAGCAGCTCACATTTGATTCTTCACTCACATTTCAATCGATTTTAAATTTTGAACGTGATAAGTTCTGATGTTCATACATGATTATTTGTGAAGAATCGATTGTCTAAACTACTTATTTTATTGTTATTTGCCTCGTTTCTAAACACCGGAATTGACAAAGATTAAACGTATTCCGTATTGTGTTTCAAGTAAAAGCAAGAGGCGCAACAACAAAACCTGAAACGATTACGTACCATTTACAAGAAGAGGGATGAAGATAAAAAAAAAGTACACAGTTTTCAATACAAAATATTTCGATTATGTGTAATATGTTTTAAGTAATAACTGGTCTTGGTAGTGTTAATGTGTTTCACGCGTCATCTCATGCGTTTGATGTGAACTAACATAACACTGGTCCATTATGTTCTGTGTCGTCGTTTGGACGTTCTGCCTTCACTCTGGATATCCGCTTTGTCTATGGTATCTCGTAGCATTTTGATCCCCGCAGAATGTTTCTATATTCCCAATGCAGCGTTCTTATCTCAGCACATATTCCGTATATGATTTAAGTTGCATGCCGATCATTCGTTAACTTTCCTTCCATCGTTATAAGACTATTCGCTTATTTACCGTTAAAGAAGATTTCATTCGGTATTTGAGCAAATGGTCTTTGTAAAAAAGAACAGGAAAGTAAAATGTACAAAGCCTTCTGGTTTGGGACGCTCTACAAAATTATTTCTAAATATATTTTTTGTAAATACGAATAAGATTGGCCGCCTCTATAGCGATAACTTTGCTGTTCCTTTTAACTTTTTCATTCTTGGTAACTTTTGGACAATTACTTTCGTAATTGATGCAATACTTGGTTAGTTTTTTGTGTATTTTACAATGTTTTATTCGTTGTTTGTTTTTGTATGTATATGCGTCAGTTAGCGATGAATCCGTGTGTCGACGCTCCATCCAATCATCTGACTAACTCATGTCATTAGTCATTACTGACGACTACTCACTAATCAAGGCTTTGAAAACATCACATATTAAATGCAATCACTAACTTGTTAGATTTTATTACTTGTCTTCTGGCTCGATATTACTTACTACACTCACACAAACGCTGGTGATTGATTTATGTAAATGTAAGTTTATGTAGTTAGTATAACATTATTTATTAAAAAAATATGTTACAATTAAAATTTTGCTAATATTTCTTTTATCTGTTTATGATACATGTCAGAATTTAAGGCACCAAACAAACATAATAACATAATAAACTGTATTTATTTATTTATGTATTGTATTTACGCAATAATGTGCACAAAGTCCGAAGACGAGCAATAAAATTCATTAATCATAACAATGAAATCATCGAGACCGTACTAGAAGTGGTTATCAATAGTGGTTGTGTCTCGATGTCGATACTAATGGCGTGTTTCTGTGTTCCGGTGGTTGTGCGCGTGCGCGTGCGGTCCGTATGTGTGTGTGCGTACGTACGTAGGGCGTACCGCATCGGTCGATACTGCCCGCTATGCGAGCGCTCCTTCATCGGGCCCAAGGGGACAATGCAGCTCGTCATTTGTAAGCTCTGCGATAGGCAACTGCATCAAGGTACGTCATACCACGCGGTTATTATGATTACACGAATGTATCGCCGAATGTTTACGTTGTAGATAGTGATGGCGTTGTTTACATACGGTATGATGTTATCGCGTTTGTGTTATTGTATAATGTCGGCGATACACGCGGTGTAATCTCGGCGCGGTCACACACTAGCGCACGCGTAGAATGAAGCTTACCTCCCCCCCACACGTCTCACCGGCTGGATTCAATACGGAACCGTGATTGTCTCTTGAGCTCGAATTTTGTGTGCATGTCGTTTCATCTCCAGCCTTGCCTGTGTTTTTGCATATTGCCTGCGCGTCTTGTCGAAGTGAGAATACATTTTTGTAATCTTCAATTGGCTTTTAAAATGTGTGTTATGTGCATGAACCTAGACTCTAGTACAATAGATAAAAAGATACGAAACAAAAATGTCCTTCTCACATCAGCTCGGTTCTTCAGCTTTATATTGTTCCATAGTGATACATACAGAATGGTATGCTTTTCCATACACATCGCTGGACTATCATTTCCATTAATAACGCTCTGTTTGGTAAAACCAGGAAGCCTGAAACGTTACAAACAATAGTCGTACTGCAATATGTTACAAGATATACAATAGACAGCTTATGTTTCGTTAGATGAGTGTTTAGATGAAAACAACAGGTAAAGCATGACGTGTATAATACACAGTGAGTCTTCACTGGCCTCGTTTAGATAGAGTAGTGATATGATAGTGGGTTTACAACACGGTATACGGACGGGAGGTTTTTGAATATTGTCGATTTGTGTGTGTCAATGCAATGCCGTATGTATTAGGTACCATATGTACTGTTTTATTACTTTGTGGGTTAGGCTCGCTTGCGGTAAACAACGGAGGATGGTGTGTATGCACATGAATTAATATGCAACGGAATGGAAACTACATATTGGGGCTCATTTCGATTGCACTGATGCTCATACGTGAGTGCCATCGATTCGTGCCATAATACGTGTTCGAGCCTCTGTTCGCGAGGGAATATTTGGTCATGTGGCGTATGTATGTTGCCGTGATCGAGCCTCGCCGTACCAACCCCGTACTGACGTCACCTCCTCCCCCTCGATTGTACAGAATGCGTTAGGCCCCTGGTGTCGGCGCTGAACGTGTTGGACTACACGTGCGGCGATTGCCGGCGCGGCGGGATCACGTCGCGAGCGGCCGCCGTGCGACTCGCGCCGCGCACCATCGCCACGCTGTTCATGGCCAAGCGTCGGTTCAACAAGTACGCCCACCGGCAGTACATGGCGAGCAGGCTGCTCGAGCAGCAACAAGATGACGAGGAGCATGAGCAGGACGCGGATGCCGATCCGGACCCGGACCCCGGCGACTGAGCGTGCCCGTCTCTTACCCTCCCCCTCCCCCCCTGTGTATAGAACTGGACTGTCTAATATAATGTAACATATTTAGCTGTTATTACCTAGTTTACGTGTAACACTTATTCGCTTCGGTAATACGGTTGTAAGGTAAACTGTTGCATAAATCTGATTAATATAACGAGTAACTAGTAGGCTATGTAACTGTAAGTTATCGGATAGTGAGGAGATCCTAGCTGTATTATCTATTTGTGTTAATTAATCGCTGTACTTTCGTTTTCTACGCGTTGAGATCTTATACTTATTATTACGGTGGTTCTGACGCGACTGCGACCGGAGAGCTGAAATATTCGAATTATTATTGTATATTATAATATCCTTAGCGGGATAAAATCGGTTTGATTTAACAGATGATTATAACATCTTAAAGTGGTTAGATAGATAGCTGTAGATCACAAAAACTAACATTTATGTAAAATGTACAGTAAACTTAGAAACTAACTTCACCGTACGGGGGTAGCTGGGCAATCATACTATTTTTATAATATTTGTAGTTTTGTTTTACAAATAATGCCGTGAGAATCATGTATTGTGCATTCGTTCTGGTATAATCGTTTATGTGGAGAGAAGAGATTGTTTCAATACTGGTTTGTTTATTAAATTGATTTATATTGGAAGGTACTCGATATTTATCCCCAATATTATTCAATAGTGTGATTGTATCTATAAAATTAGTTAAAGAAAATAAGTTTGTTATGATTTTTCTCAATAAACTAAAGTAAAAATAAACTTGAAATATTCGAAAATCTGCCTTTTTAATGCATTTCAATTATCTTTTCAAAATTTTATTTTACTTTATTCATTGTCTTGCTAATTTGGCGAGCTGTTTGTTTTCTTTTTATAACTAGATTAATTTTAGATTAAAGTTAATTTGGATATTAAGGTATTTATTTTAGTTATACATTCATACGGATACAACTGTATACAAAATATACATTTGCAATAACTTGAAACCAAGTAATGCATCCTTTCTGATAACACTCATATACCTATTATTAGAGAATTTAAGATACGAGATATGTCCCTTTAAAATACACTTTTGTTGATAAATAACTTTTAAATTTTAAGCATATTAGTTCTTTAGTTTAATTATTATTATGAATAAAATTCTGCAGCTCTTTCATATTATGACAATTTTTTTTCCCAACTTAATTTCAAAGTACAAAACGAATAGGCTATTAATGTACTAATTTATTCGTATTTTCGAAAGCGTACCATCCGGTGATAATTATTAATATAGTGACTATGATCAAATCTAACTCAAGATTATATTATGTTTTAGTTTCATTTCGAGAAATTTATTTATTATTTGTTACAAATAGTGTTTACATAAAATATAAGTAAATAACTTGCGTGGTATAGTTTTCTATAGATATCTTGAAGGCCTAGCGACGCAGGCGCAATGGGTCGTTACCGTTGTTACGTAACGTCTCACCACACAACAGTATGCTACGCGATTAGAATGCTATAGGATCGACTCAACCCGTATTTATTAAAGCTACGCAGAGCATAGTTTTGCGGGAACTAGATGAATGGAATTTGCGGCTAAAGATCGTAAATACTATCACTAATTAAACGCCGACGTTTTGTATAAAATGGCACCGGCAAAAAAACTATTTAAGATCAAAATAAAAACTTTCCAAGGATATTATTTTCAGAGAAAATCATTTAAACACTTCTAAAATCCTAAAAATTACTCTTTTTTTTTTAACTTAACCGATTGGGCTAAATTCGCCAGCTAAATTATGTTTTACGCTGCCTTAAAGTGATAACAACAGGTTGAGGTGCTCTGTTAGAAGTCTTCCGAGTTTCCCGCCCACTTTTGTGGCCCAAAATTAAAAATACAATAACTCATATTTAAAGAAAAAAAGTTACAAAATGGCGCTAGGTCTGTCCTATCAGCATTCTAATTACACTGTAAAATTATGTAGTTTTTTAATACTTAATATAATATTATGTGTATGCATTGCATTTTCTGTCTATACTTGTACCGGGTTACAGGCTCATACGTGCAAACCTTGCGGCTGGCGCTTTAGCTGAACAGCTTTTTATTTTTGATTTATTTTTAATTTTGATTTCAATTTACTTCTATATTTTGGTAAAAAAAAGCCTAAGTCTGCCTCGCGCGGCGCCCAAACTCACCCGATTAGCGACGTGTAGGTATTAAATGTCACTATTTTCGCCACATTTTAAGTTCCAGACCTCATCTACTCCCACCGGTTTAAAGGTTTGCAAATATGAGCCAAAGACCTTATATACCTATCTCTGCTATCGTCTTTTAACCACTGCTGTGTGCAATTGTCCAATAGCATTGTGTATTATAAATTAAATTAGAAATATTTCTAAGTGCAGTGATGATCGATTGTTTTATCGAATAATTGCGTAAATATATAATGTTCTTACTTTATTATTACCGCTTGGTTAATTTACTTAGAGACAAATTTATCACGGTAAAGTTTTTTTTTGTTTAAATCATGATTGTACCTTATTCACAACTGACTCGGCTATTCTATCTGAAACAAAGAGTCCGGCGTTGCTTTACTGACACAGGTGAATTAAGACTTACTTATAAGAGAATAATTATTATAACTTTATTGTCTACTTAATGCAAGTGTAAACGTTCTAGAAATCTCGCACTGTTCGGTCAATTTTGTAAAAAAAAAATAAAGTAAATTTAATTTCAATGTACGATTTTTTTATTGTTTTTGGGAAGGAAAACATAAACACAGATGGCAATAAAAAATAATGTATATAATTTGACTTAAATCGTATGGTAAACTCGGTAGCATAATAACAAAATTTTTATAATAATAAACACTGAAAATATTCAGCAAATATATTTTTATTATAAACTGGCAATAAAGCATCTGTAACTGTTGATGTTGACGAAATCTGTAGACAAGGAAAAACACAATATAAGAAGCTATATTCTTGGAATTAAGTTCTCAGTATTTAAAAAGAAAAAATGTCCCATTTATCAAATTTTTTATATCTTGTAACAAAACATCATACCGTCCATTCTCAATGCTATAGTTTCTTTCCTCGACTAAAGGTCGCTGCATACGAGACGGGATAAAAAATTTGACGGGACGGGGACCGTTCATAAAGTGTTCGTGGTCTATAAACTTATGTACCGTGATTTTTCTCGTGCCGATTTCTTGACATCGTTTCATACAAAAATATCACGAGAAAAATCACGTTACGTATGCAGCGACCTTCACTCGACATTGGCAGAATTGCGTCATAATGTCAGCACAGCCATACAAAAAAATTAAGTTTTTTAAACTGGGTATGACCATCTTGAGGTGCACGCAGATTGATCAGAGCCGAACAAATCGATTTTTTGCCGTCCACGGGAAAAGATACCATACAAAGAGATAAGGTACATTTATATTTCAGAGTCGGCCGCCTCTGACGATGCGGTCGACTCTGATGACGTCATCGGAAATATAAATGTAGGTACCTTATCTCTATTACTATACCTTTCCGTGGACGGCAAAAATTGGATTCCTTCGGGTCTGATCAATCTGCGACCACCTTTAGGAGGCATGTGGAACTAGTTTTGTGTGGGAGCATATTTACACAGCATCCAAATCTGTGAGGAAGCAGCGCTTACCTGTATATTCACTCGTCGAGCCTCAACGCCGAGACGGAAAGGAAGGTGAACGCGTTGTGCAGCCCGAGCACCGGCACGACCGTGGCCGCAGCACGGATGCCGCTGCGCGCCACCACCGCGGACACGGCGCTTGTTATCACTGAAGGGGGCGGAGCGCTCCATACCTATAGAAAACAAACAACTACTCTTTATATACACTCACACATAAACGCAGCAATATAATTAGTGAAAATGGAGCCGTAAATTCTCACGAGTTTGGCTTTCGGGACGGCTCAAGCCAAACTCGCTGGCCTGTCAATGATGTTGTTCACGCAATAAAAAATCTACAAGAAAAGTGTGGTGTGAGTGAACATGCGCATGCATCTTTCGCAGCTTGCGCAATCTTCTTTGCTAGCCGTGTAAGAAGCTAGTGATGGTGAGAGAATTCGGCTGCAATCCTCACTAATTTGCTGCTCGTCAAAAGTTGCTACAACTGTCGTATATTTGGGAACAGTGAGGTAAAAACCGGCCAAATGCGAGTCGGAGTTCCGAACCATGTTGTATGGGAGCACCATTTAATTTATTTTCTGTTTATAATACTTGTGAAAATTTCAACTTTCTAGCTATCACGGTTCATTATATACAAGTGACAGACTGACGGACGGACAGTCCTGTTTTTTGCCCTTTGGGTACGGAATCCCAAAAAGTACTCATTTTAAAAGTATTATATTTTGTTAGTAATGGTGAGCGCACACCTAGCCGCACCGCACGCGCCCCAGTCTCCCTTTGTATGCGCGCAGCGCCGGCTGGTGACGTCATCAGCATCGGCCTTGGGGATTTCCTTCGCTGCGGCTAGGTGTGCGCTCACCTTAATAGTGCAGTTCGAGTTTAGAAGAATACCTGTTCACTCGTAACTTGAAGACCCTTAAATAGTACACATCAGGTAAGAAACAAAGAATGACGAAGCAAAAAGCTTATTTCCGATCTACAACGTACTTGATAAAATATCCTCATTTTGACAGCGGACGTTGGGTTGTCCCGACACTCGTTGACTAGTTTCTTGAGCGCGTATTCAAGTACCTCCTCGAGATCTTGTTGCGACATGTTTGAGGCGAGCGAGCGGTGAGACGAACACGCCTCTTCAGACGGGAACGATAGTTGGCACGTTGATGGAGATGAACCTGGATATAATGATTGATGATACATTGATATTTCTATTGTAAACGTGCCGCTATACTTACTGCAGCTTAAGCCTACTTCGCATTAAGCCTAGTTCGCATTAGGCTAGTATTTTAGTCGAGTAGCGAGTAATTTAGTAGCTAAACGTGTCCGAACACCAAACATTTTGTCGAGTTAGTAAGTAATTTAGTCGAGTCGATCCATTTTATTCTATTTTTATTAGGCGAGTGGTGAGTAGCATCCCTCCCCCACGCGTCCCTGCTCACTGGCTCACCGACTAAACAAGTCCGAACCTCTCGAATTAGTCGAGTTGATTAGTTGCCGTCTCATCGTTGCATTGTTTTGTAGGTTGTTCATCTTGCAATACACCACTCACTTGTAAACTGTACTCGCCCAAAGTGCGGACGGCTTTTGGGCAGTAGCGAGTATTTTAGTACTTAATTTAATGCGAACTGGGCTTTACTGTCATACAAATATCTTTCTTTGACAATCGACTATCACTATATACATAGTAATGTGAGTGTAAGTATAAAACAAAGTCGCTTCCCACTATCTGTCTGTCCCTATGTATACATGTACGTATCTTTCATAATTTCAGTAGTTTTCATGAAGAGGTAACAAACATACACACAAACTTTTAAATTTGTAATAATTAGTATTCATCCTCCTGAACTAGCTAAATAATCATATACATTACATATTGATCATATAAAGGGCCTAGGAACAGTTTTGTACTTATAAACAAAGAAGATATGCGGGAACATCCATAAAAAATAAACATACATACAACCGAATTGAGAACCTCCTCCTTTTTTTGAAATCGGTTAAAAAAGTAAAGCCCTCGTTGTTCATTAAGATAAACGAGCTCTATTGGAATTAGGCGGGTCACGTGAGTCGAATGAATGGTGGGCCAGGGTCGTCACACATTGGGTGCCGGAGGACGGACGTCGGAATCGAGGCAGACCCCGTAAACGATGATGGCGTAACGATCTCGATGCATTTGACACAGACTGGCTAAACCTTGCTCAGGACCGAGATGCTTGGAAAGATGTTAGGGAGGCCTTTACCAGTGGGACAATAAGCAAAAAATACAATCTTTTATCGTAATCGTACCTGTAGCAACATAGCAGACGAAAGCGGCGACCGTATTCTCGTAGTTCCATCTTCTCGTGATCGCGACCTTGTATTCGCCGACGTTGCATCCTGTCTCTTCGTCTGACAAATCAAATATAAAAGAGGTTATCCACAATTCTCGAGGCATCCTACGTGAGATATGACGCGAAATTAACAAACAGTTGATAATAACTAAAGTGTTTTTCGTTACCAAACGCACGCGGTGTGCGATACGGTGCGCCGCGAAACAAAGCAAACGAGATAAGTCGGTTTGATATTTTAGTGCGAACTGATGCATTGCCATCCGTTTCGAAACCATGGTACCCCCAGTTAAACCACTATTGGTACCTTGGTAATTTTTCCCTAAACGTAGCTCCACCGATGGTAACGCAAGGTTAGGAAAAAGTTACCGAAACAAAAGACAATCTATCGTTCTTTTGTCAGCGGCGGAATAATACGGGACGATTCGCATGCCCCCGTATTAAATTCACTAGTAACCTAGGATCGATTGCTTCGAATTCTCGTATTTTTTTGACGTGATAACGTCTTATAAATTGATGAACACCTGCATTCACGAAAAAGTGTGACGTCATGCGTCATGTTCCGGGAACGCATCATATTATTGACAAGGTAACCGCATTATCGTTGCTATGGTTACCATCAATGTTTTCTTATGACGATATCACGTAAAATTATCGTCAGTAAACCCACTTTAATACAAACAAAATAGGTTTGCATCTAACCTGATGGGACGCGACGATAAGGTCTAGCTAGGATGTAAGCATGCTCGCCCAAAAGGTATCTATTCCCTATAGACTTATTAGTTCGGTAGCGGGATGATAGTGTTGCTTACATTCAAACCGGTTGTTATGCGCGTGCGCCCAGGCGTGCCACTCGACGCTCGCGTTCCGCGGCAACGCTCCGACCACAGCGTACTGCACGATAGCTCCGGCCGTGCGACGCTCGAACTGACGCCGCGCGCCGCGAACTGCCGCACCCGCAGTCACGTAACATACACTCTGAAACAACAACCACATACAGATATACTGAGACCAGAACAATGGTGGAAACTTTATAATAAAGACTAGCTTTCGCCCGCGATTATGTCCGTGTAGGGTCTGAATTTTTCAAAATCCTTATCGGATGCCTACGTCATACAAAAACACACCCTCCAAGTTTCACATTTCTACGATCAGCGGTTTAGGCTGCCTTGATCCGTCAGTCAGTCAGCACAAAGCATTTTATATGTAATTTGTACAACACAGAAACATACACAAAGTAAAAGCTAGAAAGTATACGTTGGACAAATGGCTCGCTGAAAGCGATTTCTTCTAGACAACCTTTGGATGGAAAAGAACTGATTCAGCTTCTATGGTAGGTTGTGACGGAATAACTGCTCCTTCGTTCTTTGTAACACATATTCACATTTAAAAACATAGAGAGATACTTCTAAACTCAGGATCAAGTATTCAAATTCGCAGGGTCGTCTAAAGCATAAGATGGCGTCGTTGATGACGTATTTCCTTGTGTATTCATGAGTCTGTCGTGAGCGCGCTCATGGCATTTTGGAACGCGTTTGAGCGCCTGACAGCGCTCAAAGTCGATTTCGGACCGCAGCCTAAGTAGGCTGTTAACTAAAGCTACCTAACAGCGATAGTAAGGGATAGATACCTGAACAACGCTCCGTATAGTGGCCCTGGTGTCGACAGCTCGCACGACACGCTGCAAGTGTCGCAGCGCGAGCGCACACTGCGGCCGCGCGCCGCCTGACGTCATCGTCATACTGCCAGGCACTAACGCGATCAAACCGCATGTACCTATCACTTCACCAACCTGTAAGTATAATACACTTTATTTAATTTATTTTTTGGAACGAAGTTCCTTATCGCGCGTTGCGAAAGGGGGCTAGACGGAAAAAATTAAGACCAAAAGTTGTAACGACACTTTTTGCTCTCATAGAAAGCAAGCCAGTTATTTTCGTTTCGTCTTTCTATTTCGCATTTAACAGTGTGGTGTCGCGACGATTATTTACAAAAAAAGAAACAATATAAAAAAAATTATAACAGTTCCTTCACTAATTAATCGAAAGGAACTTCATTCCATCCGGGTGTCCCTTGACACCTCTCAAGTTTATTTATTTACTTTATTTAAGGGCTAGCTGTGCAGGATCTGCCATATTTGTTATTTCAGGACTCCAGCTATCTACACACCAAGTTTCATGGCAATTGATTCAGTCGTTTTATGCGTTAATCAAGTCCCAATTCACAAAGTTTCGTGTTGAGCAATGAAGAATGCTAGTTTTTTAAACCTGAGCACTGAGAATGGATTACCAACGCATGATTAGTGTTGCCCATCGACGTCGATAGTTCATTAATAATCAATAGTATGGATATGTAGCATGGTGCGTAATAATAATATCGATACCATACAATATCATCGATATTATTTAACATTAAAGGCGGATAGGCCTTTAATGTTAAATAATATCGACACAGCTCAGTGACGACGCAGTGCCGTACCGTGATTTTCCTTTAGTGTCCGTGAAAAATGATATTGTTGCATAGTTTTTGTACTAGACTATCCGTACTGGTCAGTGACAGTGATGTTCAGTGCTGTCAGTGCTGCTCCGACGCTCGCCGTGATCCAGCGTGAATTTGTAGCGTACAATATTTTGCCTGACACGGTCGCAGTGCTTCAAGATGGCCGACGAAAAGTTAATTGAATTGGTCCGTGTGTTGCCCGTATTTATCACGTTTTTTTGACGATCGACTCCTAGGTACATTCTTTTTCCTTATAACCGCAGTCAAAATATCGGAAATGTTCGGTCGTTATCTTTGCTCGCTCTCGATTTTTTACATAATATAATTAAAAAACCGGCCAAGTGCGAGTTGGACTCGCGCATGAAAGTTATAGTAACCATTGCGATAGAGAACTAAAAATCACTGTGGCGTCACTGTGTCGTCACTGAGCTGTGCGGATAGGCCTTAAAAGTAACTAAATTATAGATAACTAGCTGCGCTCCGCGGTTTCACCCGCGTAGCTCCCGATCCTGTGGGAATATCGGGATAAATTAAGATGTAAGCTATCCTATCTTTCAAGTTTCATCAAACTGCACACGGTGTGCAAATTTGATTAAAATCGGTTAAGTAGTTTAGGTGTCAATAGCACACACAAATGAAATAATGACAAAACATGAAATAATCGATACCATAGCCATAGAGATTTAATCGATAGTATTGATAGGGTAGCTGATTATCGATGTAAACACTACATATGACTATCAATAGTATACCTTAAAAGCTTGACTGTAAGGTCCAATATTGGCCGGCGCCCAATGCGATATACCCTGTACATGCATCGTAACTCTCTCTTTAGGATTATCAGTCTCGCCGTTAACACACGTTTTATGAGCAACCTGGAATTATAAAGACATTTACTTAATTACCCGACTGCAAGGAAAGGGTTATGTTTTTCGCGCCTATCTTGTATGTTTGTGATATTATTTTATACCTCATATCCCCCAAACTACTCGATGGATTTCTTTAATTAAGGTATCGTTAAATTCGTCTTATTAGTCCAAGTGTTAGATAGGTGACATAAAAAATTAAAATTAAAATATAATTTTTCTGCAATTTGGTTATCAAATTTGTTATGAGCCCTTTGCTCATAACAAGGATTCCAAAAAGGTATAACATTCCTGTATTACTTATCCATTTTTATCGGGAATTAAAAATAATTTTAAATACAGTAGCTGAGCTTCCATAGAAAATCTTTGCAGAGTTTGAACCTCTAGCTGTGGCTAAAAACCTTATAACTAATGAAAATATTGCAGAACTTTGCACACAGCACAACCTAGTCGTAAGCTAAGCAACTAGGTTTGTATTCCGCTGTCTGTTCCGGGTCGCTAGTTTTTTTATAAATCTGTTAAATTTTTAACTTACAGCATCTAAAATAAGTCCGACATCGTTCGGCAGCGGACACTGGACGCAGACCCGAGTGGGCGGGTTGGAGTGACTGAACGTTTGTACGTATACCTCGTTGAGGCCGGAGTAACAGCTCATATCTCGCATGTAGATGTTCACTGAGCATACGTCTGTTAGTCGAAGATGTTCAGACTCTAGTAGATCTGGAAGATATGGGTTTATAATGAACATTTATTAAAGTACCGATTCCTGCCGTTTCTAGCTTATGGACTTTATTTTATCACTAGCAGCGCTCCTGGGTCTAGACACTTTAAACTTTTGCACAAGAGTTCCTATCATAAAATACCACTAAAAAGGATTATTTAAAATTCCCACTTGATCGGGATTTACGCAGGTAAGCCCGCAGGGCATAGCTAGTGATATTATAAATGTGAAACTTTGTGCGTTAGTATTTATATTTCCCCTTCACGCAAAAACTACTGAACGGATTACGATGAATATTGGTATTTAGGAGTCCAGGAAACACAGGTACTTTTTATCCTAAAATTTGAAACCGCGTAGCGCATTAGTCCTACAGCATGGCGTCTAAAAACCGCCCAATGTAGTTGGCTCATTATTATGTCCCACTCCAGTTTAGCCACTACGCCACGAGCGTGTTTTACATAACTGTGTTATAACATATTATTATTTAAGACCTTCGGAATACGATGTTACGTAAAGAATCGTTTAATAAATAAATATTGTAGGACATTCCACACATCGCCATCTAGCCCCAAGCTAAGTAACTAGACTTGTGTTATGGGTGCTAGACAACGGATATACTACTTAAATACTTTTCTTTTGCAAATATATACTTATAATACATAGAAACAACCAGACCACAGAAATATATCTAAGCATAAATACTTGTCTGTGGCGGGAATCGAACCCGCAACCCTGTGTTTGGCAGTCCGGTATGGTGACCATTGTGCCAACTGGGTCGTCCAGTTTAATACGCAAGCCGAAATAGAAAGCCGTATCTCTGTTTAGGGTGACCAAATGTTTTTTTTTGTAGACAGCTGAAATAGAGGGCGTGATAGAGACAGAGATACAGTTTTAAGCTATGTATCTTACGGCTAGGTTATTAGCGGATTCTAGCCTTAAAGTTTCATGATAAATACTCAATACGGTACGTTTGATCGTTTGACGTAATTTTACATTTTTATCATCAAACAATAATAATTAAGAAGTAGTTTTTGTCTTTTTGTCCTTTGTAAGCGGTGCCAGCATGTACAAGCAAGCATGTACATCTTTTTATTTCATATTTTATCAAACATTTTCCTTTCCTTTTTAGTGGGCAGCATGTACGGGCCAAGCCGTACACTGTCACTAGTATATAACAAACAACACCTACATGCTGACACCGCAATATAGTCGTCACGTGGAGCGGCCACGGGACGACCTTTGTACGCACTGCATTCCTTTACCTTATTACAATATTTTAGTTTAAACATTTTATCAAAATTATAATCAGAATTAAATCATCCACGGAACACAGCACTTGTGTCTTTGGTTTAATTTCTCCGGCCGGTCTGGCCGGGCCGGCCGCAACATCATCCTGTGGGAGTCGACCACCTGGCTCCTACAGAGTGCATTAACAACTTGTAGGTCTTATCTCCTCCAACAGGTATTTAATACTAAATCGTGCAACTAAACTAACAAAAATAAAGCTCTTGCACAAGTTTACCTACTAATAAGTTTTTTCATAGCGTCCTCCGTAGCCACCCTCGTATCTGACCCCTCTCCAACAATCCCCCCAATAAAAAACCACCCCTGTTTGTTCCCATATATAGAACTATGGTCCAGAATAGGCAATCGTTCACACTCGCTATGCTCATCGTAGCTATAACCATCCTCTATGCTCTCTAAACTATCATTCTGACTATCAATATCGACTTTATCACCGGAATAAGTCAACAATGGATTCAATTCGTTCTGTTTCTTCTTTTCTTCCTTTTCAAGTTTCTCTATAGATTCTAATTCCGATTCGCTGAGTTCAATATCGCTTATATCGCTAAACACTGTGTCGCTTAGGTCGTTCACGTGATCGTGTGAGCTTTTCACAAGTGGAGGTAGTTTGGCTTCGTAGTTATCTTTCGTTTCTAAATGTAGTTTCAAGTTTAGGTATCCGACGGGAGCGACTGGGTCGTCAGAGTGTATTACTAGTTCCTTATTATCTCTGTGGACAAATAAAAAATAAAAATATTTCAGGACATATTACACATCGCCATCCAGCCCCAAGCTAAGCAACTTCATGCTTGTGTTATGGGTGCCAGATAACGGATAAACTACTTATATACTTCTTTTTTTTGTAAATATATACATATTATACATATAGGAAACACCCAGAACCAGAAACAAGAACTTATGGTCAGCATAAATACTTGTTCCCGGCGGGAATCGAACCCGCAACCTTCTGCGTCGCAGTCGGGTGTTCGCCCGACGCGCCACAGAGGTCGTCAAAAATACAAATAACAAATACAAACAAACAAATATATAATTTTACTTCTTTTAGGGTTCCGTACCCAAAGGGGGACCCTATTACTAAGACTTCACTGTCCGTCCGTCCGTCTGTCTGCATCTCATAAACCGTGATAGCTAGACAGTTGAAATGTCCACAAATTATGTATTTCTGTTGCCGCTGTTACAAAAAATATTAAAAACAGAAAAAAAAAATAAGTAGGCTCTCATACAACATGATATACGGACCCCTTTGTGCCCGAGTGCGACTCGCACTTGGCCGTTTTATTATCTTTATGTAAGAAATTATAATTTAGTATTAAAACAACTCTTAGCTAACAGTTGTGACGTAGTAGGATAAAAGATATTTCTGACACTGTTAAATTAAATTCTTAATAACAAACAAACATACAAAGACTGATAAACACATTACCCTCCTTTGCGTCGCGCAGTCGGGTAAAAATAAAAATACCAAATATTATAAAAGCATAAATTTGTGTGTTTGTTATCTCAAAATCTACTAAACATATTCCAATGAAACTTGTTATGTAGACAGTTCGATAAAGAGGAAAGATATGTTTTTGTTTTTAACGACTAAGCTCTAAAACTACTGTACCATACTGAAACGATTTTTATAAAAAAAGTTATGAAGATACATTGTATCCTTAGAAATTATATAAACTTACTACTTTTTATCCCAATATTTCCATCGGCATAGGGACTTATACCTATTTTTTTTGTTAGTCTATTGTCCCACTGCTGGGCAAAAGCCTCCCTAACATCTTTCTAAGCAACTCGGTCCTGGGCCAGGTTGAGTCAGTCTTCATCAAATGCATCGAGACGTTACGCCATCGCTTTTAGGGTTTGTATATGTACCAATATTATAAAGAGGATAGGTATAATTGTTTTTTTTTTTAATTGAATAGGCTCAAAAAGTACTGGACCGATTTTGATGAAACTTGGCATGAAGATACATTGATTAATAAACTAAATTAAATAAATGTTAACTCACATAACTAATCTCTTTTTGAACAGTGGACAGTCTAAGGTAAATGTTTCGTACTCGCCACCCTCCCCGCAGACGTTGAGTCCGTACTTCTTCTGCATGACTAGCAAGTGGGGCTGGATCTCGCGCAGTGACATGCCCAGATGTAGTCGAGGGTCTAGACCTAGGGCCGCTACCTTTTACAACATAAAGATAAGAACAATTAATCAATCAATCAAGATCTGTTAAGAGGAAAGGGTACCGGGGGCTGTCTCCAAACAAACTATAAAACTTATAACTGTTTTAGACTGTTTTCTCCCTGTACTATATAATGACACTAGACCAAATATTTTTGGTGCCCTGAAGGCATAACTGCCATGACCATGGCCCTATTTTTCGTTTTTATTTTATTTTTTTAATCTTAATTTCTATGATAATTAGAAAATGAAAAAAAAAAATAGGGGCATAGTCATGGCAGATAAAGGTTTATGGCACAAAAATATTTGTGCTACCTAGTGTCAATATCCAGGAAGGAAACAGTCGACTATGTTTGTATGGAGAGAGCGCAGGTTGATTTTTTGAGCGAACACTTTTTTTAATAATAAATAATAATAGATCAGCGTTTGAACACTATATGTAGTGATGCTGTTTTTGCCGTCAAGCGATTTTTTTTGTAGTTTAAGGTTAATTAAGGAGCATATGTGTGGAGTACATGAGTAAATCCAGTAAATAGAAAATTCACATGTATCCGACATTTTATCGTTGACAGAAAAACTACACGCACGATGAAGTTTCGTTAAAGAGTGTCATTGGTTTAAGCGAAATAAGAAGATGAAAGAAAGAAGATTAATGGAAGACAGAAGAATTCTCCGATAAATCAAAGAATAATCTAATAATTTTTATTTTTGAAAATATTGTTTGTAACTTTTTAGTAGGTAATAAATTTTAAAGTTACTAAATAAAATATTTAGCAGCTTTAAATTATAAACTCACGCACTGGGTGAACCTAGCGCTCATGCTATGTATTTAAAGTAGGTACGTACATAGCTATGTACTTAAATACGGGCTATTTTCCGAACTCTTTAGTTAGATCCTTTTTGCGTAAGGTTCTGTCAGGGAAAGAACCGGCCCAGCTCTTCCACGAAGCCACCAGATGAGGTTTCATAAAAAAATGTGACAGGCTACAGACGTCACTTAAAGAGTTTTAATTCTCATTTCCGCCAGTACTACGCAGTCTCCATGCATGCTCCATGTAGGGGGCTACGTAGCCAGGTACTTTGTACGTTAGTAACCGATAATATTTTAGTAATAACAACAACTAACATTGTAACATGCAAACAGAACAATCTCAAAACAAAAAGGTAAGTTAAAAATAGTTAGATTCAATCAACAAACGTTTCCTGGCAATTACCTAAATAATGTGGCCGTGTTGTTAAGCGACACTAAATGAATGAAATACAAAAACAATGTTGTCCATACATCACAATACCCTCATTTCCCTAACTAGATAGACAATATTACTAGCTCCGAATATAATAAACCTTGCCTCATTGAACGCTAGACGAATTTAGAGACGTTATTTACGCTAATTTTATTGCGCGGTCTGTTATCTTCGAATAAGTCACCTTGATAGAATGTTCAATGTTGTTTTTATTACCGAGACGAACATCTTCCTTCTGACTTCTAGTCTGTCAAGGCATGTTTAGATCAATATTATAAAGCCGTAAATGTATTTACGTCACCTTAAGAGGCTTACATACCGAGTACTTATACATACAAAAAGAAATAGCTCACGTGTCTGATTTCAGTGTTTCTTTGTATTTTAGAAATAGCTCTATTGTCTGATTTAGATTTCGTATTTTTTGTGTAATTAATTAAAATCACTACATAGTAAAAATTAAAGTCGATTCCCGCTGTCTGTCTCTATGTATGCTTAGATTTTTAAAACTACGCAATGGATTTTGATGCAGTTTTTTAATAGATAGATGGAAGGTTCATATTATGTGTAATACATGCATAATATAGCCGGGCGAAGCCGGGGCGGGTCGCTAGTTAATTATAAACTATGCCTGTATTTGTTATTTTTTTTAAGTTTTTAAATTACTTACCTAAAAGTAAAAGTTATAAGTACTTTTTCAAAATGATAAATAACATAACATTTTGTTGCAATTTAAGGGATGAAAACAGGTACCTATGCCCAGATATTTCTAAATCCAGGCCCAGATTTATTGTTACTATCAATTCACTACATAGTATAAAACAAAGTCGCTTCCCGCTGTCTGTCCCTAAGTATGTTTAGATTTTTAAAACTACGCAACGGATTTTGATGCGGTTTCTTTAAATAGATAGAACGATTCAAGAGAAAAGTTTTGGTATCTACTTATAACAAAACTACCACGCGTACGAAGTCGCGGCAAAAGCTAGTTTACTAAATAAATCATTGATTGTTTTATTGGTATGTGATCCTCTTAAGGAAAACGAATACAATTTGACTATCAGTTAATAGTAACAAGTTATTTATATGTTTAATAAAATGACTGATCAATTTTCAGTTTATCAAATAATTAAAAAACGATAATAACACACGCATCACAAACAAGTGTAATAACACCGCCTCACGCGTGATAAGATAAAATTGCAGCTATAAAACTGACTCAATACCTTTTCAATATAAATAAATATTGCAGGACATTGTCCACAGCGCCATCTAGCCCCAAGCTAAGTAACTAGACTTGTGTTATGGGTGCTAGACAACGGATATACTTCTTATATACTTTCTTTTGTAAATACATACTTATAATACATAGAAACAACCAGACCACAGACAAATATCTTAATATATATAAATCTCGTGTCACAATGTTTGTCCTCAATGGACTCCTAAACCACTTAACCGATTATAATAAAATTCGCACACCATGTGCAGTTCGATCCAACTTGAGAGATAGGATAGTTTACATCTTAATTTATCCCGATATTCTCACGGGATCGGGAGTTACGCGGGTGAAACCGCGGAGCGCAGCTAGTCTAAGTATAAATACTTGTCTGAGACTTGTACTTTGTCTTGTCTTGTTATTTGAAAGAATAACAATTTTAAAAAACCTGGACTGGAATGGAAACTGGAATGTCCTGCAATATTTATTTAAATACTAGCTGTCCCGGCAAACGTTGTTTTGCTATTCACAAAAAAAAATTGATGTTGGCCGATTCTCAGACCTACTGAATATGCTCACAAAATTTCATGAGAATCGGTCAAGCCGTTTCGGAGGAGTTCAACTTCGAACCCCGTGACACGAGAATTTTATATATAAGAAGATTGGTTCGGCGGCTGGAATCGAACCCACAATTTTCTGCGTCGCATGCGGGAGTTCTCCCACCGGTCGTCAGATATTAACTAGTTTTATTAAAAGTACACAATTCAGCAGCCTAATAATTCATTCATAAATCAATCAGAAAGACTTACCCACTCATAGCTACCATAGATAAAACATACACATACATAGACAGTAAATTTCGAAAGATTACCCACATGTATTCCTCATGATTGATTGCTAGTTACCAAGCAGAAAAACTTACCCAAGACGCATTATTATAACATTTACATAAAGTCTTGTCTATTAGCACGAAGCAAACCCGCGACCTTCGAAATGAAAGCTGAAGTATCTATAAAAAGGCCAAACACCGTTCTCACGCAGATTAACAACGACGTCTGCGCTTTCTTTCCTTGCCATCCGACGAATGGGTACGTTCCTGTTAATCAAACTTTCTGGTCAAACTACAAAACAAAACAAAACAAAAGACGTCCATTTTGATCGCCTTTTGTTAACCACTTAGTTGAGTAGTTTGACTGCGAGGAAATTTATTCCTATTGGACAAACTAGTTTAACCAGAAAGTTTGATCAACAGGAACGTACCGACGAATGTGTTATCACAGTAATACTCATTTCGCTTTTGTTATATTAACAAACAAATTACCTTAAAAGTTACCTTTATAATAATAGCTTCTACACCGCAATCGATCATTTCCTGTAGCAATTCCTTTTGATTTCGCCTCCATAAATACGCAAGGGAAACTAGACCTAATCGACGGCACCTGAAAGTAAACAATACTATTATAAGAACCAATCACATCAATGGGGGAAGTTTGCAACGGAAACTTTCCACAATACATGAATATTTACTGATTGATTTTCAATGCCACAATATTATGATTTATAAACTAGACTAGAGCAACGAAGGCGCGAACTTGACTTTGAACGTGACCACTTAAGGTGAAAGGGTACCTGCGCTTCTCCATACAAACGTAGTTGACTGTTTCCTCCCTGGATAATGACACTAGCACTAATATTTTTGTGCCATAAAACCTATAACTGCCATGACTATGCCCCTATGTTTTGGTTTTTCATTTTCTAATTATCATAGAAATTAAGATTAAAAAAATAAAAAACAAACAAAAAATACATGGTCATGGCAGTTATAAGTTTTATGCACCAAAAATATTTGCTCTAGTGTAATTATCCAGAGAGAAAACAGTCGACCACGTTTGTAATAGTTTATATGGAACTAGCGCCCCGCCCCGGTTTCGCACGGCTATATTATGCATGTATTATACATATAAAACTTCCTCTTGAATCACTCTCTCTATTAAAAAAACCGCATCAAAATCTGTTGCATAGTTTTAAAGATTTAAGCATACAAAGGGATATAGGGACTTTGTTTTATACTATGTAGTGAATAGCCCCCGGTACCCTTTCCTCTTAAATACGTACCGCGAGTTCTATAATGATAGTAGGTATTAACGTTTTCAACTATAGGCCTTTTAGCCTGAGGTTGCAGTAGGCTTGCCCATCACAATACTATCCTCTTAGTTTAGTCAACCTTGTCTAGAGGAAAGAACTTATCAATATTTTTGGAGCCAACCAAGCCGAGGGTTGATATGTTTTCCTTATAAATTGTTAAATGAATGATATAGGTACCTATATATTTTTCCTAAGATAAATCCATTAGATACACGGCCGAATAGGGAAAACATAACGCTCCCTTTTGCCTACGCCGCCGTAGAATATTAGACGATCCAGTTGGCACAATGGTCACCATGCCGGACGGTCAAACACAGGGTTGCGGGTTCGATTCCCGCCTCAGACATGTATTTATGCTTAGATATTTGTCTGTGATCTGGTTGTTTCTATGTATTATAAGTATGTAAATATATAAATACAAAATAAAAGTATATAAGTAGTATATCCGTTGTCTAGCACCCATAACACAAGTCAAGTTACTTAGCTTGGGGCTAGATGGCGATATGTGAAATGTCCTGCAATATTTATTATTTATTTTATTTATTTATTCGTTCAATATACGTACAATTTAATTTCTATTAATTAAAAAAATAATTGTATTTAGAACTAACTGCGCCTCACGGTTTTACCTACGTTAGTCTCGATACCGTGGGGAAAATCAGGATAATAGTAACCGCAGAGCGTGCTTATGAGAACGCAGGCGGCTATAGTTTTACCATGATTTCTCAGGTTCTATTAACTAGATGTTGATATAAAGTATACAAAAAATAGAGCTTTATAATAATGAAAACAAGATAATTACAAACTTCTAAGAAAGCTAGGCTCAATTTCTTTTAATTCACTTCAAAGCAGGTACAAGCTTTTTGTCCGCTCTTTTTAATATAGCTAGCTGGCTACCTAAAGATAGCAAGATAGCTATGTTACAATGAAAAAACAATATTGGTACAATGTTTACTTCATTATAGATTAGAACTTTGTTCTTTATATTATGACATGATAACAAATTATTAGACAAATACCTATATCAAAGTGGTAATTAATCAACCTATTAACAACTGGGTAAGTGTACTCTTCAGATAAGACATAGTGTTCGAATGAAACAGGTTTTTCAGCCGAAAGCAAACCTTCGGCCTGTCTAAATTTCGGCCGAAATCGAATCTTCGAGTCACAGTGAATAACATAATACCGTTTTCATAAGACCTAGTACCATAACAAATTCCATTGAAATTAAATCAGAACGGTTAATATTTGTTAAATGTTTAATTTGTTTTTACAAAAAATTACTTAATCTGTTATATCCATTATAATAGTTTCTTAATGAGTTCAAATTGCGAAACCCTTGGAAAATACTATTACTTAAATCGGAGGTTTAAAAATCTCTAAAATATGCACACAATTGTGACGGCTAGGCTAAGAATTTGTGACCCGAAGTTAGCGAAAAATTAAGTCGATTTTCGGCCGAAACCGAAACTTCGACCGCTGACTATCCAGTACTATTCTGTTTATTATTATGTATCGTGATACTTACACATTTTCAACTCTAATTCTTTGGTAGTCAGACAATATGGCACCGACAGCTACTGCCTCTATGTCGATTTCATTCTGAAAATAATCATAACGTTTTAAAGAAAAGTTATTTCAAAATCACTTAACACATCATAATGTCTTTAAATCTGTATAAGTACATTGCTGATTCAAATTACAGAATTAATTCTGACTCATTTTAATAAAAATATGTTTGAATATTAAAATAAATTAATTCTAGAATAGATTTAAGTATAAGCCATTCCTTATTTGCTTAGTTTTGCATAAAATTTGCATTTCCTGTTTTTTGCATACAGAGACCAATGACAAAACAATCATAATGAGAACATTTTCCCAGAACAAGTTAAATAAAGCCATTTGAAAATAAATGATAATATTATATTTTAAGTTACTTGTGACATTTTATCTGTTTACTGAATTGCATGATGATGATAAGATTCCGTAGTTATGGGTAAATTAAATATTATTTTTATACTCAAACTTGTTTGTAATGTCAATGAAATTTAATTCAATGTCACATTGCCTGGAGAAATGCAACTATATTTTATTGTAGCATTTCTATATTTATATTTTATATAAAGTAAATTATATTTAAAATATATTATAGCCTTTGTCATCTACACTAATATTATAAAGAGGCAAAAAGGAAAGTTTTTTTTGTTTGTTGTTCACGAATAGGCTCCAAAACTACTGAACGGACTTTGATGAATTTTGGTATGAGGATACATATTATTGATGAATTGGGAATAACATAGGTTACTTTTATCCCGATATTCCCACGGAATCGCGAGTTACGCGGGTTAAACCGCGGAGTGCTCATAGTGTGAAATAAAGTCGTGTTAGTTACACCATTAAGTCGAGAATGGCTGGACCGATTGTAATGAAACTTTCTATGTAGATAGCTGAAGTCTTAGAATAACATATAGGCTACTTTTTTATCCCGATACTAACACGGTATCGAGACTTACGCTGGTGAAAAACGCAAGGTGATGCTAGTATATTATAAATAGGAAAGATTTTTTAAAATCCTATAACACTCCCAATGAATCAATAATGTATCCCCATACCAAATTTCATCAAAACCAATTGAGTATTTTCGAAGCCTATTTAATGCAAACAATCAAATATTTTCTTTTTATAATATTACTAGCGACCCACCCCGGCTTCGCACGGCTGTATTATGCATGTATTATATCTAAAAACCTTCCTCGTTAATCACTCTATCTATTAAAAAAACCGCATCAAAATCCGTTGCGTAGTTTTAAAGATCTAAGCATACAAAGGGACATACGGACGGCGAAAAGTGACTTTATTTTATACTATGTAGTGATTATAGATACAGGAACCTGGAACACCCAGACCAGAAAAAACTCTTTACAATACTTGAAGTGTAAGGAAGAGCTATACATTAATATTTATGTCAGTTTAAAGAGATTTTTCCTAACAACTGTTATACAGCATACAATAAGTACTGATTGCATGAACAAAACATGTGATTCTCACTTTATAGCATTGTGAACTGGTTATCAATTATCTAGACTTACTTATACTTTTAATTTATTGCGAGTAAATTTAGTATGAAGGCGAATCTCATATAATTTTTGAGTGTTTGAGAAGTTGGTGTCACAATGAAATCTATAAAACTTTATGAAGATTTGTACTTATAACTAGCTGCACTTGGTGTCTTCACCGATCAAATCCCATAAGAATATTGAAATAAAAAGTAGCATATGTGTTGTTACAGGTCTTCAGCCATCATCATACCAATTAGTTGTATATTATTATTACTAGGACCTAGCTCACCTTGATCCTTGATAGCAGCCTGTACAAGTCTTCAACCTCATCATTGTCTGTCGGGTTGTAGTTCCTTCCCTGGTCTATTGCGGTACCAGATATAGTATCCCGGTAGAGTGGCAACCCCATCGCCTCGGCATACAAGTCTATACCTTGGTGCCCTACAGTTTGATACATATAGCTGTCCAGTTCATCTGTAATTACATAAATTGAGTTAGGATGGTAGTTGGGTGATGTCAGCTTCTCTATTTTGTTTGAAATTTGGTAACTACTGTAATAAAAATAATAACAAGTAGTTTGAAAGTCAATGCTTGGCAGTTACATCTATTTTTACTAACTGTTGGAAGAACGTATTTACATAGTTGTAATTTAGTTTCGACAAATGTTGAAATCAAAACAATAAGTTGAATAACACGGGAATTTAGCACGTGACACAATCATTATACGAATCTAAATTGGTTATCAGAGGTGTAGTAACCTTTATGAAGCGGTTGGAGGTTGGCCAGAGCCACGATCGTATGGCCGGCACCGACGCACTGCAACATGTTATAGCAGCTGTCCTTGCCGCCGCTTATCAGTGCCACCGTCCTCATTTTGTCCAACACAAAACAACACTAACACCACTAAAAAATATTACATAACATTTAAAACAATAGGACACCCTTTTTAGGTAAAACAACCCGTTCGTTTACGGCTGCAGGGCCATTTGGAGACAGACAGTTCGTACCGATATTGAGCACTGACTGATTGCAATTTTCAGCAACTATTCACCAATGGAATAAAGCGGAACATGTTGACATTGATAACACGAACCGCAGTGAGTATTATTTTCTTTGTGAGCTACTAAATAGGAAGAACAACGATTTCTTCCTCAATTTATTGCAAGCGAAAGCGATTTTTCACCAAAATGATTCTTTTTCGAGATGTGTGGCTAGCTGGCTGACGGCTTCGCTGATCTGTCATATCGTAAAGTCAATGTCAACTAAACGTCAAATCTGACAAAGTTTTCAAAATAATGTTGCTACTAGTGAAAAACCGGTAGGGTAGCCATGGAAGCAGCCGCAGTAGTACAGGATCCTTTTAAGAACAACCTTCCCTCAGCTGATGAAAAGTTTTATAAATAAAATTAAATAGTTCAGTAAATATATTGCAATTGGGTAGACTAAAAACTTTTAACTTAACTTTAATTCATCAACCACACCAATGCAAATTACTAGTATCGACCTACCAAGCTACCCAAGACTCCTAACTAGGTAAAGTAAAGTTAAAAATAAGGATTATATATTGAACTCTTGATTTGTGACGGGAAAAAATAGCCATAATATTTTCGATTGGCATGGAATTTGTTTAGTAAGTAATCAAACTGTGCAATGTTTAAAATGTCGCGGGACACGCGTTTGGAACAGAGTCCCTTTACCTTCTTTTTGACGTGATAACGTCTAATTTTTTTTTTTTTTTTAAACATGTACGTGCTGCTTATCTAAAGCAGCAGCAACTGACAGATTTTTAGGCTAAATATAAAAAAAAAAAAACTATGTATAAGTATTTCACTGTAATGCAGAGGAGTGTCTGCTTTGGTAGTCCTTTCTGCGTATGTATATTCTGATTGCTAAAGTAATTTTGTGAAAATTTGCGAGATTTTATTTATTTATCTTTGCTAGTTTTTTTTTTCCCTCCTTGACCTTGGATGTATTGAATTTTGGGAAAATATTGCATTTTATTTATTTATTGTGTTTTTTTTAATTTGATTGTATTTTATTCAAATGAAATTTTAGTTTTTTAATCGTTTTACAAACGTTTTAATCAATGTATAGGCTCTTTTGAAAAAGATTAATGATTCGTTGTACTTGCTGAATGCCTACTTGATGATTTAATGTTTGTAACTGTTGATAATAATATACTTTTAATGTCGAAATATTTAAATATTATTGGCTTTGATCACAATTATTGTAACTTGATTTTTATTATCTGGGTTTTTATTTTATTTTTGTGCATGACTACCCTAAAATAATAGAATTACAGTGAGAAAGGGTCAGGCTGAAAACCAGCGCTGTGCAGCTACGTCTCACAGCATATGCTGAGCCTGCTCCTTTTGCCACACTTATTATTAGTTTATTTAATGTATAATTTTTTGGCAATAAACGATTATTGATGGAACACCTGCATTCACAAAAAAGTGTTAAGGTATGTATGACGTCATGCGTCATGGTAACATGACCATGATGCGTCCGTTCCCGTTAGGAAACAAGTAGGTATTATAATAATAATAATATCGCTCATCTGGGTTTGTGTTATGGTGACGAGTGACGAATAGAAGACTTATATACAGGAATAAAAAATATTTAAAGAAAAAAAGGGAAAAAAAAGGAAAATTAATAAAACTTGAGATTTGTTAAGGGACACCCGGATAGAACGAAGTTCCTTTCGATTAATTATTAGTGAAGGAATTGTAATATTTTTTTTTGTAAATAATCGTCGCGACACCTCACTGTTCAATGCGAACAGTGAGTTGTCGCGACGACGAGGTGAAATCTTATTTTGACTAAAATTTCACTAGAACCCAAATAACTTTTGAATCACTAATTATTGCAGCACATACAAGGGGGTTAAATCGATAGGTACTGATGTCCCCCACCCACCAGCAACCGATGATCCACCCCCCTTGTTACACCGTGTATAAAGGGGTAAGTAAAAATATCTAAATTTTTCATTGTTTTCTTTTTTATTACGATATCACGTAAAATTATCGTCCATTAACCAACTTTACAGACAACCATTTGGTTTTTTTTCATTTAGGTGTGGAAGATAAATACGAAGTGGAAGACGAATCTCCCACATATTTAATGTGGGAGATTCGTTTCTGTTCAAGTCGTATGCATATCAGATAAGTTTTATTTATTTTTTAACTAGATGGCGTCACATTTAAAATTAGATCCCGCAAGTATTGTGTTTTTTGTATTTTCATATATAAGGCACCCGGTATGAGAAAAATCCGAGGTGTAAAACCTACTAACAAGTAACGAAATCGTGTCACGTTTTTGGTGCGCACCTTTAGTGCGCAACTTTCTAATTTGGCTGTGATACTTAAGGAGTAAATTCCAGTCGTGCGTCGGAGCTGACACACGCACTTTTTTATTGGAGTTTACTCCTTAAGAATCGATTTTCATATATAAGGCACCCGGTATGAGAAAAATCCGAGGGGTAAAACCTACTAACAAGTAACGAAATCGTGTCACGTTTTTGGTGCGCACCTTTAGTGCGCAACTTTCTAATTTGGCTGTGATACTTAAGGAGTAAACTCCAGTCGTGCGTCGGAGCTGCACACTTTTTTAGATTAAAAGGTTGTACATAGATTTTAAATACAATAGCTTTTTGAATATTTAGTCCTTGGTTTTAATAGTACATACCTTTTACAGTAAAGTTTATCTTACGGTTTTTCATTTCAATTTTTTTTCGTAACGCTTAGACTGGATTTCTCTGGATTAAAACTTATAAAAAACTTTTCATCTAAGAACGACTTTCACCTTCACCAGCTCGGTGAAGGTCGTTCCTACAGGGATCCTGTACTATAACTGTCAGGCGCTGCTTTTATTTGACACTGGCTACATACGTAAGTCGTGCAAAGCCATACTTTACAAGTTTACAAGTTGCTGTCTAGCGCCATCTATAGACGTAATGTTAGAAACAATTAATTCGAACCTTCGATGCCACGAAATTTTCGATTTTTTTCATTATTTTTGTTAATATTTGTAAAGTAAATGAAATAGAAAGGAACCAAAATATTACAGGTCCTTCTATCGATTTTTGATAGGGTCAATTTTTGAAAATGATTTGTGATGTCATCAAAACATTTGTTATTGTCTGTACTTTTAGGGCTGTCAACATAATTCTGATTTATTTTTATGTCTTGCTCGCGTGAATATTCTACTTTGACATTACATTTTTATAGTTTTCTGCTAAGTAAATAGGTGCCTAGGTCGTATTGAATTTCAATCAATATAATAATAATCTTTTAAATTCGTAGTTTCTAAAAGTATAGAATGTGTTGAAACCCTAGAAATACAGGCGTTCAAAAATGCAATAAGGCCGACTTTTCTCGTTTGTCAATTTATTGATGCGGTGGTTTGAATCACGTTTGAATTTTTGAGATAAATTCTGAAATTAATTTTATGTTGTCTAAGTAAAACTAATAATTGTAGTGAAATAATTTTTTATTTATGTGTACACCTAAGCAGTGATTTTATCGTCGGCAAGTGTTGAATCATGGTTTTAGCTGAAAGAAGCAACGATGTTCGAAACGGGAAGCGATCGAGGGGGCCAAGCCCTAATGGCCATGGAAGTCCAGATTCCAGTTCAGAAGATGAAAATGGTACGTGTCATTACAAGTGGTATTTTTACTGTCCTGTAATTTCATGAAACATGAGCTATAAAATGCCGTTTACTCATAGTATTGTTCCGTCTGCTTTATTGTCCATGCTGCGTCTCACTAATCGCATATGACGTCAAATTACGCTGTTATTCTGCTTGTAGCTAATGTAGGTTTGTTGGTAGGTAGTTAACTTAGGTACTCATCTGATTCATCTTTACATTTTATGCTTACCATCATGCTGCGATCATCTTCATGCTGCGTTCATCCTCATCACAAAAATTACCATGAAACCAAGCAGTAGTGCCATTTGCAGCTGAGAAAATCAGGGTTGGGCGTGATTACCAAGCTGTGTGTCCAGAGTTAGAACCGGTTGAGCAACGGAGACCTGAACTTATATCAGATAGAGCTCTACTGGTGTGGTCTCCAACTTGTGACATATCCGATATTAAATGTAAGTGAAAACAAGAATGTTATCTGCATTGCCGTTTACCTACAAGTTGCGGAAATTAAACTTGTATCTCTTTTTAGTGGATGAATACATTACTACAGCTAAGGAAAAATATGGTTACAATGGTGAACAAGCTTTAGGTATGTTGTTTTGGCACAAACATGACCTCAATCGAGCTTCCATGGATCTGGCCAACTTCACACCTTTTCCTGATGAATGGACTGTTGAGGATAAAGTTTTATTTGAACAAGCGTTTCAGTTTCATGGAAAGAGTTTTCACAGAATACGACAAATGGTAAACACATTTTAATTATCATTTTTTTAACATAAAATTATAATTAGGTGAACAAACTCACTGATAAATTAATTATTTCAACAGTTGCCCGACAAGTCAATAGCTTCACTGGTTAAATATTATTACTCTTGGAAGAAGACAAGAGCTCGAGCATCGTTAATGGATGTAGTAAGCGAGCGAAACCCTACTAGCTCCGGGACGGGGAAACGGGAGTCTGGGGTTGGACCTGAACCGGGTGGTTCAGATAAAGACTCTGACAATGATGAAAAGGTATGTAACATAACATAATATTAGGCACAAACACAGTTTTCCTACATATATTTTCAAGTGTCACTTATCTTAATTAAAATCTTAGATACGAGTATATCTGGATTGTCCAACAATTCTCAAGTCAGTGACACTGAATTTAAATGCAGAGTGGTAGACTTGAAATGTATAAAATTACTTTGCACAAATGCGACAAATCCCTTAGAAGATTTTTGCCGGATCATAATATTATTTGCTCTGCATGTAGATTAACTAGATTCATTATGATAGAGTGGATATAGCTGGGTATTGTTGAACGGTATTGTGTTGAATATGACAGAAGTGGACTTTCCACCGCGGTATTGTACGCGGTAAGCCCCCGGCGGGCGGGCCGTCGCTGCGCGCCACGCCTTCCCAACCGGCCCAGGTGGGTGCCTCCATCCAGTCATTCTACCTCAATTCAATCGAATCTTCTTTCATAAATTTCACTGAATTCAATCAAATACTTTCGTGTGATGTCGTGTCAGTCACTTGTATATCTGTGTTCAATGTTTTATGGTCTCCAGTCCTCTGAAAAATATAGTCATATACGATTCTCACTTTGACTTTGATGCACTTTGATTATGCTATCATTGGCTGGCTTTCTAATGTACCTCTGTTAGTCTACATCATCCATCATTCTCAAGAAAGACTTGTCATTCACTTTTCGATGTTCATGGAAATGATTTTGGTTATCATGTTTTGTTGTTGCTTTTTGGTAATGCTTTTTAAGTTGAACCGCTCTGCATTTTTTTATAACTGTCTTATCATGTCTTACACCATGTTTAAAATTCATTGTCTAATATTTCAATTAAACAGCGATTATTAATGGCAATATTGTTATCACACATGCTATTTAAAATGTTTAGATTACAAATTACAAGAATCACTGTCATACAAAAGCTACTTATTTTTTTTTAATGTTTTCACACTGTAACATCACATTTTACTTCAGTTACTGCTTACAATTGATTGTGTCAATAACTAATTTTAGATTATAATGTTCCCGACCTATTTAAACCTTTCCATTCCCGAACAATGTTCCTGCATGCTTCCTTTAACAGCCCCAAAAGAACAATGTATATTAATTTGTCTAATGTGTGCAGAATATCATTTAATGTTATTTAAAGGGTTTTTAAAAGAAGTGTGTGAGAGATCATTGTTTAAGTAGCAATCACATTGTGTAAGTTTGTGATGAGCCTTAAGTGGCAGCGATGTAAACTGTAATATTGGGGTTTAGGGCGAGGGCACCGGCGACGCGGGCAAGTGGTGTACTGTGTGCGGCATTCTGTGCAGTCAAACAACGGCACACAACTCACAGAAGTTGTGTCAGGCATGCCTCGTGCACGCCAGGTCGGTAATCATACTCTGTTTATTATTGTCCACCTAAACTACACCTTTAATACTTTGCAAATATTTGCATGAAATTAAAACTTATAAAATAAGAGTGTGATTTTTGAATGTGAACATAGTAGGGTGTTGTGTTGTTTGAATGTGGGGTGATGTGATGTGACAGACGCACGGGCACGATGCGACCGCTGTGCGGGCCGTCGGGGCGGCGCGGGCCCGGCTCGAAACAACAGAGGTACAAGCACCGGCTGCCGCGCGGCATATACATCAATCACGATGATCTCGTTGCCATGGCGACTGGCCCGCAGCCGGGCGAGCCGCCAGCACCCGCATCCGCGCCCGCTCTCAGTCCCGCACCCGCACCCGCGCCCACGTCTCAACCCGCCCGACTCAATCACGGCGAGGCTATGCTCAAAGCCATGGACAGAGAAATTATATCGCTAAAGAGACAAGTAAGACGCAACACCGCCACAATCTCGCTATGTAGTGCTCGTCTTCGTCAGGCACATTCTCATACTTACGTTGCCAAATGATATTTGTATCTTAAAAAAAAACTCGGATGTTGCGTGATGTAATTTGAGAATGTGAGGACTCACGAATTCGTTTTGTACAAATAGTTCAAAAGTTAGTGCTATTTATTGCGATACAGATTAGTCTGTATTAGGAAAAGAAATGTATTCTGCACACATGATTTTAGACTTTAGTTTATGAATTCTGTTTTGTTTTTTTAAGTTGCTGTGTACCCCTCCTGAGTAGAATTGGATAATCCAGATATGCACAGTTTATTTGCCAAACTTGTCTCTATCTCGATGTCACTTCGAGATATTTGATGTTGTTGTTGTAATCAGGTGCAGCAGAACAAGCAGCAATTGAGCGCGATGAAACGTAAAGTGGGCGACAGTGGAGTCGAGGAGCTGCGGCCTGGTGCTGGCGAGCCGCCTGCGAAGATCAACTCACGATGGACTAACGACGAATTACTGATGGCTGTTACTGCTGTCAGGAAATACGGTAAGTCTTCGAAAAGATAAGAGTGTTTTTATATGCGAATGTTGCTAGTTTTTAACACAAATTATATGAAGCACACACTTTTAAGCTATTGCATAGCTTTTATCGCGGGCTTTGAGCACGGCGACCGAATCAAGAAATTCCGTAACGAAAAAAAAACCTAACACGGGGGATGTTGGGTTTTATTTTCGTTACGGAATTTCTTGAATCGGCTGAGCTACATGGTAGGTGGAGTGCCACACGTTTTTTTTGTTTTGCCTTATTGATTAATTATTTTCTCTTTATCTATACCAATATTATAAAGCTGAAGAGTTTGTTTGAACGCGCTAATCTCAGGAACTACTGGTTCGATTTAACAAATCTTTTTGTGTTGGATAGCCCATTTATCTAGGAAGAATAGGCTACTTTTCATTTTAATATTCCCACGGGTTCGGGAGTTACGCGGGTGACACCGCGGAGCGCTGCTAGTTGTTAAATATGCATGCGTGGTTTCGTTCAAATAAACATTTCAGTTATCTAATCACTACATAGTATAAAACAAAGTCGCTTCCCTCTATTTGTCTGTCCCTATGTATGCTTAAATCTTTAAAATTGATGAGGAATTGAGGATTTTGATGCGGGTTTTTTAATAGATAGAGTGATTCTAGAGGAAGATTTTAGTATATAAAACAAAACTACTACGCATACGAAGTCGCGGGCATTATTAAAAAAAATATTGCAAGAGGAGCAATTGAGAGGTAGTGACTTACTGCAGAAATCCAGCGTCCATAACTACCTAAAGTTAGTCCTTTATCCCATCACAGGGCAATGGCCTCCTTAGGCAGTAAGACGTATTTGTACTTGTATACAGGCTGTTTTCCGCGATTAGACCCTTTTTAATTGGGTCCTTTTTTGCGTGAGGATGATGAAGGCTTGCCCAGCACCTACTACCCTCTCAGCTTAGTCAATCATGTCCAGAGGAGAGAACTTGTCAATACTTCTGGAGCCAACTAAGCCGCGGGTTTCATCACGATGTTTTCCTTCACCGTAAGAGCAATGTCAATTAGCGCACATAAATTTTTCTTAAGAAAAATACATTCGTGCACGGCCGGCCTGGATTCGAACCCACAACCTTCAGAATGAAAGTCGAGGTATCTACCACTAACCCAATACCGCTCTCAGTAAGACGTAACATTACTTTCAATTCTGTCATCCAGGGCGTGATTTCCAAGCGATTGCGGAGACACTCGGCACGAAGACTGAGGCACATGTCCGATCTTTCTTCATATCGTACCGTCGCCGTTACAATCTCGATGCAGTTGTTCGCGAACACGAAGCTGAACGGGGGAACACGCATCATATACAAGCTGGTATGGATAGACCCACGTTTCTTAAATTATAAATACATTGAATAAATATTGCAGGATATTCCACATATAGCTAAGTAACTAGACTTGTGTTATGGGCGCTAGACAACGGGTATACTACTTTTGTAAATATATACTTATATGAAATAGCAACAACCAGACCACAGACAAATATCCAACCATAAATACTTGTTTTAGGCAGGAATCGAACATTGTGTTTGGCAGTCCGGCATGGTGACCATTGTGCCAACTGGGTCGTCAACAAAATTACCACTAACCCATCAATAACTTCCACCTATAGCTGCTTGAAGTGTGAACGATCTGTGTGATCGCGCATAGAGATATGTCGCTACCAAAAGAGCTTAACAAGGCTTTACTTAAATCGTCTAAAACGGGCCAATAAAGATGATTATGTAGTTAAACAAACAATCTTCATTCTGTTGGAACTAAAAGAATGTATAAATACATTCTGTCTGAATTTACAAAAAATAATAATACTCACACGTTGGTCAACTATCCAGGCCGTTCCAGTGGTTAGAACACATAATTAAAGAAGATCTATTAAATTATTCTACAGACAATGGTTTTGACTTTACTGTTTTGAAAGTATAAGAAAAAATCATCATTCAAATCATCATATCAGTCTATCAATACCTATTACTTTATTAAGTAGATGAATGGAATGTGTATTATATTTCAGGCGCCACTAATACAGAATCGAATGAGACAGCCGGTGACAATAATGGAACTAACAATGGTACTGGGTCGCCACAATCTGCTGCTAAGGATGAAAAGGTTCGTTTTATCACTACATAGTATAAAACAAAGTCGCTTTCTCTGTCCCTATATCCCTATGTATGCTTAAATCTTTAGAACTACGCAACGGATTTTGATGCGGTTCTTTTTAATAGATAGAGTGATTCAAGAGGAAGGTTTATATGTATAATACATGCATAATACTTGCGAAGTCGGGACGGGTCGCTAGTTACTACTATAGTTAGAGTTCGAGTCTTAACTTGATGACGGCTTTAAGAGGAAAGGGTACCGGGGGCTCTCCTCATACAAACTATTATACACGTAGTCGACTGTTTCCTCCCTGGATAATGACACTAGCACAAATATTTTTGTACCATTAAACCTATAACTGCCATGATTATGCCCCTATATATATTTTTTTAAGCTATTGCATAGGTTTTATCGCGGGCTTTGAGCGCGGCGACCGAATCAAGAAATTCCGTAACGAAAATAAAACCTAACACGCCCCACTTCGCCTACCATGTAGCTCGACCGAGCGTTTTCATTTTCTAATTATTATAGAAGAAATTAAGATAAAAAAAATAGGGGCATGGTCATGGCAGTTATAAGTTTTATGCACCAAAAATATTGGCTCTAGTGTCATTATTCAGGGAGGAAACAGTCGACTACGTTTGTATGGAGAGAGCGCAGGTCCCCTTAAAGTTGGCTGCAAGAGTAACTTTGATGATGCGGCAGTAGGGAAAAGTTGCCCTTAATATTTTGCTGTCGCGCAATAACTTGAAAGTTGCTATTAACTTTCGCTTGGACATAAAACATAAAACAAGCTTTTATTACATTGCTATCATTTGCTATTAAAACATGGGTCTCTTATTAATAAACAATAATTAAGACTTCGATAGTTAAAATAGGCTCAAACATCATTTAACTATAATAATATAAGGTTTATGGGGAATAAGGGGTTAGTGTCAACAAACTACTATAATAGTTCGTTGGTTAGTGTTAAAAAAACTATTTGAAAGGAAGCAAGAAGTAAATAAAAGCTTGTAAGGTTTTTTGAAGCTATACTTCTTTAGGCGCGTTATGAAAAAAATATTAGAGTGAAATTTTAAGATGTGCGCGCGCGCATCTATAGCACAGAAGTCACTTGTTGCAGCTATGTAACTCAAAAGTAAAACAGGTTGAATCTGCCCGCAAAATAAATATCAGACGGACCAGACGGACAGACAGACGGACGTATAACTTCTAGTAGTATAACTTCTCACGCGTGTACTTATGTATTTTTAGACGGAAGTGGACAGCGAAGGTGTAGCTATCGGTGCGGCTGCCGACCAGGGCCCACCTCCGACCACGCCGCCGAAACACAAGCCGAACAAGTGATAGACACTAACTTGACACACAACCAATATGTAATCTTCCTAATAATGCGATAGTTTGTGATTGAGTGCGTGTATGTTTGTTACCTCTTCATGCAAAAACTTCTGAAACTTTTCCTCTATAATACTTGATACCAAAGATGCATTCGCATATAGCAAGTCGTACATTGATGTCACTTCCATGTTAAACAAATGTATGGAAATGGAGACGCAATCTTTCAACATGTGCTTGCGCCTGCGTTACATCGATGTGCTCTGGCTTGTGATTGGTCAAATCAAGGTCACCGTGCCTTGTATAAGGCTGGGGACACAATGAACGCGTCTGACAGCCGCGACTTATAGGTATCTGTGTAATATAAATGTGTAATTGTGCACACAATCGGACGTAACCTTGGGACGCCCTTGAGCGGTCGGACGTCCGCGGACGTCCTAGAGCGATCTGGGCCGCTGGATGCCAAACGACCGTGCACACTCTTCAGTCGCGGTAGTCGGACGCGTCCGAACAATGTGTCCCCAGCTTAACGCGGCACTGCTTCGATTCTACTTGTGCGATGTTAATGTGGAATGCATCTTGGACATAGCCGTACCCTTACGCCGGTAAAACCGCGAGGCGCATCTAGTTATGTAAAATTACCCGCCGTTACATTTCCTGTAACATTATTTTTTGCATATCAAACCTGTGCATTTATTTAAGTTTCAATTATTATTGAGTACGCTATGTACTAGATATAGGTCACAAATTATAGCCGTTTTCGTTTTCGGGGTACAAATGTGATGAACAGTAGTGCAGCGTTCCAAATATTACTTATATGCTGCCATATATGGTTCAAATTCGATTAGTTTAGTAGGGAAGCTAGCGCTCTGACTTCATAAAAATCATTGTCATGTTACAGTAACAACGGTTACCTCTCAGTAGCAGTTTATTGACAAGATTTATTAGGTTTACATTTGGCTTTGTACTAAGTAATGTAGTTCGATTTACAAAGTATAAGAGCCTCTGCAGTATAGAGATTTTCTGTTTGTAGATATTTTTATATTATGAAAAGTAAACCTTCAATGTTGGAGGATTATTGTCCGTCGACAAAAAGTCTCTAACCTGCCTTAATAGGTCTCAAATGTAATTACTACGGATAAAAATGAATAATCAGTGGCCTTTACCAACAGTTGTTTTAGCAATCGATCAAACATACCGCATTGACTATTCCCTACGAAACTTTTAAAACTGGGGGCCGAGAAATATGTAAGCCGAGAAAGATAGGTTGTCTCTATTTAGGGTGAAAAATATTATTTTGTAATAATATAAAATAGAGCGCGCGATAGAGACAAATATACTCTTGTAAGCTATCTATCTCATGGGTCTCGTATTTGACGGTTCTATTTTTGAATTTTTATGGTAAACTAGCTGTCCTACCTAGCTGTTTAGCTGGGAAAAAATAAATCAAGGGAAATAAAGGAAAAAGAAAACAAAAAATAGATGATGTTCGATTCTCAGACCTAACGAATATAGGTACACAAAAAAATTCATACAAATCGGTTCAGCCGTTCAGGTGGATATTACTAACTAACACCGCGATACGAGAATTTTATATAATATAGGGATACTTAATATGGTATGTTTGATCGAGCGACTAAACAACTTGTGGTAATGAAATTACAGTTAAAAATATTATGGCGTGTGATTGTATGGTTGTAAATTAAGTGATTATCGTGGTCTAATAGAGGAAATGTCGGTATACGTTTTAAGAAAGCATAATTTAATTTGTAAATATAACGTTAAATTACACTATAAGAGCTAAATATATAACTTTTAGTTCAGTTTTACGTGTGAAATGACTGTGAGCTGTGCTCTTTGAGAATATTATACATTAATATTGATTCCGCTGGTATATTAGTTATTAGGAAACTATATTACTTGCCTTATCAACTTCCTATCTTATATACTCGCTTGTTTATCATAGCATAGACTAGATAGGATGGTTAGATTAAAACGCTCTAGTGTTATTTAAACATTATTTTAACAATTCTATAATCTATCTATAACTATGGTAAAGGAAGAAAGGACAAAAACATAACTCTGCCCTCGTGGTTGAGTAAGAAAAAATATTTTTAAGAAAAAAAAAAAAACTGGTAGTCTTAGAAAGAGCAGTACATCAAGAATTTATATTTTTTAAATTCAGTATATAATTAAAAACTACTGAATCTATTTAGAAAGAGTTTTCACTATTGGATTTATTTTTAAAACTGCGGCCACTCGCCGCGTTCGACAAGCGTGCGTTACGGGAATGGGCTCTGCGGCTACTTAGTTACTTATCCCGATATCTTCCTAAGGGATCGGGACTTACCGCAGGGCGCAGAGTTACTTAATAATATAGAACGTAGAATCGTTTATTAGTAATAATAGTACATAATCTTTATCTAAGCATGTTATATCAATTTTGTGTCCAATTTCAAAGTTTTTAGTCTATACCTAACAATCTATTAGTTTAGGAATATTATTATAAGATACTCAGTTATGAAACTAAGCTTCAAGAAGCTTGAATTGAAATTATCGCAAGCAATTAAATGAAGCTAGATCTACATTACATTGACACACTCATGGAAGGTGGGGATCTAATGTAGGGGAGCGGGATTTACACGGATCGATTTCAGCCGTGCGGCAAAACTTCACTCATTCGATCAAAATCCAGCGATAAAAAGCAAGTGGCAGGCACAGACAAACAGTTTGAGCAAGCGATAGCCTGAAACTGACTGAAAATATCATGGTGGATTTTAGTCATCAGTCTACTTGAGGTTAGTAGTCTGCGACCTCAATGAAATTGTGAGGAGACTCATTAAATCGCCTGTCCATTTACACATGTTAATAAAAAGTTAGTGGTAGGCACAAACAGTTTGAGCAAGCGAGTGCCCGCGACTGAACATTTCACGGTCGATTTTAGTCGCCAGTCGCAAAAGTCTGACGCTAGTCACCTGCGGAACGTCATAAAATATCCTTTCTGTTGTCCTCATAACCACCAAACCACAATGGGGACAACGGGCAGGATTTTATGTCCCCACAATGGGGACAGAGTCTTTCAGCAGCAGTCTTTCAGTCACCCGTGTAAACCCCGTTACGTTTCACACAAGCCATAATCATTATATTTTCCACGACATGTAAATTAAAATATGTGTAGATATGATATTTTTATACTAGCAAAAGACATGAACCATAAATATTGTGTGAGAGATTAGTATAATTTTTAAAATGTTTTTCATATGCATTGATTTAATTTCTTTTTTTATTAATCGATAGTTTTAAGTTATTTAAAGAGGAATATGAGAGCATTCGTATTGTGTAAACAAGGCTTTAGTTTTATTAGGTTTTATATCGTAATAGTCTACTAGTTGTATTTTACATCACAAATGAGATATAATCTGTAAAACCGTGAAAGTTGTTACCGACCAATCAGAAAAACTTATCATGTAATGTGATTATTGTATTTATTCTCCGTTTAGTTGTATTAACTTTGACAATTGCACATTTCCGTTTTAAAAAAATAGCTGAAACTGAAGAAACAGTTGACATACAGAACCATTGCAATGGTCTACATCATTTTCTAAGATTTTTTTTAAGTTGTCTTTTTGTTTTTATAATAGAGAAATTTCACCAATGTGTCCATCATGAGATTAATTAAACGAGCAATGTGATAAATATAGCTAAAATGCTATTATAGTTTCATGAATTTCTTGGTGACTTGACTAATATGTTAGTTTATTTCTATTGGTTATCGTTCAAAGAGATTTAATATTACAGTAGTATAGAGAGAACATCTATTTTTTTAGATAGTTTGAAATACTTTAAAAATTATGCGTAAGAGGCCTTAATAACTCATCAATTATCAAAAGAGTGATATACATGTCAATATCATTTTTTTATGATTTTTGCACCGTTATACGTGCCTCACCACTATAGTTGAAGTTTGAGGCGTAACCATAAAAGTTTTACAACGTGTTACAAGGATAATTTACTCCAATAAGGGGTTCTATTGTCTAGCTAGGCGAACCACTTTTGTTCTGCGACTCTTGTAAATTTAAAATTTGTTTAGAAAATTTTAAGGTCATGTTTTTCTCAAATAAAAATGACTGTTTCTTAAGAGGTATAGATCGATTCAATAGCCTCAAGGCTTTACTTGTTTATTGAGTTTGGACTACTATGATCTTTATTTCCAAATAATTTAGTAAATACATCCTAAAGAAGAGACTCCATTGGTTGTTATGCATTGTATTAGAAATTCTATTGGCGTTGTTTGACATTTGAATCGGGATCCGATGCTCTCTCTAAAGCACTGTAATATTAAAATATCTTTGTCATCGTTTTAACGTCCGCCTAACATTGACGTAAGTAAGCAATAATTTAATTTGTTTAGCATAATTATTTTCTATGAATTCGTCCCAACTGTGTTTTAAATGAATTTTATATTTTAAGAATTTCGGGTTATGGGTTTTTAATTATTTCACATTACTGCTTGTTAATAGTTCTTTAGTTTTTGTGCACTAACTATAGGGTACCGAATATACTTTTAACCCCCGAAAAAATAACTATAACTTAAGGTGAAAGGGCACCGGCGCTCTCTCCATACAAACGTAGTCGACTGTTTCCTCTCTGGATAATGACATTAGAGCAATTTTTTTGTTGCATAAAACCTATAACTGCCATGACTACGTCTTGGCTTTTTCATTTTCTTATAATCATAGAAATTAAGATATAAAAAACAAAACATAGCATGGTCATGGTAGTTATAAATTTTATGCAATAAAAATATTTGCTCTAGTGACATTAACCAGGAAGGAAACAGTCGACTACGTTTGTATAAAGAGAGAGCGCTCGGTACCCTTTCCTCTTAACCCCTTGTCCGTTTGTTTATGGCGTCGCAGCTTATAAACGCATTAACCGATTTGATTTATTTTATCTCAAAACTGAATATTCCTTAAGTGTTCTATAAAAATCAGGTAATTTTATAATTTTTTCATTTTAAATCGAGGGTTCATTAATTAAACATTTTGTGGCACTATATTAAATTATTATTTTGCTTCACCGCAGTAAAATTATGTATTCTTACCTAGTTAAACATTACCGATAAAGTGTATCAAATCAATCACAAGCCAATATAGCTCCAAAGAGTACCACAAAATGAAGTCATCTTATTTATTGATGTTAATTAAAGCTAGTAGGAGTATTTTCTAGTATAAAATTGTGTTCTGTATATTTAGAATTGATAACAGACAATGAACTGTTCTTTATATTGTGTTTAAATATAGCTCAAACTACCTATATAAGAGCCTCGCGAGGTGTGGTAGTGTTTCTCACTAACTATTTAGAACTTTTTTCTGAGTATTCGAAAGCTTTGGTTTTAAGAGTAATAATAAATAACCTTAAGTATAAAGAAGTTGTTTTTATTTATAGCTGTTTTAGTATTAAGATGGTTACATATCGCGTGCTTATCCATACAAAAAGAAATAGCACTCTTCTTTTTGCTGTTTTGTATTTTGTGCATCTTGCCAACGTCGTGTATATTTCTTCTGAAGTAGGCAGAGATATGTCAACCAGATACATTCTCACTGAAAGTAGGTACTCTTTTCGTTTAGTTAGCTTCGAATTCTGATAATGTTCTTATCTTTTTTTTTTCTAAATTATGGTTATGTTCTTGTGTATCAGTTTTTAGAGGAATATTTCAGGAAAAAGCCGATAGTAGGCCGACTAATATTGTCTGATTTCAGTGCAATTTTGTGTTTTTTTTTCTTTTGAAGTCTTTGAAATCTTCTATGACCGGCACTACATACCGGAAACCGGTCCAGTAGAAAGACGGAAATGTTTTTTCCTCAAAAGGGAAAATAAAAAGTGATTTATACAGCTACTCTATCGTATTATAATCTTCTTGAAACAAAAAAATAATAGCATCTACAAACAGATTTGTCAAAACATTGTCAGTTCGACAGAATTTTATAGTTATCAATTGATTTGTATTTATAAGAAATCAGTAATTTTATATGTGTATAACTAGTAGTATTAGTTATTATTTAGAGCTATGTTTCCAGTATCTCGTATAATACCTAAAATACCGCCCTTGGGCCGCCTCCGCCTGGCATGCGTCGAAGATGCTCCGATCGTAATGCAACTGTTAAACGAATCTATCTCAAGCAATTTTCGAATTGGAGATGTTTCTGATGTAATATATCTAATGTTAGTAACGTCTTAAAACGTAGAATTTACAAGATCTTTGATATCCTCAGAAAAAGGAGTAAATTCTTTTTCTGAGTTGATATCTAATTTAGGAGTGGACCCAGCCTTTAAAAAAGGTTGAGGTTGCAGTTACCCGAATTTGTAGGTTTCACGTGGACTTGTGGTCGAATACTAGCAAATTAAGGTGAAAGGGTACCGGCGCTCTCTCATCGCTCTCTCCATACAAACGTAGTCGACTGGATAATGACACTAGCCCAAATATTTTTGTTGCATAAAACCTATAACTGCCATGACTATGCCCCTTATATGTTTTATGCAACAAAAATATTTGCTCTAGTGTCATTATCCACGGAGGAAACAGTCGACTACGTTTGTATGGAGAGAGCGCTATTTTGTTTTTTAAATTTAACTTTCTATGATAGTTAAAATATGAAAAAACCAAGACATAGTCATGGCAGTTTAGGTTTTATGCGTTAAAAATATTTGTGTTAGTGCACATTATCCAGGGAGAAAACAGTCGACTACGATTGTATGGAGAGAAAGCCGTTACCCTTGCCTCCAAGGTAGGTAAGTGTAAAACGTGACGAAGTTAATTTGAGACCTGAACTAACTTTGGTGATTTATCTTGGTTTTAACTAAAATTTTAATCTGCTTTCAGTGATAATGGCGTCCTTTCGATTATCCATTTGGATGTTGACGATAGAATTGTGGGTTTTATATGCCTAAGAGATTATCCGTTAATACCCGCAGTGCATCCTGCAGCTTGGGAAGAATATATTTGGACGAAGTATAAGTGAGACCAACACTACCTATTCTTTTTAACCGCCCTTAAAAAAATGTAGATAATAATATTGCGACGATTTGAGCTTCAATTTTGATCGACTGTATATTTTAAATGTATATTCTGGCACAACATCTTTGTTTATGAACCGATTTAGATTATTATTTTTTATTGAAAAAGTGTTAACTCAAAGGTGGTCCCAGTTTTATCTCACATAGCTGCGCTCCGCGGTTTCACCCGCGTAACTCCCGATCCCGTGGGAATATCGGGATAAAAAGTAGCCTATAACCTTCCTCGATAAATGGACTATCCAACACAAAAATAATTTTTCAATTCGAACCAGCAGTTCCTGAGATTAGCGCGTTCAAACAAACAAACTCTTCAGCTTTATAATATTATCTCACATTGTTGAAGTCTGTTTCTTTTTATTTATTTTATATTTTTGATCTGCGCGTCTCGCTTTCAGTCGTGCAATTGAATCAAAATCGGTACCTACTTATAGTATTCTCATGTCTTAAATCTCTAATACAGTAATACCTATATCTATACTATGTACCTATTACCTACTCCTGAACAATTCATAGGAATCGGTCGAGCCTTTTGGAGCTGAAAAATTAACAAGAATGTCGCATTTTTATAATTTACTAGCTCCGCCCCGCGGTTTCACCCGCGTAAGTCCGATCTTTAAATTCTCACCGTTTAAACCTTCCCTAGACCTCCACGAATAATTCAAGACCAAGATAAGATAAATCCGTTCAGCCGTTCTCGAGTTTTAGCGAGACTAACGAACAGCAATTGATTTTTATATAAAGAGATAGCTGCGCCCCGCCGTTTCACCCGCGTAAGTCTCGATCCCGTGGGAATATCAAAATAAAAAGTAGCCTAAAGCCTTCCTCGATAAATGGACTATCCAATACAAAAATAAATTTTCAATTCGAACCAGTAGTTCCTGAGATTAGCGCGTTCAAACAAACAAACAAACAAACTCTTCAGCTTTATAATATTAGTATAGATAGGTATAGAAGATTATTAAAAAATTACACAGGCGACAGGCGCACACTTGATTTTGCAAGATTACGACCGTATTTTTTTTTATAGTTTATTAATTGTATTTGTTAAGAGTAATGGGATTTTCTATAGTATTTTTATTGTTTGTTACTAACGATATTCCTATATTATACAGGGCAGTAACTCTCAACTCCAGGAACACTTTATTTATTCATCTTATATGTTGGAATAAAATGTATGCTCGAGGTGTCGTTGATGGTATGCTGAAATCTGTGTTTATGCATGATCCCTATGTGCATTATATTGCATACATCAAGACGTTACGGCAGTATCCATGTAAGTCTTATCATACTGCTTTAGATAAATTTTCGTCAATAAATAAAATAAATAAAATAAAATAAATAAATAAATATTGCAGGACATTCCACACATCGCCATCTAGCCCCAAGCTAAGTAACTAGACTTGTGTTATGGGTGCTAGACAACGGATATACTACTTATATACTTTTCTTTTGTAAATATATACTTAATATACATACAGACACCCAGACCACAGACAAATATCTAAGCATAAATACTTGTCTGTGGCGGGAATCGAACCCGCAACCCTATGTTTGGCAGTCCGGCATGGTGACCATTGTGCCAACTGGGTCGTCAATCAAACTGAATAGCATTTATTGAAGTTGCTGGCGATGTCACAGTAGGCGATGTAGTTAATGTCTAAATTTACAGTGTTCTTCATAAGTTCACTATCAGTTTGCTACAATAATACTCATCATCATCATCCGATTGATGTTCCCGGTTGCATCCCTCTCGGGAGCCCGGGGTCCGCTTTCCTACTTTTACGCGTCCACTTCGCACGATCTTCGGCTTTGCTACAATAATACTATCAACAATTATTGGACTTACGACCTTCTTCTAATAGACGTTCCACACTAACATAAATACTTGATTACAACTATGTTAGCTATGTCTTTAGTTGGCCGAGTGGTATAAGCCGTCACCCGCTACATCAAGCAACGTGGGTTCGATCCACAGGTTACGTTGTTATAATGTTCAAATAGTGCTGCACAGGATTGTAAACGTTACGGTGGCGGAGAGTTTTGACCGTTGATTGTACTTATCTTAGTATTATGTACTTTCCTTACAGTGCTTATGCCCGGTCAATCGCGAGCTGAAGGTTCGTTCAGGAGGGTTCTGATTCATGAGAAGGGGATATCTGGCGAAATGTTGCCTTCTCTATGTATAGCTGATAGGACTGAAGTTAGTCCAAGGCTCAGAATTAGGAGGGCTGTGTGAGTTTTAGCATTTAGACCTACCTTTTTATACACGCTATGTTTTCGTGTTTGGCATGGAATATGTTGACCATAATTTACTTAAATATTCGTTAAACAATTTAGTTTATTACTCCTTGAGTATAATCATCGTGTCAAAAGGGGATAGATTTGAATTTTGATGTTTGAAGACAAAGAAAAGATTTTTATATTTTGTTTGTAAATAATAGGCTCCGAAACTACTGAACCGATTTGGTGAAACTTGGGAGTAACAGGCTTTATCCTTATATTCCCACGGAAATGGGACTTATGCGGATAAAACTGTGGACACCTGTTAATATTTTTCACATCTGCAGCACTTTAATCACGGATTAAAGCCCTATTAACCTCAACTTAAAGCAAGACTTTATTCCCAAGGCAGATAATGTTGTATGAAACTCCCAAGGGAATAATGTGATTTGAATTTGGAACGTTGAAATTCGTGTGAAAACTCTTGGTTTTAATTTTGAAGGTCTCTGCAAATAGGTTTTATTTATAATAAGTCATTTGATTGGTCTACAAATAACTTTGTTACGTTAGGTCTCAGCAAATAGGTTTTGCCTATAATACCTAGCAAATATTTACCATCATGCTACCATCTTATTGCAATTGCCCCATTTTTTTAAGTGGATTTTTTTCAAATAGTGGACTGGCCACCGCAAGAGTTAAAAAAATATATTGGACTGACGGTATGAAAAGTAGAGTATGCACCTCGGGATAGAGCATGTCTTTGTCTTGGGCGGCTTGAACCCCTCGCTTCACTCAGGATTCTACTTAACTCCCTCGCTTCGCTCAGGAGATAACTTTAAACTCCCTCGCTCCGCTCGGGAGTTAACCCGGGATTCCCTCGTTACACTCAGGGTTCAATATGCCACCCACAACATAAGACATTGCTTTATGCGTATTGCATAATCTACTATGTGCATTATAATGCATAATCCCTTGATGCATAATCTACTATTATATTTCTGTGGAATATAAAATTAGGTATTTAATAAAACTGTATAATTTGATATTGTAATGTTAAACTTTACTAGTAACGGTTAGTAGGTATATATAATATGTGTATGTTCTTATCTAGTATTTATGAAATGTTCGTACAGTGAAGAAGACAACGACGATTTAATTCCAATCCTAGAGCGACACGCACCTCAACTCCGTGAAAAGTACGGCGATTATTACATCAGCGAACTTATTTCAAGGCATCCTGAGTCTGAGAGAGTTATGTTAGTTTGCGAGGTATTACCTACTTTCTAAAATAGAATTTATCTATACATAATATTAATAAAAATAATATAGAACATACGAAGGGGGTCTTAAAGTCGAGTGAATCCGTATCTTATACATGTGCTATGCGTGCTACATCTTAGGCTGTAGGTATATCGTCACCTAACATTAGGCAAGTGAGATAGTGGTCAAACGCTGACCTATATTATGTAGAAAAAAAATAATTAAAAAGTATTTGCCCGCGTCTATTTGTCTGCCTGTAAAGTCGCGAGGCGCAGCTAGTTATAAATAGGTCGAATACCTAAGTAGTTACACTTATTAAGTAAGCTGCGCCCCGTGGTTTTACGTCTCGCCCGTGGGAATATCGGGATAAAAAGTAGGCTAAATCCAGGTCTTCAGCTATCCGAGTTTCAACGCAATCGGTGTAGTAGTTTTTGTGTGACCGAGTAACAAAATATAGGTGTTTTTATATAAATTTTTACGCTTGAAAAAATTTATAGTAAGGTACCTATGCTACGAATTATTAAGATCTTCCTTCTATTTTTTGAGCCTATTTTTCTGTTTTCCAGCATAAAGAAGTAGCAGTTGGCGTGATGTGTCTCAACACTGAGGTTAACTTCGAAGCTCTGGAAGAAAGTTTCGAACTGTCTCCGTTCGCAGGTTTGAGGAAAATGAATGTTTCACCCTTTCAGGGTACTAGCTGCAAGCATATGGATTCTTCGACTAGGTAAGTATACTATAAGAAGTCACTTTGATTCAAATTATGGTATTTAATAGAGTTTTGAAGGTACTTAGTGGTAAGTCCAAATAAATACCTCCAAAGGAAAGATCTTCCACCGGGCAGTTCTCTTGCCGCGATAGAACCGCACCACATTCCGCATCTCTCGCATCATGGCGAGAGAGGAACGGTTGGAGTTTTAGTGGATAAACCTCTGGCCGCCCACGCATTTCTCCATCTTCAAAAAAGGTGTGATACCCAGTAGGCCGCGGCCCATTTGTTGGAACTTGTATTGAGCATATCTTCAGAAAAACTTCGTTTGCGCGATCTAGAACGGCCCAGCGTCATCTGTTGGATCACAGACTCGGTTTTTGGTAGTTGGTAGACTTGGTAGTTTGTGGGTCAATTTACACACAGGGAAGTTTTCCCTTTACCTGCTGGACTTGGTTTGATTGGGATCCGACTACTGGCTGCGAAGATGCCATGTTGGATTTCTCAAGATCTCCAGAATGGTACCTAAGTCGAAAAAATCAAAAACGCATGGTTCCTTCTGCAATCCTTTGGACTGTTCATGGATAAATCATTATCTGATTTCAAAAAGATTCACGCTTAGTGGTAACTCAAACCTTAAAAAAAGAAAGACTTGCTTGCATTGTGCACTATATACACAAAAAAAATATTAAAGGTACTAAAAGTTGATCGAGAACTTCAGGCTTAATATGATCTCCCCGACCAAGAACTTTTTGATGCTGTAAGTACTACATGGCTGCAACTCCTTACATTTTCGGTCAAAGTGTGGCCTAAATAACTGTTTTTAGGACCAGCAGTAAGAGATGATGTTACGCTATTGGTTTAGGGCTTATGTCTCTAGTACCAGTAAGTCTTGGCGACACGTCGCATCGTCTTGTCGGCGCCTGCCACGGCGACACGTCTATGAAAGTGTACCTAAACTATCTTAAAATCACCTTAACTTAAAGTTAATGTGTGAATTTATTGTTCTAGTTTTTCCGTGAGTACGAACAACATGTTGAGTGAAATTGCGGTCCAGCTATCACCGTCTGAAAACGGCCAAGTTGGTTTTAGAGATAATGCTAAATCCAGGGTAAGGACTTAAGGAAATATTATAAAATGTTTCTAGTCTATTAAAAATCTTGTCTGTAACTCTGAAGGTTCATAACCATAATGCATAGCTTGGGGCTAGGTGGCGAATGGCGATGTTTGGAATGTTTAGCATTATTTAATACTAGCTGCGCCCCGCGGTTTCACCCGCGTAACTCCCGATCCCGTGGGAATATCGGGATAAAAAGTAGCCTATAGCCTACCTCGATAAATGGACTATCCAACACAAAAAGAATTTTTCAATTCGAACCAGTAGTTCCTGAGATTAGCGCGTTCAAACAAACAAACAAACGAACTCTTCAGCTTTATAATATTAAAGTATAGATTTTATTATTTCTGCACTCATCAGCTGCATCATTCATTACCTATATAGCCGCTGTGTCTTTTAATCCATTGAAACGTTCATTACGTTCTAAATAAATAAATAAAAACTAGATCTTGTCAAACAATTGACCACTTGCATGTCTGCGTCGTCGGGACGCGCCCCCTTCAATAAGAAGAACCGTTGCAGTCGTAAATTAAGCCTACACTCGTTACTGCAACGTTTGTTCATTTTTCGGGTCGGAAGTTTTCGTTCCATTGTCCGTCTTCATGCCTTCACTCACGTCCCTCGAAGTCCCTAATTTATTTTGGGAGTCTTTGAGTCACGACCGTATCTTCTAGTGCTACTTCTTAGATCGTATCGTCACTTACCTTCGTGTGAGCAGCATTTCATTCACTGCGATTCCGGGGCTCCCGAGCAAACTATGCTGCACCTCTTATTCTGGCTTATCTTATGTCAGCTAATAACAAAGCCAAAGACCTGGCAGCATATTGGGGTGGGCGAATCTGACCCTGCCTAATCATTTCTCCTTTGATTTGTGAAAAAAAATAGATATGTGCTATCGACTCCTACGCTACGCTAAAAGATAGTTTATTATAAAAGACATATATTTATCTTCAAGGTGACCTGGTTATTCGACCAAGAAGACTTCAAACAACTGGCCGGTCAACACTCCGTGTCCACACCGACTACAACACCGCTCGCTCAATTAGACATACTAAACTTACTTGAAGACGAGGAAGATGAATTCGAATTTGACATTGTTAACATTGATACTGATCTGTTGAGGGTGCCCAAGTATCTGTCTTATGATGATTATGAGTGCGGGTTTGTATTACTATATACAGAGTGAATTTTTTATAAAATGCTTTGTCCTGACTGACTGACTGACGGATCAACGCATAGCCTAAACCGCTGATCGTAGAGACCTGAAACATGGAGGGTATGTTTTTTGTATGACGTAGGCATCCGAGAAGAAAGGATTTTCCGAAATGTTACCCCTCAGGGAGTGAAAAGGGGGGTCAAAATTTGTATGGAGTAAACGGATACCTTGGTCCATTTTCGACTGTTACGCGTACGAAGTTGCGGGCAAAAGCTAGTTCTAAACTATAAGAGATAGCGAAAAATTCTGAATGGAGTTGCGTGCCCGATTTTGATAAAAACTAAAACTACATCATGAGATTTTTGGAAAAGTCATTACCCTAGCCGAGAATCGAACCTGTTCATTTTCCAAAAAAAAGAGAAAAAAAGAAAAAAAAAAAAGAAAAAAAGAGAGAGCCCTGAAGGCCCACCTAAAAAAATCACCCTGTATACCTATAACTTAACTTACTTCTACTGAATTGCTATGAATTATCCTGAATTTTTATATTGGTAAAAAACTTTAAGACTAAAAGATTATTAAACAAATTATACAACAAACAAATTACAAATTATATTAGACAAAAAGACTATTTAAGTTTTTCACAGTTAATTTATTTGTTAATTTCAGAGGTAAAGAAAGTATATTAAGAATTCTGGACACTAAGCGACACGGCGAAGAAAGTAAGAAGAAAGAAAAACCTAAAAGTAAGTTTAATATTAAGTGTTAGATAAAAGCTATATTTATGCTGCCATAGCTGTGGTGTATAGTCCATTGAAAAGGTACATTTGGGGTTGCATTTGTCAGAGGACGCAATTTTATTTTTTAGATATCAAGGGGGGGTGGTCAGTTTAAAGTTAAATCCAAGTTTGAGGGCTTGTAACCCTTGTCCCACGGCCGCCATCTTAGATAAAGGGTTTATCTGACAAACTATAGGTCTCACAAAAAACATTAGTTAACATTTTTTGTTGCAAATAAGATTATCTTTAAGTAACTTTAGTCAAGTAACTTTTAGTCGTAAACCAAAAATTAAAAAGTTACAAACGATAATGCATTGTGCATGCGAATAGCACGATAATAAGATATAGAAGTAGAAACAAATCGTATGGCGATTGGTTCCCCCCCCCCATTCCCCCTTTTTTGTGCCAAATTAAGAGTTTTTTTTGCATTTTTTATGAAAACGGTTTAAGAGGAAAGAGTACCGGGTGCTCTTTTTATACAAACGTAGTTGACTGTTTCCTCCCTGGATAATGATACTAAAGCAAATATTTTTGTTGCATAAAACTTAAAACTGCCATGACCATTGACCATGCCCCTATGTTTTGTTTAATTTTATGTTTTTTTTTATTTTTTAAATCTTAATTTCTATGATAATTAGAAAATGAAAAAAACCAAGACATAGGGGCATGGTCATGGCAGTTATAAGTTTTATGCAACAAAAAAATTTGCTCTAGTGTCATTATCCAGGGAGGAAACAGTCGACTACGTTTGTATGGAGAGAGCGCCGGTACCCTTTCATCTTAAGCTACAACCAATAAAAAAAAGTGTACTTTTAAGCGTTGATTGTACATGTTTGTTATGTTAAATTGTAAAGTACCTACATACATGTTAAATGTAAAGTCAGGAAAGTCAGACTCAAGCTTATTATTTGTGTAGGATTCGAATCGGCTTCAGTGAGTGTTCCGCCGAAAGAAATAGAACCAGTCCGATACCACGGACCTCCTAACGCTTTCGTGCTGGAACTGTTCGCTGTGGAACCGGAGTATGATGAAAGGTATATTATATTACAGCTCACAGCTAAGCGACGCTCGCTGATCGTTCACGGTCGTGCGGGTTAAGCGACGCCTGGCCCGGTCATTACTTCGATGGGTGGCCATCCCAGTTGCTACCTCTAGTAGCAGTCGTTAGGTCAAATTAGAGGCCTTAAGGCGACCTGAAAACTCTAACAATAGGTGAGCCATACCACTATACGAGAAGAAGAAGAATACTAGCAGCGCTCCGCGGTTTCACCCGCGTAACTCCCCATCCCGTGGGAATATCGAAATATAAAATAGCCTATAGCCTTCCTCGACAAATGAACTATCCAACACAAAAATATTTTTTCAATGTGAACCAGTAGTTCCTGAGATGAGCGCGCGCAAACAAACAAACTCTTCAGCTTTATAATATTAAACTATAGATACAGTTGTTTATAGAGATTGCTTGTTGTTGATAGAGATCAATTCTTGGAAACATAAATTGTATGGCAAATCAAAGGAAATAGCTATTTTTTGTAGTCTTTCTTAAGGTAAAAGGCTCTCTCCATATACAAACGTAGTCGACTGTTTCCTCCCTGGATAATGACACTAGCACAAATATTTTTGTGCCATAAAACCTATAACTGCCATGACTAAGCCCCTATGTTTTGGTTTTTATCATTTTCTAATTATAATAGAAATTAAAATTAAAAAAACGTGTGGCACTCGAGGACTGCCGCGGTAAAGCTATTGCATAAAAAGGTTTCTTGAAGCAAGAAGTAATCCCTCTTCCTATAGTTCCTTTAAACGCTCGAGAATAATTTCTTGTCTTAGTAAATGTTCTTAAAAATAGTCGTCCGACATTTGTCGTAAAAAAAAAAATAGTCATCCGACATTTGTCGTCCGACATTTGTCGTCCGTCAATAGTCGTCCGTTAATAATCGTCCGTCATTTGTCGGGGGTGTTAGGTTTTTTCGTTACGGAATTTCTTGATTCGCCCCCCAAGGCCCGCGATAAAATCTATGCAATAGCTTAAAAAACTAAAAATAGGGGCATGGTCATGGCAGTTAAAAGTTTTAGGCACCAAAAATATTTGCTCTAGTGTCATTATCCAGGGAGAAAACAGTCGACTACGTTTGTAATCGTTTGTATGGAGAAAGCCCCCGGTACCCTTTCCTCTTAATACATTTCATTATTTAACTAAAGTTGCCTTGCTTCTTTTTAGATACGGTTTCGACATCTTAGAAGTGGCGTATGAATTGTTCCCTGATAGAGACTACTGTATTCTCTGTCTACCCTCAAATCATGCTTCGTTTCCATTACTTGAACATTTTACTGTAAGTTTTTATTTTGATGTGTTAGAGTCTACTAAGACTACAAATAGGACGTCCTTGAACGATTGGCGATCACTGTTTTTTTTTAATTATACCTTTACTAGCAGCGCTCCGTGATGTCACCGCGTAACTCCCGATCCCGTGGGAATGTCGGGGTAAAAAGTAGCCTATGTTACTATCAATGAATCAATGTATTCTCATACCAAGTTTCATCAAAATCGGTCCAGTAGGTAGTTTCGGAGCCTATTCGTTACAAACAAAAAGACTTAAAATCTTACCTCTTAATAATATTAGTTGACATTTGTATAGAAATAAAGTGTTTTGTGAATATTCCTAAGATATGAAAATTAACAGAATTTATGTAATTTTGAAAAAAAAAAAAAAAACAAACCGTGTACTCAAATTGTCCCAGATCGTTCAATTCCGCGTTAAATATTGAATTTATTATTTAAAAATTAAATTAAAAACAAGTTTATAATTTTTTTGTCTATTTTTCAGCTGGTAACACCATACAGCGTGCGTCGTAAATTTATAAACGAAACACTTTACGTGGCGCACATTAACTCGATCAGAGGGTGAGATTTTTATTTCGTCTAAGTGGTTACACGAGCAAAAACTCCTCCTATATGTTGGTGAAAAAATATGACACGAGTATAGGTTATGGCTCACTTTATTTTAAAACTTGAGGTAGCTAGGTATTTGTAACTAAGAATTTTAGGTATTTATTTCCTTCTTAAGAAAAGTATTTTTGTAACCAAATGCAATCTGGCTTCGACCTAAGCATTACGCAACCAGGCTAGTGTCATGGGTGCCAGTTAACGGATATAATACTTAAATCATTTATTTTTGTAAATACATAATATATTTTTATTTTACTTACATACAAATATCCGGATCAAAGAAGTCTTATTGCTGGGTCTCTTTACACCCGTCCTGGGCTAAGCTTGACCAGTCTGCGTTAAAGGCATCCGTCACGCCATCTTTCCGGGGGTCTCTGGCTCGATTTCATCGTCCATCTTCTGGCATTTATTGTGTGACGACCTTACCTCATTTTTCGTTATCTTTAGGGTTCCGTATCCAAAGGGTAAAACGGGACCCTAATACTAAAACTTTACTGTCCGTCCTTCTGTCTGTCACCAGGCTGTATCTCATGAACCGTGATAGCTAGACAGTTGAAATTTTCACAGATGATGTTTTTCTGTTGCCGCTATTATATTGTATTATATTATACTAAAAACAGAAAAATATTGAAGTCGAGCTCTTAAACAACATAGTACGAGACCCTTTGTGCGCCAGTTCGACTCGCACTTGTTGTATTTTTTATTACTATTATAAAAAACTTACCTTTCTTTAGCAATTTAAAAGTCCGCCCCGGCACATTGCATGATATGGAAGGACTACTAGATATACTAGAGCACGCTCCACGGGTCTCGACGCTGTTCGAACTGTTCGAGTCTGCCATACATTCTAACTCGTTGCAGTGCTACGTGCTGCTCAGTGAGAACCAGCCTATTGGGATGTGCATACTCGGGTAATTTTGCATTTATATTTATATTAGCGACCCGTTCCGGCTTCGCACGGCTATATTATGCATGTATTATACATATAAACCTTCCTCTTGAATCACTCTATCTATTAAAAACGGAAAAACGGATCAAACTCCGTTGCGTAGTATTAAAGATTTAAGCATACATAGGGATATAGGGACATAGGGACAGAGAAAGCGACTTTGTTTTATATTATGTAGTGATTTACCGCTGGGGAGTAAAGGTTCTCGAGTGGCGGCCACGATGCAACGCGAAACGGAGTGTTGGGAGACCAGCTGCTCGGTGGACCGACGACATTGTGGCGGTCGCGGGTAGTTGGTGGATGGAGGTGGCTCAGGGCCGCTGTTTGTGGCGTCGTATGGGGGAGACTTATGTCCAGCAGTGGACGTTTATGGGCTGATATGATGATGATGATGATTTATGGCACATTTTTTTCTTTTCTTTCTTACCCTTGCCTTCGTCATAATCTGTATGCTAAAGAATAATGGCGAATTTTCTAACAAATATAACTGTTTTTGCAAGGTTAGGTTCTTGAAGTTCCTATATGTGTAATGGCGTCAGATGCTGATAAAGAAAATGAAAAACACGTGACGTTAAAAGCTTAGATCTTTTTTCCACATCTAGTTCACGAAAAACTATCAATTTCATTGTAATCTAGAAAAACGGAGAATTTTATTTATGTATTTGCTCAAGTATTGCCTTGCCATTATTATTAACTAGCGACCCGCCCCGGCTTCGCACGGCTATATAATGCATGTATAAACCTTCCTCTTGAATCACTCTATCTATTAAAAAAACCGCATCAAAATCCGTTGCGTAGTTTTAAAGATTTAAGCATACAAAGGGATATAGGAACAGAGAAACCGACTTTGTTATATACTATGTAGTGAAGCCGATCCGTCCATTCGTTAGAGCCGTGTGTTGATATATCAAACAGTCAGTCAATCAGTAAAGATTTTAATTTGTATATTTATAATTAACTTGAGATGCAAAATTGGTGGTACCTATTTTAAGTCTTTACTAGTCTGAAAATTAGCTAATCTTTGCTTGCCATTTTTACGTATACATTATACATCCCAAGTAGTTTTCTATCCGGCCCGGAGGTTTTCCTTGGCTGCATATTATAGATAGTAATAATTTGATAATCACTGGTTTTAATGAGAAACTCCGCCTTTTTTGAAATCGGAAAAAAATGAGTGCGTGTACAGTCACATTACCAATTAGCTGAACCCCACGTGACCCAGAGCTCATTCGCATATCTGTAAAAAATATAGTATTTACCTATTTTGTTATTATTTTTTATATTGTTTAAAAAAAACAGAATCAGGTAACATATTTCGACGACCTCTGTGGCGCGTCGGGCGAACACCCGACTGCGACGCAGAAGGTTGCGGGTTCGATTCCCGCCGGGAACAAGTATTTATGCTGACCATAGATTCTTGTTTCTGGTTCTGGGTGTTTCCTATATGTATAATATGTATATATTTATAAAAAAAAAGTATATAAGTAAGTAGTTTATCCGTTATCTGGCACCCATAACACAAGCATTAAGTTGCTTAGCTTGGGGCTGGATGGCGATGTGTAATATGTCCTGAAATATTTATTTATTTATTTATTTACTTTACAACCTTACAGATTTGCGAGCGAGCTCTAGGTCACGTGGGGTTCAGCTAATTGGTAATGTGTCTGTACTTATGTACGCGCGTGAGAAGTTATACGTCCGTCTGTCTGTCTGTTCATCCGTCCGTCCGTCTAATATTTATTTTGCGGACAGCTTCAACCGGTTACTTTAGTGTTACCGTTATGCGCGCGCCTCTTAAACTTTCACTCATCATTTTGTCATTCGCGCCTAAAGCAGTATAATTTCAAAAAAATACAGGCCTTTAGAACAAGCGGTCGCAGTAAGAACGCAATATGACTTAGAACCGGATTCTCGGCGACCTGGCACCGATGGATTTGTAAGTTGAAACATACATTTTTACAGATATCTAGTACTTTCTAATTACTTCTTATTTTACAACCTTTTTTAAACTAGCAGCGTCCCGCGGTTTTACCCTCGTATATGTCCCGTTCCCCTTGGAATATGGATACAAAAGTAGCCTATGTTACTTCTAAGGATTTAATGTATAATTATATCAAATTTTATCAAAAATTTGTCTAGTAGTTTCGGTATCCATTAGTTTCAAAGAAACAAAAAATCTTTACTTTGTTTAGTAAGTACTAAATCGGCCCAGTAGTTACGGAGCCTATTCGTTACAAAGAAAAACAAACAAAAATCTTTCTTCTTTATAATATTAGTGTAGATTAGTTAATATTGATTGGAATTCAATGCAGTGAATAAATAATGCAGACAATCGCCTTCTACCCTTCTAGCATCAAGCTAATCAACTAGGCTTTTATTATGGTGACTAGACAACGAATACTTATAATTTTTTTGTCTTATTATACATACGGAAACACCCAGATCACAATAAATATTTGTTAACAGAAACAAATATCTTTACGCAAATGCTTTATAGGCGGAGGGAATCGAACCCTTCCGCGAAGTAATCCATTTTCATCAATTTTTGTTGCAGATTCTATCCGGTGTGATGTCACCAGTGTTAGAACCTCACAGCAGATGGTATATGCGAGAACTGCTTCGATTATCACCATTTGCAACATTGTTTTGGTTATGCAGACTCTTTGGTAGAGGCGATTTGGTAAGAACTATTTTAATTGGACAGTTTTTCTTTCTTTTATGAATGTCTTCTTGTTTACAAGGTACAGTCACATTACCAATTAGCTGAACCCCACGTGACCTAGAGCTCACTCGCAAATCTATAAGGTTGTAAAGTAATGTAACCTGATTCTGTTTTTTTAAACAATATACTATACAATACAAAAATAATATGCGAATGAGCTCTGGGTCAAGTGGGGTTCAGTTAATTGGTAATGTGACTGTACCTACAATATAGCCAAAGTCACGTAGTCGAGAGATTGAAATATTGTACGAAGATTGCAATCTCTCGATTGAAATATCCAAATAATACCCATTTGTACCGAAAAATAAGTAAACAAAACGAAAATCCTAACTAATATTATTAATAAATAAATAAATAAATATTTCAGGACATATTACACATCGCCATCCAGCCCCAAGCTAAGCAACTTAATGCTTGTGTTATGGGTGCCAGATAACGGATAAACTACTTATATACTTTTTTTTTTTTTTTGTAAATATATACATATTATACATATAGGAAACACCCAGAACCAGAAACAAGAATTTATGGTCAGCATAAATACTTGTTCCCGGCGGGAATCGAACCCGCAACCTTCTGCGTCGCAGTCGGGTGTTCGCCCGACGCGCCACAGAGGTCGTCAATACGAAAGTTCGTTTATAATTTGTTTATTTGTTCCCTCTTCACGGTCAAACGATTGACCGATTTGGATAAAAAACTTTTGACTCTAAAATTCGCCCGAAAACGGGACTTATACGTTTACCTAATAAATATAAATTTAATTTCGCCCCATTTTTTTAACGTCTAATAAATTGAGAGCACCTGCATTCACAAAAAACATGACGTCATTCGTCATGTTCCGGGAACGCGTCATGTTATTGACAAGGTAACGATAGCAACGTATTATCATTGCTATGGTTACCATAAATGTTTTCTTATCACGTGAAATTATCGTCCGTAAACCGACTTTACAGATAACAATTTGTTTTTTATATTATTTTAGAATCCCAGCCGCAATCTAATGTCGTTAGCAGGTCACATGACACCGGTCCATCCAAGGACAACGCTACCTAATCTCAGTGGTAATAAAGACTTGGACAAAATTAGGTGTGAGATTATTTTTTTTAATTATTTTGTTTAAAATCAGGAGCACTCTGCGGTTTCACCCGCATAACTACCGATCCCGTGGGAATATCGGAAAAAAAAGTAGCCTATAACACTCCCAATGAATCAATGTATCCTCATACCAAGATTCATCAACATCGGTCCAGTAGTTTCGGAGCCTAGGTATTGAATGCAAACAAACAATCAAATCTTTCTTTTCTTTAATATTAGTATAGTTATGTATATTCATAATTATTATAAATTATACTAAAGCACCATAGAGAAACGTTTGAGTTACTTTTTTTTTTAACACAAAATAGCATTTGGTCTTATCTCACCTGATGGGAAGCGAAGATGAGATCGAGGTTACTCCCACAAACCATACTCTAAGATTCGTCTGTAACTGGACTTGAATAAACTTACAGCTGTGACTTTCAATCGTAATCTTTAGCGCTCCTTACTCGCTCCAATTGGTTATGGACATCTTGCCTGTCATTTTTACGATTCCTTACCTTAAAAGGTAAAAAAGGAATTCTTATAAGATCACTCTCTTGTCCGTCTGTTTTCCTGTATATGAGGGCTGCGTCTGAATTGAGTGAACAACGCTTACAGTGCTTACAATCAAGTCTCTTGGTCCGAAATAGTGAGCGTATTAAAACGCTTAAGGCGCTACTTCCGCGTGCTTTTTCATTTCAAACCTCAACCTTCGTATTTTTCTTAAATATTCCATTTCGTTGTTTTCATTTTTTGCGTATACGTAATACGGCTAACACAAAGTGAAAAATCTTGTTACATAAAAAAAATGTTGGTTTCAGTTCTACCCCGTTTGCTCTATGGGTATTAGAGAGACCTTTGACCAGCTTACCTAAAGTCTACGTCAACAATAGCATATTGGTAGTTGGTGCAAGCAGGACTGGATTGGCTTTCATTGAGACTTTGATATTAGGGTAAGTGGACTGCTTTTTGCTTCATTTGATTAACAAATGTTGGAATAAAGAGAAATAATAAATAAAATATGACTTGTCAGACTGCTTCTCATTGCTTTTAAAATGTGACTTAAAATAATTGTGTTATGTAGGTATTTGAAAAGCTGAGCTTCGCTTATAAGCTGCAGTTTACCAGGATCTTTTAATGATCTGAATTATAACAACTTGCTATTTGCCCGTGACTTTGACAGCTAGTAGAAATTTGTAAACCAGTTCAGTAAATACTTACACTCTTCCCTTCTTGAGGTGCCACCGGAGGTCGGCTATCATTAAGGGTATTTTTACTTTTGATGCTGCTGCACGGAAAAGGGATCTCGTGGCTTTCTCCATACAAACTATTACAAACGTAGTCGAACATTTTCTCCCTCGATAATGACACTAGAGCAAATATTTTTGGTGCATAAAACTTATAACTGCCATGACCAATTATGACCATGCCCTTTAATTTTTTTTTTTTTTTTTTTTAATATCTATGATTATTAGAAAATGAAAAAAAAACCAAAACATAGGGGCATAGTCATGGCAGTTACAGGTTTTATGGCACAAACATATTTGTGCTAGTGTCATTATCCAGGGAGGAAACAGTCGACTACGTTTGTATGGAGAGAGCGCAGGTACCCTTTCACCTTAAACCATGTCCGGAGGTTCTTAAGCCATAAAGTGCGCCTCCAAAAATACTTTCACTGGCCGTAAACAAATCGACCCAACTCCAGTTTTTTGGTAAGAAGAAGACTTACTTTCCTTATCTGGAAGAGGACTAACCATCCTCTTCCACATCCAAGTCTCCGGTGTTACTCTACCGTCTCCAATACAATGTTTAAGGCCTATCCAAACTCTTCTTAGAACTATTTGCAAGCCTAAAATAGAATATGTTAGCAAATACTTAAAATATTGAAACTAATACAAATATGAAAGGGTGGTTCGATTTTCTTGGCAGCGAGTTTAATTCAAAATTTATGGAATAGGTATACTTCTTATTACATGTGCATTTTTATTTCAAGTTTAGTTTTCTTTTCGTAGCTATGATTTGGCCTCTGTCCACACATTAAAAAGTTTAACGTGGATAAATTAATAAGTTAATAAAGTGTCCAGTCAACTTTAAAATCATTGAAGCTTATGCATGTATTCCTTTGACGACCCAGTTGGCACAATGGTTATCATGCCGGACTGCCAAATACAAAGAGCGGGTTTGATTCCCGCCTCAGACAAGTATTTATGCTAAGATATTTGTTTGTGGTCTGGTTGTATCTATGTATTTTAAGTATATATTTACAAAAGAAAAGTATCCGTTGTCTAGCACCCATAACACAAGTGTAGTTACTAAGCTTGGGGCTAGATGGCGATGTGTGGAATGTCCTGCAATATTTATTTATTTCCTTAGGCCAACATCACAATACCTAACGTTCAGCAACGTGACCCTGGTATCAGAACACGGTTTGCCGACTGTCAGCGAATGCCTTCGAGCGGCCATCACTTGCGTCGCCAAAGACGGCCGCTACACGGATAGGTATCTGAAGACTGTACCTTTCTACTTCTACGTTGATATCATGTCCGCTGTTATGGTCAGGATTGACAGGTGATGTTTTATTTAACGCTCTTAGTACAGGCTTTTTTATACTAAATAGGTTATCTTGGTAAATGACGATGCGGTCTAAGATGGTTTGTTTCCAATTCTACAGATTTCATTAACAGATTCCCAACTCAACAAATTACCAACCCTACAGATTCATAATTCTACAGATTCCCAACTTTACAGACTCTCCAACAGATTGAAACACTCTTTCCTAGAAGATCCCTCTTGACTCGAACACCCCCAAATAAGCGGTGGCATTCGTGGGACGAGTAAAGGTAGGAATTTGGGAAGATGGCAGTGGGACAGAAGCTTTTTCGACCCGTCTTCCTTTTGTGGCTGCACCGGCCTACTATGTATTCGATTTTAACCATTTCGATGTTTTTTTCGCGCATATAGGAGGCAAAAGCAAAATGGCTTTCGCCTATAACTAAAATTGTTAACTTGTATGGAAAATTGTTAAGTGTTGTTTTGCACACCATTTGATCATTTCCTACATAAAATATCTTGTCGTTTCTAAGCCTATCCAAAATATTTAAAAAAAAAAGACGCATAATAATATGTACTTTTGACTTAAAAACGACTAGGAATTTTCGCTCAGAATTAGAACACCGTGTCCATCCGTTTTGAAATTCTTAATCGATATATCCAACTAAGCCATTTATAACAATATTTTCTTTCACCGTAAGAATTTAACTTACAGTAATGATGAATCCCCTTATAATTAATAGTTCCTTAAACTTTTACTTAAGATTAATGGCAATGAACAGGAAAAAGAAATGCATCCATTTGAAAAGCGGCGGTGTGAAGCACTACGATGAATTGGTATTGACTTGCGGACATCAGTTCCAGCATCCGGACTATTTGAGGGAACCATTGGAACTTGCGAAGGAAGTCGAGTTAGTTTCACTGTTAGAGCAACAGATAGAGAGGAGACAAGCCGCTTCGTTGTATACTCAATTTGTATGGCCAGTAATGCTCAATATATTCAAATTGCCAACTTGTGCATTTGTTTCGTGGAAACATCGCAGTGAAGCGATAAAAACCCACAAAGAACTATTTATCACCAAGAAATCGTGCGTCCTTGGAATATTTGTAAAATGTCTGTGTATATATGTTGTGCGTTTCGTCGTCCTTCACCCAAAAACTACTGGACCGATTCTGATGAAACTGAATTACGGGAGTGGATTAAATGAAAGTTCAAGATTAATACTTAGTTGTTTGTATGCCTGTGACACTTGATTTGGTGTAAAACCGGCGGCAAGTCCCATTTCACCAGATCTGTGGTTTTATCATTCTTTAACATATTATTATGTAGAGACCGTAAGCCCTTATGGAATTATATGTCAGAGGCAGTGAGATGTAACAGTTATAGAGTGAATTTTATAGAGTGAAGTGAGGGAATTTTCGGCTCAAAATTACACCGAAATATCGGTGAAAATTTCACCTACAACTCCATCTCAGCACTTTTGAGAAAAACAAAACACATTCGTTACAATCAACAATGTTAGTTGTAAGCGACGGGTATTTATGGCGCGTTGCGTTCGGCAGTATAAGCAGTCTTAAAGACGTATCTTCCTTTTGGTTGACATTGCATCATAAATGCCTTTTTGTTTGAACGCTTAATCTCTCCAGACTTGGGAAGGCTTGCGACAGAACATTGATGGATGATCCGAGTTACCATCCGGATAGAGTGCCGTTGTCTCCAAGCATGCCAGATAATGTCATGGTGATCAACTCATTGTATCAAGCCAATCTATGTTTGAGGAAACTTTTGAGGATGATCTCTGAATCTAGTTAGTTTACCATAAATATACTCAGTAGATACATATAAAATGCTTTGTCCTGACTGACTGACTGACAGATCAACGTACAGCCTAAACCGCTAATCGTAGAGACCTGAAACTTGGAGGGTGTGTTCTTTGTATGACGTAGGCATCCGATAAGAAAGGATTTTGGAAAATTCAAACCCTATTTTTTGGCTTGAGCTGTGCGTTGGTATATCAATCAGTTGGTCAGAGAGCTTTGAATTTTGTATTGAACAAAGTACGTGAAAGTACTTGTACACGGGCTATTTTCCGCAATTAGACTCTTTTTAATACCTAGGGTCCTTTTTGCGTGAGGATGGAGTAGGCTTGCCCAGTACCTACTACCCTCTCGGCTTAGTCGACCATTTCCAGAGGAGAAAACTTGTCAATATTTCTGGAGCCAACCAAGCCGCGGCTTTCATCACGATGTTTTCCTTCACCGTAAGAGCAATGTTAATTAGCGCACATAAATTTTTCATAAGAAAAATCCATTGGTGCACGGCCGGAATTCGAACCCACGACGGACGTTCAGAATGAAAGTCGAGGTATATACCTACCACTAAGCCAACACCGCTCCATGAAGGTGCTTAATAAATGCCTAGAACATCCAACTAACCGAATCATACCTCCCCTTGTTGTAGAAGATCAACCATACGGTCTAAGTGCAGAGAATCAAGTGGTCGTTTACGGTGAATGTATAGAAGCTTACAGTTGCTTGGCTGCGCTTCTGGAACTGGGGCTCGCACCTCACATGATTACGTTTATTGAACCGTTCCCGTCTGCGGATCCAGTCAGAATGAGAGTCAATTGTTTTAATAATGAAACGGTAACAAATTCTACATAAACTACTACCTACAGCAGGGCAAGCATGGGCGAGGATAAAAATTATGTCCACCCGTTATGTCCTCTATCAAGGGAGAAAATTATTTTGTCCACCTGCCAAAGCACGGCAAAAGGGGAAAGGATCAGTATATCCCCATTTGACATTTCACGTGGACATCTATTTCCCGCCTATAGCATGTTACGCTTATAGCGGCCATGCTTGCTCTGCAGGGTGTGATTGAAAATTTTTCAAACATTAATAAAATCTAACTTATGATATTTTAATTGTATAGTATAAAAATACTTATCCTAACTAATATCATAAATCTGAATCACTACATAGTATAAAACCAAGTCGTTCCTGCTGTCTGTCTGTCCCCATGTATAACTAAAGTATTATCAGAGATCTCATAATTTCGTGTAAATTTTTTCATATCTCGAATTCAATCTGTTTATACAAATTAAATAAACATCTTAGAACTCTCTGACCACTTGTAACGTAATCTTTAGTCTCTAAGCTAAACAAAACAGTCGTTTGTTGACATAATAGACCTTCTCAAGTGGTCGTAAAGATTGATTTATTGCTCCTGCGCGTGCGGCGGCCAAATGACGTCATCTCTAGGCACTTCAAACGTAATTTTTTTGACATTTCGGGCACGGGTGTCGTTACATAATGATAATGCCCTCAAGTCATGATTGTATTTTTCTTCCCGCAGGTCGATGAAAGAGTACAACGCCGTATAGATAAACTTGGTATTCGAGTGTTTCGGAAGCATCATTTAGCTAGTTGGTTGCAAAGAGGCACTCACGTGGAGTCATTGCATTTGATGTCCCAATTGCAGGCCACTGTTGTGCCTACCTTCGCTTTGTTCTATTACGGATTGAAGGCAATTGATATTAACGCTTTTAGGGGTTAGAAATTACTGCTTTTAGAAAATAATTAATCTAAGCATACAACATAAGGATATCGCCTAAAATCGAGAACACTATTACTAAGTACTTACCATTTGTATTGAAATTTCATAACGCTCAATTTGTTTGCCTATTATAATAGGTAAGTACTTACCTATAAATTTTTACCTTTTTATTTATTGGAACGAAGTTTGTTATGCAGGTTTGCGACGGGACCTATTTCATAAAAAATCCAGTTTGAGCGTTACGAAAAATGAAACGAAAAACCCTAAGATAAACTAATCTCTCGCATAGATATATGTCTGTCAGTCAGTCTGTCTGTCCATCCGTCCGTCCGTTTGTGTGTCTGTCTGTCTGTCGAAAGGAATTTCGTGCCACGTACGAAGATCTAAGGCTCCTAAACAGATAGACAATAAAATCTACATTGTGGTTTGAAAACCCAATTGGCACAATGGCCACTATGCCAGACTGCCAAACTCTGGGTTGCGGGTTCGATTCCCGCCTCAGGCAAATATTTATGCTTAGATATTTGTCTGTGGTCTGGTTGTTTCTATGTAATATAAGTATAAATTACAAAAGAAAAGTATATAAGTAGTATATCCGTTATCTAGCACCCATAACACAAGTCTAGTTACTTATTTTGGGGCTAGATAACGATGTGTGGAATGTCCTGCAATATTTATTTATTTTATTTTGTAAGGAAATAGCGGTAAACATGAAGATTATTAAGCAAAGTGTTTTGTTTTCTAGCTATAAATGAATGCGGTCTAGTCTACGATGGTGGTTTAGTTGTGAGCACAACGTTTGAGACGAACGATCCTTTCGTTTTCGGTGCGGGCACTTGCGTTAAGTATTCGCGTCAATTATACGCCGATAATACAGCACATAGGCATTATTGTTCCGAAGATGTCGGAGAAGCGGTTAGTGTTTTAAATTATCCATAGTTAAGGTGAAAGGGTACTGACTCTCTCTCCATACAAACTGTTTCCTCCCTGGAAAATGACACTAGAGCAAACATTTTTGTTCCATAAAACCTATAACTGTCATGACTATGCCCGCCTGTGTCTTGGTTTTTTTCTAATTACCTATCATAGAAATTGAAATTTAAAAAAAACATAGGGGCATGGTCAATTGGTCATGGCAGTTATAAGTTTTATGCAACTAAAATATTTACTCTAGTGTCATTATCCAGGGAGAAAACAGTCGACTACGTTTGTAATAGTTTGTATGGAGAGAGCCCCCGGTACCCTTTCCTCATAAAGACTTTACTCGTGACTGAAGACCCCAAATTGTACCTCAATGTCAGGATAGTCTTCATATGGATAATGAAATTGATTCCATTCCCTCACGATGCTATGAGGAATTATTCGATGTGAAGCGCTTACTCTTCATCTTCCATAATAACTTGTGGTTGAAAAGCCCGTGATCGCCATACCATGGTTATTTAGTTAAATATTGCATAAATAAATATTTCAGGACATTCAACACAATGACATCGCCATCTAGCCCCAAGCTAAGTAACTAGACTTGTGTTATGGGTGCTAGACAATGGATATCCATACTTAAATAATTTTCTTTAGTAAAATATATTACATAGAAACAACCAGACCACAGATAAATATCTAAGCATAAATACGAGGCGGGTATCGAACCCTCAACCCTGTGTTTGGCAGTCCGGCATGGAGACCATTGAAAGGGTGAAATGCGTAGGTCTATCAATCACAACAATCACGGGCTCTTGCTCAATTATTTATCTAAGTTTATTTGTATGTTTACTTAGGTACTAATGTAACTGATTTAATTTTGAGACGGCCTGTTTTCAGCTAGGGAAAATGTTTTTGCTGAAATTGGATCCGTTTCTGATGGCCGATCCTGCCACTAAGGTCTCCGATTTATTGCCGAAATATAGCTCTAGTTTGCTCGGGTAAATATTAAAGAATGCTACGTATATTCTACAACTAGCTGCGCTCCGCGGTTTCACCCGCGTAACTCCCGATCCCGTGGGAATATCGGGATAAAAAGTAGCCTATAACCTTCCTCGATAAATGGACTATCCAACACAACAAGAATTTTTCAATTCGAACCAGCAGTTCCTGAGATTAGCGCGTTCAAACAAACAAACAAACTCTTCAGCTTTATAATATTAGTATAGATTTGTTACTTTTAGTTAGGTATATGGTATATCATCCTACTTCCTACTAATATTATAAATGTGAAAGTTTGTGTGTGTGTTTGTAACTCTCTTGGTATTTTTTTCAATTCGTATTTTTTTGTTTTTGATACATGATTGGAATTAGTTTTGCGTGTTCGTATTACCTACTCATTTATTTTGGGAATTAATATGGTTTTAAATCATCTTATTATTTTAACAAATTATACTAAATTGGAACTCATTTCCAGCAAATTATCAACCTAATTGGTTTCACATTGAGTTATCACTACATCACTATCACTAAATAGTATAAAACATAACCCTCCCTTTTGGCTTCGCCGTAGTCGGGTAAAAATAAAGTCACTTTTCGCCGTCCCTATGTCCCTTTGTATGCTTAGATCTAAGCCGGAGCGGGTTGCTAGAAATTTAATATAAAACATATTAATTAATTAATAAATACTCTCTTCTTCCCTTTTTCACGCAAAAACTACTAAATCGATTGCGATAAAACTACCTATGTACCTATGTAGATAGATAGAGGAATAACATTTTTTTTTTTAATTAATTTTATTCATTGACAGATTTAAAGACTCTCATGTGAATCTTAAAAGTGCTACAAAGATTACCACCGGAGTCGCCAGAAGGTAAAGACCATACCTACCCTATACATTATAACATTACTTTTATTTAATTGATTGAATCCGGCGTTACTTTTCGGTACTCCATATCTGTAATGGCAGTATTAATATTAGGTTTCGAGGTCCGAGCCTAGTGCCAAAACACAAAATGCAATGTGCACCGCCTTCCCGCCCACTTGAAGAGGCATGCAATGAGGACAAGCAATAAGATAGATAGATAAACACTTTATTGTACCATAAAAACAAAACACAAAATTAATTCTAACAAAGTACTTACATGATATTAAAATAAAAATAAAAAATTTAGTAAGGGGTTTTTAGTAAAAATTTAGTAAATTTAATAAGGTGAAAGGGTACCGGGCGCTCTTTCTATACAAACGTAGTCGACTGTTTCCTCCCTGGATAATGACACTAGCACAAATATTTTTGTGCCATAAAACCTATAACTGCCATGACTATGACATGACATAAAAAAAACAATACGTAGGGGACGTATTGTTTTTTTTTTCATTTTCTAACTATCATAGAAATTAAGATTTAAAAAACAAAAAAATAAAAAAGAACAAAACATAGGGGCATGGTCATGGCAGTTTAAAGTTTTATGCAACAAAAATATTTGTGTCATTATCCAGGGAGGAAACAGTCGACTACGTTTATACGGAGAGAGTGCTCGGTACTCTTTCCTCATAATTAGTGTTAGTGACACCATTGATAAACCATGACACTTTACTAACAAAAGTGTTCTTTCTTGCTTATTTAGCAGTTGGCGACCCGTGATAAAGTTTGAATCGCCCATAGTGAATTCAGCTACTCTACCGGGCCCACTCTACTATATGAAAGTAAGAAAACCAGGCCCGGAAATACCTATGGAAATACAGTTTATTTTACCACATCAGGTACCTATTGTTTTACACTTCTAGTCTAAGTACAATCACATTACCAATCAGCGGAACCCTACGTGACACAGAGCTCATTCGCATATCTGTAAAAACTTTATAGTATTTACCTATTTTTGTTATCTTATTTATATTGTAAATTGCATTGTACATATAGTATAATATTTAAAAAAAACAGAATCAGGTAGGTAACATTACTTTACAACCTTATAGATTTGCGAGTGAGCTCTAGTCACGTGGGTTTCATTTCGGCTAATTAGTAATGTAACTGTACCTTCGTAGCTAATTTGTTCGAATCTTCACTACATAGTATAAAACAAAGTCGCTTTCTCTGTCCCTATATCCCTTTGTATGCTTAAATCTTCAAAACTACGCAACGGATTTTGATGCGGTTTTTTTTAATAGATAGAGTAATTCAAGAGGAAGGTTTATATGTTTATTACATGCATAATATAGCCGTGCAAAGCCGGGGCGGGTCGCTAGTTTAGGATATAAGTAACATATTTTATGATGTTATTGGAGGAGGGTTCTACCGCTTTAAGCGGTCCCTACACCAACTAGAACGCCTGCATATTAATTTTTTACTGTTTTTTTCAAATGTAATATTAAGTGTTAAGGATGAATAAAGCTATTTATATTTTATTTATTACTAGCGACCCGCTACGGCTTCGCACGGCTATATTATGCACGTATTAACCGTCCTCTTGAATCACTCTTTTTATTAAAAAAAAACCGCATCAAAATCCGTTGCGTAGTTTTAAAGATTTAAGCATACAAAGGGATATAGGGACAGAGAAAGCGACTTTGTTTTATACTATGTAGTGATGATTTTGTGCTACAATTCTCAAAACATTCCTGGTGCGTAATGTCAATTCCAGCTTAAATAAAATTCTGAAAATGATTTTATGTATAAACCAGATTTTTCTTGAATGCATCGGTGCGATTAGATATACTTAGGTTTACCAACATTCATTTCTGAAGGTTTATATTATACCTAGTGATTTTTATGTTGAGGTTTTAGTAAAAACTGTTAAAATGAAAAGCAATATTCTTAATCACTATTATTCAATTAAGATCTGTTTAATTTAAAAAAAAACAAAAAATATATTAAAATACCTAAATTAAAATATATTCAATCGTCTACAGGGAGATTTCTTGCTTAAAAAAATCAATTTTTCTGTGCATTGTACAAATCTATTTGTATTCCAGGGCCATACTCTGATAACAGACAAGAAATCCAGATACTTCCGTCTCCAACTGAACAACTTACATTGCGTCGATGCTGTCACTTGTCTTTCCGATAAAGTGTTCAGCGACGAAATTTTCTCGCAATTGTATGGAAAACATGAGGCGTTCTTTAACAAACTACTTACTAGATACATGGTTAGTAGAACCAATGACAAAAGTATTGGCTCACTTTCACTTCTATAACGTGCCACTGGATCATACGCTAAAGTTAAAAAAAGCTCACTGTCAAAAATCCCCATTAAATAAATACGCACAAAGACACTTAAGAGGAAAGGGTACCGGGGGGAAGTAACAAAAACGCACACAAACGCACAAAACTTTTGCGTAAATCCAGGTCTGAGGACTCCAGCTATCTACAAATAGAGGGGAGCCCTATCGCTCGCATAATATTGCATTAATGTGGTTTGGCATAACAATTTTAGCATAAAGCTTTTTCGCATAAATTATGTGCTTAGTGCGAGTCGTTATCATTTTGCGCTTTTGACATTGCCCCCAACCGTTTTTGTGTATACCGTTTGCCAGAATGTAACAACCCTAAAATTCGTATCTTGATCTCGCAGATGGGTGGAGTGGACGATATGTACGCTTTCTTCACTCAGCCGTGGATGGCAGCGATGTACCAGGAGACCTTCGCTGATCTGCTCAAAGATATTAACGAACAAGACGTTAGCATGGTAATAATACAATTTATTACACACTAGCAGCGCTTCACGGGTTCACAAGCGTAACACTCGATCTAATATCAAAATAAAAAGTAGCTTAGGCTATAATTATTGCCAATGAATCAATGTATCCTCATACCAAGTTTCATCAAACGGTCCAGTAGTTTCGGAGCCTAGTCGTTACAAACAATACAACAATACAATATCTCCCCCTTATAATATTAGTATAGATAGATATACTTAGACTAGCTCAAATATATTTTAGTCTAGTTGCCGAAAAAAAACCGTATACAAGTACAATCAGGCAACATAACTACAGACCCACCGCTAAGTTCTAAATCTGCTACTATTATCATGTTTCACTCAAGCAAGATTCTAAGATCCAGCTTGAGAGTTTTTAAGTCATTTCCAAAACATTCCAATAATAGTAATTTCATAACTCCACGGTTGATACACAATTTTTGTAACATATTTTATCGTAGTATTTTCAAAGGTTTTCGCGACTTGAACTCATAATTATATTTATTTTAACGGATATACAGTACTTTAATTGGTTAGGCCTCAAGCCCCACAAGCAACAGCTTCAATACCTCGGGACACGGTCAATTCTGCGTTAGATGAAACCTTTTTATTAATTTTAAGTAGACGGTTATTTGACAGCATTTCACATAATATTTTTTTGTAAGACGAATATCATCTCAGTCTGCCTATGATCATGAGACCATGGGATTACCGCAATTAAAACTTAACGCAAAATTAAAACGCAAATAAATCCGTTAAAATAAATCACTACATAGTAAAAACAAAGTCGCTTTCTCTGTCCCTATATCCCTATGTATGTATGCTTAAATCTTTAAAACTACGCAACGGATTTTGATGCGGTTTTTTTTAAATAGATAGAGTGAGTCAAGAGGAAGGTTTATATGTTTTTACCATTGCCACTCGAAAAAGGGCATTTTATTCATCGATAACAGTGAATAAAACGCTCTTTTACTCACTGAGTGAATAAAATCATTTTGAATTTGGAACATGCACGAATATACGAAATATGTACCTACATATAAAAAAAGTACTGAAAGAAGTGCTGAAAGTACATACTGGCTGGCTAAATAGAGCTATTTCATAGAGCTTTAATATTCAATTAAAAAAAAAAAGTATACCGCCAATTTAGATTTTTTTCTATCTGATACTGTGGTTGTTGATGCGACAAGCACGAATATATTAGCGAATTCAAAATTTAATAAAATCGGTGTTTTTCTATCTCGTGGTTGTTTTAAGTAAGTGAAACATATACATATATAAATTATAATAAAATGAGTTCTTCCAGTAACGAAAATGAGACACAATCTCTTGAACCATTTCTAAATTTATTTTCTCGCAGTCAATGGTAAAAAGTAGAGTACACAACTCGTAAAAAAAAAAATTTATCTCGGTCCTTGTATCCCTCGCTCCGCTCAGGATTCTAATCTAGAATCCCTCGCTGCTCTCGGGATCCAACTTAGTCCCTCGAATTAAATTACCTTTTTTTCACTTCTTGTATAATCTACTATTTATCGTTACATACGAATTTGTTTTATTTTCTAGGTCTTCGATCTAGTTAGATCAAGATACAGCGTGTTCGATGAAAGTATGAGATCAGTCTCGGTCGCATCCCCATCGGTGACGGCCAAGTCTTCTCGTTCTAGTAGATTTGAGTTTACGGTAACTTGAACACTATTGGTAATGTCAATTTACAATATTTTTTTATAATCAAGCTCACAAAGGTCAGGATTATAATATTTTTTGTAAGCATGCTCACAGAGGTCAGGATTACAGTATTTTTTGTAATCATGCGCACAAAGGTCAGGATTACAATATTTTTTTTATAATCATGTTTACAGAGATCAGGGTTCCATTTTGTTTTTTTTTGGAATCATGCTCACAAATGTCAGGATTATAATATTTTTTTGTAATCATGCTCACAAAGGTCAGGATTACATTATTTTTTGTAATCATGCTCACAAAGGTCAGGAATATTTTTTTATAATCATGCTTACAGAGGTCAGGATTACAATATTTTTTGTAATCATGCTCACTGAGGTCAGGATTCCATTTAGTTTTTTTGTAATTATGCTCACAAAGATCAGGATTACAATGTTTTTAATACATGCTCACAGAGGTCAGGGTTCCATTTAGTTTTTTGTAATCATGCTCACAAAGGTCAGGATTACAATATTATTTGTAATCAAGCTCACAAAGGTCAGGAATATAATATTTTTTTCATGCTCACTGAGGTCTTGTTTTTGGGATCTAGGGATGCAACCGGGAACATCGCTCGGATGATGACTGAGGTCTTGTTTTTATATGTAAACTGTCCACTTGTTAATGCTGTTTTTTTTGTATAATAGGATATGCAGAGTCGTGGCACTTTTAGATCTGTGATTGACAGATTCATTGCTAAAAGGAGCACTCATCACATTGTAAGTACTTTTTAGGGTTCCGTACCCAAAGGGTGAAAACGGGACCCTATTACTAAGACTTCCTTGTCCGTCCGTCAGTCTGTCTGTCACCAGGCTGTATCTCATAAACCGTGATAGCTAGATGGTTGCAATTTTCACAGATGATGTATCTGTTGCCGCTATAACAACAAATACTAAAAACAGAATATAATGGTATTATGGTGGTAGTTAGTTGTCTGTTCGTTTAGCTACATGGACGTTTAGCTATTCTGGCATCAATACAGCTCATTGGACGTTTTGCTGCTTAGACTTTCTGATCGCGACAATGATAGGCACATTGGAAATTTGTATTTTCTGTGTAGTGCAACGTTAATCAAACTATAATAGATGTCTAATTTATTTATATGTATATGTACTTACCTAAGATTTTTCTTTGTAGTCCAAAGCGAGAACTCCTGATATGCTGCCGGTAAGTCCGATTTGAATCCTTTTGTAATGTATTAAGTATCCACTACCGTTAACCATAAAATACGATTAAATATCTTATTTGTTATTCTGCGTAAAAAACTAACACTTCGGAATCTTTAGTGATATAAAGCAGAATAGTTAACAATTACTGAACCGTTATTGAATAAAATAAAACTTTGAAATATGCACATTTTTTTAGTTTTTTTTTATTGAGCTTTCGGTGATGTAACGCTTAAATACTGACAAACTTATTCTATATATTATTATCTTCTTAACCTTATCCTTTTCTTACTGTACAAAATGTTTTGATTTACTCAAAGTTAAGATTGAAAGGTCAAAAGAGTACTTCTTAATTTGGTAAGTTCTAAGTCAATTATTGTATTTTATATCAGGTGTGTGGCCAACCAGCGACAATTCGTGCCGAGGCGGCCAATTTTTGGACGACCATCCAGGGTGAGCTTTTGGTCAACACGCACTTGGCCCGTTACCTGGCCAAAAATAGTGTCGCTAACCAACACTACGCTCCGGCTAAGCAGGATTGAGCTCATGAGTTGGATTTATTTTAATATGGTAGGTGTTATTTATTTGTGATTCTATAATACATTTAATGGATGTTTTAACTGGTATATAAAAAAAGGCTCGACAAGATTCGAACTTGCATTACTTAAAATTTGAGAATTAAATACTCGTAAATATTAATAACTACTTTGTTCTATATACTTGTACATAAGTATGTATTTTGGTTTAAATAAATATTTATTTGCCAAAAACCTTTACAAATATCTAAAAATAATAAAAGCGTGTTAAAAAATGGTTTAGCACGGTTAGTGCATAGGTACGACCAGGAGCCCTATTTTTGAATCGTTCGCCCCGCGTCGAGCGCTCGATTTCTACTGATATTCGTTCGACATTGGAAATTCGCTATTTTTGAATCGCTCGATCGTAACGAGTGGTCTCCACCACTCGTTGCCGACAGGCGAGTGGTAGAATAAACGTTAAACAATCATAGTCAAACATTCGGAAACGATCTTTGAAAAATATTTATATCTTTTGGTACTATTTCGAATGTTCATCGGTAATTACCGGGTTTTAATTTTCTGCGGAAAACAACCAAAAATTGTCATTTTAAATTTCGACGACGAACGATTCAAAAATACAGAAAATTGGTGTCATGCGACTTGGAAGTTGAGCGTGACTTGTAGGCGTATACGACGAAGATATGTCACACGAGTGATTCAAAAATAGAGCCCCAGGTGGCAAGTAGGTATCTAATGTTTCTGAGTGATTTCTCGGAAATCAAGATAAAACTTTAATCATCTTAAAACAGGTCGACCTAATAAAACCATGTTAAAAATATACAACGACGAGCTTGAGTCGTGAGAGGCCTATAGTTCAGTGGTTTTGAATGAAAGCCTATATTTACATTTTAGACAATTTATTTCATTTTACACATGTTCATTATTTTAGACAAGTTCACTTATAAATTATATTTACAACGAAATGCACAGAATGGCCATTGACTGCGAATTGTATATTTCATTATTATTTTAACCGGAACAGTCTTAATTGATATGATTCATATACTGTACAAAAGCCGTATAATATATAAATTGTTTCAAATTATTACTAATTAATTACTATGAGATCAAATCGTGACAATTATATCAGAGGGCTTACCATTGATGAAAGCAACCGATAATCTAAACTATAAAGTTGACTGTTTTATGTAATTAGTAATTTCTTAGGGTGACTATATACTAGGGCATTTCTTCGAGCTTTTTAATGTAATGTAACATTCTTACGAATGGTACTATACAGGCAAATGCATTTATGTTTGAAATGTGGTTCGAGTAAAGTTCAAAAAACAGCGAATGCTCAAAATTCAAAATTCAAATTCATTTATTCGCATGAAGTAGGTATAAAACAGTTGGTTAAGTGCAAGTTGGTAAGTTGGTTGGCAGTTGGTAAGTTGCTCTATGTTTTATTATTAATAAATGCTATAGTTTATACCTACTTTTAGGTTTTGTCTTGTTTAGTTTTTGCACGATTTATCGCGTTTTTTTTTTAATAGGTATCAAAACCAATGGTTTTCAAATTAAGAATGGCGTTACCATGTTCAAAGTTATTAGTAATAGTTCATAACAATCGATTTTTAGGTTATCTTAACGGTTAATTTCATCTGTAAAAGACACACAGTTAACAAAATGTATTCTTTAGTACAGTGTGATTGTAATTGGCCTCTTAAAGTAATTATTAAAGTTAATTAGGTAACTTTATGATATCGTTGAGCCGGTAACACCTTATAACTTAACATGCAAAATTAATTTTACTATTTACACGCGATTTGAAGATTTTAGTTGATAGCAAATGTATGTGTGGCTGTTGTTTTTTGAAAACCGATTATGTTACTTACTTTTCTAACAAATGAAATGAAAGAACTGAAAATTTCTCATGTAGGTACCTACTTCTATAGTTTTAAACGGAAATGACTCATTTTTTCAAATAGTTAATTAAATTAATTTTACAATAAAGGTCTTTTGGTAGGTCGAAAAATTGTAAAACGCAGTAAAAAAAGACTAATAGTAACTCTATACTTGATAGGTAGGTAAATATAAAATATTTTTCATGAAAACAAAAAACTGAAGTGTGTTTGATACGAAACTAAAAGCCTAAATTATATTTATTTTCGATGAAAGAGCTTTTAAAGCTAACAAAAAAGCAGAGATTGACTAGAAATGACTAGAACAAAAATCTATTGCAGTCGCATCGGTTCAGTAACACTATCAATTAACCAAACTTGCTCCGAATCGGTTTAGTCTCACATTTAATATTAAGTACAACAAACAAGAAAATACGATACTTAAATATTTAACTATTAGTTCAAATATTTACAATGACTAGCATAAACATTTACGTATATTTATTTGAAACAAATGTCTCTTAAATTAATACACTATTTGTACCTAAAAGTGTATCTATATAAACACCTTATTAAATTATCGATTGTAGGAATAAAATTATAATTATTTTCAATACATTTTCACGGTACAATGTTGTAATGTTCAATATGTTATGCAAAATCGATTAGGTATAGGTAGGTACGTTTTTGGGAATGCTTTTTGTACAATCTGTGGATTGATTTTCGATGGTATTATAAGGGTCGTAGCACACATAATATCAACTCGTAAATGGAAAGAAATTGAATGAAACTCCCTACTGCAACGCACACTAATCGGAATCGTAGCAAAAAACCTTGCAGTCTACTACGTACGAAGTCAATCGTAAGCCTAAAATTGCATTCCATAGTAACATGTGTTTCGGTCTTTAAACCTCGTATGATGAAAGTCATTACAATATAGATTGATATTTAAATCAATTATTGCTACCAAAAATGAAGTATTTTTATTTCTTCAATGCAATTTTAGGTTATTTTGACAATTTACTCCGTGATTATTACTTATACAGCTCGTCGATTAAAGAAAGGAAAAATTTTCTCCGCTTATTCCAAAACGAGGTTTAAGTCCGAGATGTAGATTTAAACCTTAGATTTAGACACAGATTTCATATCCCACACTATCCCTATATAATCTATACAGAAATCTGTAGTATTGGAAATCTGAAAAATTGGGAATCTATAGACGTGGGAACAAAGCATATAATAATCTATAGGGATAGTGTTTACTACAGCTCACGAGTAAATCTGTGTCTAAATCTAAGGTTTAAATCCACATCTCGGACTATTCTTAAACCTCGTTGGGGAGATGTTTAACAAAGTTTAGATTGATATAGTAAGGCGCCTTCACTATTTTAGTATAATGTAACTGTCAGAAATCGCAAGGATTTTTTTATTTATATAAATAGCGGAAACAATCGCACCTGTAGTTATCTGTATTGTACATAACCTCTGACCTCCATAGTACAAGTACGCTCGACAGGCGACTGTCATCAATCAAATGGTTCCATTTTATTAACACTTTTTAGGCGCTGAGTGAGAACGGTGGTAAAGGGTGGTGAATAAATCACTATTGCAGGACATTCCACACATCGCCATCTAGCTAAGTAACTAGACTTGTGTTATGGGTGCTAGACAACAGATTTACTACTTATATACTTTTCTTTTGTAAATATATACTTATAATACATTGAAACAACCAGACCACAGACAAATATCTAAGCATAAATACTTGTCTGAGGTGGGAATCGAACCCGCAACCCTATGTTTGGCAGTCCGGCATGGTGACCATTGTGCCAACTGGGCCGTGAAATGTACAATAATCATCTTTTGATCGATTGGAAATAATTTCACAGTAATCTCATTGTGCTTTGATTATGCTCAAAGTGTAGGGTATTTTGTTGACAGTGGGTCAATTTAACATAAGTAGGTATTATTATTGATTGATGAGTCTTCTTCAACCTATGAACGCCTGGTAGCTTCATATTAGGAAATCTTTCAATGAAGTAGAAGCGTTGCTAAGGAGAACGACTGAAGCGTTGCTAGGTAGGTACGACTGGGAATAGGCGACTATTAAAATGTTTTTGTAGGTTCCTACTGGTAACGACTGATGATTTTCCATTCCTTCCCAGTGGGGTTTGTGCTAGGTAGCAATGACTGGGAACAAGCGCTACCTGCGGGCCTTTGTTGGTTGACATCTGATTTTTGGCTGTGGAGTTATGCCAATTCAAATAAAATCGTTCTTTTAGCAATATTCCTTTTTATCTAATAATTCGAACATCCTGCAAAGCCGACGTTTTGTATGGAATAATCTAGCGTACTTGTACTATAGGATATCAATGATATAAACACAACATACCTGATCGTAATGTTACGTAATAGTTTGCGCTTCGACTATGGGGATGCATAGTCGTGCGCCGGCGCCGGCGAGTAGTCAGCGCCGTGCAGCAGCGATTAGGTCTGGTACTGCAACATGGGCGCGGCCGCCAGGTTCGCGTGGTGACCGCTGTTCATCCTCAACGCGGACAGTGACTTGTTGTACCATTCATCTTCTGCTGACATACCTACAATAATTTAATATGTTAAATATCTATACGATCGCAATACCGTGCTGTGAATCAGATCCTGTTTAAAAATAAATTTGCAAGATTTGACCAAACAAACTAACATACATACTTATGGTTGGCTGCATAATTACAGACCCACCGTAGAGCTCCAAAACGGCTGTTAAGAATGTTTTCAACGCAAGCGAGTTTCTAGGCACCTGATTTAGTTGAAGTTAAAGTATTTTAACACATGCGCTTATCAAATAAATATTATTCCGTTTTGTAAAAATTAAAATGTTCCAATAATAGTAATTTCAGAACTCTACGGTGGGTCTGCAATTATCCTGCCGACCGTAAATTGCAAGTAAAATAAAAGCTTTAAAAAATGCCTTCTTAGGTCTCAGCTATAATAGGCACAAGGTTTAATGAGTCTTAGACCCAGCAGCAGTTTATGTTTATTAAGTATTTGATTTTTGACGTTTGCCAAATTGCCTTAAATTATCTCTATATATAATAGTATAGATTTCCAAGTCCTGACTGACTCATTGACTGATGTATTAACGCTCAACTTAAATCGCTGGTCGTAGAGACTTAAAAGGAGAGTGGTTCTTTATCCACTAAGAAAGGGTGAAATATCGGGCGAAGCCGCGGATAGAAACTAGTTAATAATATGACCAAACGTGGACCATATCTATGTAAGTCGTTTGAGATTAAAAATCAATACTATGCGAAACCACGCCCCCAAATATTACAAGAAAATCATGAAAGTATTTCGTAGCATATTTGCTACGACACGATCTCAGCAAAACTCCATAGTACACCATAAAAATTATACAACCTTGTTAGTAACAGAATTATGCCCCAAGATATCAACCAACCCATCCAAATATATTTAAATAACCAGAGCAATTTAAAAACCGCAATGTTGAGTTCAATTTAAACACATATTTCGTAGCGCCTTACGTCATACGTAGCTTGTGGCTACGCCCAGAGCTACGATATACATAGAACGAGTGAAGTGAGTGAAGCGCGAGCGAAGCTAAGAGGGTAAGGGTAGCGAATAGTGAGATATAGCGAATCGACCCCCGCGTTTTCTCAAGATGCAATCTCGCCGCAGGAAATAAGATATTTGCCAAGACGCCGCGAGGACGCCCGCTAAAGTAAATGTAGTGGAAATTTTCTTATTAGAATATCTACGGTACGATGCCTCGGTTCCATTACTTCGTTTTTTGTTACGCAGGAATCTCGGGACGCGGCCTGCGGCTGCTACGAGTTTCGTGCTTTATCGTGTTTTTATTTTACTTTTAAGTAAGTACATAGGTACTTCTCACTACATTGTATAAAAGAAAGTCGCTTTCCGCTGTCTGTCTCTATGTCTCATTAGATCTTTAAAATTACGCAACGGCTTTAGATGCGTTTTTTTTAATTTTTGAGTGATTCAAGAGGAAGGTTTAATATGTTTAATGCATTCATAATATATCCGTGCGAGGCCGGGACTTCTTCGAGCTTCCCGCTGTCTTTCCCTATGTATGCTTAGATCTTTAAAACTACGCAACGGCTTTAGATGCGTTTTTTTAATAGATAGAGTGATTGAAGAGAAAGGTTTAATAGAAAGGCCGTGCGGAGCCGGGACGGGTCGCTAGTAGGTACTATTATAATATATTCTGTGCTATGTCGTACGTAGTGTTCTTAGAAATATTATTTAAGTAACTATCTAAGGTTTTATCATCTTTTTTTCTATCTACGCGTTTATCACTCAGTATCCTTTTTATTTTCTTAATAATTAGTGGAAACTAATTCGTATTTCACTACAAAATACTTTGAAATTATTCGTTTGATTAAAAATGATATTGATATTTATTTTAAAAGCTTTTTTGAATTATTTATTTACGTTTTAAAATATCAGAAAATATTTGTTCGGGGTGTTTTTAGTTGGTCAATAAAAAACATACTATAGTGTGTTTTCGTATAACACGCGTCCAATTTATGGTAGAAGCAAGGTTATAAGGTGAAACGTCTTGAGTTGAGAACCAAATTAACATTTAATATCCGTCAACGTCTTAGATATTGAATTAGGAAAACACCCACATCCAATTCATTACTTGATATATCAAATTAATGCCGAAGACGAAGTAATTGAAATAATATTCAGTCATTTTTGTCTCACTGCTAGGCAAACCTATGTATTTGTGATATCTGGTCAGTTTTTAGGGTTCCGTACCAAAAGCGTTTTTCTGTCCGTCCGTCTGTCTGTCAGCAGGCTGTATCTTATGAACCTTAATAGGTAGAGAGTTGAAATTTTCACAGATTATATATTTCTGTTGCCGCTATAACAAAATAAAATAAATAAATATCATTCCACACCTCGCCATCTAGCCCCAAGCTAAGTAACAGGACTTGTGTTATGGGTGCTAGACAAAGGATATACTACATACTTATATACTTTAATTTTGTAAATATATACTTACAATACATAGAAACAACCAGACCACAGACAAATATTTAAGCATAAATACAAACAACAACAACTAACACTACAAATAGAAAATAAATAAATATTTAAGTGGGGCTTCCATAAGACATGGTACGGAACCTTTCCTGGGCGAGTCCGACTCGCACTTGGTCGGTTTTTTAAATAGGCATAGGTCTGCCGTGTGGTCGTAATTTAAATAATATACTAATACTTCAATGATTTCTTAATCAAAATTAAAATCTGAAGCCATTAATTATCTTAAAACTTATAACGAGTAAAAAAATAGCAGTTGTTAGTGCTTCAAACATTTTACTACCCGATTTTCTTAACATCATCTACGTAAACCGTTCACAAAAGAATAAAAGGAGAAACCGGTGGCGATAATATTAATTATAATAAAGTTTTTCTCTTTTTCAAGATCATCTGTCGGAACTTAGCCATTGCGGTTCAAGTTTTCCCATTATTACAAGAGATATTTGTATAAAAACGAGAGGCCTCGATCGCTCGAGGCACAACTCTCACAACTTTATAATTGCCTTGACGGTTCTAATAGAAACTTGATGAAAGCTGCCGCCCGACAGTCTACCGCTTTTTGTTTCATGGCACAAACTTACATTTTAGTTCTCACTGCTATTACGATGAATAAATTTTGAGACGGTTAAAGTTTGATCAGTTGGAAAAGATTTCGGGTGTTTGATAATCTAGCTAAAAAAAAGGAATATCGGAACGCTAATAGGTTCAGTTGGTGTTTTGCTACCTTTATGTGAGTTCATTTGTTAAGACCCTTTACCCTTTTAATGTTGAGATAGGTAGATATTTTATTTGTACAATTAACACATAAAAATATTGAAGAAACAGATGTTAAGATGCAATTAATATCAATTTACTAAATTCTTCTAGATTGTAATTGTTAAGCTCAATATCCATACGCCTTATACCTTGTTTACTATTTAGATACCTTATTACACAGGTTACTAAATAGTTACTACCGGCACTTGCAGTTGCCTTAGTTGGTGAAAATAGTTGATTGTTACGAATGTGTTTTGTTTCTGTCAAAAGTGCTCAAATGGAATTGTAGGTGAGATTTTTACCGACATTTTAGTGTGACATTTTTCCCTATAACACAAAATTCCCGACAAAATTCCCTATAGTTTTGAAGCTATCCTAAAATTAAGAACTAACTAAGAACTAGGGTATTGCTTTAAATTACTAGTAATTACCCCATCATTACGGTAAAGATCTCACCTACAATTCCATCACTTTTGAGAAAAACAAAACACATTCGTTACAATCAACAATGTTAGTTGTAAGCGACGGATCTTTCTTAGGCGCGTTGCATTTGGCAGCATAAATAGCCTTAAGTAATTGACTAGTTATAAGACTTACCCATAGTATCCTGCCTCATGCCGACGGCGCTCATGTTGGCACTATGTCCCATGGAGAAGCCCTGAGGCATGGGATACGAACCTCCTCCCATTTGTGATAGTGAGAATATGTCCTTCTGAAGCTCTTCGTAGCTTCCGTGATGCTGTTGACAATATACATTGTTTAAATTGAAGTTGATACTCGACTTTTTAGCATACATTTTTTAACTACTACGCCCCGTGGTTTCCCGCGCGTAAGTCCCGATCCCATGGGAAAATCGGAATAAAAAGTAGCCTTTGTGCTAATCCAGGTTTTTAGCTATATACATACCGAGTTTCAATGCAATCGGTTTGGAAGTTTTTCGTGAAGGAGTAACAAACATACACACAAACTAACAAACACACAAACTTTCACATTTATAATATAAGTAGGATAGGATACTCAATTGGTAGACTATGGTTATACCATAGTACGCAAAATTCCCCAGTATCCAGTCCACTACCATCCCATCACGATAACCCAAGTAATTTTTCCTAATTGTCCTTTGCTGTATTTAGCGCAGGCAGGGATAATCGCTGGTTTGGTATCCACATCATACTTTGCTATTAAACTTGTTATTTTAATGGACATCTACGTGGTGGTTTCAGCTCCACGCATTTCCTTAAATGGTCCGGGACTCCATAGCCCCGTGATATGTATTGTATTCATTGCCAATTAGATATTAAAAGTGAATTAATAAACGCAAAGTGTAATTCATACCTAGTTGTGGGAAATTTCATTATAACTTTAATGAATAAAGAAAACCCCAAATAGTATTAAACAGGTGAATGTGATTATTAACCGTTAATATTTGGTGCCCACCGAGCAATGTCATTACTGGGGATAAAATGATCTTTTTGTTTAATTTTAATGCATTCCTGTGGCTTTGCATTTTAACACGGCCGTCACGTGGTAACGGGAAACACAAGTTTTAAGCTCATTTTTTGTACTTCTGTATCATTATTTTTGACGTGACAACGTTTTATAAATTGGTTTGCCGGGTGACACTTCAAGAAACTGCGTTACGCTCCGCTGACGTTATGCGCTCACAATGAGAGCGAGTGAGAGGCACGCGGGCATGGTTAGCCCGCCTAAGAGCGAGAGAGACAGACATAAAAAGTGAAAGGCACGCGTCCCTTCCACTCGAGCACAGTTGTTGTCACGTAAAACTTTCGCCCGTATACCGACTTTACAGGCAACCAGTTTTTTTCGTATTTTTCGTAAGGCGAACGCCAACGTTCACAATAATGTGATGGTAATGTGGTATATTTGGTAGTTTATAATGTGGTTCATCAGTATGATAAATGCCGATGGATCCATCGGCAGATTCCGGCTAAAAAATTACCAAAAATAAAATAAGTATAAAGTTCCTATTTGTTTACGATCTGCAATTTTCTTTAATCACTACATAGTATAAAACAAAGTCGCTTTCCCCGTCCCTATTTCCCTTTGTACGCTTAAATCTTTAAAACTACGCAACGGATTTTGATGCGGTTTTTTTTAAATAGACAGAGTGATTCAAGAGGAAGGTTCATATTATGTATAATACATGCATAATATAGCCGTGCGAAGCCGGGGCGGGTCGCTAGTATTAAATAATTTGAACTGAATACCTACAAAAAGAAATTAACAACGTAAACTTAAGTCTTTTGATTTTTATAAATAAGTCATTATTCTACGAACAAAAAAATTTAACTTAGGTACACTTCTACGAAGCTTTTACTTACTTTCTACGAAAATATAAGATAAACGAAAATGATATAATGATCCAAAAATTACTTTACAAAAAACTTAGAAATTAAAGATATAAATAAAAATGGAATTTCTAACTCATTATAAAAGATGATAAATTGAACTCTATAGGTCAAAATATTTTGTAAAGGAACATAGTTGCTACTGTTTTTTCCACGTCGTGTTTTTCCCAATCAGATACAAATGATCGAACGAATTTAATTATTATTTAAAAACTGAATTCGTAATTGATTGAAAACTGAATTCATGAACAAGTAAAATGCATAACCTAATTTCGATTAAAACTTCGATTGGGTCTATCCGAAAGATCAGCGCCACAGTCAAGCATGCTTGACTGTGGTCGAAACATTTGGGAGAGCACGCAACTTCTCTTTCTTTTCTAAATATGTAACGTTTTTCTATGTCCTTGCCAATTTTTGTGTCTTTTTCTTCTGTAACTATGTTTTCGCGTGTTTCATCTCAAAAAACTATTCTATTCTAATTTCAATTGAGATTGTGTTTATTGGTTAGAGTGGTTATTGCAACCGCACGTTCGTACGGTAAGCGGGAGGTTGCGGGATTTGAAAAATGCATTTCTCCTTGTATATTTTTCCAGAAATGCCTAGCGCTGGCTTACGCACTATGTACTACATAGTATAAAATAAGGTCACTTTTCGCCGTCCCTACTTCCCTTTGTATGCTTAGATCTTTAAAACTACGTAACGCATTTTGATGTGGTTTGTTTTTAATAGATAGAGTGATTCAAGAGGAAGGTTTATATGTATAAATACATGCATAATATAGCCGTGCGAAGCCGGAGCGGGTCACTAGTAAATAATATAATCAGGTACGAGTATTCCTGTAGGTATATTTGCAACAGAGCATTCGTTTTGGTACGATATTTGCATTATTTTGTGCGGTCGCATCGAACACGCAACGCAATCTCATTACCCGTAATCACGGCTGGTGATTAGCGATGTATGATAATGAGCCAAATACTGGCCTAAATTGAGAATTGCTTTATTATATTTTGGTAAGGTATGATTTTGGTTCATGAAAATACGCTACACAAGTGACACAAGTATTTTATAGTAGGTACTAAAGTTATATAAACGACGTCAAGACTTAACCTTTAGGTATCATATTTATTGTTTTTATTTTGTGGAGGTCGTTATTTCGATGTAAGAGTTGAGATAATAACCATGTTAGGTTAAAATCTAATATTTTTAAAGTTTAGAGACAAATATGATCCATAGGAAGCTTTTACCTACAATGTCTTTAGAAAACAAATAATTTTGCTTTTCATTTTGATCCTTCGACTTAACACAGAACCCAGTAACCTATTTACCTAAAGCTTCTGACTCTAGAAAATATTTTTCCCTTTGGAGTATCTCTCATTACGGCCAATTGACTTAAGCAGGTGTGCTCGGTCTTTTAACCTTTGCTACAGCGTCCCATGTAGCAAAGGTTAAAAGTTGCTGATATTTGCTGCATGTATATGATCATTTAGAATGTTTTCTTGTACCTGTGGATAGCGATTGATGGTGTTAGGATGTGGGTAGGGCTGGTAGCCCCGGTAGCCCTGGATGTTCCTCATCATGCCGTTGCAGCCCGGGAGAACAGCTGGTGCCAGCGCCTTCTGCAGCTGTTTCTCTTGCTTGCGGTATTTCGCTCGACGGTTTTGGAACCACACCTGTGTACCGAAGAATAATAAATCTATATCATCACTACATTATAATACAAAGTCATCCGCCGCGTCTATCTGTTCGCTATAAACTTAAAAACTACTGCACCGATTTTCATGCTGTACACCAATGGAAAGGATGGTTCTCGAAAAAGGTTTTAGTAACTACCACGCGTACGAGGTCGCGGGCAACAGCTAGTATAAACATAAGGAACTTAACCTTATGTTTATACTAGCTGTTGTCGTTCTCGAGTTTACTCTGGCTGGACTGATAGGTCCTAGAATACCGTATAGGTTTTACGATATTCCCACAGGATTGGGACTTACGCGACTTCCGTAGGGCTGCTAGTATAATAATAATATCCTTAAAGGCCTTAAAATGAAGGACTGCTAAACCAAGGTCTAACCAGTTGGACTTAAGTTAAGCCGAATGCAAAACCTACACCTTACGGCACTTCGGATTTTATTTTAAGTATATAAAAAATGATAATAGGGTAAAACATCATCTTTGATGTTTTACGTAGCTACATACTACGTAAAACATCAAAGATGATGTTTTTAATTTAAATGATAGCTATGTATTCTGTACATAATTCGTCTCCATATAATTGATTCATGAACGGAAAGCAAATAAAAAACAAGAAGCAAAACAAGCGAGGGCCTAATCTGTGTGTTGTCAACGGGAATGAGCGCGTGCGTCGTTTGATATGGTGATTAGAGCTGATTAGAGGGTGGGCCCTCAGCGATGGGGCGGCGCGCGCCCTCTCTACGCACTCTACATATAAATAAACCGATATACTCTATACCTAACAGTTAGTGAGTCACCCTATCCAAAATACATGTACCTCCTTTAGGTACTATTTAGTATTTCCAGCGATTCTCAACATTGTTTAATATTTTCCCTTTGAGAACAATATATCACGTACGTTGCAAGCAATCTTGTTTTCCTTTGTTTTGCACATAATATATATATATACAGGGTGAATTTTTTAAGTGGGCCTTCAGGGCTATATCCCAAACTATAAGAGATAGCGAAAGATGCTGAAAGGAGTTGCGTGCCCGATTTTGACAAAAACAAAAACTGCATCATTAGATTTTTGAAAACTTCTTACCCTAGCCAGGAATCGAACCTGTTGATTTTGCAAAAAAATAATCACCTCTTTTTTTATACTAATCGTTAGTCTTGCTGATGGAGATCAATTTTTGGAAACACTCTATTCACAATATATTTACGAAAACTTGCTTTACGTTCACAAAAATCCTGATATTTTTCGCAAAAATAGCGATATTCATAGTTTCAACTTAAGAAATAGGGATGAGTTGACCTTGCCCGGTAGTAGGCTCCGGAAAATAAGCAGGTTGTTTAATAGTACATGTGTGCTCTATTATAATAAATTACCTAAAGATAAATATGACATGTCCATTAATAAATTCAAAACTTTTATAAAGCATAAATTGTGCGGTAAGGCATACTATGATACCTCTTCGTACCTTAATGATAAGAATTCATGGATGTGATTTTAATTGCTACATTTCATATAATACCTTCAAATATTTGTAATATTGACCTTTGTGAGCATGATCACATGAAAAAAAAACCCCATGAGTTTCTTGTGCCTTCTTCTCATTGGTGGGCGCGTTCCGAAGGCACACATCCTAACTTAGTTTTTAAGACGTTTCAATGTGATCAATGTATGACTGACTTTGACTTTAATCGAAATGCATTCCGAATGATATTGAAATGTGATTTGAACAATGCTATTTACGAGAAATGGCCATCTGTTTGTTTGTAATTTAAATATGTTGTATGATTCATGTTGTGCAATAAATGAATATAAATCAATCTATCTAAAATGTTGAGCACCACTTGTGACATAGTAGATATAGGTAAATCTATATAATATTGATGGACAGACAGAGGGAGGAAACGTGAATGGGATATTCGTTTTTTTGCGAGCCTGACCCAATATCCGATAGGGATTCGTAAGCGTTGTAATGAAAAACTAATCAATTTCCGACGCGTTTTCAAATAAGGGATGTTTTTTTGTTTTAGATTTTACTTTTTACTATGAAATGTTTTATATTTAACGTTGATTTGGTAAGTACCTATGTGAAATAAAGGTTAATCATTAATACCTACGTGAAATTAATTTTTCGAACAATATAGTATTTACAAAGTTCTTGCATTAAAATTTGTTACAGTAAAGCTTAATATCTCGCATCTCTTTAAAACGATTGTAATAATAAACCGATTTCGATCAAACATAGCTGAGAACCATAAAGCAAATAACTGGCTATTTGCTTCATGCTAAAAACACTGCCGACTAATATTCACCTTTCAAACAAAAAAAAAACTAAATCAAAATCGGTTCATCCGTTCGGGAGCTACGATGCCACAGACATACACACAGACACGTCAAACTTATAACACCCCGTCGTTTTTGCGTCGAGGGTTAAAAAGATAACTTGCTACGGATAAGTAGGTAGGTAGGTATTCGTTTATTTTCCAAAGAGCATCGAGTTATCCGAAGAAAACGGTCGCTTTTAAACTAAAAAAGCACGGAGATCCAACAAAACATTTATTTCCAATTGTAGAATTCATTTGAGGGCAGAGACAATGTCGTGAGGCGCGCGGGGAGGATGAGCGGCTAACTTCGTTACGGATCCATTTGATGGGATTGCAATGCCTCAGGGGCCACCCCGGCCGCACACCCGCCTGCCTCCACCCCTCGCACCCGACAACGCTGTATTTTTATATCGAAATTTCCTCTAGAAGGGAGTTTTACGTTGCTGTCGTCTTTAACGTTTACATTCTTATGTAGCTTCGTCGCCTAAACGTTAATAGTCTTCTACGAAGCGCGCGTGCTCGAACACATTCTACCTACTTATGTACTTAGAAGGTGCTTCATGATTTATATATAAATACATGTATGTTTATAGGTAGGTATGGTATGGTACTGTCGCCTACGCGTATTTCACGAGCTTTTAACGTCTCGGTAGGTGTTTAGGTAGGTACCTACTCTTCGATGTAACATCGTTTGTAAGAGCCTTTCATTTTCTAAAAGAGTCACATCAATTGTTAAGGTTGAAAGAAAGGAGCAATTTGTTTTCACGGTGACATTGAATAAAATATAACCCGAAAGCTCATACGGTTAATGAATGTGAAGTGTGAGAGATATACTCTGAAATAGAGACTCGATTTAAGAGGTCACTAGCTTCATTATTAAAGGATGGTAAAAGTCACGTCTTGAATAAAATATCTAAAGCGACAAATTAGGTGCTCCGGGGACAAATCAATATCGAGGGTCCTGGGGGATTGAGCAATTTTAAAACTGAGATAAAGATCTCTCGCGAGTAACTGTAAGCATTTCGTATTCATACGGTCGAGGACGACAGATGGCGCTTTAATTCAATCCGCCTCCGGGCTACGCTTCAAATTGTATTATCCGAGTATTCGCGCATCATTGATATTTCGACAATTCGAATGGAGAAACGGCGCCCATCGCTATTGTGCTCTCATTTTCTGTTCTATTTATTACTATTTTCTGTGGGTGGTCTATTTCTTTTGCGGATGATTTTTACTGTTACAAGTGTCTATTAAAGATAACTACTTACTAGTTTGGTATAAGTGCATATGTTTTCATATTAATATTCTAATCCCTACTCTAGGTACTTATATTTAGTTTTTCAAAATCTTATACCTAACCATAGCATACCTATCTAATCAATTCTGGCTTTGATGAGATCACTACATAGTATAAAACAAAATCGCTTTCTCTGTCCCTATATCCCTTTGTATGCTTAAATCTTTAAAACTACGCAACGGATTTTGATGCGGTTTTTTTAATAGATAGAGTGATTCAAGAGGAATGTTCATATGTATAATACATGTATAATATAGCCGTGCGAAGCCGGGGCGGGTCGCTAGTAATTTATAAGAAACAGCATACAAAATGTAGATTCAATTTGGTTATCATACAATAGGTTAGAACGTTATGTACTATAATGACTGTAGAATCTTTGTTAGTAAAATAAAATTATCTTTACTACATAAAGGCAATTTAATAAAAAAAGTTTCTAAATTAACTCACCTGTATTCTTGCTTCATTGAGTTTCGTCGTCCTTGCCAATTCTTCTCTACAATAAATATCTGGATAATGTGACTTAGCGAATGCTGCTTCTAATTCTGCTAATTGTTCCTGTCAAACAAACAAAAATATAATGCTGATAAATATAGGTATGATAACTACGTCATAACATATTGGGCAATAAAATGTTTGCTTGACTTTGAGAAAAGTCCTTTGATTTCAAACGGTGCTTAGGTTACAATCATTGGATCAATATAGTCAAGTCATAAGTCTCCATAAAATAATATATTAAAAAAAAACTAAATCGAAATCGGTTCATCCGTTCGGGAGCTACGATGCCACAGACAGACACACACAGACACGTCAAACTTATAACACCCCGTCCTTTTTGCGTCGGGGGTTAAAAATCAATAAGTACGTGTTTAAATCTTCGGTGGTTTTTGTTAGTTACTCGTATCTGCGAGGTTGGAGAGCTAGCGAAGTAAACTTGACTTACAATAATTTTGAGACTGTTTTGATTGCAATCATTGGGGACAACTGGCGATTGTAATCGGATAATTGTGATTCTAATAAGGCTGATGGCATTTAAAGGCACTAACCTGTGTGAACGTTGTCCTATGCCGCCTTCGTGCTGGCGTGGGACATGAGGCGGTGGTGGGCGTGTGCCCCGCATGCTGGGGACCCAGCGCTGGGGACAAGGCAGACGCGCCGCTCGAAGTACCCGTTCCGTTCCCGCCTGGCTCAGGCTTTAACTTTTTGAAAGCACCTTCCGCTGTTGAAGAAATTGGACTTTATAGTAAATAGTAAGGAATAAAAAGATTCCACAGAACACTGTTTATGTAAATAATATAAATATAAATATTGCAACATATTCCACACGTCGCCATCCAGCCCCAAGCTAAGTTACTAGACTTGTGTTATTGGTGCTAGGCTAGACAACGGATATACTACTATCATACTTTTCTTTTGTAAATATTATCTTATAATACATAGAAACAACCAGACTGCAGACAAATATTAAGCATAAATACTTGTCTGAGGCGGGAATCAAACCCGCTGTAACCCTGTGTTTGGCAGTCCGGCAAGGTGACCATTGTGCCAACTGGGTAGTTTATGTAATCACGGCATCAGACTCCCCGATTAAGATTTGAAACAACTGTGTTAGAAGATACCACATCATCATCATCATATCAGCCACAAGACGTCCACTGCTGAACAAAGGCCTCCCCCAAAGACTTCCAGAGCAATTGGTCGCATGCTCTATGCGCCCAACGACTTTCTGCGACTTTAAGATACCACAACTCTATTTAAAACAATCCGATTTCAATAATGACTAAAAGTCTGCCTTTGATTAAAGTAAAAATAGCGGTAGATACGTGACTCGCCTCTACGCATGGACCTCATTCTTTAGGTCCCCGTCACCTAATTGACTCAGTCACAATCCGATGTATGTAGTATGTATCTGTCAAAGACAAGATCCATTGTTTGAGCACATGAGTAGGAATAGTTTGAGTACCTAATGTATGAACATCACCTATTACGCTTTTTTATTTCAATCAAAGATGTCTGCAATGCTTTGTGTAAAAACTCAGAGTCTCTTGGAAAGTGTCAACTAGCCCTGTAACTGTAAACCAACCGTCCAAAGAAACTGGGTTCTTATTTGCATAGTGGGTGTAGCGCATCGACCCTTACCGTAGGTCAAGTTCGCCGGGTAGGTAATTGTAATTGCGTTTTAACTAACGCTGTTAAGTGGTAATGATTCCAAGCCCGCAGACATTCTGTGAAACCTGTTTGTTTACGTCACGCGGCTTCAATGAACGTCTGGGAGACGGTAGTAGTAACACCGACCCGAGAATGACGTAAATTTTTCTAATCTGATATGGCTGGTTTGCATAATCCATTTTTTAACAATTAAGTCATGACTTTCTTTGGATGTGAAGAGGAAAAAGTATAATTGTTTTTGCGGGTTTACCAAAACGTCGAGGATGTAAAGACGTTATAGGATCCCGTTGTTTAAATGTTTCGGGGATGTTACAGTTATTACGATATTATTTGATATTATCGTAACTAAATTGTACAATAATTTAGCATCAAGTATACAAAGTTCACATATAGCCGTCTACCGGACTGGTGACAGACCGAGGCACTTCTTATGTGCTATATGGTACAAGATATACAAATAAATTTAACCAATAAGTTACTTGTTGTGCTTACTAAGTGGAATATATTTTTTTGCCGTTATTATAGCTGGTGAATGTAGCAACAAATGATGATATTCGTCATATCTAAATAATCGTGCCCTTACGTCGTCGCCGGCACATAATATTGGCATCTGTTAGAGCAAATGTTGAAACGTAAGTAATCAAGTTTCCTTGAAAAAATCGCATATTGGCGACGTAATAAGTTTACCTTCGGTTTCTCTGAGCTCCCGAATTAAGCGGGGGAGATTTTAAAAGCACCGTCGGAGGTCGGTTTGGCAAGTATTCATGCATTCCCTTTGACGGTGTTCCCAGCTACTTACTAATTAACATCGAGCTAAGTGTTTGCGTCCGCGGTAAACGGGGCCTTTTAACGTTTAAAAGGTTGTATTTTTTTGCTCGTTTCTATGTTTTAGGGGCTTTGATGGCGAAAATATTGGTTTCACTTTTACCTGACATTTTTTCGAGATGCGATTACGCCATTAGATAAAAAGCTCTTAAAGTCTTTATTTGAAACATACGCGTTTAAGGTTATTGTCTCTATTTTTTTGACAAAGGGTGAAATATTACAAAAAATTGGAGTTGTAATGAAAATGTCCAGTGATTGAATGTAAGTCAGTGAGTAGTATTTATTTGTTGTATTTAGGGAACATTTGTTCGGGGGCGTAACAGAGATTCAATGTAACATGTCATTAGGGGGCTGTAATCCCCTAATTATGACGATTGACATAAAAGCGCCATCTGCGGCCGCCGGGAAGTGTCGGGTGACGCTACGAAGTGTCACCGCACTAAACACACTCTCATCGCCTGTTGTAAATTGATTCCAACACCTCTCAACATGTTGTTTAAATCCTAATTGATGATGAGGCCATTGTATTAAGCTTACATACAGTAACGCATTTATCTAAATAAAGTCCTTTTGTCTATGTATGCATGCGTGTTGGTATCCTGCTTGAGTAAATTCACAACCTATCATTAAAGCTGAATCAGTATTTTCCATCCAAAGGTTGCCTGGAAGAAATTGCTTTCAGCGATAAGGCCGCCCATTTGTGCAACTTAGTATAAGTTGCACTAATGGGCTATAATTCTAGCTATAACTTTACTTTGTGTATATCGTGTTTTGTTTCTTCCTGTGTTGTACAAATAAAGTTATCTAGGTATCTATCTATAGATAGATAACTTTATTTGTATAACACATCCATCTATATACATCTATCTATCATGCGAAGATGTCTAATATTTATATCTTTATTAACTTTAAACTTCCTTACTTTTTGACGTGAAAACTTCTTATTAATCGATGAACACCTGCACTCACAAAAAATTGTGACGTCATGTTACGGGAACGCGCGTCATGTCATTGACAAAGTAATTTTAATTTATACGTTATTACGTAAAATTATCGTCCGTAAACCGACTTTACAGACAACCATTTTTTTTAACGATTCCTATTTTATACACCGTGTTACGTGGATATCGTTTAAGAAGATCCTTACCCAGCAGTGAAAAACCATGGGCTTAATAGCACAAGATACATTAATTTTATATAAACGATGATCACACTGATTAACTCGCTTGGTAACATTTTTAAAATCTCAACAAATAAAATCGTAATAACAATAATATTCGCGCACTTCATCAAACAGCGAGACCACCTCCGAAGCCCCGACGGGGTGCTTCGCCCCTTCAGCTACGTTCATATGTTGTCCGCGCCACTAACAGATTTGTAATCGGTGCAAATGCCACAAATCCGACTGATTTGAATCTTTGATTACTGATCAAAGAGAATGATAGAAATGAGCTGATTTATTATTAGGTGGTAATTTTTATTTTACTTTATTTTCAGGTTTACGTCTATATTATCTGTTATTTCGTAAAGATTAAAAATTCGTACTATAGAGATGTTTAATAATAGTTGTCGACCGTGTGCTTAAAAACTTATATTATCTATACCCTGGAGATTTGGGTTCTCATTATTATCAGATTGATAATCTTCAGTAAAAGACCAAGAACCGTTTAGGCGCATAATGACAAAAGCTCAAAATAATTAGTACTCGCAAAATGGTAAAAGAGCAAAATGTTAAAAGAAACTTATAGGTGAAAATACTTTTGAAGTCTGATGCTCACTTTCTCACTTCCATCTCTTGAATTCTCACATACTATTTTTTATTTAGCTACAATGTTAGTTATGTAAGGAGATGCAAAATATTTAACGAAAATTTTTTTCAAAAAAATGGTTTTCTGTAAAGTCGGTTTCCGGACGACAATTTTATGTGATAACGTCATAAGAAAACGATGAAAGTTTGGGATTTTTTTTTCTTTTTTTTCCTTTAGGTACTTATATTTTTTTCCTTTGTATAAGTCTTCTATTCGTCACTCGTCACCATAACACAAGCCCAGATGAGCGATATTATTATTAAACTAGCGACCCGCCCCGGCTTCGCACGGCTATAATATTATGCATGTATAAACCTTTCTCTTGAATCACTCTATCTATTAAAAAAAAACCGCATCAAAATCCGTTGCGTAGTTTTAAAGATTTAAGCATACAAAGGGATATTAGGACATAGGGACAGAGAAAGCGACTTTGTTTTATACTATGTAGTGAGTAGTGATAGTGATAGGTACTCTGTGTCCTAATAGGAACGGAAGACGCCACACAATATTACCATGATACTTTTTTGTGAATACAGGTATTCCATCAATTTATTAGACGTTATCACGTCAAAACGCCATCGAAACATTAAAAGAATACTTGACTTAAAAAATTGAAATTGAACGAAAAAAAAACGCCAAAATACATTTTCACACTCTTCTAGTGGTAGTAGCAGCTGATATAAAGGGTGTCCCGAGCAATTACAATAGGTTTATCGGCTTGTGTGTCGCATGCGCACGTCACAATACACACTCCATTATGTCGAGGAGATACTCCAGATTATTATGCGCATATTGGTTAGCTGTTAAGGGGATTACACATTTTATAGTGATTTTTTTTACGTAGACACTTGTAGTTTTGTAAATTAACATTTTTTTGTACCGATGGAATAAGAATAAACTAGAGTTACCTAATTGATGTGTTTCAAATGTACAGTCATATGCTTATTTGTAGACCTACATATTTTTTGTTAAATCCTAAAGTTTACCCTATTACTTAATCATTATTTATTTTATCAATAAAAAACTTTTGTTAATATTTAAAAAATCATTTACCTAACGTTTTCTAAAAGTAAGTAGCAGCAGAGTAACATATCGTACCTTCAAAAAAGTCTTCAATTTTTTTGTCAATCAAAAAAGTTTATTTTAAATGAACAAGTAACTATACTAAGTATACTAAAAACTTAAATTAATTAAATAAACTACCTACTTTACTTTTACTAAATTAAAAGTCCAAATGGGGGTCCCTAGGAAGTGTGCCCACACCTACAAAAATATTTCTAACTAGAAGTTAAATTTCCTAAATCCCTATTAGCATATAGGTACAGTTAGCCTATGCTAAAAGGGATTTGGCAAGGTACGGTTAGCCAATATGACACAGGCATCCACGTCATATTGGCTAAATGTACGGTCGGCTGCATAATTGCTGACCCACCGTAAAGCTCCAAAACGGCTGTTATAAGAATGTTTTCAACACAAGCAAGATTCTAGACACCTGCTTTAGGTGAAGTTTAAAGTCTTCTGACTCATCAATTAATCAAACATAAATTATTAGAATTTCCTGATCCATTCGTAACATGTTAAGAATTCTACCCATTTGATTTCAAACAAAAATGAGAACAAATAAATTGAATACTAAATAAATCAAATAATTGAGAGTACCTAACCTATTGACTGCTATCCACTTCCGCCCTAGTGAAATAAGTTCTGAAAGGGTTACAATTGGCAGGTGCATGGTATGCGCACGCGACGGCCACGCGACACGGTTTAACTTTATAAATGCGGATAAACGGACATTATGTTACTTTACACAGTCCTTTTCTAGTTTATATCAGCTGTTAAATATAAATCCTTAGTTTTGATATGTTAAACTTTATTTTGTTATAGCCCCGAGCCATGCAACTAGGCTTTTGTTATGGGTCTGACCACGTACATACTTTTTTTTGTAAATATTCTTACATATCTCTACTAATATTATAAAGCTGAAGAGTTTGTTTGTTTTTTTTTGAACGCGCTAATCTCAGGAACTATACTGGTTCAAATTGAAAAAATATTTTTGTATTGGACAGTCCATTTGTCGAGGAAGGCTATTTTATATTTCGATATCCCCAAGGTACTAGCAGCGTTACGCGGGTGAAACCGCGGATCGCTGCTAGTACTTATTATATTAATTATTATACGGAAACACCTAGACCACAACAAATATTTATATTTATTGATATAGGTATTGTATTTTTTGAAGTAAAATTAGAATTTTCGTTTCTAGACCGTGTCACCAGTCGTACTATACCACTACTAGTAGGGATAATTTACACTGTAAGTATAACATTTTTTCTCAGTTTAATATAGTTAAATAAAATTTGTAATTTCATTGCGTTTTTCTACATGCTTATTCTATTTTTATGTCGTCCAGCTAACATGACTCTCTGCTGACCGGGTTCTGCTCTCATGTCATCTAGCTGAATTGTCTTTCAGCTATCTAGGTACTTACCCATACTTTCATGTCATCCAACTGAAACTGTCTTTTAGCGAAAAGGTCTGATAGTGACCTCAAAATTTAAATATAGGTATACCTATCTCAGGTACAGTCAGCAACAGAATTGCAGACCCGCCGTAGAGTTCTAAAATTACTATTATTGGAATGTTTTTATTCTAATAATGTTCGTCTAATAAATTCATGAGTTGAAAGAATTTAAATTTCAAGCAGGAAGTCTTGTTTGAGTTGAAAACATTATTAATAACCGTTTTGAACATTCTAATAATGGCAATTTTGGTGCCTGATTGTACAGAGATATACCTGGGGCTCAAGTCTGCTATTTTGCATTAATTGATCTACCATTGTCCCGTACCATTTTGACAACTATCGAGATTCCATTGTGTCAGTGATGCGTTAGTGGTGTTTCGATATAATTAGGATACCAAGAGACCATCAAGAGACATATTTTTGTACATGTCATATTTATGACATTAAATATATCTATTACGATTCTATCGACAATCTATTAAAGCACAATTGTATTAGCAGACTTGGGCACCTGAGTGCTGAATCTAAATGGGTACATTTGTACTTATACTACTTACACTCGGTTAAAACCCACAAAAGATAACATCTTACCTAATTAATTAATCAATTACCTACTAAATGTCATGTTAGTCATTGTGAAATGAAACCGGTGATGTATTGACGTATTTAACGATGAAGTTGATTTATTTAATTTTATCTTGTTTATTATTGGGTGAGTGGTCATTCCTTATTAACTTTGAATATTTTCAATAAGTGATGTTTCTTTGCGTTGCATTGCTGATATTTTAAAAGTTGCCTGTAGTTAGTGATTATTTAATTTGACTAAAAATTGTGAAATTTAAACTAACTGATATAATATCTTTACTGTACCTGGGGATTCTTTAGCCGCCAACGGCTTAAAATAAATAATGATGGCTTAAACGAAAAAAAAATCTATTTATTTAATCCAAATATTCTCTGTAAAATGACCATTTCAATATAATTTTAAGACAAAAATCTTTGTAGTTAAAAATCTAAATTAAGTACTTAAACCTTTTTATTTGTTTAAAATATTTATTTTGGTAAAAAAATGCATAAGAGACCTCCTATATTTACCAATTTTAGTTTTAGACGACGCGCCTTAATGGAATAGATAATTCATCATGCACAATCTTCACATAGAAAATATTCCTATTAATCAACTAATTAGATAGTTTGACTACCAGGATTTTCTTTCCTTATGGACAAACTAGTTTCACCAGAAAGTTTGATCAACAGGGACGTACCATATTTAAATAATAGGTTAAAAAATAAATAAATATTTAAACAATATGTTAGTATACCTATAATGATATGTTCTGTGTTTTTCAGACTCTTATCATGTCACGGCTGGATTGCTCGATGCAATTGACGATATACTAGGAACTGGTGGATCTCAACGTCCTTCAAGAAGTAGAGACCGACCAAGATACCAATATAACTCCAATGAAGAATCGAACGAGGATTCGTTAGCTGGAAAAAGTAACAATAATGACGATCGTAGACAAGGTCTATTATCAAATTTACTAAATAACAGACCGATTAATTTAAAAAACAATCAACCAAATAATGGACAAATTAATTTAAATAACCTTTTACCGAGTAATAGACCGAATAATTTTAATAACAATTTTAATGGCCTTGTTAATAATAATAACAATCAAGAAGATCAAGATAAATTAGTAGCTGAGGCATTTCCCGAAGGAGTAGCCTTGCTGGACAGATTAAAAGAACTGAACAAGTTAAAAGCTGAAGGAAAACTTAACATTGGACTTCCGAACAATAATAATAAGAATCCAACTAATCCATTCGTGACCGTACCGCCAAAATATCCGACACCTACTTCAAAACCATATTTACCAACGCCAAAACCATATATCCCAACGCCAAAACCATATATCCCAACGTCAAAACCATATATCCCAACGCCAAAACCATATGTACCAACGTCAAAACCATATATCCCAACGCAAAAACCATATATCCCAACGCCAAAACCATACATACCAACGTCAAAACCATATGTACCAACGTCAAATCCAAATATACAGACGCCAGAACCAAATGGTGAACAATCTGATGATGGAAACAACGATAATGCAACTACAGAAGACACAAATGCGGTTGAAGTGAAAGATTTCTATTTCCAAGCGCAACCTGTAGTACCAGACAATGAAAAGAACGGCACATTTCCTTTGTACATTGTAGAATGATATTATTAATTTAATAAATGCTATGTTACAATTATTAATAAATGTTTTTAATGAGTGCTACGTTATTAAAATAAATAGCCCTACCCACAGTTAAGGTGAAAAGGAGCATCAATCTAGAACTAGAATGAAAGTTCTAGATTAAATTATTAGATTCAAGGTCTTCACTAATACTCTCCCGTCTTCAAGACAACGCAAAGAGCCTACTCAGAAGTTTATAATAATAAACAAATATAAAACAAATTATGTTATCGATTACTTAAGATATCCAATTTTAAAACAAAACGGTGGCTCAATTTATACAGTGGTCAGTATAATTTTCAAAGAAGCAAAGGTAAGTAACCTTATATATGATGTTTAAGCATTGAATTTTTGAAAGGGTTTCTTATAAATACCGAGTACCTTTTTTAAGGTGGAGCAAATGCGCTCTTATGCGGAACAGCGAAGGTATGCGGAGCTCCCACTGGTGAGAAGGTGGAAAGCTACCAGAGATCTACACCTACTAAAAATTCCACTGGTTCCTCACTCGCCTAGTGTACTACGGGGATGTCGTGCGAGTCTTGTGTGGTATCTAGTAGTTACCTATTCTGCCTACATTCATCATATCATATACTAGCGACCCGCCCTGGCTTCGCACGGCTATATTATGCATGTATTATACATATAAAACTTCCTCTTGAACCACTCTATCTATTAAAAAAAAACCGCATCAAAATCCGTTGCGTAGTTTGAAAGATTTAAGCATACAAAGGGATATAGGGACAGAGAAAGCGACTTTGTTTTATACTATGTAGTGATAGTGATGATAGTGATAGTGGTTATTAGACTCAGCCATAAAGTCCTCCCAGCAAGAAGATAACAGTAGGCAACACAAAATATCTCCTTTACGAAATAGATACAAAATAGGTATGTATTGTATTGCCTACATAAGCACATAGTTGGCAACTGTAGCCGCTTGAAAATTCAGGCTTGCTCGCTGCGGGGGAGGGCGGGGTGAGGAGGCTGGTGTGGGGTCGTTAGTGACATTCCGTATTCACACCAACATCCGCGGCCCGATTGTTTGCAATATTACTCTAATTGGTATTGTAATTATACACAGAAAGAAAAAAGTTCTTCAGTCAAATAAATTTACTTCAGTCAAGATATTTCCTGTTTCCTATATAAGGAAAATAGAAAATACTCGGAGTAAGATATAAAATGTTTCAAAGTATATTGTTTTAATGAACCAATATAGTATTTGAGACAAAAGCGTGTTAACTCTCTTTTTAAAAATATAATTATTGAATCCAAGAGCGCAACAGTTTTGGTTTAAAAATAATAATATTTGCATTTAATTTGTACCGTTTTCAAGATAAAATTTATTGACTCTTGATCTTACTTATTTTCATTCTTAGCTTGAAAAACTTTAGATAGAGAGAGGTCATATTCTTGCAACAAAACTTCTTATTTCTTGATTAGGAAATGATCTTTCTTGATTTAATGTTTAAGTGTTTATTCTAAGATCTCGATGATTTTGCGACCAAATATACAGTACTTGACAGCATTAATGTCGTTTCTTAACTTAAATATGTGGCTAATTCATTCCAACATTTAGATATTACTTTTTTGGAATGTTTTATTATTTAAGCCAAGCTCTTTAAATTCTTTGTATTAAGAGTAATAGTTACTTGATATAAAATATTCTGTTATTTCAATTGAAAATTACAATGCTTTGATTGAAATATTTTTTTAATTTAGGGTTAAACGTCACCAGCAGTGGCGCCACTTAAATAAATAAATTCATAGCAAACATAAATCTTTCATAAATATTCCGTAACCACGTCAAAATGAAACAAACCATTATTTTAGTACCAACAAGGTATATCATTATTATGTATTGTTTCATATTGCCGTGGTTTAGGAAATATTCATAAAATGATTTATATTTGCATGAATTATTTATTTCTGAAAATGACACCAACGCTGCTGAAATTTAACCATAAATAAAAAGATATCAAACATACTATTGGTCTATCTGAAAATAGCAACACTTTTCTTAACTAGCATTTGATTCACACAGTACAGTAACCTATAACAATATTATATTACAAAAAGTACATAGAATAAATAAGCAAACGCAGAATCTTTCACTTATCAAGTAACAAATGATTATAGGTTAATTTCATATTTCTTAGTAAAAAGTCAAAAAGTAGATTCAATTAGTTCTTTATTTTAAATATGCTCACGTTAGATGTTTGACATTTTTCTTCTTAGCCTAAAGACGAAAAAATTACACCATAAATACTATCAGTTACTACTGACAGTTACTTACATAACAAAGAGATATAAAATAAACATTACAAAGAAAATGAAATTTTGAAAACAAACATTTTAAGTTAAGTACTTATTTACTATAGCAATGAAAATGACAACATAAAAACAAATTTATCAGTCACTACTGACAGTTGCTTAAATAATAATACAAAGAAAAACGACACTATAAAATAATAAAAAAAAACAGTTTTTGCTGACAGTAACTTTTAACAAAGTAAATGACACCATATAAACGGTTTTGCTGCGCTTTGAAATTCGTACTTTACGTCATCTATAACATTATATACAAGGTTATTTGAAAAATGCGCACGCTGTCTTGCAGGGTGGTTCATATCATTGAGACAAGCAACTTTTGTTCTACGACTTTTGGAAATTCGAAAAAAAAATCGAAAATTTTGAGGTTATGTTTATTCGAAAATCAACTGTTACTGACACGGTGAGGTCATTAACCTTATGATTTTACGTATTTTTTACTTTTATTGATATTTCCAAGTAGTAATGTCATTTATTTAAAAAAAACAGCTGATTTTGTTTCTGGATTACATTGTCAACATCTCCTGCATCCTGAAAAAAAATCTATGATTAATTGCAAAAAAATACAACTTACTAAAAATATGAAATTGTTTTTTAAAGAAATAACTTAAATATAATAATTGTATCCACTTTCGAAGAAACAGCTAATTCTACAGGATGTACTGCAAACCAACAACATATGGAAAGGTGCAATGGAAACAGAATCCCTTCCACGGGTATTTTACTAAAAAGCTATTAATTTCAGAACAGCTGGCTGTTTTTTTTAAAACATAGCTAAGAAAACTTGGTTGCTCGTGTCACAAGTGCCTTTGGAGCTACAATAAATAAATAAATATTGCGGGACAATTTACACATCGCCATCTGGCCCCAAGGTAAGCTACTAGGCTTGTGTTATGGTAGCCCGACAACGAATGTAATACTTATATACCTTTTTTTGTAAATAAATATTATACATAGACAAACCACCCAGACCATCACAAACATTTGTTGACGGCGGGAATCGAACCCGCAACCTTCTGTGTCGCAGCCAGGTGTTCGCCGGACGCGCGCCACAGAGGTCGTCTAACAACACTACTATTTTATAGATCGTCTATTTTATACTATTTTATAGAATATATTATCATCTATACAATAGTAGTTTTGTTTACTAAATTGGCAAAAGTATTACTTACATGTGTTTGAACAATTAATCCTTGAATAGCCTCCGAAGATGAAAATTTTATTTTTCTTGATAATCTTTTTTTGGGTGGGGCCAAAATCCGAACAGGGTCATTTGAATTGGTATTTTTTTGTCTGAAAAATATAAAAGTATAGCATAACTGCTAGTCTTAAAACACAAACAAAGTCAAATTATACCAGCAGGTGTTCATCCACTGTTTAAATATTATTATCTTACCATTGTCTGTGACAGCATTTAATATTTGTAGTCCATTTTCATTTGACACTTCGGGTTCCTTTGGTTTTAACAGCTTCCCAAAAAAGCGTTGCCAATTTTTGTAAAAGTTTAATGACTGTTGTGTATATAATTTTTCGAAATCCAAATTAATCTGAAAGAACAAAGTTAATATTATACTTTTGTCAAAATTCAAATTAGTTTACATCGTAGGCCACCAGATTTATCGAAATAAACTAACGCATCAGCATGAACTTTATAACAATGGCAAAAGACAGCGTCGGCTTGGCTTGATCCCATAATCCATACAGAAGTAAGCACTTACAGAAGGTGACATCTAAGTTGGGGAAAGCATATTATGACGGCTGCGGTTGGGGTGCACTCCAACCGGCAACGTAGGTACCTGTCTACCTACAACGTACCTTTTTTGGATAGATCTCTCCAACCTTATTTATATACAAAAAATTAACTGGGTTTAACAAATATCTAGATAAAATAAGCAAATATACATGTCGTTTAGTGGACTTACCGCGAAATTTTTCAATAACTTCTCTGGGAACACACCAAGACTCGAGTAATGTCCACTTGTCCATTGGATTGGAGTTCTTATCCACTCAAGTAACAATGAGAATAATATAATCCTTAGATCAAGGACGTTGTAACATTAAAGAAAATAGGAAAACCACTTGTATAAAACCTTAAAACGCGTGCGCATAGATAAACCATTTATCGCGTGCGACACATTACACAAATCAAGCGGTGGTGATCAGTGTTGCCGCCTTGTGAATAATTTTTTCCCTAAGAAAAATATTAAAATCCCACTCAACCAAAAGATCTTAGAAAGAATTAGCACCACCCACCGTACTAGTTTATTTATATGATTCAATGATATTACATTATATAAAAATTGAAATTATCAAAGATATTATGATGTAGTGTTGTCCACGATGTAGTGTAAAACCGACCGAAAACTATTGTGAGTTGACTATTGGTGCTTATTCGATATGCAATGAACTTAACTATTTTTTGGTCTAGTACCTCTCTTTTTCAATTTCAATAAGAAAAGGACGGGAACAATCATTTTAGTACCGTTTTAGTTCGACATATCAACCGACTTTGTAAAAAAATACTCCAGGAACCCGTGTATTCTTAATTTGGTAGGGTAATGACGTTTAATCTTCTTAAAAAGGCAGAATCTGGCAGAATAGACATAATAGGTACACTGATCGCACGTTTGGCTGCGTTCCTCGCATGATTTTTTATTTATTCGGTAAATACGTCTAACTAAAACGGTGTTAAAAGGATTATACCCGTCCTTTTCTTTTCTTATTTTCAAAAATATATTTAGAACTGTTTATGCGACATATTTATTACAAATGTCACGTATAAGTTTGTTAAGGCTGGGCGTCACGCGGCTTTAGCAACACTGGACGGCGTTTCTAGCGTCAAAATTATTAATAATTACGAAAAAAAAAATGTTATAAATTGTTAATACGGTAATAATATTAATTAAATAAAAATAAATATAAATAAATATTGCAGGACATTCCACACATCGCCATCTAGCCCCAAGCTAAGTAACTAGACTTGTGTTATGGGTGCTAGACAACGGATATACTACTTATATACTTTTCTTTTGTAAATATATACTTATAATACATAGAAACAACCAGACCACAGACAAATATCTAAGCATAAATACTTGTCTGTGGCGGGAATCGAACCCGCAACCCTGTGCTTGGCAGTCCGGCATCGTAACCATTGTGCCAACTGGGTCGTCAATTATTAAATTTACCATATGTTCAGGGGGAGCTATTATACTGGTAACACTGAAATATTTCAAGATTTATTTTTATAAACTTAAATTTCTAATCAAGAGTCATTGAATCTTGATACAAAATATATTTCAGGGTCATATTTAATTGAAAATATAAACACAAAATCAGTTTTAGAACAAGAATGAACAATTCTTGACGCAAAAGACAAGGTTGCATTTAGATTCTAGAATCAAAAAAATTGAATGAAGACTCAAGAATTTTAAATTAAAAATAATGTTTTGGTCAGAGAAACTCAACGTTCTTTATCAAAGACGACAGGTATTTATTAAATTAAATATGCGGTAATGTGTCGTTCAAAATTAAAATTATTTGATTAAAATACGTATTGTTAAGAATGTTCACTTTAATGTTAAGAATTATAGGCAGTAGATTAAAGAAAGTCATTTTTAGTTTAAAACTGTATTTTTTGTACTAATTGTTTTTGAAATTCCTAAAAAGAAATTAAAATTTTTTAAACAATGCGGATTTGTAATTTGAACCAAGTAAAGTATTTTTGGATAAGATATATAATAATTGCTTTAAAAAATATGCTTCAAGATATATTTACGTTTTAAATGAAGATATAATTTCTATCTGTGTACGCACATACATAGTCCGCTACCTACGTATTGGTACATTTGTACGTGATTGCGATAGTGTCTTTACTTCGTTAGCTTTATTGTTTCGTGTTGAGTTTTTAGGGTTCCGTACTCAAAGGGTAAAAACGGAACCCGATTATAAAGACTTCACTGTCTCTCCGTCCATCCATCCGTCCATCTGTCTGTCACCAGGCTGTATCTCATGAACCGTGATAGCTAGACAGTTCGTTTATTAGTCGTGGTCCGATTGCCGAAGTTCTATCAATCGTATTCTGGTATTCTCTATCAATCATATCAAATTCTATTGGCTGTGGTTCTATCAATCGGACTATCCTTAAAATAATATCAACTTGTATTGGTAATAGTTCTTCTGGAAGAGTAGGTTGACATTGTCACGGGTTTTGAGGTTGAATTGAGGTTCCCATATACCATGGTATGGAACCCTTCATACGCGAGTCCAACTCGCACTTAGCCGGTTTTGTTTTTCGTTATGAAGAACAATATCTAATAACCTAACATGAAGGTTAACGGTGAAGTAAAACATCGTGATGAAAGTTACATAAGTTAGCCGCGGCTACGTTGGCATAAGATGTATTGACGAATTCTTTTCTCTGCTGGACACAGTCGATTAAGAGGAAAGGGTACCGGGGGCTTTTTCCATACAAACTATTACAAACGTAGTCGACTGTTTTCTCCCTGGATAATGACACTAGAGCAAATATTTTTACTAGAGGAAATAGGGACATAGGGACAGAAAAAGCGACTTTGTTTTATACTATGTAGTAATACATGTCCCAGGCACTACATCGCCTTAAATATAATGGATTAAAAGTCGCTGGTGTTGTTTATGTCATCTAGATTGGTCGAAGAGAAATCTGAGTCCCAGTTTTTTTTTTTAACCCATGTTGTCCCACTGCAGGGCAAAGGTCTCCCTCATCTGTTTCCAAGTCTGTCGGTCCTGGGCTATATTGGGGCAGTCCTCATCGAATGCATATTATGCATGTATTATACATATAAACCTTCCTCTTGAATCACTCCTATCTATTAAAAAAAACCGCATCAAAATCCGAAAAAAGATCTAAGCATACAAAGGGAAATAGGGACAGAAAAAGCGACTTTGTTTTATACTATGTGATGTTCCAAAACGAAACGAAACCAGAACGTAAAACGTATTAGATTTTGTATGTGATTAAACAGTCTTTTAAAAATGGTTCTAAAAGGGTTCTCAATTTGTTGCGTATATTTTTGTTAAAAAAATACTTATCATTAAATTTTTTATGTAATAAATACGCAGACAAAACGCTATGGTAAAATCCAATTCCGAAAGTAAAAAAAAAAAGAAGAAAAAAAAAATAGGGGTCTAATATGGCTTCGTCGAAAGTAGCCATATTAGACCCCCTGAAACTTAATTTATTCGAATCTCGCATCTTAACTTAGATTTAAGACGTTTGCCATATTTTTTTTCCAAAATATTTAAAATAATAAATAAGTAAATTTGACGACCTCTGTGGCGCGTCGGGCGAACACCCGACTGCGACGCAGAAGGTTGCGGGTTCGATTCCCGCCGGGAACAAGTATTTATGCTGACCATAAATTCTTGTTTCTGGTTCTGGGTGTTTCCTATATAAAATTAAAATTAAATTAAAATTAAAAGCACCCATAACACAAGCATTAAGTTTCTTAGCTTGGGGCTGGATGGCGATGTGTAATATGTCATGAAATATTTAATATTTAATTTATTTAATTTTATTTAAGTATTCTTATCTAGGTAAGTTATTTGTTTGAGTGGAATTTTTTTGACTCTCGTTGATGTCTTTTATATGAAAGTGAAGAAAAAAATAGTGCAAAGTGAAATTTATTGATGGATAAAAAAATAAGTGATTTTATTTTAACTGATAATTATCGAAATGTAAGTACGTAAGTATCTTTCTTCGGTATGTACTTACATAAATGGGTATGGTACTTAAATAAATATGATTTAGGTATATTTGTAAAAAAAAAAAATTTTTAATTTTCTAGTTTTCATTTTTTTTCTGTATTTTACCCGCGTGAATATCGATCCCATGGGAATATTGAGATAAAAAATGTTTTTGATGTATTTGTTAGATACAATTACCTAACAAATACATCAGACACCTAAAATTACGTCCATGGCAACTCATAAAATATTAACATTAAAAAAAACTACTTTAAATAAAAGGCAAAAATATATGACCTACCTACACATTTCTACTGTCACTGAAAATTCGTCTCGATCAGGCAAAATGGACTTAATTAATTCTCTACATCGTAGCAACCCATACCTAACCTTAGCACATTGAGGATTTTTTTTACTAAGACATGCTGCGAACCGCGGTTTCACCTGCGTAAGTCCCGATCCCGTGGGAATATCATAATAAAAAATAGCGCATAGCATTCCTCGATAAATGGACTATTCTATACAAAAATATTTTTTTTAATTCGAACCAGTAGTTCCTGAGATTAGCGCGTTCAAACAAACAAAAAGAAACTCTTCAGCTTTATAATATTAGGATAGATGCTGGTGCCAGATGCTTCATCAATCTGAACCTACTATAGTTCAAATTAATAATTGAACCTACTATAATCTAAGTGCAAATGATGACCTTTGCTTTGAGTATATATTCCCTTTTTAACAAATTTGGTTTTATACTGAATCATGTCAAAATCTGTCAAATTCTTCGGATAATCAGTGAACATACATTAAAAAAAAGTAGGAATTCAACTCGTTTGATCAAAGCTCCTCCTTTTTTTGGTAGTCGGCTAAAAATGACAAAACTCACTGAGTACATCGAAACGAAAAATGGATGCCCGACGGCATTTTTTAAAAGTTTCCGTCGGCCGCCGGAGCTTTACCGCAATAGGCTCATTCATTTCCTTCAGTGATTGCGAACCTTAGATTCAAGATAATAGTCTTGGTCCGTAGGCAGTACGTAGGTATCGCAGAAAATGTAATTAGTACTTCCTTATATATCCTTATTTATTTAAGTATCTAATCATCACTACATAGTATAAAATAAAGTCGCTTTCTCTGTCCCTATTTCCCTTTGTATGCTTAAACTACGCAACGGATTTTGATGCGGTCTTTTAATAGATAGAGTGATTCAAGAGGAAGGTTTATATGTATAATACATGCATAGGTAATATAGCCGTGCGAAGCCGGGACGGGTCGCTAGTAGTCATATAAAATAAAGTCACTTTTTGCCGTCCCTATGTCCCTTTGTATGCTTAGATCTTTAAAACTACGCAACGGATTTTGATGCGGTTTTTTTAATAGATAGAGTGATTTAGGAGGAAGGTTTATATGCATAATACATGCATAATACAGCCGTGCGAAGCCGGGGCGGGTCGCTAGTTACTAATAAGAGAAACCACAAGAAACTCATGGCGATGTTTAGAGACTTCTAAGCCTCGCAAGTTTTATCACGATATTTTTCTTTATGGCGTATTTACAGTTTTCGAAAGATTTTTTTTAAGGTAATTCCTTTAGACATGGTCGACAATGTTAAGAGGGTGAAAATAAGTATAAATTCTAGGCAAGCCTATTTCATTACATTTCCCAGGCACAAAAGCGTTCTCAATTGCATGGATTAAAGTTTCTGGCAATGTATAAATCTTTTACTTTACTTAATAGGATTACAACATTCTGATAGGTAAATAGTAGGTATATTTTTAAACAGGAGAAGTAAAAATCATGTCCGCGGATTCATATTGTTATGGAACGAAACGCATAGGTATTAGGCCTTATTAGTTTTAGTTAGTTTATAAGTTTTATTACATTTGTGAACATAATAATGAACACTAGATAGTAAATTCATATTTGTAGAAAATAGGTGTTAATATCAAAAATTTTTCGTTGGTTTTATTACTGACTTGTGTGGTTTTGTTAGTCTTAAAAATATTTCTATTATTTATATTATATTCGATAATCATACTCCTCTCTCAATAAATCACAGTGCTTTTTCACTTTGCTTTTGTTTTCGGTAGGTATATTGGGATAGTTGACCCAATCAAGTTTCCTTATTTATTGATACTTGTGAAATAGGTACGTATAACTATACTATCATTAGAGATATCTATACAAGTGTAAATGATTATTCGTTACATTGATTCTTGTTATGGTCTTCCGATCAAAACTTCTAGTAGATTACATCAATAAGTTAAAGAAGACAACAGTAAACTGTGTTCATAAAATATCTAGATGTCTGTTGTTTGTTTTTACAAGATCATATTATGATTGTTATCTTACCTGTGTGGTCCTGTAGTGATCTACTGAGCGGTGGTGCTGGAGGTGTAGCCGCGTGATCTCCACCGTACAACCCTCCGAACTCCTCCGCGGATGAGGAGGACGCGTTGCTGCACTTCCGGCCTTTGTCCGGTGTGTACTTGGTCTCACCGGATGAGGGTAGAAACTTGGCGTCCGTTTGATGTTCGTCGAGCAGACCCGGCACGCCGAGCAACCCGCCGACCAGGTTCGGCCTGAGCTCCTCCATGATCTTGGAGCCCTGTCCGCAGCCACCTGCACCGGTAAAGTTGAGCTGTCGGCTGAAGAACGCCGGGAAGATGTTGAACTGTTGAGGGTCCGGCAGTGCGGAGAGTGGCGGCGCGGGCGGCTCACCGGCCCCCGCGCACGCCGAGCTCTTGAACTCCACCGTGCTGTGGCCGGTGCGCTGGCTGAGCGACCAGCGCGGCTCTCCAGCGCTTCTCACTTCCTGTTCCGTGCCGACGTCGCCGTCGCCGTCGGCTCGGCCCCGACGTTCACTGACTAACCACATTATAGTGACGTCGCACGTCGTCAGCCGTCGAGCATGCCGCCCCGCGCGTTAATTGTCCGCGACTGCGCGCCGTTGACGGCGTCGCCGCCCACGGGCTAGAGCGGCGCGGCCTGCTCCGGCGTCCCGCACTCCATGATCGATGTTCCCGGTTCACGGGGATGTTCGTCCCGCCGGGGCGGGCCCACAGGGCGGCCGGAGCACGCTCATTGGTCGCGTAGCAGCCCTCACCCCGCCGACACAACGCTCCGGGCGAGATACGGTTTTCTTTGTTTTATTGTCCCCACGGCTCCTCGTCGATCTTGCGTTTAAAGTTTATGCATTGCACCATGTTTTGTTTCACAAAACGCAAAATCATGTATGAAGTTCTTGAGGTAAACGTGACTTAGAGGTGGATGTATGATTTTTGGTTCCGAGTGCTGTGATAGTGTTAGTTAGTGGAACTTAGCTAATATAGCTAGCGTACTTACATTAGTTTTAACTTTTCTTCTCATCAAGGTCATTTCCTTAGTACATAATATATTTACTAAACTTTACCACATTAGATATAGGACCGAAAAATATTGAGATAGGTACTTACTAGGTAAAATGCACGTAGCGTTCAGTGTTAAACGTTTTATATCTTTACTAACAAATATTTAACCTACTTCTCGTTAACAAAGTTAATTACTTGGTTACGCATGAAATTAGCTGTAACTTCAATAGTATGAACTCATTTAGATGCTCAAACAAGTGTAGGTACCACCACATATATAACATCAGAGTTTATACCCTTTCGTATACCAACCCCTTGACACAGTGGTTATGAATATCATTAACAGTATCGAATTCGAAATGCATACTTTATATTACTATTATGTTGAGATCAAAGATAATGGAAAGTAATTGATAAAGCATTTATTTAAAAAAAGACCTAAACTTTTTTGCGGCTTTTGTGTTTAACCATCTGGCCGCTCAAATATATTGAAAATTTACAGTTTACTTACTACCTAGCCGAAAAATCTCTGAACTCTCCTACCTACTCTCAAGGTTTCTTCTACTCTTCGCTATTCCGATTCTTCTTCTTTTCGTGTCAGTGTCGTTCGACCAGTCAATTTTTTCCTGCCCAGTAGTTAGCCACTGCAGCTGCAGCAGCGTTGGCCTCTACCAGGTTCTCTAATGTGCAGGTATTAGGGCACAATGGGCATTGGATTAGGTGCACTATGGACTGCGAAGGGGCTCTACAATTTTATTCTTCTTACCATGGAATGGCCATGGAATACAGGCCCACTTCTACCTCAGACACCAGCTTCCCTTACCGTGTACATGTACTTGTATACGGGCTGTTTTACGCAATCAGACCCTTTTTAATTAGGTCCTTTTTGCGTGAGGATGGAGTAGGCTTCCCAGCACCTACTACCCTCATAGCTTAGTCGACCATGTACTGAGGAGAGAACTTGTCAATACTTCTGGAGCTAACTAAGCCGCGCAATTAGTGCATATCAATTTTTCGAAAAATCCATTGGTGCATAGCCAGCAGGGATTCGAACCCTTGACCATTAGAATGAAAGTCGAGGTATCCACCACTAAGCCAACACCGCTCTTCCCTTACCGTGATTTGTATCAAAAATTAATTAATAACACTGTTGAGAGAAATAAACATTGACGCCCTTATTTATAACGCCCTTTTTTTAAGCCTTTTTTACTGAAATTGTGTGTCACTTTCGCACACTTGTCATCTTCAAAGTGAAAAAGTGACAAAACACATTTTAATTAAAATAAAGGCTTAATAAATGTTTATGATTAAGAGTTACACAGGAGTTACAGCGTTCGCGGTTTTACTCGCGTAGCTCCCAATCCCGTGGGAATATCGGTATAAAAATGCCGCCTTCGTTATTTCCAATGAATCAATGTATCCTCATACCAAGCATCAGAATCGGTCTACAGTTTCGGACCCTATTATTTACAAACAAAAAATCTTTCCTCTTTATAATATTACTAGCGACCCGCCCCGGCTTCGCACGGCTATATTATGCATGTATTATACGAGTACATATAAACCTACCTCTTGAATCACTCTATCTATTCAAAAAACCGCATCAAAATCCGTTGTGTAGTTTTAAAGATTTAAGCATACAAAGGGAATAGGGACAGAGAAAGCGACTTTGTTTTATACTATGTAGTGATATGGTAGTGATAGTGATAGTAAAGTGATAGTGATAGTGATGTAGATAATATATTAATAAGGCAAGTATAATAATATATATAATAACTACTAAAAAACCAGAGTTGGTGGCCTTGTTAGAAATCACTCATAATTTCAGCAGCGCCATCAATATGGAGTTCGGTATCGATAAGTGTGCGGTCCTACATGTACAACGAGGGAAAGTTGTAAATTCATCAGATTTGCAACTTTCAGAGACAATATCGCTCAGATCTCTCTCTGAAGGCGAAACTTACAAATATCTAGGTATGGCAGAAGCATTAGCTATTGACGGGGACGTAAAACAGTCAGTGAAAGAGCGTTTCTTTGGTCGCTTGACAAAAGTTCTTAACAGTCTTTTGTCGGGTGGCAACAAAGTGCGAGCTTTCAATGGCTGGGTTATGCCTTTACTCATCTATACTTTTGGCATACTTAGATGGACTCAGACTGAACTTGACGCCCTGGATCGGAGAGTACGTTCACAGCTGACAGTCCATCGCATGCTTCATCCGCGCTCATCGGTGATGAGACTGTACATTCCCCGAAAGAGTGGTGGTCGAGGCTTTTTAAATGCTAAGACCCTACACAATCGGGAAGTGTGCAGCCTCAGGGAATATTTTCTCGGATCCGAGAGTGGGATGCATTGTGATGTGGTAGCTGTGGATAATAACCTCACTCCGCTCTCCTTGGCAAAAGAGAATTGGCGTAAACCCTCGATACTCAGCGTCGAGGACCGCAAGGACATATGGAAGAGCAAGGAGCTGCACGGGAGGTTTTATCGGGCTCTTACAGATCCCGATGTAGACTTCCTCGCTTCGGTGAACTGGCTACGTTTCGGTGACCTCTTTGGGGAAACCGAAGGTTTTGTTTGTGCAATTGCCGACGAGGTAATGATGACGAACAACTATCGGAAATATATCCTGAAGGACGGTACGGTCGATATTTGTCGGGCATGCCACCGTCCCGGGGAGTCACTCAGGCATATTATTTCCGGTTGTTCTCATCTTGCCAATGGTGAGTATTTGCACAGACATAACCTAGTAGCTAGGATTATCCACCAGCAACTTGCTCTTAAATATGGACTCGTGGACCAAGAGGTGCCATACTATCAATATGCACCCGCGCCAGTTCTAGAAAACGGCCGTGCCATGCTCTACTGGGACCGGTCTATCATCACGGACAGGACTATTGTCGCCAATAAGCCTGATATCGTGATAGTAGACCGGTCGGAGCGACGGGCAATACTCGTCGATATAACCGTTCCACATGACGTTAATCTCGTCAAGGCCGAAAAGGACAAAGAAACTAAGTACTTGGACTTGGCCCACGAGATTACCGCCATGTGGGACGTTGATTCGACGAGTATTGTTCCGATAGTTGTATCGGCAAATGGACTCATAGCGAAGAGCCTTGATCAACACCTCAAGAGGCTCTCGCTGGATGGTTGGGTCAAGGGTCAGATCCAGAAGGCAGTCATCTTGGATACGGCACGTATTGTCAGAAGATTCCTCTCTCTGCGGCTCTAACCATCGGTAGCCTGGGCCCTGCCTCGCTGCCGACGGTCTTCTAGGTTTAGGTTTTTATAATGATTTACTGTTTTATATGCAAAATTTATACATTATTTTTAAAACTTGTAAATTAAATTTTATTTAGGTTAGGTTTTAAAGCTTAGATAGAATTATTTTATAAGTTTTTATAGTGATGTATATATTTTGTAATCAGTTTGTTTTTATAAAAATTTAAATTTAAGAAAAATAAATGAATTGGAGATATATAATAAATATATATAGATACTAGCTGTCACGTTAAACGTTGTTATGCCATTAAAAAAACACGGGCTGATTTGTGAATCTAAACGACCCAGGGCGAAACCAAAACTAATACAAAAAAAATTATACCAATCGGTCCAGCCACTTAGGAGGAGTTGAGTGACATACACAGGTACAGTCAAATTATATCCTATCCTATCCTATTCTACTTTCTACTAATATTATAAATGTGAAAGTTTGAGTGTGTGTGTGTGTAAGTATCACTATCACTACATAGTATAAAACAAAAAGTCGCTGTTTCTGTCCCTATGTCCCTATATCCCTTTGTATGCTTAAATCTTTAAAACTACGCAACGGATTTTGATGCGTTTTTTTTAGCAGATAGAGTGATTCAAGAGGAAGGTTTATATGTAAGTATAATACATGCATAATATAGCCGTGCGAGGCCGGAGCGGGTCGGTAGTAATAAATAAAATAATAAATATTGCAGGACATTCCACACGTCGCCATCTAGCCCCAAGCTAAGTAACAAGACTTGTGTTATGGGTGCTAGACAATGGATATACTACTAATATACATTAATGTGTAGTAATGTAAATTTGTTACTCCTTCACGCTAAAACTACTAAACCGATTACAATGAAATTCGGTATGTAGTTAGTTGAAGACCTGTATTAACATATAGGCTACTTTATATCCTGATATTCTCACGGGATCGGGACTTACGCTGGTCAAACCGCGGGGTGCAGCTAGAATAAAGAAGATATGCAGCACCTTTGTAAAATATATAGGTACCTACTCATGGAATAGACAGACTATTTATTACAGAGGTAGTGCGAAAACTTGTATCCACACATAGCTCTAAACTCCACTAACTTTTTAATTATCGCCTTCAACTCAGAAAGGACACCTACGTTACATCCAACACATACCTTCGTATAAAGTTCGCTAAAGCTCTCGAGTCTTACTTCAAGAAGCGGGGAATCAATTAAAACTACTGATAAAGTTGTAAGACATCTCACTTCTCCCCTATTTACTCCAAGAAAACTTCTATTTAGTTTATAAGATGGATTCTATTTTGTTTTGCCTTCCGTTTAATTAATTTTACTAACGTAATGTATGTGCACTAGCTGTCACCAGCGACTTTGTCTGCGTAGGATTAGAATTTTCTAAAATCCTATATTAGTGGTTGCCTGCGTCATTAAGAAACCGGCTCTCTCTCCATACAAACGTAATCGACTGATTCCTCCCCGGATAATGACACTAGAGCAAATATTTTTGTAGCATAAAATTTATAACTGCCATGACCATGCCCCTATGTCTTTTTTTATATATATTTTGTTTTTCTTACCGACTTCAAAAAAGGAGGAGGTTCTCAATTCGTCGCGTATATATTTTTTTAATTCTTACTTTCTATGATAATTAGAATATGAAAAAAAAAATAATACTAAGGGCTTGAATATCGGTCCATTTTTCAATTCCGGAATTCAGTTTCAATATTGATCTATCTAGTTCCGGAATTCAGGAATTCGATGCTTCCTTAAAACAATATGTAATACAAAATGCATAATATTTTTTGGATAACTGATGTCAGCGAAATGAAGGGGTATTTTAGGTAGGAATAATAAATCCATTAAAATGTTCTGTTCAGAACTGTAATTATAATTAATAATAATAAATAATAAATATTGCAGGACACTCCACACATCGCCATCCAGCCCCAAGCTAAGTAACTAGACTTGTGTTATGGGTGCTAGACAACGGATATACTACTTACATACTTTTCTTTTGTAAATATATACTTATAATACATAGAAACAACAAGACCACAGACAAATATCTAAGCATAAATACTTGTCTGAGGCGGGAATCAAACCCGCGACCCTGTGTTTGGCAGTCCGGCATGGTGACCATTGGGGGTTGGGGGACCTCAGTACCTATCGATTTAACCCCCATGTATGTTCTGCAATAATTAGTGGTTCAAAAGTTATTTGGGTTTTAGTGAAATTTTAGTCAAAATCAGATTTCACCCTGAACTTCGCAATTACGGCCAAACTATCAGGTCTGCGATTCTATCTTTTTTCGTAAAACAAGTTCAATAGTCGACCTTTTGTACCCCTACACCAATCAGAGTCTTAGATTTATAAAACTCAAAATAAAACCATTAAAGTTACATTTTTTTTCAAAATCTAATATTTACATTATCTTTGGATGGTTCTAAAAAAAATATTTCACAGAATATTTTTTTCTGCAACTTATCTTAAAAACTACTGGCTTTTATAAAGATTAAGCCCTCAAAGTTTCATTCGGCTAGAGCTAGGGCATCATGTTGAAAAATGTAGTTATTAGTCCAAAGAGTGAAAATAATCGATATTATTTTCATACAAACAAATAGGTAGTTAGGTAAGTAAGAAACATTTTTTTTTATTTTTTTTTTATTACCATTGCATATTATTAGTGTATTTTATTTGATTCATTCATGGACTTTCGTATAATAGTCTTGTTATTCTACTTTTAACATAGCGTACGCTTATCAAATTTTGTATGAAAATAATATCGATTATTTTCACTTTTTGGACCATCAAGTTCATTTTTCAACACGATGTCCTAGTTCTAGCCGAATGAAACTTTCAGGGTTTATACTTCATGAAGGCCTGTAGTTTTTAAGATAGGTTGCAGAAAAAAATATTCTGTGAAATATTTTTTTTAGAACCATTTAAAGATAGTGTAAACATTAGATTTAGAAAAAAAATATTACTTTAATCGTATTATTTTGAGTTTTATAAATCTAAGACTCTGATTGGTGTAAGGGTACAAAATGTCGACTATTGAACTTGTTTCACGAAAAAAGATAGAATCGCAGACCTGATAGTTTGGCTGTAATTGCGAAGTTTAGAGTGAAATCTGATTTTGACTAAAATTTCACTAAAACCCAAATAACTTTTGAACCAGTGAATATTGCAGAACATATATGGGGGTTAAATCGATAGGTACTGAGGTCTCCTACCCCCCAACAACCGATGATCCACCTCCCTTGTTACACCGTGTATAATTGATCTTTATAGGCAGGTCTGTCTAAATCGATCCATGTCCAGTTACTTGTGATACATTTATTCTTTCTTTTGATATTTATAAGTAAGTAATTAATTTGCCACCTCAGAGTAGGTAAATTAAATACTATACTTACTACATTTTCCCACGTATTTTTCAAAGAATGACGATAGAACGGGATTGTTTGCTTTGCCGTAGCCTAATTTTATATAATGCAATAATTTTTCAACCCTTGAATTGAACTCATAATGATTTATTTTTAAAAGTTAAATAAAAGAACTTGCAATGTTTACATTAGATATTTTTAGTGTTTGACCACTGTCACACCTGGCTGATGGTAGTTAGTTAAATAAAATTAGCTAATTTAAAATGAAATAAGCTAGTTTTAAATTAAATTAATGTTAATTTACCAATTTGAGCTAGAAAACAATAAGTGTGATACTGCAGCTGCACCCTTGCTGAAACGAATGATAATTTATTTAAATTATAATATAATTATATCATACAGAATACTAAATAATTGGTTAATATACGCTTATTCACTAAAATTACCTTCGATTACAATTTTATTTACAGCAAAAAGACCAAAACTTTCGACCCTGCCAGGATTCGAACCTGGAATCTTCTGATCCGTAGTCAGACGCGTTATCCGTTGCGCCACAGGGCCAGTTGAAAATTCGATGAAAAATAATAAGGTGTTACGATTTTTCAATTTCTTATACACACAAATATACAGACAAACAAACCGACAAACAAAACAATTTACAAACAATTTAAGGTGATCTAAGATCCAGGAAAAGAAGTATTTACGATGGGTCACCATTGTAAATACTTATTTTCATTTTGTTTAACGAAAAAATAAACATTTTCTGACGACTTCTTTTTTACAAATCATTAGTCGTGCAAATAATCAATTTATTACATCTACATTACAGTCAATTTCTTTTTTCCATAACTAAACGAAAGTTCTTGACTGGATGTAGAAAACGCAATCGCTTCTTCCTTAGAAATAATGATCAGAACTATTTTGCTAGTCGTAACCATGAAAAAGTTTAGCAAATAATATAAAGGCCTGTAATTTACTAAAACACATTCGCGACCATATTGATGTTGAAGTTGTTTCTCCTTTATTCTCCTCTAAACTTTTTTCTGGATCAAACATGTATCTTAGTTTGGGAAGTACCTACTTAGGACGTAATTTTATATAATCCATAGACGGGCTAAAACAAAGCAGTTTTATCTCTCGTCAAATTATTCCCTTTACTCCACGTTCGTATCTGATCTTCGATAACCAGATACGAATATGGGAGTTTTATCTTGTTTGATAATTATTCTCAGTAAAAGTGTACAAGTTTGTACAATCAATAGTCTATGTTATTGGCTATTGAAAAAAAATATTGAAACTATTTTGGTTCAGACAGTTTTTGCTAGAATGTTGAATTCTCATAATGTTGATAGGTATCTATTGCTAAAATGACGAATTCCAGAATGTTGATTATACAAAAACTTGAATTTGCAAAAATGATTCATTTCTCATAATGTTGAATTCTCATAATATGAATATTGCTAGAATGTCGAATCTCATATTGTTAAATTGCCAAAATGTTGAATTTGCTAAAAGTTTAAATTGCTAAAAACTTGAATTCGGTAAAATATTGTCAAAATGCGTGTGAAATGTTACATACCATACAACAAATTGCGTAAATCTAAATAAAACTACAACATCAAAACAAATCTGAGATGAAAAGGAATCAAAATTCGCGACATTTGTTGTGACCATGTGCGTTGCCGCCCTATCAATATTCCAGTAATAAATGCCTTCGATAATAACATGGCTGCTAGCACATCTGAAGGGAGACAACATTGATTCGTTAAAAGGCGTCGAGAGTCAAATTGTGAGCCTTTCACAATGTTATTGGTGCCACGCGTCTGTTCAAAGAATCATAACTCTATTACAAAATGTTTTTAGACTACATTAGATATTAGGTTAGTCTTCAAAAGCGGTGTTGGGCTAGAGGTAGATATCTCTAATTTCATTTCGCAGGTTCAAATCCCAGCACATAAAAATCCATCGAATATTTTTATGTGCTCTATTGACATTACTCTTACGGTAAAGGAAAAAATCGTGATAAAGCCCGTGGCATAGTTAGCTTCAGACGTATTGACAAGTGCTTTCCCTTAAACGTTAACTAAGTTAAGAGAGTAATATAGATGCTGGGCAAACCTACGCATCCTCACGCAAAAAGGACCTAAAGAGATTTAGTAGCAAAAACAGCCCGTAAACACCCGGTTGTATCTCTATTATGCGTAAACAAGTACAAGTAGTCTTGTAAAGAGGCTCATGTCGCATTTAAATGAATAGTCTACGTCCACAAATGTATTATTTTATGATCGTATGAGTCAAAGTGAAATGCTCATCATTTCACGTCGTATTTCGACAAATAAGTACAACGTGAAATGCTGTGTCGGACATCTACTTAAACAGACTATCCCAAATAGCACATTGACGAACATTGCAGCTAAGTTTATAATCAACAGTTGATTAGTCTCTATATTAATGGAAAAAGCAGTTCTTGTTGCTTTGAAGTGAAAAAATTTATGCCTACAAATTGAACTTTCTGTTGTTAAAATTATAGTAGGCAGATCGAATTAAACCTGTTATGAATCTAACAGCCGCTTATGATAACATCTAGTAATTATATAATTATGATATGCAAACGTTACCTAAGGATCCGAACCAAAGATATAATATTTATAAAGAAATTGATTAAAATCCTTCTTGAAACTTCATAATATTAGATAGGCGGGTATACATATAGATGGAGAAATTTCAAGGAGGTAACTCCGGAACCAGCGGATGCGGTATACCCCCAGGAAGCAGTCACGTCGGCTGAGCGATGAAGCGGAATTTATTCACTATCCGGGATTCCAAATACTTATTTCATTGCACAATATTTTTATGTCTTGAAGAGATTTATTGGCGGCAAATTAAGGGACAAAAATATGATGCATTTTTTTATTAAAATGTATATTTTAGACTATATGGTTTAAATCTTGATTTCGGACTTAAACCATTAGACATAGGCATAGGTATATTTGAACCATGTTTTAAATCGGAATCTCGGACTATTAATAAACATCGTTTTAGAATAAGGATGATTATGTTAAATTAGATTGGTATTGTATATGGTAGGTATACTTACCTTAGTCAATTAAACGAATAGCGAAGTTAAATCAACCAATTCCCCATCTACGTGAAACTAACGGTTATTGTGTAAACGAACCTTAGACAAATATCAAAAACCATTAAAACTTGAACTCTAAAATATCTTAGAATACTTTTCCTCTCAATTAGAGTTAAAGGGCTGAGGTATCAAATAACGATGGTTTAAATATTATAGCATGTTCAAGGAATAGGGTAAACGACGCCGGTCTCCGTAGCGTCGCGCCCATTAAAAACTTATTAAACATCATCTCTAGCAATTACCATTCCCCTTGAGTTATGTACTTCGAACTCTGGGATATCACCCTGGTTCCAACTAAATACTTAGCGGTAGATATACTTTGGTGAAATAGTATCTACTTTATAAAATATTTAATGTGAAAACGTGATCGGAATCGTGACGGTTTTAACATTGATAAGCTATAGGTATACGTCAACAAGTAAGAACGATTACTCTTTATTTTTGTAAAAAAATATGGTAGGTATGTAAGTAGTTGTTTAATTTTACTCTACATATCTTAATTTTGTACTTTTTAATTCTAATTTTGGGATTTATGTTTTTTAAAGAGGTGCAGAGGTCCAATGCCAACTTTGCCCTACAACATGCACTTCGGAGAACCAAAACAGGACTGTGCTGCAATAATTGTAGCAACCAACCATTAGGCAAGAAAAATAACTTGGGCAACAGCCTATTTTGCACCCTTCCTATGGACCAAAAGACTGGCGTTCATTTAAACTTTTAATTAAACAATAAAATGTAGGTAGTATTTAATTAATTAAAGTTTTTATTACCTTAATTGTTGTCAATATTTTTGTTAATTATTTTGACACAAAAACAAAAAAATTAAGCGTGGGTACTAGTTAAATGTACCCAGGTAGGCACTATAACCAACTTCATTTGAAATAAGGAGAGTATCAAAACGCATGTAATGGAAATAAATCCCCTGAAATCCACCCTTTTCGGGTCCCGCGAAACGTTTGAGAGGTAATTTTATAATTCATATCCTTTTTCGGTCATTTTCCCTGATTAAATATTTATATGGAGCTCCAATTACGAAAGCTTAGTTAAAATTTGATGATTCTGTTTATCAAACGATTTAATAGATAAATGCGTCAGCAGTTTGCTACCTATTCAGCAAGTAATTTTTAGCCAAAAAGAAGAATTCTACTTAAAAACTTTAATTTATCATACCTATGAGATACTTTGATAAGTAGGTATATTTATGCATTCAGTTATAATAAGTCCATTTTGTCACACGTTATTTTAGTTTAAAATCAGCCCTAAGGGTTGTTCACAGATATTGTTGCAAAGTTAAATTTATTTCTACCCAACTATTACGCTAATTGTGGTTTTGTTTTGTTACTTTTCGATTGAATGCAAATGCTGATTGTTTGCAAAAATATTTTGACAAGAAAATTCTATGTTACCCCGCTGTCAAATTTGCCACCTAATTTAACGCGCGCCCGTTAACGCCCACTGTTAATTTGAAATTAGAACCTTTTAACTTTTTTATTGTAGGCACGTGGCGGGGATTGGCATGCAGCCAGCCAGATGAAGTTTTTTACGCGTTTTTTTGCTCAATGAAACTATTTTTCGTAATCATTGTAAGTACCGAGGCTCTGTGGTAGGTATTAACTAAGCTATGATGAATGTATGAAGAGATAAATCTTTTGGCTACTAGTGTCGATATTAGAAATATTATTCTATTCTCTAGGTAAACTGGTTATGGACCTTGGTTTCCAAAATGGTCGAAGCCAATTAAAAAAAAAACTTACGTCCTCACCTGTTTAAAAACTTTCTGATCTATTTTCCATTCTTAATAGGAAGTTTGTTACCAAGTACTTATAATTACTTACGTTTAAACTTAGGTAATAGAAGAAATACTTCCGTATATTTTGAGAAAACTAAAGGCGGCTGCCTGTAATGTACATATTAATATCTAACAATAAAAGACGACAAAAACTAACCAAATAAAAAAATGTTTGGTAAAACATTTTCCTCTGCTTAGATTTATTTTTTTGCGGTAAAATGGTGTTTCGTTTTTCTCGTTGCCAGTACGGGTTGCGACGTCAAACGAACGCGAGGTAGTCTTAAAAGCTTACCAATTAGGCACTAAAAGCACCTTCGGGCTTGCTTGCTTGGCGACTCGGCGGTTTCGGTATCTCATCAATTTTGTATACCGCTCTCCCAAGCTAAAAACTTTGCTCTCTGCAAAGAGTACCTACAACTTGTCTTACTGAATTTTTAAAATAAAGTTAGGGGTAATAATTGATATGTTCATTTGGTGTAGTTACATTTTAGCTTAGCTATACCTACCTACTAGTTTTCTGTTAATGTCTTTTTTAGGTTCAATTTATTTGTAAATGTACTACTAAGACTAATATAAGTACTTTTTGAAAATGAAACGAAATAAATATTTACTATTTACTTATGAACATAATTTTTTTATTGTTCGTTATTATCTTTAGGTAAGTATTTATTATAAAACAAACAAGACTGTTTGTCTGAAAATCTCAAAAACTCCTGACAATACAAAATTATTTTTTCTCTGTTACCCGTGAGAAGCCGGGAAGGATCGTTAGTTTTTGTTATATTATCGAATAGATATTACTTTCCAGATTCAAAAGTTTATTATGATTTTCTAGTGAAGTAATAAACAAAAAAAATAATGACAAAGTTATTTTCTTTTGAAACAGTATTAGGTACTAAACCACAAAAAATATTAGCTAAGTATTTAATAAGAAAACAAAGGCATCATGGTCTTCGGTTTCCAAGTAAAGAGGCTTAAAACAAAAAGATGGCGAATCTGAGTGCCACAAGCAAACCTTAAAAACTTTCCGACATGAAAGTTTAAAAGTGATCCGAAAGGGGCCGCCCGCCCCATGCTTCGTAGGGGGACCGGTTGCCTAGCAACGCCGCCCAAAACCGCCCTACGCCGCAAATCTCCGTTTGGTACAGAAAACCGAAAATTTATTGTTACTAACGTACGGATTTATGTTTCGTTTAGGTGGTTACGTATGTTATGTGTATAAACGGCATATTAAGTATGTACTAGGTATCGAACTTGTTTGATAAAATATTAATAGAGAAACAACTTCTTTTAACGTTTATGGTCTAGCTAAGTTTACAAGTTTTGATGACAACGATGTCTTTTAGAAAACACCATTAAAAATCTTAATAACGTAGCTGGAGATATTTCTGTGTTCAATAAAATTTTGAGTAAAATCGAAAGAGACCTTAGTACCTATAACCTACGTGGTTGGTAATACGTAGAGACTACATATTTAAAAGTATAATGCTTTAGAACTAAAATCATTTAATAATTGAAAACTCCGAAGTACATATTATGTTAATTTCGTAAGATTTGTATAGACAGTAACATGTTAATGACGTCATTTGCGGTTCTAAAATATATTCCTATCAAAAGTCAACGTGAAATGTAAATTCGTTGTACAAACTTCCCTCTGTACAATCCAAGAAGACGGTAATTCGTCTCAATTTACGTCTCACATACTAGATACAAAAGGAAAAGCGAAGGCGTTGAGTAGAGAAGTCAATTAGCATGCAAATGTAAGAAAACGACCATTAGAGCAAGCCTCCAGGACCCGCTACGCAGATCCTGTTCACGTATTGATCATACAGTACCTCACATGCTTACATACACCCGTCTCTTTTTAACTTCCCCACAACAGATCGCTATAAACATAAACATTTTCATACCAAAATGCCTTCTCTAATACTTAAACCACTCGATTCTAACTCTCCACGCCTCTGACTTAGGCGATAATTTTGAATAGATAGCACAGAAGTAACTGAAGACGTTTCTCTCCTGAGTGGAAGGCTTGTTGTGCCAGCAAATTCTGTTTCTACGTTTAAAGGAATAAAGATCTATTTCACAGTAGAGTTAAGAGAAAATGAATTCTACACAGATATTTCAGAGGCTATTATCGACGGTAGAATCTATGTTCTCGGTTTTCAGTTGTTGACACGAGTCTCAGTACCTATATATATACTACCTACTTAGATTGTATGTTAAAAGATAGAGGGTTGTAAACATTATGATGAGTTTTGGCTTTTCTGTACCTACATACCTACAAGTAAGCTATTTGGCTAATCAATTTTATGTTATAGGGCTGGTTATGAAAGTTAATTTCCACATTCTGCTTATAACAAATAAGGTACCTAAGGGCTAATAAATGTTTTTTTATTAAACCTTGTTATTAGTGACAAAATCCAAAAAAAGAACAGACATACAGATGGACAAATAAGTGATCTTATATGGGTTTTCTTTTTTACCTTTTGACTAACGGAACCCTAATTAACAAATGAATTGTTTTTTAGATTGGCAATAAAACAAATATTTATCTAATGACCTGTTTTTAAGTAGTTTTCTCTATTTTTATGAAATATTAAGTTAAAAGTGAAAAGAGTGAGAGAGTGTGAGTGTTAAGTTAATATTAAAGTGGCAGTATTATACCCGCAGGTAATTTATTTATTGAAGTGAAAACTTCTTTAGCGGCGTTGAGCACTTTTTCTGTAATGGGTATAAAATCTTAAACTCGTGTCAGGACACGTGACCTGATCGAAAAAGCGTAAGACGGATGGAGAGTAGACAGCTATCCCCTCTCTACGGCGCGGCGAAAATGTATGCCTGGGCCTACTGTTTTTAATTTGGCTGTGAGTGTATTAAGACGTACATATGGTATTTTTTAACGGACGACTATTGACGGACGACAAATGTCGGACGACAAATGTCGGACGACAAATTGTTGGACGACAAATGTCGGACGACAATTTGTTGGACGACAAATGTCGGACGACTATTTGTCGTCCGACTATTTTTTTTTTTTCATCTAAAACTCTTTTTGCGTATGTTCTCGCGACATATGAGATTTTACACAGATATACACATGAGATTTTTCACTTCTGCCTGCACTCCCGGAGTGCGCTGTTTTTTTTTATTTTATTTAAGTACCTTATGCTTTAAAATAGGAAGTATAAGTACTGAGGTGGTGGAGTACTGAGGAGTACTAAACTGAGTGACCCTTGGACACGTCCCATTATAACTACGGCCCAAATGGGACGAACTTGAGAGATCCTTGAACTCCCGTTTGATAATCTAAACGATATTTGGTACTCTCAGAAGCAAAAGTTGTTCAGAATTTTATTAATTATTTTCCCAAGTTTTAATCGCGTATTTGAAATAGAATTCGTATCTCCGACATTTTCAGCGTCTAAAGTACCTATTTAAAAAAAATTGTTGTGAAGGAATGTGAAATAAATTGTTCAAAACAGAGTCATCATTTATTTATTATGCTTCGGATAATATTCCAATTACCTATAACGTATAGGTAAATAATACTACGTATAGGTAAATAATAATACAGCGTAAATATCATGAACAAGAAAGCACAAAGTTCATTTATAAATCTACTACTAGTGACATCTCTCGACTAATCTAAACAACAAGGAAAATCTAAGAAAAATTTCTTCCAAATGCCATGCGCTAACATTTCCTTCACACATACACGAAAATAAACCTTAGTTCCCTAAACTTAAAAGTGATAATTGATTGCTTAAAACGCGCATGCGCGTTGTAATCGATTAAAAGTGACGGGCTTGACAAAAGCTGTGATGAACCGAGTGTCAAATATATTGTTTTTATTACTATTTTCTAACACAAACAAATGAAAAACGGTGTCAAAATGAAAGTTGAAGGTGAGTTAACGTTGCTTTACGAGATTTTATAGAGTGTGGTTCTAATTTTCATATAGCTTTTGATATAAATAGAAGACTCCCGGATGCGATGCTTAGCACGTACCAGAAATATAGTACTAGCCCATAATACTATGATTATTAACACGGTTGGAAACCCAGGTTCGCAACCTTACGTTAAGTGCTATAATAGGTCAGCTTTTGACCACTATATCACCTAAAGGGGTTAGTAACCATGCAGTCTAAGATATATGTTGACTCTAAGACCCCAAGGTTGTACCCGTATTAATTATAAGCAGCTAAGAACACTGATAAAAGTGTAATTAAAACTCCATCAGCTTTTAAGTACATTATCAGTCTTAAAACCGAAATGTAACCAAAGCGTGATAACAATAAAAGAATGAATAACCCGTAGTTCTGTAATCGCATGGGATTAGGGTGTTATAGGGTGATAATTTAGGAGGCCGGTCTGCTCTTGTTTGATAATGTTACATACGGTTAATTAAACCAACGAACTTTTCTCAAAAGGTTTTATAAAAGAACTCAAAATAAACTCAGTTACTTTATTGTATGGATTCTATAAGAGTTCTGTTGTTTTGATTTAGATTTTATGGTCAAGTAATTAACTTAAAACTTAGGTAGGTTTATAATGTATTTTTGAAGTTATACTTCTTTAGGCGCGTTATGAAAAAATGATGAGAGTGAAATTTTACAAAAGCGTCACACAAAATTCTCACGTCACACAAAATTCTCACGTCGGACGAGTTTTTGAAGTTATACTTCTTTAGGCGCGTTATGAAAAAATGATGAGAGTGAAATTTTACAAAAGCGTCACACAAAATTCTCACGTCGGACGAGTTTTTTGTCGGACGAGTTTTTTGCCGGACGAGTTTTTTGTCGGACGAGTTTTTTGTCGGACGAGTTTTTTGTCGGACGAGTTTTTTGTCGGACGAGTTTTTTGCCGGACGAGTTTTTTTTTTAGTACTGACACACCAATATTAAATTATATTTATTCATTTGAAAACAAAAACACAATTTAACAATAAATACAAAAACATTCTTCCTGATTAAAGTACTTACCACACTTAATTATATTAGTCTTTATTTAAAATCTGTCTTATAATTTGCCTTTATTTAACACACTTTATTCATAACGAGTTTAGTTGTTCTATGAATTAGACAGCAGTGTGTCCCCATTCATCTGACTTCACATCTCTGTCATCGCTTTGTACGGACACTACGACATATGGCCAACGCACTTGTCATCGTAAGCGCATAATTTGTACTCCATTACAACACTATACAGTCTCTAATAAAGTGCGGGGCGCTAGTAGGGTCCGATTAAAGACCAGTCTCGTCTTACAGGGGGACCGAAATAAATTATGCATTCGAAATATTGAAAGTTCTTTGTAATAGTTTTTTTGTGAAGGGCTCTGTGACCACCTGATTCACTTTTGTTTTGATGTTGCGATTTTTTAGATCTATTTGATATGGTGGAAATAAAAAATAGTTTATTAAAAGTCTGTCTCTGTTTTACATACTTATTCATAGAATATAATAATGGTTGGTTTTATTTTGACATAAACTAGTTACTTAGGTAAGTAGATAATAAATAAATAAATATTGCAGGACATTCCAAACATCGCCATCTAGCCCCCAGCTAAGTAACTAGACTTGTGTTATGGGTGCTAGACAAAGGATATACTTTTCTTTTGTGAAAATATACTTATAATACACTAGCTGCCCTCCGCGGTTTCACCCGCGTAACTCCCGATCCCGTGGGAATATCGGGATGTAAGCTATCCTATCTCTCAAGTTGGATCGAACTGCACATGGTGTGCGAATTTTATTATAATCGGTTAAGTGGTTTAGGAGTCCATTGAGGACAAACATTGTGACACGAGATTTATATATATTAAGAAAGATAGAAACAACCAGACCACAAACAAATATCTAAGCATAAATACTTGTCTGAGGCGGGAATCGAACCCGCAACCCTGTGTTTGGCAGTCCGGCACCATTGTGCCAATTGGGTCGTCATAATAGTGCTATGATTAGTTTTTAGTATTGGACAACTTATGATAACTCACAGATCGACTGATTATAGGTCGATTCATACATTTTCCAAGCAGCGCCATCTGTCTGCCATTTGATGAATTAATTAAATTAGCTAATGATATAGATATATACTAGCTGCACCCCATGGTTTTACGTATTAAAAGTGATATGGATTTCCTAAGAACACAATAATACTTAAAGTTACGACGAACTGCAAACTTTATCAGTTATTTTTACCCCTTTAGGGGTCGAATTTCCAAAAATCTTTTCTTAGTGCGCGCCTACATCCTGAAGTTTCAAACTCTAGCTCTTATAGCAGCAGCTCTTATAGTAGTTATTCGTAGCTCTTGTAGTGTCAGACATTTTGTGATAAGTCTTTTTCTCTTTTATATATAACTAGCGACCCGCCCCGGCTTCGAACGGCTATATTATGAATGTATTATACATATAAACCTTCCTCTTGAATCACTCTATCTATTAGAAAAAACTGCATCAAAATCCGTTTCGAAGTTTTAAAGATCTAAGCATACACAGGGACAAACAGCGGAAAGTGACTTTGTTTTATACTATGAAATTATGTAGATATAAGTCTATTTCTTCCTATTTATTTCATCTTATTTTATCCCAATACATCTTATTATTCAAAATAAACATACAAATAGCAAAATTAGTATAACAATACAAATCGGGCTAATTTTAAAAACATTTTACCAAACGTTTAATTTGACGTCTTTTTAACTAGTCGATTACAAATGAAATGGGCAGGGTTCTTGTGAAATGAGGTGTGAATATTGGGTCCCGGCGGGATGCCTTTGCTCTGTGGGGAAGGACCCCATGGGGGCCCCAGCTGCCCAATACTACCCTTTCATATACAAAGCGATTAAAAATAAAGACAGGTAGAGTTCTGCAATAAAGTGCTACAGTTTTGCAATCAATGTTGTCGTTATTTAATAAATCGCTGGTTCTGTTTAAGAGGAAAGGTAGGTTATAAAAATGTTGCTACAAAAATGTTTGCTCTAGTGTCTCATGTGCTAGTGTCATTCATTATCCAAAGAAGAAACATTTGACTACGTTTGTATGGAGAAAGAGCCGGATTTCTTAAATCAAATTAAATTTTAACAGCGTTTTCATTTATTGCACCACAAGGAGCATACATAAAAATAAAAGAGATAGGAAACATATTTCATAAGTTTTGATATAAATTGTGTGCTAAAGTGGTGGACATAGGATACTTACTGCTTAATGGTAGTAAAAAGGTTTATTTAGACATTTATTGTAAACTAGCTGCGCTCAGCGGTTTCACTAGCGTAAGTCCCGATCCCGTAGGAATATCAAAATGAAAAGAAAAGCCTATAGTCTTCCTCAATAAATGGACTATCCAATACAAATATAAATTTTCAATTCGAACCAGTAGTTCCTGAGATTAACGCGTTTAAACAAACAAACAAACTCTAGATGTAGGCATACTTACTAAGCGATTTAAATTTTACAGGACGAATGTTTGAAGCCTTCTTACTCTTGATGATGAATGATCTTGCACAAGGTTTAAAGCGAGGACCTCATCACCCACACGGTCAAACTCCAGTGGAGCAGAAGCACCATCATTACAAGCCTAGAGGCACGGATTCACTTACTAGTGACACTGAACTATTACACGATGCTGAGTAAGTGACTAACCAATTAGAATCTTAAACATTCATTCTATAGACACCAGATAGCAACTTCAGTTTTGATCTCTTGAGAATACCGGGTAATAAGAACACTTGCGTATCATTGGGTTCGAATTATCTGAATACTTACCTATTTTAATTTATTTCGGTTTAGCAATTTCTGTATTAATTGAGCAACAAATATAGGCACAATTCTTTTGAATATATTTACTTAACCTATATTATGTAGTAGTAGTAGAATTAACGTTAAGTTTCCTTACAGACATCTAAAGGAAGATGTAGAAGTTTTAACAGGGAAAGATTTATCTCTAATGACTCCAGAAGAATTGGAGTTCCATTACTTCTCAGCTCACGATTTTGATAGGAATTCCAAATTAGATGGTTCAGAATTATTAAAAGTAAGTATCAAAGAAAGAAAGAAAAATGTTTGAAATAATTTCAAAAGGTTTTCTAATTTTTTTTTATTTTTACTTAAAATACCTAAGTAAGCGTTTAACCACTACTAGGTAAACCTGCCTGATGGTGGGTGACAAAGCGCCAAAGATGTAGCACGTTTTCCTAGAAGATGTCAATTCACTCGCGACATGAAGACCCCCCCCCAAACTGTATACACGTCAGAAAAGACAGACGCAGACAACACCTTCGATTTCATTTCCTATTACATTTTGTTTGTTAGTAATTATTAAAGAAACTATTATTTTCAGGCAATATATCACACAGTAGAACATGAATCGCCTGGGCCTGATGATGATTTAGCGATTGAGCCCGAAGCAAACGACTTCGATGCTTTTATAGGTAAGTCTTTATAATATAGATAAACGTAGCTCACGATTTGACCATTATCTCATTTGACGATGTGTAGTATGCTTGCTTAAGATAAAATTGAAAAGTTAAAGGATGATGAATGCATTTTGCATACACATAGTCCTATATTCGACTGTTATACCTAACTCAGAACAGTGTCTACACATTAATAGATAGAGACCTAAACAGTTTCTTGAAAATAAAACATAGGTACATTAAATTTAAAAAAAAGACAAATACGAAGCAAAAACACAAACAAAATAAGCGTGTGCTAAGAGATTCTGAATTGGTCACAGCTCAGTGCAAATCCGAATGCGCGATTGCAATATTGGAAATTTATTTTAAAATATGAAATGAAGTGTAACCTACTCATGTGGTGTAACGTTTCAGCTCTTGTAGACCGAACATTACAAACAGATGACAAAGACAATGATGGTTTCATATCATACGCGGAGTATCGAGCGGCCAGACAAACCCCGGAGCGGACGCCTAGTGTTGTCGTCGTTCCCTAGTTATAAGAAACTATAGGTATTCATAATTCAATAATAATATTAGTATCCACTCCATTGTTTGCTATTATACTTGTTATTGTAAAGGGCCTCTACGTGTTGGCTTCGGCTCCACGCATGCCTTCCAAAGGTCCGGGGCTCCATAGCTCCTTGATACAGGACGAATAAGAGGAACGACAAATTTAAGTTTAACTGATTTTAAAAGAAATGGATTTTGGTCAAAGTCAGAAAAATTGTCATAGAATTTCATTGACTTCTGTTATCTCACTAATTTCACCAATGAGGAAAATGGTAAAGGATACGCGCCACTCTCATATCTTGAAAAAATATTTCACGACCGATTCGCCATTTTATTAAATTGTTTTACATACACACACACAACATTGAACTGAACATTGATTGATATATTTTGAACATTTGACAGCCAATCACCGCACAAAAACTTGTGTTTTTGTGCGGTGATTGGCTGTCAAATGTTCAAAATATATAGGAGCAACACATACGCTACACTATAAAATGGTCAACAAACGCAAACATTCAACATAATCTACTTTTTATCCCATTTTTTTAGAAATTGTGTGCCCAATTTTATTGTCTTTAACCATAAAACGTTTTGGCACTATTTGCAGGTGGTAAGTATCTTTTGAGATAATACTCATACTAATTGTACATAAATTTAGGTAGCGTAAACTGTCACATTGTTTAACGTTCTTACATTTACTTGCTACCATCTGTTAACACCTCACCCAAGTTTAATATCCGTCATTTTTACGTCTCAATAAAAAAAGTTAAGCCTGACTTATTAGATATGACACACATGAGATGATGCCAGATAGCATAGTGGCCTAACTGTTATTTGTGTTTTTGTTATCATTTTATTTTTCGAAAATATACTTAAGAACTTACGTACTAATTTTTAGGACATACCACATTTTTAGGTATCCACATAATAATTATCTATCAAACTGTCCTTATTCCGTTTGTATTAAGTTTAATAAAATTATAGATAATATAAATTAAATAAAAAATAACAGACAATATTAAAATTAATTGTATATTTACAAAACCAATTTTCTTACAGACCTTTAACACAAAAGCTTAGGTGTAATAAGAATACTGCGAAAATGACAAAGAAAATGTGAATTTCCACAAATTGTAAATAGAAAAATTTATATGGATGTTATTTTTTTAAGAATTTTTGGAGTTTGCTTCTTTAAAATAACTTTCAATTTTAAGGTCCCACCCCGGTATAAGAATTTGATTAGCAGTAATTTTACGTAGACCACCTTATTCTTAACTTAAAACACAAAAACAGCTAATCTCTAATCTTTTTCATAGCATTAAGTTTATTAAAGAGTGAAATAGGTAGGTATTCTTATTCTCCACACTGGTATCTGTTATCACAGTTCATGCCTTTCTCGCCCCATTCCGATGCTTGTTTGATTCCATCAGATATTTGCTCGTAGTCATGCAGTTCGATGCTGTTTCTGGAAGGAGTTGGGACATTAACTTAGTATGGGAGCTTGGCATAGTGATTTTTTACGTGGTGCATTTTGAGAACCATTTTGAGACGGTAAGGCATTATTTCTTCACCGTAATGCCTTCTATCGATAGAAATCGATTTTTTTTTATTGCAAGACAATCCACACATCGCCATCTAGCCCCAAGCTAAGTAACTAGACTTGTGTTATGGGTGCTAGACAACGGATATACTACTTATATACTTTTCTTTTGTAATTTATACTTATAATACATAGAAACAACCAGACCACAGACAAATATCTAAGCATAAATACAAATCTGAGGCGGGAATCGAACCTGCGACCCTGTGTTTGGCAGTCCGGCATAGTGACCATTGTGCCAACTGGGTCGTCTATCATCATCTAGGTATCAAAGTGAAACGCGCACTTTGAAAATACTAGGTGAAAAAATGAGTTTCTTTTGAATATCCCGTTTCGGAGACGCTTTAGCGGTCCGTTGTAAAGGCATTATTTGTTTGTCATAATGTCCTCTATCGATTGCGGTGCGGCATTTTAAGTTACTATGCCTGTTGTGTTCAAAGGCATTTAAAACAAGTTCTCACACAACTGCTGATTTAACAAAAGCTTTTTTGTATCGTGAATGATGTTTAGCAATTACCTACCAATACTTACCTAAATTCTACCTGCAAATATTTAAAAGTTGCACTTTTTTTATAATCTTTGCACTTAACTACTAAACGAATTTTTATGAAATTTAAGACTAGTATTGAATTCTTCTGGACAACTTCTGTCGGTTCAGCTAGTATCAGAATAAAAGTAATTGTGTCTATGAATTGGTATTTAAGTGAATAAAACCGCGGGGCACTGCTAGTATCTAAATAAAAAAAGTTGAAAATTTACGTAATTTTTGGTACTTACAAGTTTTCGCGATCGCGCAAGTTACCTTGATTTTTAAACACCTAATAGGGACTATAGACCTAAGTATCTGGTATGAATTTCAACTTGCTAGGTCCATCCGTTTCTGAGAAAATCGGTGGTTCCACACGGACAGACAGACAGACGGACAAGAAAGTGATCTTTTATTACAAGGGTTCCTTTTTATGCCTTTTAAGGTGTGGAACCCTGAAAACGGATTTGAAATTGTTTTCATACCCTTGCGTCAACTTAGCACCCTGCAGCAACAACTCAGCTCCCGATGCGTAAAGACCAGCTTGCTCAGGCCTCTTGCACGATAGCAGGTACAAGCAGTTGTAGTTCTTTGTACTCTGGCCGGCGAGGTAGCCCAGGTAGAGCATTATCTCATCTTCTGTTATGTAGGACGCGTTTGTGTTATCTATAATTAAAAAGACAACTCAAAGAATGATTTGAGAATTTTCTTTTAACAAACTAGTTCGAAACGTTCTCAAATTGTATAAAAACAAATTTAGAATTTAAAAAAAAAAAACCCGACTTTTATCCCTATAACTTTCAGATGGCTAAACAGATTTCGATCAAACATAGCTAAGAACTAATTCACCTTTCAAACAAAAAAAAACTTGAGAGGTGTCAAGGGACACCTGGATGGTTCCTTTCGATTAATTAGTGAAGGAGTTGTATTTTTTTGTATAATCTAATAATCGTCTCGACTCCACACTGTTCAATGCGAAATAGAAAGACGAAACGAAAATAACTGGCTTGCTTTCTATGCAAAAAGTGTCCGTCTAGCCCCCTTTCGCAACGCGCGATAAGGAACTTCGTTCCAAAAACAAACCCAAAATGGGTTTATCCGTTCGGGAGCTACGATGTCACAGACACACACACACACAGACATGTTAAATTTATAACATCCCGTTGTTTTTGCGTTGGGGTTTAAAAATGGTACAAAGCAAGACTATAGGCACAAAAAAATTTTGGTACTTTTCGCAAAAAAATGTGATTTCTAACTCCGAATTTTTATACAGAATTGACCCCGTTAACGTTACCTAAAGAAATATACAACATAAAAGAGCAAACACATTTGTCCACTCAACAAAGCTCATCAGTGATCATCTGAGGGTCCAGCCAGACTCCAAATCCCATTGGAGGCGGATTACGGCTCGGACACGACAAATGCATCTACAAATATAGGATTATCACGATGGTCAGTTTGCCACGTGCCGGAACTTAGATTTAAAGAGCAGATGGCTACGATTAGGTGTTTCCTGGTTTTTGTTCAAAGATTATTGCGGTGTTGAGTGAGTGTACTTCCTGAATGGGTACGTACCTTACTGCGTGTATTATAAAGCTATTAGCGACAATGTTTGGTTGGAGAAAGGATTTAGTTTAAATTGATATTGCATTTAGAATATTTGAACGAATATTTTGAGAATAATGGTGGCAAAAATACTGCCTACACCTTTGGGTAGACAGTATTAATAGAGCTCGAAAATCTTTGGTCAAATACAGTAAGTATGCCACTGAAATGTAATAAATGAAAGAAAACTTAATAATTACCTTCAAGACTTCTTCCGTAGTGATGGCCACCTTTCCAAGCGCCAGCACCAAAGAACCCAGCGGCCAATATTAATGCTTTCAAAACAATCAAGATGACTAAGTTGGTCAAGTTCAAACTCAGAACCTGCAAACAAAATAGGTTTTAAAAAAATTACTATCTGTTACCAATCACTTTGCTTAAACCCCTTATTTCTAATTTTTAGATAATATTTTGGTTTCTTTGAACGTCATGACTCATTGTTTGTTATCTATACGTAACAAAAGCATTACTCATACAGCGTGCAAATTTAAGTAGGTGCGATACGAACCTGCGAAACGCAGTCAAAACCAACCTGGCTACTTCCGGTCGATCTAGCTATAAAATCCCTTGCTATACTCGTCATTAGTTGACCACCAGTTCCACTCAAGAAACTGCCAGCACTTTCGAGAAGAGACGACCTTCCGTATTGAGTATCACTGGTATTTGTGCCACTGTCGTATCGAGGGAATGATTCTTCGTGATCCTTAAATGGTATCGGAGGCTTTTCTCTTGGGAGAAGAGCGTTCGTGTCGTATCCCGAAGCTGGGTACATCTTCTTCGCGTACTGCGGCGAAGAATACGCTCCAGAATGTTCAGCTGAGACAGCAACAACACAGGATAACAACACGTAAAGAACAACCATCTTGCTAGAAGCCCGGGTGAGTAATGAAGGAAGCAGGTAGTGTCACAATGCCTGCTGATAGGGTGTTTGAGCCCGCGCAAGTTAACATCGTAGTTTTATCTCTTCCCGACCACTTTTGTTTGTTGCACGCACGATGACATCTCCTAATGGAGCTATTGTTTGCTCTTTATTGGCATACTGTTGTTTTTTGTAAGTCGGTGGCTATAGTTTCGAAAGCAATACAGATAAGTCTATATTAAGAGACCGGTCGTTAATCTTGAAAGTTTAAGATTCTTGGCATTGATGTTGTAATATTACTGTATGGCCAGGTAATAATCAATTTGAACGTGTTATTATTATAAAGAAGATTAAGGATTCCTATCTATATCGTTTTAAAAAAATAAGGTTCATAATAATACTGTGTTCATGATTTAATTTTCTAAATTTTTTGGATATTTTATTACCTTTTTAAACTAGCTAACTAACTAACTAACTAACTACCTATAAACTAGCTGTTGCCCGCGACTTCGTACGCGTGGTAGTTTTCTGTTGAAGTTAGTTTAGTAGGATACTAAAACCACAAAAAACCTTCCCCTTGAATCACTCTATCTATTAAAAGACTGTTTCAAAATCCGTTGCGTAGTTTTAAAGATCTAAGGATATATAAGGACAGACAGACTGAGGGACGCGACTTTGTTTTATACTATCTGAAACTATCTGACTCTATAGTATGCGACTATGCGTTATAAGATATAGCAGGCTTTCATAGAAGATACGCTCGTGGCTCAAAAACCCCTAATAAACGGGGTCCAGGGACGCGAGTAAAGGTAGAAAGACGGAAATGGAGCAAAAACATTTCCGAGCCGTCCTCCATTTATGGCTGCACTGACCTACTTATCGGAACACGGACAAGTTCGCTTGGCGATACGATTTAGGCCGGTGGGTGGAAACAAGCCGCGGTTGGAGCCTCCCACCAGGAGATGTCTCCTTCAGCCACTTAGGGGCCACGTGTGAGACATAGGGCTAAATCCCACGGACGCGAACAATACCATCTGTTATATTAAGGCCCTTAAATGACTAGGACTGATAGTATGATAGAAGAGTTAACGAGGTGACTATGTGAACCCACCGTGACATCTTACTTCAGAGCTGTTGATTCTGTTCCGTAACAATTACGCGAGCCATATGTGGGACGCAAGATTTGGGCATTGTCACGTAATATCATTGTGTTATATTGACATCGTTTTACTTATTGCGATATGTTTTAATGAAGAACGTTTTTAAAGAGTACCTACTATAATCAACAGCTATTTAATGCACTTAAGAACACTTAATACAACAAAATGATATTGCTCTTACAGTGAAAGAAAACAGAAAAGACCCGTGGCTTCGTTAGCTCCAGATGTATTGACGAGTTAATTCTTTCCTTTAAAAAAGGTCGATTAAGTTGCTGGAAGGTAAGGATGATGCTGTGCAAGCCTACTCTATCTAATAGAGGGCCAGTCCATAAATGGCATGCAAAGATGGCATGGATCAAAAGTTGCTTATTATGATTAGTACGTTATTATATAACCTAGATTTGTCATCTAAAAGATACAAGGTAATCAGTAAGTATTAATAAATTCATATTGATCTTAATATTATTAATGTGAAAGATGTGTATATTTTACTCCTTCACGCCAAAACGACTAAATCGATTGTGATGAAAGTCGGTATGTCGATAGATGAAACCGCGGTCGACAGATAGTCTGTAAAGTTGACAGTTTATTTTTATTGATCTTTGATCTGTCTTTCACCATTTTATCATTCGAATATACAACCATAAATCCACCAGTTTTCTTTTAGGTATTTTCTACTTCGTTGATTTCAAAATGATACCACAACTCAAAAGACATTGAAATGATTGTAGCTAAGTGAAATACAAATTGGCTAAACAATGAAAAGACTAACAATTTTATTGTTATAATTTAAAGTTTAAGTAGCCTTATCTTTTCGTTACGGGCCGGTTTGAATAGAACATGGAAGAATTAAATATTAGTTAGGTACTTATGTGTAACCAGCCTTTACCCACGATTTCGTCCGAGTAGAAGTTAAATTTTCCAAAATCCATTCTTGGATACCAATGTCTGTCTATCTAATTATATGTCTTTTTAACACGATTTGTCCATTGGATTAAAATGGCTGTTGATATCAGTCAGTCACTCAGTCAAAACTTTGGATTTTATATTTAAAGATTACTAGCTGACCTTCGCGGTTTCACCCGCGTTCTTCCCGATCTCCTGAAAATTAAATTAGCAATCGATTCACCCTTCAAGTTATAAATGCTGTAACGAACACGACTTTGTTTTATTAATCTCTAGCGACCCGCCGCGGCTTCGCACGGCTATATTATGCAGGTATTATACATTATAAACCTTTCTCATGAATCACTCTATCTATTAAAAGAAACCTCATCAAGATCGGTTGCGTAGTTTTAAAGATCTAAGCATACATAGGGTAGGGACAGACAGCTGAAAGTGATTTTGTTTTATACTATGTAGTGATACATATAAAATGTTTTGTCCTGATTGACGGATCAAAGCACAGCCTAAACCGGTAATCGTAGAGATCTGAAACTTGGAGGGTGTGTTCTTTGTATAACGTAGGCATCCGATAAGAAAGGATTTTCCGAAATCCGTCCCTTATGGGGTGAAAAAGGTTGGCAAAGTGGGACAACGAAAAAAAAAACCATTTTCGATATCTTCGCGAACGAAGTCGCGGGCAACAACTAGTAGATTATAATACGTACCTAAAAAGCTACCTACATAAAAAGAAAGACACTGAATTTATTTAAAAATAATATTTCTTTATAAACTAGTCGGGTAACAAAGCGCCCTCTATGGACCGATTGTCATTACCTCTTTTGAAAGGTGCCCCTTGTTTTGTGAAAGTTAAAACCGTTGGAGCACTTTCACTAGAGCAAGTTAGTTGATACATTTCCGCCAGATGGCGGTTCAGTCCACAGGGGTTCGCATTCCGTAGATAACAGTATCTTTCCACGTTTGCATTATACCAACATTGAAGGTAAATTTTATAAAACTCGCTAGATGTCACCACTTAGTATATCCGTTCTCTAGCACCCATAACACAAGTCTAGTTACTGAGCTTGGGGCTAGATGGCGATGTGTTGAATATCCTGCAATATTTATTTATTTTATTTTATACTTAGGATTGAAGCTAGGGGTACCGGCGCTCTCTCCGTACAAACGTAGTCGACTGTTTCCTCCCTGGATAATGACACTAGCACAAATATTTTTGTTGCATAAAATCTATAACTGCCATGACTATGCCCCTGTGTCTTGGTTTTTTTAATTTTCTAATTATCATAGAAAATAAGAGTTAAAAAACCAAAAAATATATATAAAAAGACATAGGGCCATGGTCATGGCAGTTATAAGTTTTAAATATTAAATATAGAAACAGTCGACTACGTTTGTATGGAGAGAGCGCCGGTACCCTTTCCTCTGGACTGAAGAAATACAGAAAAGTTCTTCACTCAGATTAGCTTTTTTCTAAATTAGCGCTAAATCGCTCAATAGATGGCATGTTCTATAATCACCATAATCTCTATTCAAGGGAATGTAGGGCAGAGAAATGATAACTAGAAAAGGTACCTATACCTACTTACTTAAAATTTTACAGTATTACAAGATTTTTCCGATTTTTTATCCAGTAGCTAGTGATGAGATGAGTTAGTGGTGTTGCCATTGAATCAAGGTATAATGAAACTAGGTTTTAGTAAGCTTTTTCTCAATAAATGTTTTTTTTTTTTTAGGACATTCCACACATCGCCATCTAGCCCCAAGCTAAGTAACTAGACTTGTGTAATGGGTGCTAGACAACGGATATACTACTTATATATTTTTTCTTTTGTAAATATATACTTATACTTATAATACATAGAAAAGACCAGACCATAGACAAATATCTAAGCATAAATACTTGTCTGTGGCGGGAATCGAACCCGCAACCCTGTGTTTGGTAGTCCGGCATGGTGACTATTGTGCCAACTGGGTCGTCAAAATAATCGTCAAATATATTAATTACTTAATTAATATATGAAATGAGAAAAAAAATAACCTAAATAAACTGTTCATTGAACCGATTGCGTAAACAATATCTTACTTCGTTGACAAAATTAAATAGTGAAAGTATGAAAATAAGCAAAGTTCAAGTGAAGTAATTTCACGGTCACTGCAGTTAAGTAGTCATAATGTACTATCTTGCTTTTACTTTGAACTTCGTGACTTGCGGCTAAATAGTGTAGGGTATTGCATGTTTTGTTAAAGTTATTAGAAGGTAAATTATTACCGTCTTCTGAAGTGAAATTAAACTGCGTCGGTCTTCGTGACCATGGTCCCTGCAATGGGATCGAAACTTTGCTTAGGTGTAAGCTAATTTATAACACACGAAAACCCCGTAAAATATACAATGATAATAAATGAATCTAAATTATGATATTATATACTTTATTCAATGTTCTGTATATACAATTTTAACTTTAGGATTATGGTATTAGGTGGTATTAGTACTTTTTTAAATCTAGTATCAATTTATTTAAAAAATGGTACAATACGGAGATACAATATTATAATGTTTAACAATTTCTAAAAATAATATGATATAATAATGATATGATAATGATATTATATTACTTGCTAGTACCCGGTTTTGCCTCCGACTTTCTTAGCGGATGCCTAGATTGCTAATATCAGTAATTACCAGCGCTCCTTGGTTTCAGCCGTGTAACTTCCGAGCCCGTGGGAATATTGGGATAAAAGTAGCTTCCTCGATAAATGGACTATCCAACACAAAAATAATTATTCAATTCGAACCAGTACTTCTTGAGATTAGCGCGTTCAAACAAACAAACTCTTCAGCTTTATAATATATTACATACATATAATACATACAGGTCAAATACATAACCCTCCCTTTTGGCTTCGCCGTAGTCGGGTAAAAAGTATAGAGTTCAGCCCGGTCCATTCATTGGTTTGAGCTTTTCCTCTAAAATATTTAGATTAGATTAGTATGAGTGCAAGTGCAAAATGAGTGCAATCAAATTGTTTTTGTTTTGTTTTAGTATAGGTACCTACTTATATTATTTTAAAACCTTACTTACTCTAAAAAAACAAAGCAAAAACAATTTTAGTTATTTTTATGTTGGTGCTCGGTATTCCAATTCATTCAAATTTTATTGCGTCTAAAAATATTTCAGCATATATTTACTACAAAATAACGTATTTGTATTTAATTACACATAAAATTAGAATTCTAAATTCCGGCCGGTAACCTAGCTAACCTTCTAATACTAATCTACATTTCTACAAAGCAACAAGACATAAGACAAACAAACAAACGTGAAATTGTTATAACACGAAACAACAATAAAGTGTTTTGCCACGGTCACCTCTACCGTCCGTCCTACCTGCAGATCGTGAGCATTTCTCTACTCACGCACACTGCGGACTTTTTGTCGACCGATAGAGTCCGCCGATAGTGTACATTGGAAGGTAACTTTCACTTGTTTATCATCCACTTTAGATTGATACAAAAAAGATTATACAATTCTGTTTTTGTAGATTGTTGGTTGGAAAAAATCCACGTTCTGTTATGTATGACCCACCTAATAAGCAACCTAAGCGATTACGCTTACTATACAATTCATTTTATACATTTCGATTAAGAAATGTATAAAATTAACTAATTCGATTACGGAATTTATAAATTTAATTGTATCTTCTTCTATAACTGTCTGTCCTTGTCCCAATTTATTTAGGGTCGGCGCAATACGTCTTCCATACACTTCTATTAGTCGCCATCTTATCGTTCACATACATCTCTTTCTCTTGTCTCACAGAGTCCATTCTTCTTTTCTTTGATCGTCCTCTTCCTTTCCATCCCTCTACATTCATACTCATCACTCTTCTAGTTATATGCGTCTCTTCTCTTCTCATCACATGTCCATACCAACTCAAACGGTTCCCTTTTACTTTTTCAGTAACCGGTGCTACTTTCAGGCTTCCTCTAATATACTCATTCCTTATTTTATCTATCCTCGTTACTCCACACATCCATCTCAACATTCTCATCTCCGCTGCATGCAATCTTCTCTCATTTTTCTATTTCACGGCCCAGCATTCCGATCCACACATGACGACAGGTCTTATCACGGTTTTATAGATTTTACCTTTCAGTTTAAGGGGCATCCGTGGATCACAGGTGGTTGCTGTGACCTGTCGGCATTTCAACCATCCAGAGTTAATCCGATGTACAACATCCCCGTTTACACTTATTTGCTTCTCTCATAAAATTTGCTTGTGATCAAGGCTGACAGTTCGTAGCTGGTTATGAAAGTTTACTTACGAGGGTGGACAAAAGGAAATTATCGACCAATATAAAGTCTTATTATCTGCGGGGATCTAATCCGTCTGTGAGAGCGACCGTGGTGAAAATGTTCCGATCAAAAAGTGAAATGTAGCCTTACCGAAGTAGAGTAAACCCGAGCTATAGAGTAGAGCATACCTATAAACTTTATTACTTCTACCTACTAAGTTAATTAGTATCGGGGATTAGAAAACTGTGATGTAACTTTGTGTAATAAAAAAGTTATTTTACTGCTTTTAAAAGCTCTCAATTTCGTAATATGACGTTCCGTGAATTTAATTAAATAAAAGTTCAAACCAGTCTTATAAAGTCATAATTGTTTTTGGTCTATATTTTTTATGATAAATGAGATATTGCGATGCAAACTCTTAAATAGCATTTCTAGAAAGTCGACTTTTCTAGTTACGTCTGTTACTATATCCATATTCCGAGAAAAAATATAGGTATAGTAAAAAGTATATTACTCTTATTCAATCAATGCCATACCAAGTTTCATAAAATCAATGCAGTATAGTTTCAGAGCGTATTCGTTCTAAACAAAAAAAAACTATCCTCTTTATATAAAAACTAGCTGCCCGGCAAACGTTGTTTTGCTATGTACAAAAAAAAAAAAAAATAGATGTTGACCGATTCTCAGACCTACTGAATATGCTCACAAAATTTCATGAGAATCGTTCGAGCCGTTTCGGTGGAGTTCAAGTTCGAACCCCGTGACACCGAGAATTTTATATATATAGAGAAGAAGATGTATACAAATAGAAATAAAAGCTAAATGAATAAACATTCATGAAGAATCAACATAACAAATAAAATATCTTTTATAATACGTAGATATTTCGCCTCCTTTAATACAGTTAAAAGATAAACATTGCCTTTGCTTTGAATAAAAGTATATAATGTTGAAAGTTAACACACATTTAAAATTTAAAATTTGGAATCATTTTTCTCATTGACTTAGAAGAGGGTTCATTCATCTGTCTTATTTTGTCTAGACCTTATTCATAATCTTCATAAAATAAGTTGAAAGATTAATACAGCGTAGTTTTGTGGTTTTAATAATATACAACAAAGCGCGTTCGAAAATGTTGAACCTTCTATTGTTGAAATTTCCAATTATTTCATACGTACCTAATTATTTCATCGGCCTGGAGCCACTTGAGTTAAAAAATATTTTCTACACAAACATTTCCAAAATGTTTCCTAATTAGCTCAGTACCTACCTACTTATACCTAGTTACATACTCGTACAAAGAGCAAAATATTATTTTTGTCCAGATTCTCAGTAAATCTAAAGGGAGGCTTGTTATTTGGATAAAATACCTAATAACATCTTAATTGAAAATGTTGTCAACATTGTCTCCGGGAAAGCTAATAACTATCCAATACCTAACTTATTAGTAATATGTCTATTTAATATACCTAGACAAATAGTACTTATAGTTTGTACAAATCAGTATCTGATATTATGTAATGACTCCACTGCACTTCTATCCCTTCATTTTATCAAAGTCAAATGTCGCAGAAAGTTAGTTTGTTTCTTGCTCTTACAATATTTAAAGACGTTGAAGTCGTCATTTGAGTACGTTTTAGATAGGTATCGTGATGCAATCTCCAACAATATTCACGTCATCATCATAATATCAGTCATAGGACGTCCACTGCTGAACAAAGGCTTCCCTCGTCTTCCAGATCGATCAGTTGCATGCTCTCTGCCTCCAACGGCTTTCCGGGAATATTTACGTAATCACACATAATAACACGTGCAAGGTGTTTAGTGACGTTGATTGACGATCAATAGTGTTTCAATCGGTTAGGTATGGCTTTAATCGGAGTTAGGTTGGACTCTGTGATGATGGAACTAGGAGTGACTATACACACTGTAAGTACGCCGCCGTTTACTGAATATTTATTGAGTAAATACGGGGGTTTTTATACTAATTAATCTGGGTACATACTACTTCACATGACCTTCTAGTACAATATTGATTCCTGTGTAACCTTGCCCTTGACACATCTTCTTATCTGTGCAGGTGCGATGCAATATCAAATTACTATGTTTACATTGTATTTTTGTCTATAACTTTTAGCACTGGTTACACTACACTCAGAAACTCAGACAGAGTGAAATCTGGTATCTGGAATGGTATGGGTCTTCTATGGCAATCTGTCTATGAATGGACTGAACTATTTGTACCTAATTCATGTGTAAAAAAAAACTACTGTTTTCTACTTCTACTTTTTTTGGTGTCAGGGTCAGATTTTGTTTGACTAATATTTCGCTACAGATACGGCAGCATCATTTAGGCACTTACTTAAAACATTTTAATCAAAATTCGGAAAACCTCAAATTATTTATACTTAACACTGCTATTACCAAAGCACAAGTCTTGCAAAACAATATCATAAAATACAAGTTAACTAAACCTATAAAAAATTATATCACTTGTGAGTCGAAACAATGCCTTTGATAGCCCGACAATGGATACAACAGAATGTTCAGTTGTTTGAAATCATTAGACGCTTCCTCATTTCTTTATGTGAATACCTACTACTTACCTACTTTTAAAGTTATTTCTCTTTGTTTTTAGTTTCTCTCGGTTTTCCGGATCAGTTATGTATAAAGTAATAGGTAAGGTTTTGTTTTTGCTGTTGTTAATTAGTTTGTAAAATGCACAGAAATGCTTACGTAAATTTAGTACATAAAAGATCGAAGAGTTGGTAGGATTTTAGTTTTATTTTATTACTAACAGCGCTCCGCTGTTTCCCCAACCCCGAGGTAATATCGGGATAATAAAAAGAAGCCTATGTTACTCCCTATGAATCAATGTATCCGCAAGTTTCATTAAATCGCTCCAGTACTTTCGGAGCCTATTTTTTTTAGTTTCAAACAAAAAATCTAATAAATATTTCCTTTTTAAAATATTAGTATACAGTTAAATTCTATAAATATTAGTATAACCTAGGTAGAATTGTATTTATTGCACTGCACCCAAGAAAGTTCTATAAAGGATAAACCAATCTCATTTCTCTGACTGCATCCAGCTCGGTCAGTTTAATTTTGTATCAGTCAGAGACGTAGCTAGGTTTTAAATCTGAAGAAATAGGTTAATATTTTTCGCCTCAAAAATGACCAAAGCTAAATTTAAAAGTAACAAGTATGAAACTGCTATGGATTGTGCATCCATCGTGTTATTTTAACTTAGCTTTGAGCAACACAGAAAAATAAATTCCTAAAGCAAGAAATAATCCTCTCTCTAAATTATTGTAGCTATAGAGAATAACTTCTTGGTTTTAATTAAAATCTTAAAAAGATAAGCAGTATTCTACATTTAAAAGCCATATTCTTAAATAAAAAAATAAGTTTTTCACACCTGCAGCACTTTAATCACGGATTAAAGCCCTATTAACCTCAACTTTAAGCAAGGCTTTATTCCCAAGGGAGATAATGTTGTATGAAACTCCCAAGGGAATAAAGTGATTTGAATTTGGAACGTTGAAATTCGTGTGAAAACTCTTGGTTTTAATTTTAAAGGTCTCAGCAAATAGGTTTTATTTATAATAAGTCATTTATTGGTCTACAAAAATCTAGCAGGTCACGATTTGTGTTTTTATTTTGATTGTTACGTTAGGCCTAAGCAAATAGGTTTTGCCTATAATACCTAGCAAATATTTACCATCATGTATATGTAATAAGATCTACCATCTTGCAATAAGATGGTAGATCTTATTGCAATTGCCCCAATTTTTTCAAATAGGGGACTGGACACCACAAGAATTAAAAAAAAAATATTGGACTGAGACGGTATGAAAAGTAGAGTATGCACCTCGGGATAAAGCATGTCTTTGTCTTGGGCGGCTTGAACCCCTCGCTCGCTTAACTTTAAACTCCCTCGCTCCGCTCGGGAGTTAACCCGAGAGTCCCTCGTTACACTCGAAGTTCAATATGCCACCCACAACATAAGACATTGCTTTATGCCCTTGATGCATAATCTACTATTTCATAACCATTTACTGAAACCAAGAAATTATTCTCTAGCGTCTATATAGGGTATTATTTCTTGCTTCAATAAACTTTTTTTCTGTGTTGGCGTTATCCGTAATTTGCGTTCGCCCAAGAGAGACACGGTGACCGACCACTGACCACGATATGTTGGCATGATTCTATCTGCCTTATAAAAAGGTTTTCTTAATCTGTCCTTGCTACATTCCCTTGTTATTTATCCAAGTATCTCCCAAGAGTAGTCGTCACGCTTCCGGGGTTACGGACGAAGACGACGACGGTTCCTCATTTAACGCCCGCTGATCACTTTATGCTTTCTACCTAACAAATAGATGTGACAATGATAGAATTAACATTTTCTAGTAGAAACACTTCAGACTTTCTTCTTACGTAACAATAATTTATTATAATACAGTTCAAGAACGTGACTGCAATTTAACTTGTGTAAATTGTGAATTTCTTTTTACATACACAAGCAATCTTAAATAATGTGATGTGTGTGTGGTTTTAGTGTTATGATTTCACTTGTCTTACGGTTACCTGACTAAGTACTTTGGTCATTGTTTAATATTTAAATGTAACGTCCCTAATAATTGTAAAATACCTATCTGTAAAAATATAGTTCCTTTACTCACGTTGGTACTACATAGTATGTAGTAAGTTTGTAAGTAGGTAAATTAGGTAGGTATGTAGTACATACCTACCTAATTTACCTACTTACTTTATTATTGTCAACCAGAAAAACAATTAATTTGTTTATTTTCTTTTTATTTTTATCAAGAATATCAAGATTTTTAAAAAACCTTACCTAAATGGTCTTCAAATCTAAACAAGAACTTCTTTCCAAGCTAGGTTTTTTATTAGATGATTTAGCCTCAATTTATACCAAAGAATTTGATTCATCCCTAAGTGTTTTTGTTATTAACTCTAACGTAAACAAACCACGTATACCCACAAGCTAAACATGTGCAAGATTACCTGGTAAAAGTCCAGCGCACAATTGGAGCGAAATGATCTAAGCTTAGATATGAATAAACGCTCTTGGTAGGCACCTATCAAGGAGAGAGCAGACGGCATCGACAGACTGAAATTGGTTTTAGGTCAACGTTTTTTTATGAAGTGCGATCATAACTGTTGTTAGGATGTTATTCAACGACCCTAACCTTAAATCACCACACTTTCCATTTCAGATTCAACATCTTCATCGTCATAAACTGACGGTAATTATGAGATGACGTAAAATGATTATTCATTTATAATGTCATTTTATTATGTAGCTACATCAAAGTCTAATAAATATTAGTAAATATAATTACTTAGTCATTAATATTGTGATGACAAGTTGTAATTACAACGATTAGCGATGCTTGAAATTACAATTACAGTTCGCTCACATTAAGTATCTCGATCGTAAATCTTTATAAAGTGCAGGCATGAATGGAATCTTCAAAGGTGGTCATTAAATAGCGGCAATCGTACAATTAAATTTATATTGTGGAGCTAATTCAAAGTGATTCTATGAGAATCTTGTGAAACTTTTCTTCCATTATTCACGGAGAAAATATCCCATAAAATGAAAAATGGTTTCTCCCGCGCGCAGGTCACGGCCTGTGAGAGCAGCGATAGCGAATTAAGATAGTCGCTAGTAAACGACAATCGCCACATAATTATCTTGCTCATTCGTCGTGACCGGCCACAGAATTACCATTGCATTAGAGCTTAGGGAGGGTTATTGTGCATCCACAATTCAAAACTATATCAGGGAGTGGAGTTCGCCGGCGGCTCTCAGTCCGCGCGCGTTTATCTGCGCGCATACACGCGAATTACAAACGAAAGTGAAGTTCTCCGATGAAAATGACAGTGCGTCTGCTAGCTTGCTTACTTGCCATTGCGCTAGCAGATCACATCGACCCGACTCAAATCGAAAAGTATGCTGATAAAATTAAAACTTATACACTGGATGTACCTGGAAAAGATCCTATTACGATTATAGAAAATACAGACGATGCCCATGAGTGGAAAGAAATTTCTGTTAACCCGAAGGAGGTTGAGTTAAAAAATCTGATGACACACATTATTCACGACATTGATGATAACCGACCAAGGTGCTATGGACCATCATGCCAGGAAGGTTTCAGAGACGACGGATTCAAAGACAGCAATGAAGGACTAGAGGACTTCGAAGACTATATGTTGGCTGCTGAAAAGTTAAAAGATTACAGCGATGATGCTAAGTTTCCTTACAAAGATCGACTGCAAGCTATTACAGCTTTGGCAGCGGAATTGAAAAAGAAAAAAATAAAACCTAATCGATACCACAATACTCAGAGTGATGAAGAGAGTGATGATGACAAGAAAGTTTATACTTCCTGGAACCGTTTGAAAGTTAAACAGCACAAGCATCCATTTGACGATAAGGATGGTTGGGTAAGCTTGGAACCGGTAGCGTGGTCCTCTAGCAAGATATCTAAGTGGAAACCCAATATAAAGAAGCAAAAGCCAAATTATTGGATGGAGGATGACGAAAGGTATTCAAGTACAAACGAAGACGATAGATATACAAATGTAGCCAGCAGTGTGAATCATCATAATCAACAGAATATAAACAACTATAACTATCCTCAGAAAAAGCCTTCTTTAACCAGACCTACATACATAAATAATAAGTTACATGTGCCTACTGATTTAGAAAGTGAAATCCCATCGAGGCCAGCATGGACTAAACCTCTTCAATCAGTCAGTCATTTGTCCTGGTCTCCTGATGAAGGAAGGCGTCCTCATAAACCAAACTGTGACTCTAACGATCACTATCATGATGAAGATACCGTGTACTATGGGATGTCAGATTCATTAGTAACTGACCCACGACCCTCAAATTTTCCATACGAATATGAAGCTCTTCATCAATCAACGATATCGAAACGACCTTACAAAAGGCCAACCGAAGTGGTTTACGCAGGATCTGGCTATGATGATGATAGATCGTCAAGACCTCCTTACGGGGAAGGACAATGGGTACTGCTCTCCACCACGAAAGGCTACCGTGATAAGAAACGTCAAAGATCATTGAACCCTCCTGCTGCCGATCGCAATGACGTTACTTCCATGACGTCACATCAATCTGTAGCTTTGACTGTATTACCTGTAGACAATGCCCACACCAATATGACTACATCACACGGAGGGCTGTTGGAGGTTGAGAAAAGTTTTCAAACAGTCGAAGAGTCCAAGCGAGATATGGATAAGAAGATTGATTTAGAAGTGTCAGCATCAAATACTCGACCAAAAAAGACAAGATTTATTAGAAGAAAGGTGATGACAAATGTGTCACCAGATAGTACAGCTCTTTTAGCAGCAGTCGGTGCTGGAATGGTTCCAGCTACGATGGCCATGGTCGTCCCCATGATGCTGGGCCGGAGAAGACGCCGAAGAGACATCAAACCAGTATTGCATTTAGATAATATTTTAAGATACTATTAAATTTAAATTAATGCTGTGAACGTGTGTGAAACTGTGATTGTTAATTTATTCTGGAACCGTCTGCAAATATTAGGAAAAAACGTGTTGTGAATATCTATGAGGGAAGAAAGAAATACTTAAGTAATTGTAAAGTGTTTTTATTTCAAGCATTTATGATTAACTGTCTTTTATTTGTGTTGTATTTCGACGACTGATTCTTACAATAAGTTTTATATTTATTCATTAAATTAAATCTTAAATATATTTTCTTTTTTAAATAACATTTGAGCTTATATTAGATTTTAATTCACAACACTGAAATATTAATTAGAAATGTTCTCTTAGTTAAACTACACAATTATCTTATACATAATATACTCTTATATATTTTTTTATAAATAAAGCATAAATTTAGTATTTATTATACACCTCGCCAGGTCGACTGTAAATATTTCCATTTCGGATAGCTTCCATCAGATATTTGACACTGAAGAGGCAAATAATGAGGAGCACTGAAACAAAGAAACCGAATCATTAGAGGGTAAATTTACTTTATCCATAGCAAAATAACTGAGTTCATATCGCACTACGCCCGTCACTAATAAGAAATTAAAGATATTTTCTCTTATGCCTCAATCAAAATTTACATTTTACACCCCTTAATCAGAACCCAGTATAAGTTTACTGCTCCTTGACGCAGAGAGTTGGGTTGCAGGAATTCTCCGGAAAAAGCTGCTCTTACCAGTTGGCTCTGCTATTACAATGTATTACACAAATAACAGTTTTTTTGTTTGGCAACCTAACCCACAAAAATAAGTTGCTTATCAACGGGTAACAATGTCACTATTTCAGCGACAGTGAGGAAAAGATAATAAATAAGAGCTTTCAAAGAATTCATTCATTCTAAGAAACGAAGCGTCAGGTGGAAATATTCTTTCCGAACAAATTGGAATTGAATTGAAGCAAAAACTTCTATTAAAGTTGGCTCAATTTTACTGTACCTCTTATTTATAAAAGAATTCCTAGAAAACAAAATTCTTATATGTTATTTCTAAATCTATCGTAGAACTGATTGTTCTTAAGAGGAAAGGGTACCGACACTCTCTCCATACAAACGTATTCGACTGTTTCCTCCCTGGATAATGACACTAGCACAAATATTTATGTTGCATAAAACTTATAACTGCCATGACGCATGGTCATGGCCTTATATATATATTTTTTTTTGTTGTATTAAATCTTAATTTCTATGATAATGAGAAAACGAAAAAACCAAGACATAGTCATAGTCATGGCAGTTATAGGTTTTATGCAACAAAAATATTTGTGCTAGTGTCGTTATCCATGGAGGATACAGTCAACTTCGTAATGTATGGAGAGAGCGCCGGTACCCTTTCACCTTAAGTCTTTTATAAAATGGTTTACCAGAAAATATTATTTTGACAAACAAATTTTAATATTACTCAATCATTAAAATCAAAAATTTTAATATACGTCAATATTACTTCAGTTTATTTTGCTAAGTACCATTTGTATAAACTGACTAGCTGCGCTCCGCGGTTTCACCCGCGTAACTCCCGATCCCGTGGGAATATCGGGATAAAAAGTACCCTATAACCTTCCTCGATAAATGGACTATCCAACACATAAATAATTTTTCAATTCGAACCAGCAGTTCCTGAGATTAGCGCGTTCAAACAAACAAACTCTTCAGCTTTATAATATTAGTATAGATATAAAATATAAAAGAAACGGTCACCTTGGACATGCCCTCTAGAAAAACTTAGATGTCAAGCGTTAAATGTTAGATACATCTTTCTTATTTTATGCTTTCAATTTGTTTTCATCGTATTATAAATAAATAATAACTGAATTGCGTTCTTCATTGCTTTAACCAAAATTTTGGCGTCTAGTAGAGAGCTTTTAATTAAATGTGTAGTAATAGAGTTAGGCAAATTATTTTTCTAGATTTTCGTCAATAAATTCCGTAATAGAAAAGGTACTTTTAGGTATTCCCTTGCCGTAAGCATTCGCCTGTAATATAACGTTCCAGATTCGAGAATTACTACAGGCATTACAAGATGAGGGAGGATAACCGAGCATAGCTGTTGACACGTTACAAACGAATCAAATGTTACATTACAGAAAAATGCTCAGTATTGTAACGTAATACGCAAAATCGAATCTTATGGCTATTTATGCTGCCAAACGCAAGCAGCCAGAAACACTCGTCGCTTACAACTAACATTGTTGATTGTAACGAAAGTGTTTTGTTTTTCTCAATAGTGCTGAGATGGAAATGTAGGTGAAATCTTTACCAATATTTTGGGGTAATTTGAGACGAAAATTTCTTCTCATTTCAAAGCTAGACTAGTTTTAATTTTTAATTTTAGGATAGCACCAAAACTATTGAGAATTTTTGGTTCAGAGTTACACCAAAATGTTAGTGAAAATCTCACCTACAATTCCATCTCAGCACTTTTGAGAAAAACAAAACACATTCGTTACAATTAACAATTTTCACCAACGAAAGCGACCGGTGCCGGTAGTAACTATTTAGTAGGCTGTGTACCAAGGTCGTTGGCGTATGGACCCCCCTTAAGTGCTACATTAAGGCTCCCAGTGAGGGACCACCTTAAAAATCTCTTTTAGTACTTTTATCTTGATTAAAAATTGTCTTAGATATTATATTTCGAACCATTTGCATTTTAATGTGATAACGTCTTATAAATTAATAAACATTGTACCTACTGCACTCACAAAAAGTGTGACGTCGTTACGTTATTGACAAGGTTACCATAGCAACGTATTGAAGTTGGTAATGTTGACATGATAGGTAACCATAGCAACGAATTAAAGTTTGCAAAATGGTAATTATGTCAACGATACAAAAGAGTTCTACGGACGATAATTTTACGTGATAACGTCATAACGTTATCACGTAAAATTATAGTCCGTAAACCGACTTTACAGACAACCATTTTTTACTTACAATCAGACAGGAGTATTAATCCAAGCTGAATCCATCCAGATGATAATGCTTCGAATACGATGAGCTCGATTGTGAAGAATAAGTGGAAGAAACTGTATACGAAGAATGTCGACACCAAACAGTGGTTTGCCTGAAATTAAATGAATACTGATTAAAGTAAGTTGGGTCATTAGTACTTCCTTTTGCAAGGCAAAGGTTCTCTCCCAAAGATATCCGAAGCAGATGGTAGAGCCCCTAATACCTTTAATATATTTTAACCCCATGTTAAAAATCTTAGTAGGGTGAGAATAAGATGGGATCTCAAATTGTATTACGAGTTAACGTAAGACTACAAATCAACTTTTTATTTCAGTTGAGAAGCGCTACGAAAAGTATAAAAATGAGCTTAATCTAAAAGGTATTTGATGATGTCATAAATATAACTCCATAAACCATCTCGAGAGAGTTCTCTTTTTTTATAAAGATATAAGTACTGAATAAACCTCTTATCAGATTTCTTTTTTTAACAAATAAACTACTTAGATATTAAGTTTTTTTTTATACCAACCGCTTCTATTTCCGGTACTACAAATAAAAACAATTTGAACGGACTATTTCACATTACGTAATAACGGTAAACAAAAGGCGGATGTGTTTAAAATACTTTGAATACGAACTCTAGGTTTTTTTGGATAATTACAAGTCGTTTCTAATTGCCATCGTTATGTAATAGGTACCAATCTATGAATGTACCACCATTAGAGTCCAAATCGATCTATAACACGCCAATTTAATATTAGGAGTGAATGTTTGTAGCTGTATTAGGATATTGAGATAAATAATGGGCAAAAATCATGCTAAATTACGTTAAATATGGAGGGTGTGTTCTTTGTATGACGCAGGCATCCGATAAGAAAATAATTTTCCAAAATTTTACCCCTAAGGGGGTGGAAAAGAGGGGCAAATTTTTTATGGGACGACGTATTTCTCGGTCAATTTTATACTTGTACGCGGATGTAGTCGCGGGCGTAAGCTAGGCTCATAATAAAACTTTATAATAACTAGTTAATTATATAGACTTAGGTTGAGTTGCACAACAAAAAATAGATTGGTCTTAAGACCAATAGAACTTAAGACCAAAGACAGTTTGTTCATCATGTTTAAACATGATGAACAAACTGTCAAAGTTTGAAAGTGATTAAATAATATCAACCTGTTAAAGCATTTAGCTAATAAAATTTATTCAAATTTGTCTAAAGACAATAGCATGCAAGCCGCCCGCCGTCAGTCTTGATTTTCAATTAGTGATCCAAGTGATTTTACTTGTATCAGCCAACCTTTAGCTAACCTAGCTTAGCAAATCTAACTAATATTATAAATGCGAAAGTTCGTTTGGTTGTTCCCACTTTACAGTCAAAAGACTGAACCAATTTGGATGAAATTTGGCATAGGTGATAGTTTCGAGACTTATACGGGTAAAATCGTGGTACGCAACTAGTAGGAAATAAGCCAACTTACCTTATGAGCACCACACGTCAAAAATATCCCGGCAAAAAACAACAGAATTCCAATAACAACGTAGCTCAAATAATATGTGATAATGACTATATTCACTAGAGCACCGTTTGCTGGTCCGAATATCTTCTCTAAGCTTTGGAAGTCTTTGAATTTCTCGTGATTGTCGACATCCTCCTTGTCGGTTATGCTCAGACCTAGTTGAAAGAAGTGGTATGCTACCACTGCTATTGCTATTAACTGAAAGAAAGAAAAACTTATGTTAATTGATTTAAAAAGTAACTGCTTTTTATTGGTATACTGACACATGGCATGACTGACTGACGCAACGAGATTGAACTGAAGACACTGTTTAAGATGACCAGATGCCCATTTTTTTTTGGCATTTGTTTGATAGATTTTTCGTTCCGCCTTAGCCTTTTTTATCCCTTTGCAACAAAATATTATGTTGTTGATGTAACTTGAGTAGTTTGTATTCTAAACTAACGTATGTTCGTATGTTTAATATTTGAAAAAAAAAAAAAAAAAAAAAAACAAATTTAACTTTAAGTGCTTAAAAATGAAAGATAATATAAGCCCAGTTAATAATGAATTAATTACAAGAACAATAGAAGAAACGAAACCGGTCAATATTAAGAAAAGAGCTTATTTTTGTATAAAAATAGAAGTTATGTAACCCTCTTAATGTCAGTCAAAATGTCATGCCCGTTCGGTATTGACAACAAAAAAAAAACAAATAATAAAGAAGCAATTTAATAGAGTTAGTTAGGCGTATCCTTCGCGCCTTCTCAAAAGTTCAATGCAATCCACTATTGAGTTCTAGCAGGCGTTTTAATATATTGCAGCATAATACTATGTTATACCTACTTTATACTAAAAACATTTCAGAGAAACGAAACAATAAAATGTTTTTATTCATGGCGTAATTATGTACTTTATATTCTAAGACAACAATGAGAGTTTTAATTAACTGGTCGAATTCATCACTCTGGCAGCGCAGCACGATATAAGGCGGGTAATTGACCTCTGTACCAAACTGGATGTGGCAATGACTTTTATGATTAGTGTGCATCGTGTACAGTAACGTAATTAGCGGTTATAGGTAACAAAGTAATAATGTATCTATCCCGTAAAATATCGGGATAAAAAGTAGCCTATGTTACTCCTAATGAATTAATGTATCCTTGAACCAAGTTTCATCTAAATCGGTTTAGTAGTTTCGGAGCCTATTCGTTACAAACAAAAAAAAACAAAATGTCTTTTCTCTTTTATAATATTACTAGCTGCGCCCCGCGGTTTCACCCGCGTAATAATGTTCTACGCAATTTTCTTAATATTTTCTTTCATAAGAACCTTCTCCTGACAATAACAAACACAACAAAAAGAGAATTGGCCAAATTGGTCGCACGAAAATTATTAGACTTCGCGCACGACCGCTGCGTAGGGAGCCGACCTCGCGACTGAGCCGCGCGGGTACCTTACTCATAGATCTAAACTCCCCTCCCGCACGCGCACCCCCCCCTTGGTGACGCCCACTTCGCAACGGGCCGTGCAGCAGAAATCGTAATATTTTAATTTCGCCATAACTTCAAAACCAAACGTCCAATTTTAATCATTCAAAGACCAAATATTATCTCCATAAACTGTTCTTAGTGATGAAATCATTTATTTTGATAAGGATTAATAGCATGAGTAAAATAAACGCGTTTAAATGTAGTCCAAAAAAAATTCAAGATTTTTAAATAAAAAAATGGTTGCTGTGCCTCACTCGACATAGATGGGTATAGTGTGTCGCGGACTTTTTGTAGATATTTATAAGATCTACAATTAATTAGAACATTTTATGGTTCTATCTTTTATAGTTTAGGCAGCGTACGCAAAATAAGTAACTTTTCTGGTTGATTTTTTACACCTTGTGTCCGAAAAACCCAAATATCTTACGGAACCCTATTTTTTTCCAAAATAAAATATAGCCTATGTTACTCGTGGATAATGTAGCTTTCGAATGGTGAAAGAATTTTTAAAATCGGTCCAGTAGTTTTTGAGCCTATTCAGTACAAACAAACAAACATACAAACAAAGTTTTCCTCTTTATAATATTAGTGTAGATAAATATAAGTATAGTATAGACAAAGTTCTAGCAATTATAGTACATAATATCTAACCTATTGTACAGAGAACTTAGACCAAATTTAATGTACATTCTATATGTACTTATTAAGAAAAGAAAATTGAATATACATCACCAAAAGCACGAAAAATTTAAATACTTTTGAAAACAATTTAATTTTTTGAAAAGATAAACTTGCCTTGATTGCCTAAATATCGCTAAAAGTAAGTATGTTTGTGTAATATTGTGTGAATGCCAGCACCTACCAGAGCTTACTAGATAAACGTTCTAGATTATTAGACACCGTCAGCAACTTTTAACCCATGTTATTCAGGATGCTATCGGGTCTTGGATTTAATAGACAATCCCATATTCCATTTACCTACTAGATGCTTGCCCAGCATCAATAACATCTAGCCTTTAGCTTAGTCAGTCATATACAGTGGAAAAACTAAGTTTCCTCAACATCATATATACTTTTATTTTTATAGGTGATTTTGTTGCTACTTACAAGAACAATGTATCCAAAAACGACATTTCCCATCCGCAATGGGAAACAGAATAGAAACTTTCTTGTCATCTTGATTTCATCTGTGCGCCTGAAAGAAAATAATACGTAAGTAAGTAGAGTTCGAGGCAAAATAGAAAATACTAGCAGTGCTCCGCGGTTTTACCCGCTAACTCCCGATCCTATGTTAAAATATCGGGATAAAAAGGAACCTATTACTGCCAATAAATCAATGTATCTTCATACTAAGTTTCATTTAAATCGGTTTTGTAGTTTCGGAGCCTCTTCAATGCAAACAAACAATCTTTATCTATTTTTTTGGGTAAATTCGGGAGTTCAGGATTCAGGTCTCAGAATCGAACCACATCATTTTTTTTTCTATTTTTTTATTGCAAAACAACGTTTGCCGGGACGGCTAGTAATATTATAGTAGAAAACACTTGTCTGATCTGACCTATTCAAGGTTTACCTGAGTGAACTACGGAATTTGGTTTTAAGTCTACAGGTTTATAGATCAACAGTTCGATCTCGAATAAGGGATTAAAATAAATATGAAAAGTGCTTGTCAACAAACAAAAACTAGTAAGACGTTTTGGGTGTGAAACTGCCTTCGTAAAGCCACTTAGTTACACTTGTTAAAAAATTAGGCAACGTATTTCATTAAATATTTGTATTGTCTATCTAATAAGATAAGATATTCACTCTTTGTGTTCGAGCTGAAAGAAAGATTAAACTAAGCTGTGAGAAATAAACTTAATGAGAATTTAATGTAAATTTTACTATCTACTCCTAAACTGTTCAAAGTAGGTATCTCTATTCAGTAAAGTTTGCTATAGAAAATGCTGTGTCATAATATCTTTTTCATGAAAACTACTTAAATACAGCCGATCCTGAATTTTTTAAAGGGTCAAGTAGGTAATACCTACACGTAGGCTGACAGTAGCACCTAAAAAAACTGTATAAAAATATAGCTGCAACCCCCGATTTCACCCGCATAAGTCCTGATTCAACGAGAAATATCATTATAAAAAATAGCTTATGTGTTAAACCAGGTCTTCAGCTATCTACAGGCTTAGTTTCATAGCAATCGGTTTAGTAGTTTTTGCGTGCAGGAGTAACAAACATACAATATTTTACATCTATAAAATTACTAACTGCGCGTAGCGATTTCACCCGCATAAGTCCTGATTCAGCGAGGAATATCGTTATAAAAAGTAGCCTATGTGTTAAACCAGGTTTCAAGCTATCTATAAAGTGAGTTTCATCGAAATCGGTTTAGTGGTTTTTGCGTGAAGGAGTAATAAACATAGAAACAAACACAGATTTATAATATTACCAACTGCGGTTTCACCCGCGTAAGTCCCTGTCCCGTAGAAATATAGGGATAAATAGTAGTTTATATATTAATCCAAGTCTCTAGCTATCTTATACAGAGTGAGCTACATCGCAATCGGTTCAGTAGTTTTTGCGTGAAGGATTAACAAACATACACGCAAACACACAAACTTTCACATTAAAGGATAGAAAATGTATTAGTCAAACTTTTTTTGTCTATCTACATAATAACTTTACGCTAGATACGTTAAACACTCACGAACTCCTTAATATTTATACCTACTTACTTGCTATTTATTATTCCGTGGCACGACTGAACCAAGAACCGACACTTGTGACATTACACAACCGATACAGACGCGATCAAAACACTGTATGCTATTTTCAGGTATACACACTTAATTGGCATGAGAATGTCCACTTTAATTAGACCTCGATGACCTAGTACAGATATGATATTAAAGGGTCACACCAAGTTGGTTTTAAGGAAGCATTCGTTCTGGTTCGGTGAACAGATGTAGGCATAAAGGTTAGGGGAGAGGGCACTGTGAATGAACGGTCCAAGGACGATCGACCTTAAGCAACAAGATAAAAGGTGTTCCTCTTTTGATGCGTGATAAAATTTCTTTTGAGTTCACACCTGGCCTCTTATGGACATTGATATGTGGGTAGAGCATTGCTGCCTACGAATATTTTGGACTGAAACTTAACAAGAATTTCTTAGGAAAAAGTAGGTTAACTAAATTTTGGTGAAGCAATGTTTGTTCTCATGTTTCTTTGCTGAAATTATAGGTAATTATGTTTCAAAATTTGAGTTTGAACCTTGTAGTTAAGTCTTTTGTAAACAAATTGTTTCATTGTATGTATGTAATAAGACTGAAGACTGCCCAAGTAACACATTTGGTAACAAATAGCTTGCATATAGTATTTTTTTGGAACCTTTAGTAATAAAATCCACCTTGATTAAGTTCTATATAGGTGGTTAGAACTTATATGCAACCTATATATTACTAAAGGGAGAAAAATTGCAACTCATTTATAGTTGCAGAAGCGTTGCATAAGAGTTCGAATTGTTACCCTGAGTGGCACTTGGAACTAACGGTGCGAATTGCGCGCTGTGAATGAATGATTGAACGATAAAGCGATACCGTTCATTCGTTGAGTGACAATTTGTCATAACTAGTCTTATTTTCGGCGGAGATAAACGAAAAACGGTGTGCTTTGTTCTATTGTCTTAATTGTGACAGCCATATTGCATCTATTTGGCGAGTATTAAAAATGTACGTGTAAACCGCAGCATAATATCACGGAGCCCTTGCAAATGGTTTTTTATCGTGAAACCATGTTATATTTACTTAGTAAATTTTGATGCGCCTTCAATTTAATCAAAAAATATTAACAAATATGTGCTGATCAAATAAATAAGATAATACTTTACAACAATTTGGTTGTTAAAAACCTAACAGTATAGTTTCACAAAAAGTATAATGTCAACAATAGTTATCAAAACTTATTTTGTTTTATGTTATTGTAATAAAATTTCATTAAACAAATAATGCTTTTCAAGGTTATTATTTTTAAACATGGCGATTTAAAGTAGACCTTGTAGTTCTTATTTTCACTAATTTGTTACCTTATTGGAACTCTTAAGCCCAAAAATCACTCATTAGTACCTAGTAGTGATATTTTTCACTTCACAGGTCTTGCTGTCTCTACTTTGAATTGGGGATCCTCAAGACGGGTACAAAACCCATTGTGAAGGATAATAAAGTAAAAAAAAGTAAAATTTACTTAACTGTAAAGTCGAGGACTGTCTGTGCAATTGTCTGTGACACATTAGTTTTATTCCAACAGACAGACACATTGTCAACTGTCTGTGCAACTGTCTGTACAACTGTCTGTCACTGACTGGAACTGTCTGAAACTGTCTGGTACTGTCTGGTACCGTCTGGTACCGTCTGGTACCGTCTGGTACCGTCTGGTACCGTCTGCTACAGTCTGGTACAGTTTGGTGCCGTCTGGCACCGTCTGGCACTGTCTGGCACTGTCTGGCACTGTTTGGAACTGTTTGACACTGTCTGTAACTGTTTGGAATAAAACTAATGTACGGAACCCTCAGCGCGTGAGTACGACTCGCACTCGACCCGTTATTATTTTAATTAGATCTTGTGGTTCTAAATGAGATAAAAATGGAACCGATCTACGCTTTACAGTGGCATATAAGAGTATATTAGACCTTACAAAGGCAACTACACTAAGGTTCCAAATGAGCTGCAATAATAACTCTTGAGCCACTACAAGTGATAAATAACTCATATATACTACTTATTTAGTACTAAAGGTGCCAAATGAGGGAAAAATACCACCTATTAGGGCACAGTTCTTTAGGGGGGATTTTAAGATGTCATATGCCTCTTTGAGTTCTATAAGAGAGAAAATTAAAACCTTTATGCGCCTATGAGTAATAGATTCGGCTTAATGCTACCATAGGTAATAAAGCAGAAACAAAAATCACTCAAAAGCAACCGTTAGTGATAAGAGTTACTCATTTGCAAATTCGAGTGCTGTTTGCATCTTTAAGTAATACCATACACTCTTGCATCACTTATATGCTACCTACAGTTGCAAAATAAGTTCTAAAATTCTTTAACGTGCTACTTGGGTGGAATTTAATCAAATATTATAATTAACTGAAGGCCAATTTTCATAAGTGACAATGTTCAAAAATTACATTGCAACATCATTCCAATTGCATTTCATTTACAAAAAATACACTCAAAGTAGCTTAAAATACGCTACAAAATAATAAAAATAATATTTTAATAGATAAAGTGATTCAAGAGGAAGGTTTATATGTATAATACATGCATAATATAGCCGTGCGAAGCCGGGGCGGGTCGCTAGTGAATAATAATTTGTCACAACGTGATCTACAACACACTGCTAGTGTTTTTTAACCCGCCTGATGGTAAGTGACGATGCGGTCTAAGATGTAGCTTTCCTAGATGTAGCTTTCCTAGCTTTCCTAGGGTACCCTCACTAAAGGCTATACCTTTTAGTGAAGGTACCCTATCTTCTACTCAAGAGACATTACAAAATACTATAAGAAACGTTAAGATATCATCAATTTAACGTTTTTGTGCCGGAAATTCGCAACCAATTACTAATGTCAACACAAACCAATCCTTCGCTATTGTTTAACTGTTTTCAATCTATAGCTATCCAAGGGTTATTGATAGTGAAGGTATCTTATTTTCTACTTAAGAGGCATTAATAAAAAGAATATTACAAACAAACATACAAAGATATAGGTGTGAAAAACATAACACTTTCCTTGCAGTCGGGTAAAAATATAAGAAACGTTCATCAATTTCACGTTTTTGTCGCGGAAATTCGCGGAAATTCTGCTAATTTCAACACAAACAAATCGTTCGCTATTGTTTAGCTGATAACAAGCTATCGATCAATCTATAGCTATCGATAGGTTATTGATGCGGAACACCCTAGTTGCATAACTCTCCAGTTTTTATTGGGTAGTTAACGCTTTGTGATTTATTGTAGCTGCACATTAATAGTAGGAATCAGTACTTTTAGTTTTATACCAATATGAATTTTCAAGGCAAAAATACGATTTTATGAGATACTAGCAACGCTCCGCGGTTTCACCCGCTTAACTTCCGATCCCGTGGGAATATCGAGATAAAAAGTAGCCAATGTTATTTTCAATGAATCCATGTATCCTCATACCAAGTTTCATAAAAATCGGTTCAGTAGTTTTGGAGCCTATTCAATTCAAAGAAACAAACAATTAAAACTTTCATATTGTATTTTAAGCAAAAGTCTAATGGATTAGTTTTATTTTATTAGCATAAATAACTTTATTTTGTAATTACACTACACGCACAAAAGACAACGGTAACAGAAAATTAATGTAAACAATTAAACAAACTTCTTAACCTGTAGTGTAACCAAAAAAGGATGATACTCAGCATAATGTTGTGACGCCAACAACATCACAACGATGATTTTCAGTGACAAATTGAGAACTTTTTTTTGGAGTCTGATAAAATGCAATCGGTTAGTTGTAGATACGGTATCGATATCCGCGTACGATGATGCAGCTTTCCAGCCGCGTGTATCTTGTTTCAATCCTGTTATTCATGGCGAACGATGTTCCATTAACTAGTACCGGTGTATCTACTTACTATCGGTATAGGTACTTAGGTAGACCTAGGTGGGTAACGAACTAACGCGGTTATAACCACGAGGCGCAGCTAAGTGACTACATAAAATTGAAAGAAAGATATATTTTGTAACATCTAATTAATAAACATCTTTGTGACATAATGTAGGTCTTTTTTGTCTTCCTCTTCTCGTATAGTGGTGTGGCTCATCTATTGTTAGAGTTTTCAGATCGTCTTTAGGCCTCTAACTTGACCTAACGACTGCTACTAGAGGTAGCAACCAACGGCTTAACGTGCCTTCCGAAGCACAGAGGGGCTCACGAAAGTACATTTTTGCCACACTACTAATTGGCCATCCATCGAAGTAATGACCGTGCCAGACGTCGCTTAACCCGCGCGACCGTAAACTTAGCTGTGAGCCTCCATAATGTAGGTATAAAGGTGTAATGTATACGGGTCTATACCCTTACCATACCTATAGGTACATTATTTCACTAAGATGTTTTGTGTCATTTTGAAGCTGGAATAAATAAGACAATGATGTTTTGTCTTTTGTACTTATTAACACATGCTCATTAATATATATAAAGACTTTTATACATTTTTACAGCTACAGTATTTTGGTCATATCATGCGCAATGATAAATACGAACTGCTCCAACTACTGATGCAAGGAAAAATCCAAGGGAAGAGACCACCCGGAAGGAGGCGCACTTCATGGCTTAAGAACCTCCGGACATGGTTTAAGCAAAGCACTAGATCCCTTTTCCGTGCAGCAGCGTCAAAAGTAACAATAGCCTTAATGATAGCCGACCTCCGGTAGGAGATGGCACCTCAAGAAGAAGAAGATACATTTTTACACTGAGATTATGATACCCAAAATACCCATTGACATATTGACTTTGAAACATTAGTACTTTTAGTACCCAGTTCCGTACTATCGTGCCATAGATCTACTCTTTCAACTATTATTTCGCATCTCACTGGAAATGTTATTTTAAGCCATTGCTGTGTATTATTTTAGTAATATGATTTAACTTATATAAAATACAAATAATAATATCAGTTTAAAAATTAAATGGACTGATTAAATCTGAAACTAAAACGAAAGTAACTCTAGAAGCTAGAGAATTTAGCTTATCATAGACTCCAACTCATTTGAACTTGCTCTTAATTCATTGCATGGTCGTTGAATTATTTAATTTATTGCATGGATAACTCAGTATATAATTAACATACCTAACTTGATAAATAAGAAAGATGTTACCAAGTTAATTCCTTCTACATTTCTTCAGTACAAAATTAACGGTGACTACAAAATAACGAAATACGTGGAATAAATAGATATAAATAGAGAATGAGGCATTATATGCAGGATTATCGAATTAATTAAATGAGACTAATACTCTACCTTATATACTTTTTCAATAATCTACCATCACAAGAATTTCTTCATACAAATCACTATCCTTCACATAGTTTAGGATTAAAATTTTAAAAGTTTTTTCACATACACATTTTAACTAGAATTTTTACTTTTTGTGTTTTCGAATTAGGGATGCGTGTGCGCACGACAGTTCGGTTCGAACCTTGCTCGAAGACAGGTTACGTCATGCGACAAGGTTGCCCGCGCGCAGGCAATATACCGCCTTCTTGCCGGGGCTACAACGAGTCAAGGTTAAACGAAATGGCTTGATAACTAGTTCTCTTTGGGGTTTTGGTTGATTTTTTTTTAATTCGAGTATTCTTTATAAATAAGTATTTTTGATATCTAGTTCCATTTCAAGTTACCTACTTATCATTATAGTTGCGTAGCATTTTGTTTTTCTTTACTGAATTCGTAAGTCCTTGAATTATTTTTGAAGTGAAACGTCTGTAAAGTCGGCCAAATGAGTAGGACTTTTAAATCACTACATAGTATAAAACAAAGTCGCTTTTTCTGTCCCTATTTCCCTTTGACCGCTTAGATCTTTAAAACTACGCAACGGATTTTGATGCGGTTTTTTTAAATAGATAGAGTGATTCAAGAGGAAGGTTTTTATGTATAATACATGCATAATAAAGCCGTGCGAAGCCGGAGCGGGTCGCTAATACCAAATATAACGGATGTAACGTCATCAATGCGTCGTAATATCTAACGAATGTTAGGTAAGAGGAATTAAATACTTATTAAAAACCTTAATTAATTAAATAACTTAGGTAATAAATAAAAATTAAAAGTCCAAATGGCAAGGAATTCCTATAGGACTTCCTGCCATTTGGACTATTTGGTGCCCAAATGGCTGGCAAATGGCGTCATCTCGTTGGATGATTCTTGGCCGTACTTTGTCGATCATAATTTATTGTCGTTGACTTATGTGTAACGTTTTCCCACAAAATAACAATTCTCAAGAACAGCCGATGCGGTCCGTTGCCAATAAAAATAGTACAATGAACTTTACGCATTAAAAAGTTTCACGAAATAAAACCTCAAGCTTCCAAAAACATCAAGTAAGATTAAAACTTTTTATCAAAATTCGGATTGATCAGCTAAACACACTCATAAATATTCCTACAGAACAAAGTTAGATAAATTTAGATAAATTCGGAGAAAATATTAACTTTATATTGAAAAGTTCGTTGTGGTTTGTGGTTCTAAAGTCAAAAAATGTAATCAAATTTATACTTTGGTAAATGCAAATTATTTTCCCTAAAGTTATACATCTTGTTTCGTCTTCGATCGCGTTGACTTTAGAATATCTTAGCAGGGTTGGGTTGTCTTTAGATCTAGATTGATGATCGCAATAAACCACGTCACATATGAAAAGAGAATGTGGCTTCGCTGCTTAATAACCACCTTTTTACTAAGCAGTAGATTAACTTCACCCCGGGAGACCCCATAAACTCTAGGAATTGTTTGTGTCATAAAACTCATAAACGAGCTTATTGTCGCTATGATATTATGATGTCATCGTCGTAACACAAATTATTACCCTGTTAAAGACATTGTAAAATAGAAATGTCTCTACTAGCCTACCTGGATGACTAACTTAACAGCTTAATCTAATTTATTTGTTCTATGGTACTTAATTTAGTGCCAGAAAAGAATCATCTCGATCGGTTAAGTCATATTTTCTAGTAATCGATGAAAAAATACGTGTAATATATGTCGCAGATTTAGCAACGCCATCTGTTAGCGCGCCGCAGAGTTAGCAGCGCCATCTGTTTTCGTGCATAGAAACTTCGTTAATTCAGTGTACGTTTCGAAGTACTTTGAAATAATAAAAGTTGTGAAACGACTGGCTCCTGCGTCATGAGAGGCGGGGCTAAGCAACAGGATAAAAAGAGCTGTAGGCTCGTGTTCGGGTCAGTCTCTCCCCGTGAGTATAGTATTCTTTGGTCAGTCTGCTGCGGGGGAGGCAACGTCCATAGAATTGTATAGAATACCTACGGGGGCTAGGACGGGTGTTGCCATTACTAAAAAAACATTATAAAAAATACTAAATTAGAAGTTTTGGCACAGTGGCAAACTGGCAATCCCTTTTTTGCTTACAAGAAAAATGGCTGCCCTTGTTATTTCTTGATAAGTTTGTAATTTTTGTTTCAAAGTTTTGTGTCTTCGCCTTTAACGAAGTCGAGTTGAGCACCTGTTCCTTCGTCTTTTACTGTGCCAGTAGTTTTTACCGAGTGTGTGCAATTACGTTTTGTGATTACTTTTTACGAGATAGTGACTCAACTTTGTGTTTTCAATATAAAAGAAAACCGCAGAAAGTGTGTGAAATGTGGATCATCGCCTGCAGAAAATGCAGAAACGGTGTTATTCCGTTTTCCTAAACCAGGATCTACCAACATTCGCCGGTAAGTACACAATTCACCGGTTTCCATCGAACTTCGTTGAAAGGTAGGTACCTACACCAAGTAGTAGGTACCTACCTAGTTGTGTAGGTACCTGTCTACCGAATTTTTTGGCAAATAAAGTTTAGCCTTTTTGTTTTAACATTAAAATGTACAATAGATCTTTTATGTAGGTACTTATGTAGGTATTTAAATTTATTGCAGTTCTGAAGCATGGGCCAAATTTGGTTATCCTGACCATCCATGGGAAACCAAAGAATTCCAAATGAAACTGCACAACGAACATAGGATGCTTTGTCATAGACATTTCAAGGAGACTGCTTTTATTGATTACTCAGCCAAGAAATTACATCGATTTGCTTATCCTGAAAAAGTAAGTAATAAGTAAATATTGCACATCCATCTAGCCCCAAGCTAAGAAAATCTATTAGGTAAACATACCTAGTTTTAAGTTCCAGCATGTCGTCAAATCCCTTACCTACTAATATTATAAATGTGAAAGTAACTCTGTCTGTTCGCTTTTCACACCAAGCTGCTGAACCAATTTTGATGAATTTTGGTGTAGAGATAGATGTGACCTTAGGATAAAACGTAGGCTACTTTTTTTACGATCCTGATCTCGTACCATGATAACTGAAGTCCACTCTGACAAAGTTGCGGGTAACAGCTAGTTAAAATAGTATATTTCTTTTGTAGGATGAAGCAGTCACCATTCCACAAATGTGCAGTTTTGGAGAACTAAGTGCTGGCCCGTCACGTCTTCTTAGAGATGTGTCCAACATACAATCCGAAAATATTCCTGTGCCCACTAACATGAACATAAATGTTTCTGGATCAACTGCAGCTAACATTTCTGCTTCTGGAATGCCAAATATAGAAGTTCCTGCACGTTCCACCACCACCGGATCTTTGTATCTACGTTGCAAAAAATATGTAGGTGAAATTCGCAAGCTGAAAAAGAAATTAAAATATGTGGAAAAGAAAAACCATCTTGCTGCAATCACAACGAACGATGCTGTTAATAAATTAGTGTCAAATATTAGTGAAGAATTTGCACTACTGCTCCATGGACAAGTACGGAACTTTAAGAAAAAAAACATGAAATCTAGGAAATGGACATTGGATGACAAGATAACATCTTTAAGGCTATACAATATGTAAAGAAACTGGTGTCCGGCCATGAACGGGGCTATTTGGTACCGTATTACGAACATAATTGACGGGTTTTTATTTTATTTGGAAACTATTTTTTTTCCCCAATTACTTTAATCAATATTAGGGAAAAAATAAAAACCTGACCTATGGTTACACTAGCTGTAGGAGCGGTGAACTAGGTATAGCAACAAAAGAAGCCGACCGAGGGCGGCGCCTTTACTTTGTACAAGCCGCCCGCCCGTGCCGCGCCGCCCGCGCCGATACCTACGCGAATTAGGTATAATATCAGCTGATATTTCGGAAATACTACGAAATTGACCTCTCATTTTTTGTTGTCAAGAAACAGATAATTGTATGTAGCTCTGAAAAGAGCTGTTTTTATCTTGAAATTACACCAAAATGTAGTGTCTGTCACCTACAAATGAAACAAAAACTTTTTTACAACATTTTTTCATGAAATACTGGTAATCAACAAAGACTTTTTAGATAGGTAGGCACTTACTTAAGAAATAAGCACGTCAATTTGTCGAAGGCTTCGATGGTCATGTTCCACGTGCCTGCCACCAACACGGATACACAACTGCGATCTCTTCACCAAGTCCAAATGAACACTCATCGGAAAAAAGGACAAACTTTAAAAAAATCTCATTCTCTTCAACTTTGTTCAGAATCCACTTGCAGTATTCTGTCCTTAAGTCATAATCAGCAGGTAAGAGACTTTGAACGCGGCGATAATGGAATGGGTGTTGACCGTCTTCTTTCAGCACCTTCCAAATTCTCATATGGTTCGTGTTCAATGTCCGCGCTACGGAACGCGTACTTTCTGTGGGGTTTGCATCGAACATGTCCAGCACTTGCTCTTCGATTGTATCGCGCAATCGTGGCCTTCCCGAATCACTGTGCGATACGTGAACACTACCGGTAGTAAAAAACTCTGTTATGAAGGCGTTGAAACGCACGCTCCGACGGCACTGGAGCACCAAACCGCGTTTCTTACTCTCTGCGCGCAACTGCGTAATTACACTCACTCCTCCCCAAACACATCAACATGTTAAAGTATTGCGGATTAGTGTAAGACATTTCGCATCGATAACACCGGACGTCCGACCGAGATCAGTTTCTACGCGGAACTAAATCGCGAATAATGCAGCGCGGGCGACGCCCGCCCGGTACACGTGCCGTTTGCCTAATCAAAGGATGCCGCCAATGGTGCGATGCACCGCGCGAGTCCTTTGACAAATGCCGAAAAAAGGAATAAAGGTGAGCGCACACCTAGCCGCACCGCACACGCCGAAGTCGCCGCAGTCATCGTTTTTGTTAATATCCTCGCACACCTGTCCGCGCAGCAATCACTGAACTGGTCGCAGCGTACGGCGCGGATGACGTCATCAGTATCAACCGCAGCTTGCGGTGTGTGCGTCGCGAAGGACGTCATCAGCAACGGCTGGGGAATTTTGTCGATGCGGTTGATGCGGCGCGGGTAGGTGTGCGAGGTTGCATACAGCTTCATACAAAGAATACAAATGCGGCGACTTCAGCGCTTGCGGTGCGACTAGGTGTGCGCTCACCTTAATCATTATCAAAGACACCGCTCGACAGGTGAAATGTTGTAAGAATGGGAAAAATTGCCGAATTTTAGGGTAAATTTAATTTTTTTCTTAAAACTAAAAAATTCATAACTTTAGTTTTTTTTCATTAACCTTTTTTATTATATTTTTCCCGGTATCTATAATGAGGTCGCAATACGCCCACGACTGGTCGGACACCAATTTCTTTACATATTGTATAAAAGATCACCAACCTGCTATAGATTGTTGAGGCGAATGTTTTGCCTTCCATGCCCTACCACACTAAAGGTTTTGTTAAGAGGGTTCACGTTTGATGTTGGAATAAATAAAAATTTATTTGAAATTGTTGGGAAAGCAGCAAAACGTCACGCTCCAATGAACAACCAATATGTTCTACTTTTTGACGAAATGTCTATAAGGAAACATTTCGAATACAATGTAAAAAAAGATTTAATTGAAGGGTTTCAAGATCATGGTGAACAAGGTCGGACATCAGAACCAGCATCCCATGCATTGGTATTTATGGTGGCTGGTGTTCGAGAAAAGTCAAAACAACCAATTGCATATTATTTATCGGGATCATCAGTTACAGCAGATCGATTGGTTGTACTCATAAAAAAGGTGAGTCTTACTAAATTACTTTATCTATCTTTCAATTTATATTTTATTATTAAATAAATATAATATGGACAAAGCTGCTTGGTCATAGTCAAATTTAGGTTTGATTCATTTTTAGGTTCTATAGTCAACAAGGATCCATAATCAAAAAATATTGTGGGCGTGCAAGAATCATTTTTCAATTTGACATGTTTGAGCAACTAACGCATCACACAGACTGTCAAATTATTGAAATTTTAATGTTACTACAATATTAATATCAAGTTACCATACTAGATATTGTCAATTTATTTAAGTATCAACCTATCTATGTTGTCCCAGTGGTAGAGCAAAGGTCATATTATGGTTACCTATCCATAAATAATTAAATGATAATTTTTCAGGTACTTGATCAATGTCATCAACATGGCATTAATATAGCGGTAACCATTTGCGACATGGATGGAACTAATAGAAGAGCTTTAACTCTACTAGGTGCAAATATGAATAAACCATATTTCGAAAGTAATAGTAAAAGAATTTTTTCAATATTTGATACACCACACCTGATCAAGTGCTTCAGAAATTTATTTATGAAATATGATATTGAGTGTCTGACACAAATAGAATCTTCTGATGGAATAACAGGAAAAGGTAAATAATGAACATAAAACTACTATTATCTACACTCATATCTTAATGTTCCAATTACGAATTGTAACACTGCCGACCTGAAGTATTTGTGAATGGGTTTTTTCACTTGAGTTTTTATAGTTAACCCCCGACAAAAAAGAGGGGTGTTATAAGTTTGACGTGTCTGTCTGTCTGTCCGTCTGTAGCATCGTAGCTCCCGAATGGATGAACCGATTTTGATGTAATAGTTTTTTTTTAATTGTTAATTAATTTTTTTGTTTGGAGAGAGTGTAGATAAAATAGTGTATGCAACCCTGCATAGAATTAGTCATTAAAACACACGTGCCAAGCCATTATTAAACTCATCTTCGGCTCGTTTTATAAAAAGACACTCTTGTATTATTGTCCTCAATTATATGTCAGTTGCATAAAGTACTATTCATTTCACAACTGTGTATTAAAATTCATATTTATTGTTGCAGGCGTAGCGAAATGGAGTTATATAAAACAGTTATATGAATTGGAATATCAAAATAAAAATTTTGTTTATGCACCTGGTTTGAGAAAAGACCATTTGAATCCAAATACAAAACAAAAGATGAAGGTCAATTTAGCGACTCAAGTACTCAGCCACACAGTTGCTAGTGGATTATACGCTAAAGTAGGAAGAGGTAAGCTATTTATTTCATTAAATTAGTAGATATTATGTAGATCTAATTCAATATTTAATATGTTTCCCCTACTTCAGATTACGTTTATAAGTTTATTTTTCAGTCTTCAAGTTGTTTTAAAGTTTTTTATTTTATTTTATTTCTTTTTATAATTATGTAAGTATATGCACCTACAATGATTTAATTAATAAAATTACAGGTGAATTACCTGCTCAGGCGGCGGTGACAGCAGACATAATATCAAAAATGGACAGTCTATTTGATTGTTTAAACGCGGACAACAGTGACTGTCGAAGAGGGAAACCCTTGGCAACGAATTGGAGAAGAGGAAATAAAAAGCATGAGGAATTAATTAATTTAATGAAAAAAATTTTTCTAACAATGAAGTTTATTGGAGCACGATCAAAACCGCCATAATTTTTTTACATTTTTCGCAATTTGCGTTTTTCATATTTTTATCAATATATTTTGGTGTGAAACCACAGACGAGATGCATGCATCTTTTGCACTAGACTCCTCATGTGGCTCTTCGTGGAAGGTTAAATTTGGTTCCCATTCTTCTGATACTACCGAAGTATCAGAATTTGATCCCTGTTGGGGAATCGAGTTCTGATCCTTATAAGGTTTTTTTTTTGGGTTTAAAAATTTTATATCATGCGTTTCATCTGGTCTTCTTCGCGATTCCCAATTGTCACATGGGAGAGCTTGGCTAATATGGCCGTTTTGATACCAGCTGCGAATTGTGCTGATGTTGGGTTGGTGTTCGATCCACAATGCGCACGAGTTGTTCCGAGTGGATTTTCCAATGGATCCTTTTGTAGTCTTCTTGGTGCCAAGCTCTTGATGTCTTTGTGTTGTCTGCACGGACTTTCCCAGAGCATTTGCGTTCCATTGAGCGTCCGCACCCAGCCCTCTGGGGATGGCGGTTTTGATCGTGCTCCAATAAACTTCATTGTTGGAAAAAAAAATCATTAATTTGATTAATTCCTCATGCTTTTTATTTCCTCTTCTCCAATTCGTTGCCAAGAGTTTCCCTCTTCGACAGTCAGTGTTGTCCGCGTTTGAGCAATCAAATAGACTGTCCATTTTTGATATTGTGTCTGCTGTCGCCGCCGCCTGGGCAGGTGATTCATCTGTAATTTTATTAATTGAGTCATTGTGGGTGCATGCTTGCATAATTATAAAGGGAAATAAAATAAAATGGGGAACTTTAAAACGGCTTGAAAAGTGAAAAATAAACTTATAAACGTGGTCTGAGATAGGGGAAACATATTAAACATTGAATTAGATCTGCATAATATCTACTAATTTAGTGAAATAAATAGCTTGCCTCTTCCTACTTTGGCGTGTGATCCACTGGCAGCTGTGTGGCTGAGTGCTTGAGTCGCTGAATTGACTTTCATCTTTTGTTTTGTATTTGGATTCAAGTGGTCTTTTCTCAAACCTGGTGTACTGTTAGATACTAATAATACTGTTAAAATAATGTAATAATACTGTTAAAATCATGTTAAAGTATCAAATGATGTAGTAGGTTACATTATTGATATTATTATTTTTATTTAATTTGATATCTCAATCAAAATAAATGAAAACAATACCTATCACTTTACTATCAATACATAGTATAAAACAAAGTCGCTTTCTCTGTCACACGATGGTTTTTTTATTACAGATGGGTTCTGAAGAAAATAAAGTTCTTTATTACAACATATTCTGTACGCAAATAAGCTTGGCTTGCACAAATTGGCCAAAAAAATTTTTAAATATCGTTATATTTTTGCCAATTTATACAAAAACTACAAAAACTTTAAAAACAAATAATATACTTTAACCTTCCTCCAGAACACTATATCTATTGGTGAAAACAGCATGAAAATCGGTGCAGTAGTTTTTGAATTAATCGCGAACAGACAAACAGATATGCGGCGGGGACTTTGTTTTATAATATTACTATGTATTGATTATGTTCATCATGCTCTTGAATAACCTGTGTCTGGCATTAGGTATGTTATGGAAATTATAAACAAAAATTTAGTGTAAGTACCTTAGTGGTAATTGGACAATGGACCATCATTAAATTTATTTTTAAAATTGACCTCTGTTTTCTTTGATAACTATACTACATTTTTTATACTACATTTTGTTAATGAGGAAAGGTTTGAATTATGTATTTTAAATAGTTATTATTAGATATGTTCAATACTTCCATTTAAAACATTCCTACATAATTCTAAGATTTTCCAAACTAATAATTTTCCTGTACCTAATCCTTCTCATAAAGACCGTGTCAAACTTCTAATTTGGAGTTGGTTTTCCCACTAAAGCAGAACTGAGAAATATTATGAATATTTCCGAAAATTAACAGATAGCCGAAATGTTCAATAAGTTTAATCAGTTCTGCTTAGTGGGAAAACCAACTCCAAATTAGAAGTTTGACACGGTGTTTTTAAATTCCCGCCTTTGGTAGGTTTTTGAATTTCCCGCTTCTTTTATTGACATAGTGACTGGGGGCGTTCAATAGATGGAGTTGAATTCGGGTCCGAAAGATTTTGTACGTCGTTGACCTTCTTTCCGTTAGGAGTAAAAATTTTCTCTGCTGCTGCTGGTCGTCGCCGTGCCTAGTGCCTGGCGCGCGGTATTTTGGAGATTGTAATCTCGATTAATCGGACGGATCCCTGGGTATTTTGTAAGTGTGATTATTGATTGTGATAAATTAAATGTTGAGCAGAGTATCTGAATTCTTATTTTAATTGTTTACGATGAGTGACGTGGAGTCAGGCTCGGAATCATTCTCCAACGCTCGGCCTCCCTGCGACATATATAAATATGGGGATAAATTAGTTACATACAGGTCGACCTAATAAAAGCTTGTTAAAAATGGTAAATATCACGTTTTAAATAATTTTAATGGTAAAAAAGATGTTCACATTTGCGAAATAGAATGATACTTATGTGTCAATAACGTCATCTACTGATTTAAATATTTGCGATCACAATAAGCAACCATTTTACTTAATTTGGAGCGATGATGTCACCCAATATGCACATTTTATTTCTGTTTAGCACGAATTTTAATAATGGTTGTTTCTCATACATCATATCAGTAGTTAACATATGACTGTTTGTCTGTATATGTATCGAGGTTTAAATTGACCATAGTGGAATATTGCCAGTCAATATTAGCATTGCAAATACATCCATGTCAAAGCAAATGACTTGTTTCAGCACTTGCAAACAAAAGCCTAAATCCGAGAACGCTATTATTGATTTACAAAATAAAAAAATATTAAAAATTATTATTATTAAAAATGAAGTTCCAAATATTTAAATATACCTACTTACTTATAATAAAAAAATGTGAAATGATTTACAAGATAAAGTAAACTGTTAACAAGTAATAAACATACATACACACACACTCACAAAGGAGATCTGCAGATCTTCATAGAACCTTGGGCGTAAGATGAACAAAAATGAAAAGTGACAATTTGCAATCCACATTTAATAGTAATTTCATAAATGTCAGCTTCATTACCATAGCACTCCGACATTATGAGATATTTGCAGTCATACTTGACCAACTAATTGTCAATTTCATTACTTAATACACTGTATTTTTATGTTTGCTATCACTCCTAGTTACCTTTAATGAAACTAAGATTTTGCCGCATCTGTCTGTCAATGCCTGCCTTTGAATAGAAACGTTGCAAAAGGCCGTCGATTTAATAAAACTCGAAAAATACACAAAACATACCGAAGATTTACAAAGCAAAAAAGCAATGAGAATAACAAACATCTGTCAATCAATCTCAGAAAAAAAGTGCCACAGATTCAATATCGATCTATAATCGATTCATTAAATCGATATAATTTTTATTTCGGTCGATTAACTTAATAATTGATTCTAGCTTTCGTATTAAACACAATTATCTTTAGTAGTTCACAAAATGATAGATTTCATTATTTAAAAACCACTGACCTCCAAAGTACTAGATAAAAACGAACAAAACGTAAAAGGGAATGTATCGGTAAAAAAATATTATTCGATTCTAAATCGTTCGATTATTATTGACCAAGCAATTATAGTCACTTGTAGTCACTCCTGTTTTGAAGAAATTGCCAGAACAAAAAAAAATGAAAATGGTAGCTTTTTGAGGTAAGTGAATCTGTGATAAATAATATTTTTATAGTAAAAAATGATTCCCGACTGGTAGGAGAAATATAATATGCAGGCGCAAGACTAAAAATATAGCACTATTCTTTGAATATATCAAACATCTTGTCTATCCTAGCCTAAGCTTGCATATCTCCTTTCGTATTAGTAGAAAGTAGGATTTATTCATTTATATAAAAATAAGTCGGGTTTTCCTTCCTGACGCTATAACTCCAGAACGCACGAACCGATTTAGATGATTTCGGTTTTGAAATGTTTGTCGTAGTCCAGGGAAGGTTTAAACGGTGAGAAAGATCGGACTTACGCGAGTGAAACCGCGGGGCGCAGCTAGTTCATTTATAAATACAAAGTTAACGTAAATTAATATAAAATCAAATACTTACAAAGAAAACAAAACAAATGGTTGCCTGTGAAATCGGTTTACGGACGATAATTTTACGTGATAACGTCTTATGAAAACGATGAAAAAATGAGATTTTTTTATTCCTCTATAAGTATAATAATATAGTTTTTTTTTCTTAGTTTCTTTTTTTTTTCTTTATATGCCCAGATCCCAAGCCCAGATGAGCGAATATAATTTTTAAATACCTACTCCGTTTCCTAATGTTACCATGACGCATGACGTCATACATCGGGAACGGGACGCATCACACGATATTTCATCTGACACTTTTTTTGTGAATGCAGGTGTTCCATCAATTTATTAAAATCACGTAAAAAACAAACAATTATTACCACCTAATTTGTATTTATAGGTATAAATATTTCCGTATGGTAGCAAATAAAGTGGGTGTAGAGGGTTATTCAGTGTAGGGCACTCGACTGAAGGATGCTTCGTTAGAACAATGTCTAAAGACTTGGTTGATTTAGACAAGCGACTTCTAGTGCTGTTCATAATTTGTTTGTGCCATTAATTTATTACTATCTATATCTTCAATATGTGTAGATATAGATATATCTACTATCTACAATATTTGGCGACCCAATTGGCACAATGGTCACCATGCCGGAATGCCAAACACAGGGTTGCGGGTTCGATTTCCGCCTCTGACATGTATTTATGCTTAGGTATTTGTCTGTGGTCTGGTTGTTTCTATGTATTATATGTTTATATTCACAAAAGCAACGTAGAGAAGTAGTATATTATTATCCGTTGATACAAGTCTAGCACCTATAACACAAGTCTAGTTACTTACCTTGGGGCTAGATGGCGATGTGTGGAATGTCATGCAATATTTATTAATTTATTTACGTCTTTTACGAAGATTAGACTATCTATCGAAACTGTAATAAGCCTAATTTGAAATTCAAGAATAACTAATATATTTTTTACAAAAAACTAAAATTTGAAAAAATACAAATAAAAACAAAAGCAAATAAAACTAAAAGAAAATCACAATCATTAAAAAAAAAAAAACAAATACTTAAATCGATACAAAAAAAAAAAAATAAATAAAAAAAGATTAAAAAAAACATCCTAAAATTAAAAAAAAACTACAAATAAATAACTTATATCTAATCAAATAACCCGCCCCGCGACACTCCTGGCACAAAAGATGCGAGAATACAAGCTGCATTCCCCCGCTGGATGGCAATAGCTAATCTTTGAGCCAGGAATGCCCCGGAGCGATGATCCAGCCCCCGCGCCCTAAGCCGACGCCCGATCTCCCGGATAAACCCGATGGAATGGATTTGAAATTGCAGATATTGGAATAATGGCAAATCGACTAAGAAAGATAAATCTCAGTAGATCCACAATTTGAAATCAGGATCCAATGAGAAAAAAATGTCTCACTAGATCCTGGATCTGGCCCATAGATCTTCTGAAAATGATCCAAAACTTCTTGATAAAAATTACTTGTTGGCAAAGAGGTTAGGTTCTAGTAGTTCCTATAATAGTATGTGTAATGGTGATGCTGAAATCTTTTTCATCAATTTCGTTATAATCTAGAAAAAATGGAAATTTTTATCATTTTTTTTTTCTATTTATGTCTTCTTCTTCTTAGTGGTGTGGCTCATCTATTGTCTGAGTTTTCAGATCGCCTTAAGGCCTAACGACTGCTACTAGAGGTAAAAACCGGGACCAACGGCTTAACGTGCCTTCCGAAGCACAAAGGGGCTCATGATAACTCAATTTTGCCAAACTGTTATTTGATTACCCATTGAACTAATGAACGCGCCAGACGTCGCCTAATTTTTGATCAGCGAGCGTCATTTAGCTATGGGCCTCCTCTATTTGTGTCTAAGCTTAAGTATTGCCTTGTCAATCTTGCCAGGCAGCCATACGAATGAAGCAACTTATAATTTTAAGAACTTGTAAAAAAAGGGAAGTGATAATAATGTTTGTGTTAGGTATATTTGTTATATACTTACCTGAATAACAAAGAATGTTAAACAAGAACCCACATCACAAAAGTTAAATTTGCACATGCCAATATTAACTCCTAACAAATTATTAATCATAATTCTATATACAACGTCAAAAGTATTGCAGGAGGAAATTGAAACAGATTGGCGTACCGACAGATTAATAATAACATAACAACATTCTCCGAGTTCGCATTAAACACGAAACACTCGGAAATGGAATTTTCTTCACAAGATATTGAATTTTCCATCTTAAACGATTGGAAAGCCGCCATTTTAGTTCTTGTTCAGTGATGAGGTAGAATGTGGATAACCTTCGGTTTAAGATGCACTATTTTTCTCATTTATTTATTATTACCTGCGCCCCGCGGTTTCACCCGCGTAAGTTCCGATCTTGTGAGAATATTGGGATAAAAAGTAGCCTATGTGTTGCAATGCAGGTCTCCACTATCTACATACCAAGTTTGAACGCAATCGGTCCAGTAGTTTTTGCGTGAAGGACTAATTTCCTGGTGGGAAGGATATTACCTACTCCTATAGCATCAAGAGGACATAACCGTCCCGAAACGTGAGGCCATGCAGCAACAAAAAGAGGACTCCTGATTCACAATCCGTCGGAAGGCCACCGAAACGAAAAACAATTTGCAGCCCTTGTCTTTTCAGTTTTATTCGTTTCGGTAGCCTTCCGATGGTTTGTGAATTAGCCTGCTAGTCGGAAAAAGTCTCGTTCCACTGAAGTATTTTTATCTTCACTCATGTTCCTCGAATGTCGCCTTTATTTGGGGGTTATCAAGTCAGGAGCGCAAAGGTATCGCCTAGGTAAACATAATAAATCTTATACATCGTCTTCATTTGCTATCGCATGAAATAGTGGTCAAACGCTGACTTTTATTGTAATAAAAAAATACAATAAAGGTAGGATTTGGAATACTGCAGAGGACCTCTGTCCACTGGTGATTACTGGATCCATACAGGAACGTATTCAGCCTTGCAATTCATGTTCTATCACAATATTTCACTATCTGCACTTTTTTAAGGTAGTTACCGTTTAAATAAAACGAGTGATTTCATTTACCAATAGAAAGTATATTAAAAACCTTTTCATTTAGCTTGCTTATAGTATAGAGAGAATGAAGATAAACAAATACACCGTGTTATCTGGAACTAGGTATAGGTTCGTAAGTAAGTAGGATGTGCTTTGTGTACCAAACCCCAGACCCTTTGCTTTGGTTTCGGCTAATTTGTCTCGGATCATTAGATCGATCCATCAGTGTTGGCGCCAAGGCGTGTCGCTTTGGCAAACAACGACAACTTACCAAATAAAACAAACCCTCCACTGACTTTAGGGACTTCATGACCGTTCTGTAATTTTTTAACGTGATATGTCTTGTAAATCGATGTACTTACACCGGTATTCATAAAAAAGTGTGACGTCATGCGTTACGTTACGTTATTGACAAGGTAACCATAGCAACGTATTGAATTAAGCAAAATGGTAATGCGTCAGGTTCTGTTGATATGGATAGGTAAACATAGCAACGTATTATTTCATCAATATTTTCTTATGAAACCGACTTTTCAGACAATCATTAATTAATATATAGATAGATGAATTCTTTATTGCAAACACCATTTGTAAATTACAATAAATAAATAAAACAAAGCTTAAGTTTAAGGCCCGTATTAATAAATCGCTCTCAATATCGATCTTGAGTGCGTATCAATCGAGTGAGTCTTGAGATGTGGTCACTATCTTAAGTTAGGCGTTAATTAATAGATAAAACTCAAGTTTTAACCAAGCTGATATCGCTCCTGAGATTTGAGACTGATCTTGAGAACGACCTTGAATGACAGTAGCGCTATGTTCTTACCTTAAATGGTCCGTTTTTACCCTATGGTAGGTAGTTACGTCATATTTTACTGTCAACTTGTTTTTAATGAGAAAATATTTTACAAAATGTCAGATTTTACTATTAGATAATTATTCCGAGACGTTTTAAAGGTTTGGTGTGATGACTTTATTTGTTCACTGTATGTAATGTCCTCTAACTTTAGTCATGTATGACCCGCAATCAGACTTGAGTTCACGAAACTACATCTTGAGACATATCTTAAGAGCTGAGTTTGATTTATTAATACGGTATTACTCAAGTGATACGTCGCTCTTTAATCGCGTTTTAAGATAGGTTTATTAATCAGCGCAACAACTCAAGAGTATCGAGGATGACATTATCCGTGTGGATAAAATCCTCATTCAAAAATAAAGGAAAAAAAAAAAAAAAAAACTCAAGAGTAAACTCAAGATTGAAATCGATATTGAGTTCGGTTTATTAATACGGACCTAAGTGTTAAGTTTAATGTGGATTTAGCTTAAGTAATCTTTATTCTTCAGTAAGTCAGACGATAAATAAATTACTAATAACTAATGAGACCTAACAAAATTAAGGTCCCTACAAACAGTCTTAATTTCGGCAATCACACCACTATACAAGAAGAAGAAAAATCAAGAAATCTTCTAGTAGGACGGACAAAAAAAGTCATTTTTCGATGTGATTTTCCCAATCTGTTATTTTTTTCCTATAAATAAGTCATAAAACTTCCTAATAGAGCTCATGTAGCGGCTATTAATCCGGCCAATGAATCGATTACATCTGACGTTGTAACAAATTGATTCAGCCGATATCGATACCTAGTGCGTTCGGTTACTTGGTGAATAGGCAACATCAATTTCAACGTGGAAGACTTATATCGATAGTGCAATCGACTCGTATTCGAATTTATTTTGTAAAATGATCGGCAGGGCACGTGCAGTATTAGAAGAATTCTAGTAAAATAGGCACTTACAGTAAAAAAAACAAAGACGATCTGAATTGTGATTCTAAATAAAAAAATGGTTGTCTCTAAAGTCGGTTTACGGACGACAATTTTGTATGATAACGTCATGTGAAAACGATGAAAAATAGAGATTTTTTTTAGTTTTCCTTCATTTTTTTTAAGTACTTACCTATTTTTTTATTGACCGAACGAGCGAAGCGAGAGAGGTCTAGTGTTGAGAAGGGTCGGTCGCTCGTATGTTTGTATGTTTGTTCGACGATAACTTGAGTACCGTTGCTCTGATCTTCATGATTTTTGGTAAACAAGTAGTTGAGGTCCATAGAATTTTTAAGTTCGAACATGAGCAGGATCGGTCAGGGGGTTACGGACATAGGGGTTCAAAAGGGGATCTACCTATATGGCACACAAACTATAGGGCAAATATATCCGAGTGGGGTATCAAATGAAAGGGCGTAACTTCGGTGACAATAATATGGTACCATGGAACTGATCTGATGATAGAGCTGATCTGATGAAAGAGCAGGAGTTATCTCATTATCCATACTTCATAGTTCATTCATTCAAACTACTCGTCAAGAATCGCCTTGACGAGTAGTTTGGCTTTCAATGGTAACCAGGGTCTGATGATGGAACTGGAAGGTGGTCATAGGAACTTCGCAATAAAACGACACAACCCCATCGAGTTTGGGCTCGTTAGAATCTCTTGACGAGTAGTTTGTCTTTCAATGGTAACAAGGGTCTGATGATGGAACTGGAAGGTGGTCATAGGAACTTCGCAATGAAACGACACAACCCCATCGAGTTTGGGCTCGTTAGAATCGTATTGACGAGTAGTTTGTCTTTCAATGGTAACAAGGGTCTGATGATGGAACTGGAAGGTGGTCATAGGAACTTCGCAATGAAACGACACAACCCCATCGAGTTTGGGCTCGTTAGAATCGTCTTGACGAGTAGTTTGTCTTTCGATGGTAACAAGGATCTGATGATGGAACTGGAAGGTGGTCATAGGAACTTCGCAATGAAACGACACAGGGGTCGAGTTTGGGCTCGTTAGAATCGTCTTGACGAGTAGTTTGTCTTTCAATGGTAATCAGGGTCTGATGATGGAACTGGAAGGTGGTTACAATAAAACGACACAACCCCGTCGAGTTTATAGGCTCGTTAGAATCGTCTTGACGAGTAGTTTATCTTTCAATGGTAACCAGGGTCTGATCTAACGTATTTCGTTATCAAAGATAAAAAAGTATAAAATAAATTAATAGTTTAAAAAACTAAAAAAAACACGCTTTAATAAAAAAATCCAACTAAAAAATAGAAAATAAAATTTAATAAATTTGGATTAAGAATATTGTACTTAAATAGTAAGCGTGTTACATTGTGATTGCAAAAGAAAAATAATGAAGGTGTAGCATCACAATGTAACACGCTTACTATTTACAATATTCTTAATCCGAATTTATTTAAATTTAAAATTTATATAAATTTATTACTTTACCCCAAATCGTCCGAACTCTCTTTGCTTCATTTCCTATAATTATTTATTTCATAATCATGGGCTGTTTTACAATAATAGTGGTGGATAGTATATCAAATAGTAGGAATGTTCGGTTCTAGCCGATCTAGAGACTCTGATAATTATTAAAGTGACTAATTTTTTTATAATTTTTATTGACTTGTTATATTTTAGTTTAGGGACTTATTACAGGACATATTGGTCTCAAACTTCTCTAATATATTCTCGTTCTCGAGCTTGTCTTCTCGTTTCCTCTTACGTAACATTATGATAAGTAGATACATAAGGAAGGAAGAAAAGGAATCATTATCTTCTGGATATTATGTTGGACACATTAAAAATGTCTTGAGTAAAAACAAAGAGTCAACGGATGTCCAGGGTGTGATGATTGAGCTGAACTTATGCTTTTAGAACTTAACAAAAACAACAACAAGTTATGCCTATCGTGTTTGGATTCTCTAAATCATCCAATGTCAGATAATAGCGATACTAGGCACCTATCATTCAAATAAGATAGACCTGTCGTATTTGGAGTCTTTCGTCGTTATATTATACATTTTAGTACTTTACGCTGAAATATAATAAAAGCTGAAAAAAACTCGTGAGGTCTCAGTTCGGGGCGAACTACTAGTATTATTATTAACACGACGCATGACGTCACACTTTTTTGAGAATGCCGTTGTATAATTCGATTTTTAATACGTTATCCCGTCAAAAGAGAAATAGCTAAGTGCTTTAGCTTGGACATATGTTAGTATTTCGATTTCCGGATTAAGCACGAGTTTACCTTATTATCTACGATATTCAAGTCAAGGCTTTCAAAAGCTTCACTAACCGCAATAAGCACTGAACCAAATCGTTGCCTAGATTAAATTGATATTGCGCCAAGATTATCAGAATGTTAAAAATGGTGCATAGCGAACGAGCATGGGTCGACCTTGGCAAGTTCAGGGCAGTTTTTGGCACCCCTCTACCCATTGCGTCGATGACTCATGCTTTTCGACGCAATTCACCCGGTTGGTTGATATTTTCAATCTATGTTATTGGGTTAGTCTGGCATTCATTTGTGTTGATGGATCAAAATTGTCTATAGGTAGGTAGTTAGGTACATTATTTTCGCTGATCGTTTTAGGTTTGTAGTCTAGTCCTTAAAACTCCGAAATTATTTTTATAAAATAAATAGCTGTCCCGGCAAACATTGTTTTGCCATAAACAAAAAAAATGGATGTCTAATAGATGATGAAAAAGAATAGATGAATCTTACAAATCGGCAGAACCGATTTGTAAGATTATTTTGACAGACCGGTCTTTAGGTGGAGATAACACCGCGACACGAGAATTTTATATTATATATAAATACAAAGTCCTGACTGACTGACTGATTTATCATCACACAGCTTAAGCTAATGGAAAGATAATACAGATAACTATAACGACGCCGACGTAGATACCCGGAAAGTCAACTCGGTAATTCTAATTACCAATTATTCTATAAACATACTTAGTAGAGTCACATGTAGAGTGTTGTGATGCCGAAATATCGATTGTTTTACTATTTTCGAAACCGGAATATAGGTTTCTGATTTCAATGTGATGACTTATATGGAAAACACTCTAATCTTTCTTTGTAATTTTTACATTTCCAAATCTAGCTACTAGCCAAAAAAGTCAATACAATTATACTTGTCTAGAACTTGTTGACCAAAACTTAGACTGTCTAGAACTTATCTATGATGTAGGTATATACTATTATTCCTATTATGTATCTATACTTACACAAGTAAAGAAAATCTCCAGTATTTCATCTGGTCGCCACAGGGTCGCGACAACTCGGCGCCATTCAATCTCCGTAATGACTTTTATACAAGGGTTAGAGATACATGGGATTAGCAACAATTGTCTTTCGTCTCGTAGACATTTATGATTTAAAATGTTATCTATATAATAAAAGCAACGTATAGACGAGAGTTTTTGTTTATTTAATACTTGAAGAACTGCTGAAATTCTAGCAATCCAAAGTATATTCTATTATTATTAAAACAATCATAAATTGGTTTTAATTAAACTAATTTAATGGCAACTGACGCGATTATATTCATTACATTCGTTTAATTATAGTTCAATTCGCGAAAACTTTAGAAAATACCTACTATATTAATTAGTATTTGACGGCTAGCTAGAATATATTAGTGGTACTATGGTGGTACTTCTTAAAGTGTAGTCATACGTACTAAATATTTCTTTAAGTTACCACCCACTACTCTTCTCTAATTAGGCATATACACCTTTGTTATAATATCACTAAGGCCCGTATTAATAAATCGCTCTCAATATCGATCTTGAGTGCGTATCAATCGAGTGAGTCTTGAGATGTGGTCACTATCTTAAGTTAGGCGTTAATTAATAGATAAAACTCAAGTTTTAACCAGGCTGATATCGCTCTTGAGATTTGAGACTGATCTTGAATGACAGTAACGCTTTGTTCTTACCTTAAATGATATGTTCTTACCCTATGGTAGGTAGTGTCGTCATATTTTGCTGTCAACTTGTTTTTAATGTGAAAATATTTAAAAAAATGTAAGATTTGTATGACCCGCAATCAGACTTGAGTTCACGAAACTACATCTTGAGACATATTTTGAGAGCTGAGTTTGATTTATTAATACGGTATGACTCAAGTGATACGTCGCTCTTTAATCACGTCTTAAGATAGGTTTATTAATCAGCCCAACAACTCAAGAGCAAACTCAAGATTGAAATCGATATTGAGTTCGGTTTATTAATACGGACCTAAGAAACTTCTTCAAGATGCACCAGTATACGTATGTCTTATGATGATACAGAGAACTTACTTATTGTGACTAAATGATTGTAGCTAAAACTATTTCATATTTACACTGTTAAATTTATAGCTAGATATAGTATTTTTGTTGTAATACTAATGTAGATACATTTTTTTTTGTTTTTCCAAGTAGTTCATTTAATATATAAAATATACATAATATAGGTAATTATTTAAGTCCCTTTTCGCCTGAAACACAGGATTTACTACTTTAGGCAAACGTATTATTCATCGTTTTAAAATGTGATGTAGCTCTATAGTATAGTATTATGTAAAAGTTTTTATTCATTAGATTATTCTTATTCTTGTCCTAATTGCCTAATTTTAAGACTACTGTAAACATTTTTCAATAATAAATATTTATTTATTGTAAGGATCTCAATTTTAACACTATTACTGCAGTAAAGTTACTTTATTATACCTTCTCGTATACCTACAGGTGCTAAAGAGTACAATCAGAAACAAAAGTACCTAATAACATTCGTTTATTTCTGGCAGATAACCTATGGCCTATGGGTTATTTAACCGTATAACTGATACAAATTCTTATTCTAATTTAAAAGTAATAAAAAATACTAATTTATTAATTACTAGCGACCCGCCCCGGCTTCGCACGGCTATATTATGCATGTATTATACATAAAAACCTTCCTCTTGAATCACTTTATCTATTAAAAAAAACCGCATCAAAATCCGTTGCGTAGTTTTAAAGATTTAAGCATACAAAGGGATATAGGGACAGATAAAGCGACTTTGTTTTATACTATGTAGTGATGACGTACACTATATTTTCAACACATACAATTGTGTAGAAAATATAATATTTGTGTAGTCATTTTATTTGGAAACTCTACTACAAACTAACTTTCTTGATTCTAGAAATTCGTTATTTTTTGATTATGGTCTTTTTTAATAAAAATTCGTCAATCATCTGCCTGCCCTTGTCCCAATTTATTTGGGGTCGGCACAGTACGACTTTTTCTTCCATTCTCCTCTATTACGATTCACATTTATCTCTCTCATATTTTATCTCAAACAGTCAGTCCATCCATCGTTTCTTAGGTCGTCCTCTTATTACTCTTCTAGTAATATGCGTATCCTCTCTTCTTATCACATGTCCATACCAACTCAAACGGTTTCCTATTACCGTAACTGGCGCTACTTTCGGACTTCCTCTAATATAGTCGTCCTAAAATTAGTCAATAAAGCATTGCAATAAATATCAAGATATATCTATGTAAGGAAAGTTATGGTCTCTTTGAAGTCGACATGTAACATTTGTTGTAAGCAATAGAGGTATTACGGACCCCCATATGCCGAGGGTGCATGGAGGCCATTGGAGGCTCATGAGACTGCCGCGCAAGTACTTCTGGACTGTGAGGTACTGGCGGAAATTAGACTTAAGACTTTAGATGACGTGAAAAGTCGTAGCGGGAACATCTGTGTTTTTTCCAATAAGTCTTTCCTTAAAATGAGCCTCCCACAAATTTTCATGAAACCACACTCTGTAACAAAATTTATGGAAGAGCTGAGTTGGTTCTCCCCGTAAAGAGAGAAACCTCGCGGAAAAAGGGCTCAACTGAAGAGTCTAGTTGCGAAAAATTTGCCCGCGAACACGCACAAGTACAAGCAACAGACTGATTCGAATAAAAACATTCGTTCGGTAAGTTATCAAACCTCTTTGTTACATTCAGCCGGTCCTTACGAAATATTAATTATGTCTTTAGAATAAAGGCTTAAACCGTTCTTTGTCTAACTGTACCTGACTGACAACGTAAAACTTTGTTACGTGATAGCATAATGGGGTTCCGGAAGTTACCTACTAGTACATAGCTACGCGTATAGTAATGTACCTAGTGTCTGAAATGCATGTAATTACATTTCTATAGTTAGGTTTAGACGTAGTAGATACTCTAGATACCTTTATGGTAAGTAGAACGGAGACTTATCCTGTGATGCAGAAGATTGCGAGTTTGATCCTCGCAGTAGGATAAGTGTACAGATATTTGTTTCTGTAAACAAAAAAGTAGTTATAAATAATCTAGTAATATTTATTTATTTCATTTTTGCCGTGTTAGAGGTTCAGCTAATTTTTATCTGAACAATAGCTTGAATTAGTCATGGCAGCATCGTTTTCTCATAAATGTCGTCAAATGTGCAAGTGGTAGGGTGCATTGAATATTGGAGAAGGTGGTTTGTGCTTGGGTTCCACAGTAATTCAGTTGATCCTTTCTTCACCACCGTCAACAACGAGAGAAGACAGCTTAGTCTTTTCTTCTTTCAAGGTTTCTATTTTTTTTTTTGTTTCTTTTTTTGTTATTACTTCATATTTACGTATAATATTCTAATAATTTTTTTTTGTTTATTTATCAAATTTTTTTTGTTTATTTATCATTGTTTATCAATTGTAGGTACCTATATTTTAATTTTTGCTGTTCCATGATTTGTGTTTTTGCTTGCTTGTTTTGTATATCTATATTCTATTTTATACTCGTTAAAACCTATAATTGGTTCTCTGTTTCTTGTTTTATTCTAATATTTAGGTTAAGGTTTACCAATTAAATAAGTAAATTTTACCTGTGCTCTCCTGAAAACCATATCGAGCGAAAACTAACTGTATATTTTATTAGGGGAAGGTTAAAATTTGATAAGGGTAGGCAGAAGAAAAATGAAATATACCTACCTACATTTTTACCGTTTGCCTTTCGCTTTTTATTAAGTAGGTATTCCAAGAACATCGTAGGAATGTCACGAACACCTAAGCAAAATCAAATAGACAATACTTGAAATTTATAATATTTTGACGTGATAACATCTTTAAATAGAAATGCACTCGCAAAAAAGTGTGACGTCATCGCTCACAGCACAATAGCAACGTATTGAAGTATGCAAAATGGTAATCTGTCAGGTTCTGTTGACACGATAGGTAACCATAGCAACGTATTATTCCGTCAATGTTTTCTTATGACGTTATCACGTAAAATTATCGTCCGTAAACCGACTTTACACACAACCATTTTTTTTATAAACTTATTACAGGTACTTGTAGTTTGAACGAAATGATTTTCTCAAAAACACAATCTCAAAAATACCCACCATTACTGACAAAGCTTCTTTTTATATAAAAAAGATAATGAAGGAAAAAATCGTGAGCGACAGACTAGGCGAACTTCATTTAGGAGCCAATCCCTTAATGATAATGGAATGGCATGGATGTCAGCTTCGATTTACAAATCCTGTTGAGAGATCACTTTGTTCATTTCACCTTCTGGTAAGTAGGTATTTGCCAGTAGGTGTTTGATAATGTCTAGGTTTAAAAGGTAAAAAAACGTTTTATTAAAAAAAAGAAGCTTTTTATTGGTTTTATTGGACTTTTATTATTATTTCTGAGAATATATATACATTGTACTGACATACTAACTAATACATACGGAATACGGATACTCGGGCTTCGAATGTAAAGAGGTAAGTAGATACCTAACTTTAGAAGAAATTTAATGATTTTTTTTTAAATAAAATTAATTTTTAATTGATATTTTGATGCAGGCTGTAATGGTCACATTGTCACCTATTGATTTACTGTACACGTACAACAACGTAGTTTATGAATTTTAATATTTAAAATATTTTTAACTATCACAGTCAGTTACATTGGCACAGGCTTTAAGGTGAAAGGGTACCTGCGCGCTCTCCATACAAACGTAGTCGACTTTTTCCTCCCTGGATAATGACACTGGCACAAATATTTTTGTGTCATAAAACCTATAACTGCCATGACTATGCCCCTATGTTTTGTTTTTTTTTCATTTTCTAATTATCATAGAAATTAAAATTAAAAAAATTAAAAAATAAGAAAAAACAAAATATAGGGGCATGGTCATGGCAGTTATAAGTTTTATGCACCAAAAATATTTGCTCTAGTGTCATTATCCAGGGAGAAAACAGTCGACTACGTTTGTAATAGTTTGTATAGAGAAAGCCCCCGGTACCCTTTCCTCTTAATTGAAATATTCGGCGAACATACATTAAAAAAAATTACCTACGCGACGAATTGAGAACCTTCTCCTTTTTGAAGTCGGGGTAAAAATTACGGATGTCAATAAAGTTTTATGCTAATAAAAACTTATCTGGCACATACTATAGAAATCCCTACCTAGGTATACAGGGTTATTGGAAATTATACTAGCAAGCCGTGGAGGGCTACTTCTGTGCACCTAAACAAACAACTTTTGTTCTACGACTTTTGGAAATTCGAACATTTTTTCGAAAATTTTGAGCTTAGGTTTACCTGAAAATCAGCTGTTCCTTACACGGAGAGGTCACCTTAAAATTTTACTTATTTTTTAAGTTTTATTTACTGTTCTTGGTCTGAATTACCTTTGTTTTGAAAAAACACCTCAAAATTGCGAATTTCCAAAAGTCGTAAAACAAAAGTTGTTTGTTTAGGTGCACAGAAGTAGCCCTTAACGGCTTGCTAGTATAATTTCCAATAACCCTGTATAAGGGTGAAAAAAAAACACTTTTCTTTATAAAATCAATTTTGGACTTTTTAAAAATCACGAATATTGCGTGTCGTTTTGGAGGCTCTCCCTCGAATGCACACAGTTTTCCCCGCATATAACGTCACGAAAGCCCGCCCGTTGTCATGGTTACCAGACGCTGCAGTGCTTTCTCGCCCGCCCTCCGCCGCAGTAAGCGACCAAAGCTCGCGTAGCTCGGTACACCGTGCGTACTTCCATAATACTAAACTCATTTGAAATTGCGATCTAAGGAAAAACTCTGTGAAACAATAAGGATTTATTCGTGTTTAATCTGTTATAAAATATTTATACGCCATGTTTGTGTTAATATTTGGATGCAGTTGAAATGTGTTTATGTGATTATTGTGATGTGTATGTGAACCATGGATGAATATTTAGCTAATCGGATGCTTTATTTAGTGAAATGGCGGCGCCAGATAGTAGAGCCAACATATTTGCTGATGACGACGAGGATTTGGTAAGGAAACCAGTTTATTATATAACAGAATTCCTAGTTGGAACGCGTCCAAGAGGACAGCTTGTTATGTAAAAGTTTGCTAGGCACTTATAGGGAGGAAGATTTACCTAAAAAATAATATGTATTTTTTTTATATAACAGTAGGTAAACAAAAAGGATAAAAATACACTGGCATTAAATAATAAAAGTTTTTTAAAAGTTGATGAAACCACTGTTATTGTCCAAAAATCTTCAAACTTATTCTTAGTAGCACAAAATCATATAAATTTTAAAGAAAATTACGAAATATTATAGTGAAGTATGAAAAGCTTACCTACACAATATTATGATTAAAATGTCAAATACTAATTAATGACATTTAAAGGTTCTAGAACCAACCCCTAAAACCTTTTTAACTATTTGAAGGCAATATCACTACATAGTATAAAACAAAGTCGCTTTTTTCTGTCCCTATTTCCCTTTGACCGCTTAGATCTTTAAAACTACGCAACGGATTTTGATGCGGTTTTTTAATAGATAGAGTGATTCAAGAGGAAGGTTTATATGTATAATACATGCATAATATAGCCGTGCGAAGCCGGAGCGGGTCGCTAGTAATTATTATAAGAGGAAAAAGTTATCATCACCTTTTAATTTCAATAAATTTCTTAAAGACTCGAAACGATTGAAGTGTTTAATAAATTATCCCGGATCTAATAATATTTTTTACGAGCAGTCTGTATTTAATAGAACGCGTAAGCTGAATTGCCGATGGTAAAGGTGAAGGGGGCTATAAACAGCTTTTACAACAGTTGCGACATTTCACGACTAAATTCAGTGAAAGGATATTTCAGATTCGATTTCATTTCCTTTAAAAAGATTATATTTGGGACAGGGTACTTTCCTCAATTTAAACCAAAAATATGTACCTAATCTAATTTTTAGTTATGGCTTTTCAAAAATCAATTTTAAGAGGAAAGGGTACCGGCTATCTCTCTATACAAACGTAGTCGACTGTTTCCTTCTTGGATAGTAATTCATACCTGCCATGACCACATTGACCATGCCATAGGGGCATAGTCATGACAGTTATAGGTTTTATGCAACAAAAATAATTGCTTTCCTTTCCTCTTAATGACGAAAAAACGAGACGAATGAAAAATCAGGACACCACATGGTTGAATATCCCGTTTCCGAGACCTTTTAGAGGATTGGTGTGAAGGCATTATTTGTTCGGTGTAATGTCAAAAATCAATAGTTTAGGTCTCAAAGGGCATTTTAAGTTACTATACTCTGTTGTGTCTAAAGGCCATAACATGAAACCAAACCAACACTGCCTTTAACTCCGTTGTATAAGTGAAATAAATAATACTACCATTATGTAGTACTGGAAATCAAGTTTGACCTAGTTTCAAGCCTTCAATCAGCTTGAAACCTAGTGCAATTGGAGAGCAAGTGGTTAGAACAATGGTTTCGGAGCATGGAATAAGCCAGTAATTTCACAGGAATTGGACTGTACGACCCATATCACTGCAATTTATAGAAACTATGCCATTGTCGAGAATTAGATACGTACGTAACTGGGTTTAATGTAGAGGTTAATCGGAAATTCTACATTTTCATTGTTTTCTCTACGCTTTCACCTGGATTTAGGTATTTAACTAGGTAAAGAATCTGTAGATATGACACAGGGAGTAGGTAATTAATTTACAATGATGTTTTTTTATAACCTATAATTACCGCGGGAACCTATAATTGACTCTCCGTTTTTTATTATATATGACGGAGGAGGTGTTCCATGGACTTAAAGAATATCGGTGACATCAGCAAAGCTGACGTCACCAATCTCATCGTCCACTTGACGACTCTTCGGTTAGTAGTTTTTGTAAGTGGTTTTTGGTTAGAAATATTAATGACGTCAGTGAAGCCGACGTCATCAGGTAGACCAATCTTCGATAAGGAGCTTCGTCTTCAAATAGTAGCTTCGATGGTGCTGAGTAGAAACCGCAGGTTGTAGGGAGGTCCGCTCGGTCTGAAGTCTGGCGCTGGAATGGCTTTCCTACTGTTTTGCGGCTGTATTTATAGTGATTTTGTGTTTAAGTCAATTGAATGGTTTTCAAACACTAGAATCTTATTTTTAATAGTTAAATTCAATGTAAATCGATCTATCAATTAAATTCTTAACTGTTTATTATTGTAGTTTAAATTAACCTAGTTTCAAGAATTATTACAACGAAATGAAAACATGTTGTTGCAAAACAACAATATTGTTTTGAATAATCAATAATTTCATGAATTCTAGATGAAAGTTAGTTTTACCAATCAAAGTTTAGGTCAATAATCATAATTGCGCCGATACGGCCATTCTGACAGGCGGTGCGCGCTCTGCACCAGCCTGGTAAGAAAAGTTGTTGTTTCCGAAGATTATTTTAGCAAAAATTGTTATTGGGTCTTCGAAGGGTTTCATAGGTTCTGAAAGAAATGTTTATTAGATTCTCGAAGATTTTTGTAGGTTCTCGAAGATTTTTTTTTAGGTTCTCGAAGATTTATGCAGGTTCTCGGCGAGTCTAAAGTTTTAGTACTGAGTTTGAAAAGTTGTTGTTCATACTCACTGAGTCTGAACAGTTCTATTGGGTTGTCGCAGATGCTTGAAGAGTCTGGAAAAATTTAAGTAGTTCCTCGTAGATTCTTGGAGTTGTGGAGTTTGTCTAACATCTGCCGATACGGTTTCCTAATTACCAAATTGTGGAGCAAAACAATGTTAGTGGTCGGGAAAATGCCAGTGATTCGATGAACTGTGCAACTATAAGTATTGCAAGTTGTAGTTCATTACATCAAGTGTGTTATGCCACAGCTTGATTTCGTATAGTTCTTAATCATTATAAAGTAAAACGAAACGCAAAACGAAGTTAGTAGTCGTGAAACTGCCAGTGATTTGATGAACTTTGCAACTATACGTATTGCAAGTTGTAGTTCATTACATCAAGTGTGATATGCCACATCTTGATTTCGTATGAAAAAAGCTATGCTCGAGATTTTCAAGTAAGAAGAATACTTCAGATCAAAGATCACAGTTAGGGACATAGTTAACGTGATTGTTAAGCGTAAGTAGATATTGCACAATGAGCTACGAAAGGTGGACGCTAAGACTGCTTAAGTAGCTCCACGAGCACATTATTGGGATAGACCACCAATGACTTTAAAATACTCTAACAAACCTTGATTTGTATAACAAGCAAGATAATTGGATATCCTGAATTTCGGTCAGTAGCGTTACTTGGCCGCGTAGCGCAGTGGTTATTACACCCACACTGCAAGCAGGAGGTAATGAGTTCAAATCTCGCCGCGGTCATAAATTTTGGCGATGCCTTTTTATTTTTTATTTATTTTTTTTTTTTTTCTAGATAACGTCAATGGTTCAAGACGGTTGGTAGTGGAAAAAGATGATGGAGACCTACGTCCCAGATTAAACAAGGAAAGGCTGATACAGTGAGATGGATGAAGTTTTTCAGTCTGCGCATTCGCTCGGCTTATTCCTGATATTATGCAATTTTGAGGTTTCTGTAATTCAATTTGAAATTAGTGAACGTTGCCTTCTAAAAAGTACATTGAATGTGTGCTGGTTTCAAATTTTCTGCAAGTAATAGTGACTTTTAGAGTCTTTTTAGTTTCTGTAGGTTTAAACCATAAGGGGTTCTTCTGTGGTAATATGATACCTAGGTGTAGATGACTTGCTCTGAAATAAATACCGTTAGCGTTTAGATATTGTAGAATTCGTATTTAAGTGGGTATGCTTTATTCGAACTGATGACGCATGTTTTTCATGGTCTCGAGTTCATCCTTATTATCCAAGCTGTCCTTGGTGCATATTTTTATTTTTTATAAAACCTAGTCGTGTGAAAAATACTCAGCAATATTCGTAGATGAGTAACAGACGTCTTTTCTAAATATCTTTACATTATCATGACTCACGAGGATATCTATTCTCAGATTTGAATGTGGCGATGAGATTGTTCGATGAAATTTAGAATACTCTCGGTCAGCGCAGCTGTATGAAGGCACGAGCAAATTCAACGACCTTGGACTGCTTCTGTAATTTACGGTTTTTTTTTTAACTAAGTAGGTAGGTACCCAAAACTTTCTCAACCCAATAAGGTGAGATTACCGTAGATAAAGGGCATAGCGGATCCAATCGATGACGTCACAGATGAATTCACTAGAAGGAAATCGAGCACCATGCCTACATGACTCGCCCAATATTACCACTATTCCGCATAATATTTTCTGAGCTTGAACATGGTAAGCGGAAGCGCAGTGGCCAGTTCCTTCGCTATAAAGATGTTCAGAAAAGACTTATAAAGAATTACGACATAGACCCTTGTGCTTGGGAGTCATTTGCTTCAAGGCGTCCGGAATGGAGGCGGTGAGTGCAGACTCAGATGTCTAAGTTTGAGGACGCGCAAAGGTGTGCTTTAGACGACAAGCGTGATCAGCTGAAGAGTAAGCCACCTTCTGCCATTGATTACAACTATGTAAACGGAGTTCTGACGTGTGCTTGCTGCGGATGAACCTTTGTAAACAAAATAAGTTACAAAAGTTACCTAAGGACGGAACATTCGAACCACAAAGGTTTTTTTTTTTTTTTTAACAAATACCAGTCACCGAAGACGAAATCCTCTAGGAGGATGATGGTGATGGGGTGATGATGACATGATTCCCTTCTGCGGGTAATGGCATAGCTATGGTCGCGCAACTTGATAAACAAACGATGAAAGTTGTAGACAATTAAGCAAAGCCTTACTTGCAAACCAAGCCGAATGCTACACTGTCTAAAAAGGCGTGACCTACATTCAGCGACAGGTACATTGACATGACCACATCACTTCATCTTAATGTCTTAGGTATCACCACAAATAACTAAATTCTTCTAAATCAAGTCTATGTACTAATTGGATTTGAACAGAACCTTGTTTTCTTTTGAATGTTAAGGTCATGGCAAAATACAGTGACTATAGACAGTCGACATAATCGATACCTCAACATCTCATTTCACCATAATATTCGTTCTATGAAGACATCGCTGGTAAACAGAACTCAAGTTTTATGACCCCTAAGTATCAAAGTAAGATTGGGTCCATGTTAAGAAAACAACAATTCTAGAAAACAAAAGTAGAATAATAGATAGGAACGTTGGAGTACACCATTCACTATCAGTGTATCGGCACCCTAGCAGCTGTCAAGAATCGCAGATTTAAAACCCGTGATAACTAGTCATTTAACTATACTGGGACAAAACGACCGAAGAAAGTTGTTTGCATAAGAATCATTTAGTAGATGACAGGAATTTTTACTCACGAATCGTATGTGAAGCGGGTGAAATGAATAAACAACAATTTTAACGAAAAAGAGGTTTAAACTTTCATTTAACCTTCATTCCAAAGTTGTTTGTGACGTGCCTTAACAACTCTTTACCCATTGTTCCGTAGAGTGGACATTGCTTAGTTATTTCTGTCAACTTCATTGGCATGACGCAGTGGGCATATGACTCAGAACCTGACTCCACGTTACTCATTATTTAGAAGCAAAATAAGGACGCAGGTAGTCTTCTCGATATTTAATTTTGTCTAATCAATAATCTGATTCACAAAATCTCAAAGGATCCGCGTGATTTAATTAGATTTAAATCTCAAAAATACAGTGGAAGCGGAACGTGAACAGTTCTGTCTGTGGTCGAACAAAAAGTGAAGCTGTTGCTAACTTGTTTTTTAACACAAGATTGCCCTTTGTTTAAATCAAACCCAAGTATCGAAACGACAATATTATTTCGTACATCAGCAACACTGAATTTACGAAGTTTCCATGCACGATAACAGATGGCGCTTCTAACTCTGCGACAGGCATATTAACATTTGCGGGTAGTTTTCAATATCAACATAGATATCGTGAATCTTGGAACATTTTCATCACCTTGTCCCACGGTTTGCTGTGGAAGTCTCACACACACGACGGTGGAGGCCTCTCTAAAACGAGTAAAGTCTGGATTCGAGGTTAGTGAAGCATTCACATTGAAGTGCGTTATCCTACACCTAATCAACGAAGAACAACCTTCGCTTCTCAAGTTGTGATTACTGCTGATGTAACTCGGCTGAAACTCATAATTCTCGGCGAATTGTTGGGCAAAACTAATTAATCGTCACTGCGAGAACGTGGCGCATACCGGGTCGACCTCCTTCTGCGAGCTTACTTCCGGTAGGAGCTGGTTGACTGAAGTGACACAATCGATGATGATGAAAGTGTTAATATAAGACCCTCTAAGTAAGAAGAATCGGAGCTTTCTACCTGTAACAGATGAAATGGTCAATGTGGATCAGGATTGGATGATTGTAGCTTGACGTTCTTATTATTAAATTCAGCTGGTGAAACAACAATGGTTTAACATTTCCTGTACCACTTTCATTATTACTGATGATTGTGGTGAAAGTCCATCCATAAATAGATCAACTACCGATGCCAATGGTGATGCTGGAAGTTATTGGTGCCGTAGGTTATGAAGCAGAACCCAGGCGGGAGCAGCAGCATGGTTACCTTGGATGCAACAGATGCCCCTGTGGTTACAGAGTTTGTTGGTTGATATCAGGTGGTATACGAGCTGATGAGGAAGTGGTTTAGGATCGGATTCCGTTCCGATCCCACTTCTGATGACGGAGGAGGTGTTCCATGGACTTAAAGAATATCGGTGACATCAGCAAAGCTGACGTCACCAATCTCATCGTCCACTTGACGACTCTTCGGTTAGTAGTTTTTGTAAGTGGTTTTTGGTTAGAAAAATTAATGACGTCAGTGAAGCCGACGTCATCAGGTAGACCAATCTTCGATAAGGAGCTTCGTCTTCAAATAGTAGCTTCGATGGTGCTGAGTAGAAACCGCAGGTTGTAGGGAGGTCCGCTCGGTCTGAAGTCTGGCGCTGGAATGGCTTTCCTACTGTTTTGCGGCTGTATTTATAGTGATTTTGTGTTTAAGTCAATTGAATGGTTTTCAAACACTAGAATCTTATTTTTAATAGTTAAATTCAATGTAAATCGATCTATCAATTAAATTCTTAACTGTTTATTATTGTAGTTTAAATTAACCTAGTTTCAAGAATTATTACAACGAAATGAAAACATGTTGTTGCAAAACAACAATATTGTTTTGAATAATCAATAATTTCATGAATTCTAGATGAAAGTTAGTTTTACCAATCAAAGTTTAGGTCAATAATCATAATTGCGCCGATATATAAGTCTACTTTTTGTTGAAGCTGTTGGTTCTCCCAATAAATAAATAAATAATAATACTAGCGACCCGCTCCGGCTTCACACGGCTATATTGTGCATGTATTATACATATAAACCTTCCTCTTGAATCATTCTATCTATTAAAAAAATGCATCAAAATCCGTTGCGTAGTTTTAAAGATCTAAGCATACAAAGGGAAATAGGGACATAGGGACGGCGAAAAGTGACTTTATTTTATACTATGTAGTGATATTCCTCTCAGCTTAATCAACCGTGTCCGGAGAAAAAAAACTTGTCAATACGTCTAAAGCCAACTAAGCTGCGGCTTTCATCACAGTGTTATCTTTCACCGTAAGAGCTATGTTAATTAATAATGACTCAAGCATCAATTATCCTATTCCCTGGTTAAAACGTTTAAAATAAAATCAACATTTAGTTTTTTCATATTTGGCAAAAGGCAACATTGATTACAAGCATGTACGATAGGTGCACAAGATGTCTCAATTCGAAAGGTCTCCTTGCCCCGTTTTAAAAACTAGGCATTACGTCATCAAGCGAAACGTACAAGTACAGTCACGGTTAGGAAAATTCCTAAAATTTCCCACTAACATGAAACTTGGTGCATTGAAATAAGAACTAAGATGAGTACACGTTGGGGTAGAGAGTGTGTGATGATAAGACAAGACCTCTCGTGTCTTTCTTTTTTCATTGTTCGCCCTTTGCCAGCCTTTTTGATTACCTGCAGCGCTGGGAAGCATTTAATGACATGGTTTTACCTACGTTGACACTCTTTTAGTACCTAAATATCTACGTTAGTGAAAGTTTATATTCAAAGAAAAGTTCCTAAATAAGTTCTTTTAAAATATCTTACTTCAATTATTTAAACTAAACACGTAAACATAATTTACGAATTAAGGTTTAAAAATATATTTCTTAATAAACATCGTCTTTACAGAAGTATAAAGTTTACAGTCGTCGAAAGCTTTTCAAAGCCCAAGGATTGTGCTAGAGCTATACCAAATCTCTTAATTGCACTGCCTTGAGCTTTGAGGATAAAACTTTGTAGTAGAAACCTACTCACTAAAAGCTTAGGCGATATCTAAATCGTCCTAATGCGGCTTTGGATTGAGACCTCGGGTGTTGGTTTCAAAGATTTGGCGCAAAGTTTTGATGTGAATGAGCGGATAAAGGGTTTTGTTTTGATATCTAAATTGAAATGATCTTATGAAATCAATTCGGTAACCTCATTCTACAAAGTTTTAAAGATTGACTAACCCGTTGTACGTACAACGATTAAAGATCGAGTTTTTTTGGTGGTTTTCGATAAAAGTAAATCGCACATTTTAATCAAATCATAGATCAGCGTTGTTCTCCATATCACACGTATGAGATAGACAAGGCTCCATAGGTACTTAATTTATTACTAAATATCATTATTATTTATTAAGAGCTTACACTTTCTCACAGCAGGGCAAAGGTCTCTCTATATCTTTCTTACATTAATATTGTACACCAGTAATTTCTATTGGAGATCAACTTTGCAAAAAAATCTCCTTATCGGGATTTTATTTTGTTCCCGATTTTTTTTATTAAAAACACCATTAGATAGATTCCAATTAGAATTAGACACCAATTAGAATAAGTATTTGATAGTTTCGGAAATTCAGGATTCGATATTCTGGATACGGTAAGAAAAGTACTTACCTACTACTATCGCGTGATATATTTAAATTGGATTTAGATAACTAAGCCTATATTATATAATTATTTCATTTCATATAATGTGCGATTAATGATTTCACAAGATTTGAGTTTTAAGAAAAACAATATGTTTTTCTTTGTGGAACTTTTCTCTCTGTAGCAGAAAGACAGATACGCAAAATCCCGGAATAGCAAAATCCCAGATTAGCAGAAGAACAGCTTAGCATAAAGGCAGATAATGTACTGTCATGTTCAGAAGTATGTAAAAACTTTGAACCAATACAGAGAGTATTTGAGTATATAAAAACTAAAATTTTAAAGCCTTTATTATTTCATAATATTTTTGAAGTGAAAACTTCTTATGGCGCGTTGGGCACTTTTGTGGGTGAGCATTTTCAGCCGTTCTCGCGACAGACGACAGATTTTCTCGCGACAGATGAGATTTTACACATATATACAGTTTTTTAATTTGGCTGTGAGTGTATTAAGACGTATTATATGGTATTTTTTAACGGACGACTATTGACGGACGACAAATGTCGGACGACTATTTGTTGGAAGACAAATGTCGGACGACAAATAGTCGTCCGACTATTTTTTTTTTTTTCATCTAAAACTCTTTTTGCGTATGTTCTCGCGACAGATGAGATTTTACACAGATATACAGTTTTCACTTCTGCCTGCACTCCCGGAGTGCGCTGTTTTTTTTTTGTGAGAATACCTTTACTCGTTCGATGCGTCCATCTCCATTCTTTTACACACATTCGTTTGACGAAGGTAACAGGTTACGTATGTGTCTGATTTACAAGTTACATAAACAAAAGATTGTCCCAGAATGGAAAAACAACGATCAAAAGTTTTACTACAATTGCTTTTTGAAACTTTCTGATGAAAAATATTACGATTCATAAGAAATAAGATGGAATGATATAAGTTTCATGTCTCTCCTCGTTGCATTTTTATTTATTTTATGATGGATTATGGATCGGCTTTATTTCTATGGCTACAAATTCGTTTAGAGAAATAATACAAATTTGTTTTGTCTTTTGCTCTCACATTCTCGATCTTTGGAAAAATGCAGACGAAAAACTAAAGCAAACGGAAAATGGTTGACTGTAAAGTCGGTTATCGGAAAACGATGAGAAATTGATTTTTTTTTCTATCTATATTTTTTCCTTTATATGTCTTCTATTCGACACACCATAACACAAGCCTAGATGAGCGATATTTATTATTAAATACTCTTGTTTCCTAACGGGAACGGACGCGTCATGTTACCGGAACATGACGCATGACGTCACACATTACCATGATACTTTTGTGTGAATGCAGGTGTTACCACCAATGTAATAGACGGTATTACGTCAAAAAAAAAACAAGTGAATAATCGTTCAGCAGTTTCCTATTTAGCACTTATCTGCCAATTTCAAGTTCGTAGCCTGCATCCTTCCTAATTTCCATTAATTTATAAGACGAGCTTTACCAATTTGTTACTCAGGTCTTCAATATTTAACAAATTCCAAGAAGACAAATTATTCCTCGTTCAAACTTATTAGAGTTATAAATGAGCAACTCTAAACTCAGGGGTCGAAATTGTTAGTTAAGTCACGTCTCAACAAAGGGACGAGCAATCGATATTTCCTGAATAAATAATCTGATATGTTGTTTTGTCCGTATAATAAACTGTTTTTACGATGCCATTCATATTTTGGATTCGGCAAATTGTGTTAATCAGTCCAAATGGAATAACAAATGTGTGCTCTTGGTTATTTTTTGATGAATATCTCAAATAAAACTTCTTTTTTATGTACCAACAAAATTACACAAATAAATTTGAATATTAATTAATTACTTTTAATAATTCGAGCTAGGTTTTATAAATACTTTTCTAGCGAATTAGCCTTCAATTTTTTAATGTAGAACTGAGAAATTGGTAGCGTAGCAAACTTTTTATTGTGAGGTGCATGGCCATTGGGCTATCTGAAAATATTTTTAGGGAAAAATGGGTCTTCAAAAATTGCAACTGAGACGAGACTCGGTTTTTTATAATCGAAACATAGCGGGAATCGAGCATAGCGAAATTAACCGATGTGTGCGTGGCACCCAATATTGGCTTGATGATGATGGTGTTAGATATTTACCAATAAAACTACTCCGTATAAATCTTGGACTTAGGTATTTACATAGGTATTCTAAAAAGTTACTTCATTAATCAGCAACAGAAAGTCAATTTCTTTATTTTTGGGTTTTAGACTAGCGCTGTCTTTGCTGTCTTTTTTGGGTGAGGTGTGTTCACAGCGTCTTGGAAAATTGTGTTGCTTCGGTTTGTTTTATTTTATTTATGTAAGCTTTGTTTCATAATTATGTATCTACTTATGTAACTTTTAAATTTCTACCTACTTTCTTCTTTTTGTTTTTTATTTATATTTCTTTCTTTATTTCTTAACCTTGTGTTTGTTTGTCGTGGTGTGCCTTTATTCTAAACTAGCGACCCGCCCCGGCTTCGCACGGCTATATTATGCATGTATTATACATATAAACCTTCCTCTTGAATCACTCTATCTATTTAAAAAAACCGCATCAAAATCCGTTGCGCAGTTTTAAAGATTTAAGCATACAAAGGGATATAGGGACAGAGAAAGCGACTTTGTTTTATACTATGTAGTGATAGTGACAAAATTTTTATCTATCTGTATATCTGCTTTAATTGTATTCTTAGTAGCCTACTCTCTACCAATTTTATCAAATACCTAGTAACGTCGATTCGTACATAAAATCCTTTTGATTCTGACCGTTTCGATAAAGTTCAAACAAATTCCAAAGTAGGCAAAATTTAAGGTACATTAGAATTACAATTCTAATAGCCCTTTTATTGCTATTATTTCGCTAAGAGGGTTTTTTGACTGGGAAAAAAGTCAGACCAGGGGATCAAAGATGTTTAGGTACGGTCGGCTGCACCCACCATAGAGATCCAAAACGGCTGTAATAAGAATGTTTTTAACACAAACAAAATTCTAGACACCTGCTTTAGTTGAAGTTTAAATTCTTCTAACTCATCAATTTATCAAACAAACATTATTAGAATGAAAACATTCCAAAAATAGCAATTTTAGAACTCTACCAGAGGCTGCAATTATGCAGCCGACTGTACATACCTACATATTTTACTTTCTTAAGGAAGGGCAAATGGGACAATGAAATACATGAGTAGTAAATGAAATGCATACAAAGAGTTGTATATCAACAAGAAATGTCAAATTCTCGACCTAAAGTGTGCTCAAGTCTGACATCGATGTTTTGTTTGGTTTTTGATTTTTACTTTACGTTTTAAGTACCTATGTTCATTAACTTTCATAAAATAAGTAGAAAAAAAAATTAATTTTCCAAAAAACGACTTGAAGTAGGTTACAAACAAACACAGCAACAAACGAGATATAACATTACATATTATTAATATAAATTTCAGAGAAAATGGGTTCAGAAATATTCACTCAATTTAATGAACGAGTCTACTAATAAGATATTATTATGTAGAAACAGTAAATGTGAGCGCACACCTAGCCGCACCGCACGCGCCGAAGTCGCCACGGTCATCGCTTTTGTCAATAGCCTCGCACACCTGCCCGCGCCGCAGCAGCGGCCGCAGCCTGCGGTGCGTGCGGCGCGTGTGACTTCATCAGCAGCGGCTGGGGAATTCCGTCGATGCGGTCGATGCGGCGACTGCAGCGCGGGTAGGTGTGCGAGGTTGCATACAGCTTCATACAAAGAATACAAATGCGGCGACTTCGGCGCGTGCGGTGCGGCTAGGTGTGCGCTCATCCTAAAGTAACAAATTAATTGCCCTTTCTCTCTCATGATTTCTAATTTATGATTACCTATAACGTAGGTACCTAATTGTAACGACCATTTTAAAGCAATAATGTATGTTTTCAAAAACCTTTGAATTCAAATAAAAGGCCATTTCGGTAAAGGTCCATTGATAAATAGGCCGTTAAGAAATTCTAAACACCGATTTGGCACATCTGTCTACCAAAACAGCCATTTGCGATATTAATTATAATATTAATCTTGAGAAATTAGGTTTTTTGATTTATAATGACAATTTATGTACATTTTTTACTAAGGAAAACAATGATGACAAAGTGTACCCATAATTTAGCAGAAACACATATTAAATAATATGTTAAAAGTACTTATCCGTTTTTAGGGATCCGTACCACAAAAGGTAAAAAAAATGGTTGTCTGTAAAGTCTGTTTCCGGACGATAATTTTACGTGATAACGTCATAAGAAAACATTGATGGTAACCATGGCAACGATAAAACGTTGCTATAGTTACCTTGTCAATAACATGAGGCGTTCCAGTAACGACGCGTGACGTCACACTTTTTTGAGATTGCAGGTGTTCACCAATTTATAAAACGTTATCACGTCAAAAGGATATCACTTTGTCATAAGATCACTTTGTTGTTTTAGATTACAAAGAAATTGATAGTATTTCGTGAACTAAATGTGGAAAAAAGATATAACCATTTAAAGTCACGTATGTTTTTAATTTTCTTCATCAGAATCTGACGTCATTAAACGTAGGAACTTTATGAACCTAACCTTGCAATTAATTTATTATTGTTGAAAGTTTTACTTGAGAGAAAAAAAGTATATTATTGCAAAGGCCGGGAAATAATAATTGCAGGTCGAGTAAGAGTTTAAATGTAATAGCACATGTAATAGTATGCGAGGTGTTGAGTGTTGAGTTTGCGGACAATTAGAATCAAATCCATTGCATGAGCGTTTTTTGAATTTGGAACATTACAGGGCTCCATCAATGTTGTATGAAACAGCGTGCTAACGCTCCTGCAATGGATTTCTTTGTCCGTACGATACGATTGTTCTTTTTTCGAAAATAATGACTTTCCATGCATATTTGAGAAAAGGTAGGTACTTTAATTACTTCCTAGCTTCCCACGGTCCGTGATATCGCGGACGAACCGCGGACCAGCTCGCACGACACACCGTGGGAAGGGTCTCGTCCGTGGTAGCACAGGACGTATGTGGCGGTGCGCCGATATCCGTCGCGAGGCGGTAACTTCAAAGGTGCGTGTCGTAGCACAGACGACAGGTCAGACCTTGTTTGTACGTAAACAAGTCAGAACTTGTTTGAACACGAGTAGTGGTGTTGTGTGTAGTTGGTTGCGGAACTTGCGGAGAAATGGAGTGGACAAACGAACTTATTTTTGAATTTTTGAATCTTTATCAAAATCTTTATCTGTCAGAATCTTTATCTTTGTCAAAACTACAGCCGCAGCTGCAGCGACGATACGTTCTCTTTCAATTTGCATTTTGAAATGAAGCTATCAAAAGATCGACACAGACCGACACGCACCGTTGGAAGGGCCCTGTCTGTGTGCGTTGCCGTCCGTGCGGTCGTCGGCTGTGCGTGATGATCCGCAGAATCACGCACCGTGGGAACCCAGCTTTAAACATTGTTAGAAATCTTTATAATTTTGGGTACGCATAAAAGAGGCACTGATTTTATCCATACCCTAATTACCTTATTAAGTATAATTAAAACAAAAGGTCTTTGATGTCCCGTTTACATCCAAACAAGGATAACCGAATAACGGCAGGAAATTTCTCTCTTCGTATGTACTTACGAAATATAATTACCGTCCTTTACCCAAGGTCTACACTTTGTACTTTACAAAGAACAAACAAGTTGAATGTTTTACCTACTTATATATTATTAGAAATCAGGGGAAGAATGATCCTATACCAATGCTGATTTTGGGAATCAGAAGCGATAATCATTCAAAATAGCAGCTAAACCTATAGGTAGTTAAGTATTACGGTAGATTTAACTGACCTGATAAAATGGCTCCCACATAAACCACTGAGGTGGATGGTGAAGTGAACCACATTTTACCTTATATAACTAAGTCTAAAACTATTTCAAATATGAGCAACAATAGTTAGCTTTCAATAAATAAACAAGAAAACACTTTAAAAAAAATGTGGAATAGTCTTACTGAAAGCAGCGTCGAACCCAAACACCTTACCAACTGACGACCAAGCAGCGAATAAACCCGCTCTCAACTAAAGCGCTCGCCTTTATACCTAGGCGGTGGTGGGAATCGGCAACGCATACAGCCAGTTTGACTAATATAAACGGACGTGACATCGCTTCGTTTCCAACAATATATATTTAATCTAAATATATCTATACTAATAAAATAAGGTACGGTCGGCTGCATATTTGCAGACCCACCGTAGAGCTCCAAAACTGCTGTTCTAAGAGTATTTTCAACACAAGCAAGATTCTAGGCATCTGCTGTAGTTGAAGTTTAAAGTCTTATAACTCATGAATTTATAAAACAAAAATTATTAAAATGTAAACATTCCGATAATAGTTATTTTAGAACTATGAGATGAGGAAACATTGATTCATTGGGACATCATTGGTACGTTTTATCCCGATATTCCCCAGGGATCGGGAGTTCCGCGGGTGAATTTAATATAAATTAGGTATTAATAAAACAAGTGCATTGGAATAAACTTATTAGAAAGAAGTTTTGCCTTTGAGGTTTATCTGCAAGAGACGTAAATAGTACGGTAGTAAACTGTGATCTAAAAACTTTGAACTCTGCATCGAAGTCAGGCGCTACAAAGTAACGAACATACGTACAATTATCTTAATTATTGAGCTAGAATGTACTCTATATATATAAAGTACTCTGTGCTAGAATGTATTGAACCCAAGCAAGATTCTAAGGTCCTTTTTGAGTTGAAGTTTAAAGTCCTTCAATCATGAATTTATTAGACAAACATTATTAGAATGAAAACATTCCAATAATAGTAATTTAAGAACTCGGTGGGTTTTGCAATTCTGTTGCCGACTGTACGTACAGTATGCGTCATAAGTCCACTATCAGTGTGCTACGTATTACTATAAACAAATTTTGAACTTACGACCTTCTTTTAAGAGACGTGACATACAAACATAAATACTTGAATTAAAAGTACTCGGTGTGATTATTATTTTTAAGATGTTAGCTATATCTTTACTTGTCCGAGTGGTATAAGCCGCCACCCGCTACACCTACCGTGGCTTCGATCCAACAACGGTTACGTTGTTATAATGTTCAAATAGTGCTGCACAGTGCACAGGATTGTAAACGTTACGCGGAGTTGGACTTTTGAGCGTCGACTGTACATAAATACATAGGCTGACAAACACATTACCCTCCTTTGCGTCTCGTGGTCGGGCAAAAAAGGGCAATTATATTGAGGGCTTTGTGAACACATTGTGGGCGGAGGTGGGTAATTTTAGAAATGGTTATAAGTGGTTAACCATTAAAATTGTAGTTGTTGTAGTCGCAAAAACTGTAATAGTACATTGCGATACAAGTGTGGAAAGTTGATCATTCCATAGAGGCGGTTTATGACGCGCGAGCGGAACGCGAGCGTGGCAAAAGCCGAGATGGAATGATCAATCCACACGTGTATCGTACGACGTTTTTTATCACAGTTGCGAATAAAAAAAAGACTTGTTAAAATAATAAGTTTTTAAGAATTTTAAGTTTTGTTTACTATTTTTTGTTAATTACACTCCCGAAATGCTAGGCAAAAGACTTTTAACCTATACAGCCTCGTCTGACATACAATATTTTTTTATGGTTTTTTCCTTTGTTTTTCCGTCGGCGGTTAAAAACAATATAATGGTAAGGAAAAAATATATTTATGTACCTAAAGAAAAAACAAAATAAAAACAAAACTCAATTTTTAATTATTTTCAAAGACGTTATCACGTAAAATTATCGTTCGTTATCAGACTTTAGAGACAACCTTTTTAAAAGCAGAAAAAAGGTACCAACAAAGAGTTTTAAGCCAGCAAGGCTTAAAAACTCTTTGATGGTACCTTTTTTCTATACATCAAAACAGTATAACCCAGATAAATTAAGAATGTTTCATCTACTTAGTATGTAATTAGCAGTAAGATACGTATTTAACTTATCGGGATAACGTATTATTTTACCACTATTTGGATTTTTTTTATCGTACGCGTGTATAATACGTTGCATTATGAGCCTAAAAGCGGTATAATAAGATCAACTTTATGAGCAACTGTGATAAAAAATATATTGTGTACCTATTATTAAGACCATTCAAAATATTCAGAAACTATAAGGTTAGTAAGTACCTCAAAATATTGTTGTGAATAGCTAAACTAGTATTATTGTCTAAAAAAATAGATTGATTTGAAATTTCAATGTAAGTTAAAAATACTTATTCGTCTTCATAAATATTTTTTTGAAAATCCATAAATAATAAGTAGGTAGGTATAACATTATTTTTAAGACTATAAATATAATTTTATTTAGGTAGTATGTAAGTGCTTAGATATTATAATTTTTATCAAGTTTATATAGTTATATTGTATGTTATTTTTGCATTTATATTGTATTCGGTTTATTTTTGTAAAACTCAAAATTTAAGATAAATAAATAACTGAGAGTAGGTTTATAAGAAGTATTTCAGTTTTAAAATAAACCTGGTATACGTGCCTAACGAACTCCGAGCTTTAGAACGAATCTCGGTCAAAAAAATATTCCAATTAAATATTTCGTCCGCTTGCGTTCGTTGGTTGATGGTTTAATATCCAATCGGATATGAAACCATCAATCTATGCATTTTTTCTATACCAATGTTATAGAGAGGAAATATTTGATTATTTGTTTGTTTGCATTGAATAGACTCCGAAACTACTGGACCGATTTTGTGATTCATAAAAAGAAAACTAAACTGCATAAAATTAAATTTAGAATTTAAAAAACCCCCGATTTTTATTCCCGATAACTTTCAAATGCCTGTACAGATTTTAAACCAACATAACTAAAATCACTCCCGACTAATTCACCTTTCAAACAAAAGAAACGATTTCGGTCGTTCTGGAGCTACGATGCCACAGACACACACACACCCAGTGGAACACGTCAAACTTATAATACCCCGTCGTTTTAACGTCGGGGGTTAAAAATAGAACACAATGATTACTATTCCAGAGTACCTATTCGCTAGAGGTCAAATAAAAATACTATAGGAATAGAATTAGAACGTGGGGAACAAATGTCTTGCCATGGCGCCTCCGCCGGGTCGTGGCAGACTGGGTAGACCCAAGAAGTGCTGGCTTGACGTCGTAAAGGGTGATATGCGTGCCAATGGCCTTACAAACCAGCCGCCCAATTGCCGTATTCTTATGCAGCGCGTCTTGACTGCGTTTGCGTCATAACCATAGATTTCGTATTGCTAAGACGCACTCGTCACGCACACGTTACGCACTCGTCACGCACTCGTCACGCACACGTTACGCAAACCTTAACCACATGAGTAACTGCGTGACGAGTGCGTCTTAGCAATACGAAATCTATGGTTATGACGCAAACGCAGTCAAGACGCGCTGCATAAGAATACGGCAATTGGGCGGCAGGATGCCGAAGATCGTGCAAAGTGGAAGCGTAAAAGTAGGAAGCGGGCTCCCGAGAGGGATGCAACCGGGAACATCGCTCGGATGATGACGAATAGAATACACAAGTACACAATGCACTAGCAAAATACGTATTAGGTAAACTTTCATAAACACGAAGGGCACGTAAAATGTCCAAAAGGCAAAGTTCAAATCGATACTTATCAAAAATAATCACAGTCAGTCTTTTGTCGTAAAATATTCAATATTTACTTACGATACACAAATATCCTCGTCAAACAAAGAAATTCTCATACTGCTATTTTGGCTATGTATAATATCGTGATATAGCTTGTCGATATTAGATTGTTACAATTTTGTATAATGGATGTACCTACCTACTTTAAAAACTCTAATTTGGAGTAGCTGTGAACTACTTCGATTGCAGAGAGATTGAAATAACAATTTCGCGATTGAACAGGAATTTTCTAGGAAAGCGTGCTACGTCTTAGACCGCATCGTCATCTATTATCAGGCAGGTGTGACTCAAACCCTGATCTATCACATGTAAAAAAAAACACAAATTGATAGGATAAGATAAGGTGCTTAGACTCATCGAAGCAAAGACTTTGAAGTATTTGCTTCAATGAGTCGATGCACCTTCGAGGGACAGACAAAAAAGTTCCCATAAATTATTCGTTAATAATTTCGTTATTTAATCTATTTTATTGTCAAACCCCATTGAGTATCTCTTTGTTACCTAAACGTTACTATTAGCATAGATTCTTACTTATCCATGTATTATGTAGTAGTACCATCAGCGTTCCGCGGTTTCACCCGTGTAAATCCCGATCCCGTGGGATAAAAAGTAATTTATGTTACTTTCAATCAATCAATGTATTCTCATACCAAGTTTCATCAAAATCGGTTCTGCAGTTTCAGTATATTCGTTACAAAAAAAAAAAAAAACTTTCCTCATTAGAACGGCTGGATCGATTGCAACGAAATTTAGAACGTAGATAGCGGAAGTTCTAGAATATACGCTTTACGATATAGGAACTGACGTAAAACCGCAATCGAAGCTAGTAAATAATAAAGGCTATATCTAATTTTGTAGGATATTATATGTATGTCATGAAAGGTGGACAGTAATTAATTAGCAATTTGTCCCTTTTCCCTTCACACGTTTATACAAGGTCGTGCAACCCAATGCATAGAAAAGGGCTAACCTACACCCGTCGGTGTCGTAGAAGGCGATTAACTGTCAGATTCTATACGATGCCTAGAGTACCTACTTGCTACCATATCTGTTAAAATTTCACCTATGTCATTACTACTAAACTTACATTTGTTTATTTACGATGGAAATCAATAATCTTTATAGCTAAATTTTTTTGGCAGTTTTGATTTAAGAAAGATGTCAGAGAAATGTAATAATTTTAAAATTAATTGATAGGTTTTTGACTTCGATCATTAGAATAAAAATAACGGAACGACGCTACGTATCAGAAGGGCTTTCAAGGAAAATGACGTAGTTTGCAAAACGTCGGCTTAGTAAAAAGTCTATAAATTGTGGCAAAGTTACAAAACGACTAACTAGTAAAAAGTCCAAAATGTAAAATTGTCACGATTTCCGAAGTATGGTCCCACATCCGTGATGATGTCGGACGCATGGAGAATGATTGCCAAATCATTTTACAGTAGGTATATGTGTGGCGACGCTTCAACTCACCACTGACAGATGGCGCCACTAATCCGATCGTAGATCCTAGATCGCGCAAGCAAAGTTTTTCAGACGAAACATCATTGGGCCGCGGCCTACCGGATATAACACCTGCCCGGTGGAAGACTTACTTGAAGAAGAAGGTACTTGGTGGTATGTACCTCCAAAGGGAAGACCCTTTGGAAGTACATACCACCAAGTACCTCCAAATATTATGTATAGATGAAATGAAAAGACGCGGGCTGACCAACAATTAATAAAGATAAAGGCAGGAAGAATAAAATCGCGATGACATAACATTTCCCACCAAACCCTTCAAGTGTCGAGAGAACCAAATGGAAATTTAATTACGGTACTTAAGTACTTACCTAACTTAATGTTAACACTTGGTTATTGTTACCGAAACCACTAGTGGAGTGTTGCGAGTAACGATACTAATCGATTAGGGCTTTTACAGGAATCGTTTGAATATTTAAGTAAAGGTTCCTACCTACTTTACACGCGATTGACACAACAATTGACTTGATTGAGATTTCAAAACGGTTGGATTCACGTTAACAAACCCTAAACATGAATTAAAGAAAAAGCGTTTACTATTTATACTAAACTAGTTTCGCCCCGCGGTTTCACAGGCGTAAAACTTTTGCACAACGTTCTTTCTTTTGCTTTCATAATATAAGAACCTTCTTCTCACAATATAACAAACACAACAAAAACAGAATTAGCAAAATTGGTCCAGCCGTTCACGCGTGATACCGCGTGACCAAGGATTCATTTTTTATATAGGTAAGTATAAAGATTAGCTGTACCCCGCGTTTTCACACCCGCAGGTCCCAACTCCCAATCCCGCGATAATTTCGGGAACAATAGTCCAAGTCCAAAGATCAAATTATAATTATGTCCGTCTCCATTCACTAAACTAGGTACCATTATGCTGATTTTCATCCAAATTGGTCGAGTCGATTAACCGTGAAGAATTGACAAACAAATAAATAAATATTTTTTCTAATTTATAATAAGTATTAGTTAGGATTAGGATAACATTTAAAAATAAATAATAAGGCAAGGAACGGAAGAACAAAAATACTTTATATAGGTTACCTACTTACAAAGACAATTAACCCTATCGCTGTCTGAGCAGTTGAACATAAAATGTAATAGGGCCAATTTTAAAAGCGTAAGAGAAAACTCTTTACCTTTATAATCGTTAGCATTTAGAGCCGCTCGTTGTCGTAGGCCTTATTTAGAAAGCAGGTAATCGAGCGCTGAATACCGGACGACAAGCAGCTGTTCGTTAAGGTGAAGTAGGACCTGAAAACCCCTATCCCTTTTCCACGCGCGCGCCGCGCGATGACTTTATCCCTTTATCCGCGCGTTGCGAAATACCCATTTTAACTGTTTTGTGTAATTAAAAGACTAACATCTATTTAAATGAAAAACCGTCTGTACTGCCTCATGAGATTTGATGTAAAGTTTATGAAAATATTTAATTTTGTACTTGTTTTTTCTTTACAATCGCCGTGAATTTGAAAAATTGTAAAAATATGACATATTTTTACGATTTTAACAATTTTCTTGTATCGAGGCAAATCACTCTAATCGTGTTTCGAAGTGTATGACAATACAATGCATATCTTTAACTTTACGATAGTAGGAATATCATTCTATGGATTTTAGCGGTTGATATCCAAAAACTGTTTAAAAAAACCTCTATCGCGCTTCTGGTCTAATCATGGCTTAGACTTTCTGTCAGCCGATAGTTTCGAATTGGTATGAATAAAGTGCACGGAAAAAAGGTTTTTGGTCTGCGAGAGCTCTATGGCCTTTGCATCTAATCGTTATGATTTATACAGCCAGTTACTTTAAATGTCATATGCGGTAAAGTACTTGGGTCATGTATAAAATGGAGAAGGCTTTCCCAGAACCTTATACCACCTTCCCAGCCATGTCCAGAGGAAAGAACTCGTCATGTTTTCCTTCACAGTAAGAACAACGTCAATTGGCGCACATACATTTTTACAATAAAAATATATTGGTGCAAGGGCAGGCGGGATTAGAACTCACAATCTTCGGAATAAAAGTCGAGGCACCTACCAGTAGGCCAACATTCATTTTTATATTATGTACTTACCTAAGTATAAAAGGCATAAAGGCCAATCGGAATAGATTTACTTTTCGTACCTAAGCGTTTAATGATGTTGTTCAAAAAGCTGTTTCGTGTTTGATTCAATACAATTGAAATTTCAGGTAACACGAAACCATAAAATCAATAAGTAACCTACTAAACAACTTACTAACCAATAAAGTTGGAGGTCAATCCACGTTTTACTGTTTTTGATATTTATAGGTCAGTTTGGAAATATGTTTCTGATATTTTGTAGGTTAACTGGCTGACTGATGGATCAACGCATAGCCTTAACAGCTTGTCGCAGAGGTTATGTTTTGTGTATAACGTAAGCATCTCATAAGAAAGGGTTTTGTAAAATTCTAACCCTACACGGCCGAAGTCGGGGGCGAAAACTCGCGGGGTCTTATTACGTAATTATTTTTTGTTATGCAAGTGAATCTAAAATCCATTCCCATTCTTAAAGGAATAGTCTCCGAGATCGGTAATAAAATTAAATAAATATTGCCAGACATTTCACACACCGCCATCTAGTCCCAAACTAAGTAACTAGACTTGTGTTATGGGTGCTAGACAACGGATATACTACTTAATATACCTTTCTTTAATACTAATAAAACATAGAAACAACTAAACCACAGACAAAAGTCTAAGTACTTGTCTGAGGCGGGAATTGAATCTGTAACCCTGTGTTTGGCAGTCCGGCGCATGGTGACCATTGGGTCTGGCCGGAAGACCAGCGCTGCAGCTAAGCATGCTTGGCTGCAGTTTTTAGCTGAGGTCGACCCATTTGGGTCAGCACACGACTCCTCATATATATATATATTTTTTTCTTTTCTTTACCACTTTTTTTTGTTTTGTAATTAATTTTCATTGTCATGTTCATTTCTTCATTCTTGTGTTTGTCGTGTGTTTGTACTCAATAAATGCTTTTCTTTCTTTCTTTCATTGTGTCAACTGGGTCGTCAAGTTATTAATTACAAATATTATAAGCACACAGACATTGGGTTAATAGGTTGTTATACTTATAACAATGGAAATTAAATCCAAACTACGCCAGCGAAATAAGGGTTGCCAACCGTAGGTACTATAACTAATAGAATTGTACTATATTTGGATTTTTCGTACTGTATTGCTGTTGGAAAAAAAATATAGTACGCAAAATATTATACTTTAGACAATAGGTATTAGTCTGAAAAACATTGTATTTTTTTGTGTCTTACAAGAATTTTGTGGTCCATTACCCTCTTAAAATTTCAGAGAGAACAAGTATTTTTTTTAAATTTGAAGTTAAAAACATATACATCCTTTTGTATTTACCGTAGTAGGCTCAGAATGTTAAATTTTTACAAAATATAGACATTGAGGTACTATGTTTTTTCGACGTCTACTTACTATATTTTTCTAATGGAAATACTATATTCTGGCTAATAATGTTGGCAACCCTAAACGAGATGTACCTATTCAAACAATATAACCTTCGCACACCAACGAGCTGTTTACAAAATTACTTTCATAGTGTGCTAGGAAAGTTGTTTACTTAATAATATTGAGCTACCCGGGAGGTAATTACTGAAGCCAATTTGTCCACAATTCTGTAGGTATTATATGATAGCAGCGCTCCGCGGTTTTACCGGCTTAAGTCCCGAATAATCCCGATCCCGTGGTAATAAGTTTCACCAAAATCGACCCTGTAGTTTCGGAGACAGAAAAACAAACAAAAAATCTTTATTCTTTATAATTTTAGTGTAGATACAGAGCTTAAAGAAAACTTTGTAATCTCTTAGGCACATGTATGTAAATACCATAAGTCTCCATAATCGAAATAATTTTTTTTTATAATTATGTAACCCCGTGTCTTGCCCGCAAAAATTAAACAATTGGGAAATATGGCAAAAAATGTCTTTTCCTAGTATGGAAAAATTATCCAAAATCCAGAGTGTGGCGAATTTTAAAAGTGACAACACCATAATATTTACATCATTATTAGCAGTTAAGGACCCGCGAAAATTCCTTAAAAATTAAAAATTCGAAATCAAAAATCTGCCTCAGTAAGGGTTAAGGGTTAAAATCTGCCTCAGTCATAATCATTCTTCCTGTAAAAAAGTGTGAAAGAATGTCAGTTTAAAAGGTTCAGTTTAGTTTAACGAAAACAGCCCCGTAAAACTAAACTATACCTCTGGGTAAATAACCATTGGTGGGTAATGTCTTAGATTACCACCATTTCCAATTATCCATAATAATATATTTTAACTCTTGTTCGCAGAAAATTGAAAACTAACATTTCCACAGCGTTGATACTTTTCAACTATAAAGTTTCTGAATAGATTAAAAAAGCTCAGTACATAAGCTGTACTTTCATAAAAGTTCGAATTTAGAACATTTTCTAATCATCATCATTACACAAATGACTACTCGCTCGTATCATTGTCTTCTTTTCTTCTATATATATTAAAATCAATGCCACTTTTCGTTGTAATTTTATAACTCAAGAACGGACTCACCTATCCAAACCAAATGTTTAAGCTTTGTTCGGACTATTTAGTCGATGGCTTATGTGAAGTTTGCACAAAATCGGTCGAGCGGTTCTTCTTTTATCACATTTTTTGTAACAAATGTATTCAATAAATGGCGGATCATCATCATCAACCTTAAGGTTGAATGTTTCGTATCGCTAAGCAAAGTATTCCGCTAGATGGCGCTGTTTTCCCCGAAAGTATATTTTTATTTTATTTTGCTATAATTGACGTGGAATTAAAGTATTTGTATATATGTTGCCTGTTTTCTAGTTTGCTCTGAACATATTTCAAACATAATTTAATTTTTTGGAAGTCACATTTTAATGTATTTCCAGAGTACAATTTTTAACTTTTGTCACGATATAAATGACACGCACACATACAAAACAATAAACTGTAGCAACTATAGACTATATTTGATGTAGTCCTACAGATACCGATTGGTGTAGTCATTTAGAGCGGCGGGGTAGTGTTCTGAAGAGCCCCGGTTCAAATCTCGATACAAAAATAATTTCTTTTTGAAAATATATTTTTGAATAAATTTTCTAAAACAGGATCAATTTTATGGTAGGTACTGTTAGTAATCATTTTTTTTTAAACTAGGACGAATTCTGAACGATGCAAATTGTACTAGGTCTGAATGGAAAGAGAAAAATAAAGACAAAGTAATGTACAAAAAGGTTTATTTATTTAAAATTAGTTCTATCTTATCATCTTATATCGGGGACTGACATAGCCAGCAACACTTCGACCCCTTGGGATCGATTAACGCAGTGATCCCACTAAGAGGAAAAATCCTATGTTTCTCCGGTTTGGGATATGCATTCCCAAGGAGGCCCATGGGTCTCCTTCGCTTCGGTCCTTCGCTTCGCCACTAAGACGGGGCATTCACACAGGATGTGCTCCATAGTTTCTCTGACATCACCGCAGGTTCTGCAGTCAATATTAGAAGTTATCTTCATTTTTAAAAGCATGTCATTGGTTTTGTAAAGCCATGTCAAGGCACCAATCACAGCTCGTGCTTTGCTTTTTCCGTTGTTCAATATAAATTTAGAAGCCCCTCTGGGCCTGCTACCTATGAATTTCTTCGAATGTAGTAGCCCTTCACTGATTTCCCACTCTTGCGTGTGTTTCTTATCAACGTAATCCTTTACGGCCTTTGTGATTGTGCATGCTGGCAGGCCCGTACATGGTTCTGGTTCAAGCATAGCACTTGCCGATCCTGTTCTTGCAGCTCATCAGTCTTCTCATTTCCTGCTATTCCTTCATGGCCTGGGACCCAGAGTAGTCGTAGTTTGTTCCTACGGCCCAACTTGTGTGGATAGGTTACCTACCTTGAGGGGTATACTTGTGAAATAATTCAATCACTTACAAGACACTAAAATTCCCTCAAGGTTTATTTTCAGTAGGTGCTCAGATGGATGATACTTTAAACACAATAGTAGGAATATATTAAATGATTATAATATTTTATTTTTGGTTTTTCTATTTACTGACTACTTGACATCTCTGTTGACTCTCCGTTGCCTAGGTAACAAGCGCGCATCTAGTGCGAGGCAAAGTATCGACTGGGTGTATGTTGCCAGTGTGTACAACAAACAGAATCAAAAAAACAACAAGACTGCTTGGTTTTTTTCTCGCGAATTACTATACTTCATTTATATTTTATTATATTTTTATACTATTAATTAAATGCAAACAAGTATAAATGTTTATTTATTTATTATATACGTAAAGTGATAATTTGATAAGTCTATAAAAATAATGTATAATTCAAGTATCAAAAGTGACGCGACAGTGCCAAAAGTTACATAAAATCTTGCAGGTGTAGGTCTGGCAGCACTGAGTTGAATATCATGCAATTGAAAATATTTTGATTTTTTATTAGACAGATTAGACGGAGAGGCAACGTCGCCCTTATCTAGCAAACTGTATTGCGGCTCTGCTCTAGCGTAATGGCGTGTTCCTGCTTCCACACACAACGCGACAACGTCGCGTGTTTCCACACATCTATGCGTCACTCACACTATGACCATACGTCAATATAACCGTGCACCACCACATACGTAAAATTGGTCTCTTTTTTCACGCTGAAACAGAGTACTTCCTGGATGTTAAACAGTGATATTTTTGGTCTGCGGATTCAATAGCTTAAATTAGGCCTACTTTAAGTCATAATAAGATAAATATCTCAGTATAAAACGTAGGAATCTCTAAAACATTTAGTAGGGAAAACGTATCACCTTAATGGGGATTTTGCTGTCAAATTGATTTGTATGTTTTTTTTTTCATTTTATATGGCAAAGCAACGTTTGCCGGGACAGCTAGTCTAATATATTTCTGTGTATACCTTCTTCAACTTGCTACGTACGGTTATTCTTTATTGTGTCGATTCTATAAATGACCTCATCTGTTAACACCTCACCTGGGTGTCATTTCTAACATTTTTACGTCTCAATAAACAACTGTAAGCGTAACTTACCTGTAGATTGATAAATTAACAGAAAAAATATTGCAAGCACTATTTTCAAATGAAATTATTAATGACTTAAAATTTCAAAAATTACTCCCTGGTGAAATGTTAACATTAAAATACATTTTAGAATAAAGTAAATATACGTACCTACGTAACTGTTAGATGGATAGATAAGGTATGATGGATGTGATATGGACGGTGAACCTTAACGATTCGAGTGTATTATGTTATTATTGGGCAGTCGTAATTGTAACAACATACACCGAGGACGTTTGATTAAATCTTTAAACTAATATAATTCATCATTTTAATTTTATCCTTTAAAAGTAAGAAACAGGAAATAAATTACATTGAAATAAAATATGGAATCTCTACTGTCCGTATTAATAAACCGAACTCAATATCGATTTCAATCTTGAGTTTGCTCTTGAGTTGTTGCGCTGATTAATAAACCTATCTTAAGACGCGATTAAAGAGCGACGTATCACTTGAGTGATACCGTATTAATAAATCAAACTCAGCTCTCAAGATATGTCTCAAGATGTAGTTTCGTGAACTCAAGTCTGATTGCGGGTCATACATGACATAAGTTAGCTGTTTCGTTAGTTTTGTAGTTCAGGAACATGGAGCTAGAACAAATTTTGTCAGAAATCAATTATTATGATGATATTTTATGCTAATGACTTTTTGAACAAATCATTCGCATTTAAATAATTATTTAGTAGTAAAATCTTACATTTTGTAAAAAAAATCACATTAAAAACAAGTTGACAGCAAAATATGACGACACTACCTACCATAGGGTAAGAACATACCATTCAAGGTAAGAACAAAGCGTTACTGTCATTCAATGTCGCTCTCAAGATCAGTTTCAAATCTCAAGAGCGATATCAGCCTGGTTAAAACTTGAGTTTTATCTATTAATTAACGCCTAACTTAAGATAGTGACCGCATCTCAAGACTCACTCGATTGATACGCACTCAAGATCGATATTGAGAGCGATTTATTAATACGGGCCTTAGACACCTGTTACTAAAACATAAGATTTTAAATCTACGCTAATTTTATAAAGAAGAAAGATTTTTCTTTTTTATGTTTGTAACGAATAGGCTCCGAAACTACCGGACCGATTTTGATAAAATTTAGTATGAGGATACATTGATTAATTGGAAGTAACATAGGCTGCTTTTTATCCCGATATTCCCACGGAATCGGGAGTTACGCGGGTGAAACCGCGGAGCACTGCTAGAAAGTATTAAAGGTAGGTTTTTGCTTTTTTCTGTATTTACATGAAATAAGATCCGATTGTTAAATGCAATTAATTTAGTCGTCGTCATTTGTAAAAGATGAAACTCGAGAGAGCTCATTCATTTAATACAATTTACTACGTTTTCGAGAATTATTTTTAACGAGCTGAGTGTTTTTGCAAGAACAATGCAACTTGTTAACAAAGTTTTTTTAGGAATGTTTAATTATATTAAATGCATTAAAAAAAAATTGTTCGATTCTCAGACCTAACGAATGTACAAAAAAATCATACAAATCGGTTCAGCCGTTTAAGTGGACTACTAACTAACACTGCGACACGAGAATTTTATATAGGTACTAGCTGTCCTCCGCGGTTTCACCCGCGTAACTCCCGATCCCGTGGGAATATCGGGATGTAAGCTATCCTATCTCTCAAGTTGGATCGAACTGCACATGGTGTGCGAATTTTATTATAATCGGTTAAGTGGTTTAGGAGTCCATTGAGGACAAACATTGTGACACGAGATTTATATATATTAAGATATAGGGATTATGAAGAGGTTTTTTTTTGAGTTTGTAACAAATAGGCTCCGAAACTACTGGACCGATTTAATGAAACATTGATTCATTGGCAGTGTCCAATTGGCTACTTTTTATCCCGATATTCCCACGGGATCGGGAGTTACGCGGATGCAACCGCGGGGCGCAGCTAGTATTACATAAAACTTTAACAAAGTTTCATATAGTAATTACAATAACAATTTTTAAAACTACTTTTATTTTGACTGCGACGCAGAAGGTTGCGGGTTCGATTCCCGCCGGGAACAAGTATTTATGCTGACCATAAATTCTTGTTTCTGGTTCTGGGTGTTTCCTATATGTATAATATGTATATATTTACAAAAAAAAAAGTATATAAGTAGTTTATCCGTTATCTGGCACCCATAACACAAGCATTAAGTTGCTTAGCTTGGGGCTGGATGGCGATGTGTAATATGTCCTGAAATATTTATTTATTTTTATTTTATTTTTATTTATTTACCTTTTTAGTATTATAACAGTGTGTTAAAGTAATGTTTGAGTGGTTCGAACGACTAACTCAATAACTTTAATTAACCTTTTTGATGAAGCATTGAGCAAAGTTCTAAAAATATATATCTAAAAACAAACTCTATAATATTCCAAGGAAAAACTTTTCGAAACAGAACGTCGAAATGTTAATGAGTATAGTCATTTGTATGAAGTAGGTTCGAGCCTAATTTACTGAGATTGAACAGCAACGAATTACTTAGTTAGAAGTAACTTTGTTTGAGTAATATAATTTTCTGCTTTGTTATTTCGTTGGCTAAATGGGTATAATATAATATTCAGTAAAATATGTCGAAGTTAAGTGGATCACATACCACTTAAAGGTTTTTACAGAATTTTTCCGGGCATACGTACCTTTTTTCATACCATATTGCAACAAAATGGTATATTATTGATGTCGATCGCTTCAATAAATAGATAGATAAAAACTTTGTTGCACCATAAAAACAAAACGCAAAATAAATAAAATATAGTTTGTAGTTCAAAATAGTATGTATTGGCTTACGTAGGTTCATGTTTTACTTCAAACAAAGGAAGTATAACTTTAACTTATAACTTTTAAGTGAATTATATAAAGAAGAAACAGAAGCCTAGTTTATAATATGAAAAAACGAAACACCAAAATCGGATGTTAAAGTACCTAAGTAAAAGTCTGTAATTAAAAAAACAAACTGCCTGTACTTTCCTTCACTTAATATAGATTACTAGCGACCCGCTCCGGCTTCGCACGGCTATATTATGCATGTATTGTACATATAAACCTTCCTCTTGAATTTCTCTATCTATTAAAAAAACCGCATCAAAATCCGTTGCGTAGTTTTAAATATCTAAGCATACAAAGGGATATAGGGACATAGGGACGGTGAAAAGTGACTTTATTTTATACTATGTAGTGAAAGTGAAGTGATAGTGATAGTGAAGAGGGTAAACGAGCCATTTCCTTGTGTATATGGACGTATGCAATATGTAACCCTCTTAAGTAAAAAGTTGCAAAGTTTTGGCAATGGAAACAATAAGGGGCCCTACCGCGGTAAGTGCGTCGGCTTCAAGCCGACGTCGATATACCAAACCGCGAATCACAATGGGCAGAAATTTGAGCTTGCTTTTCTTAGAAATTTTGAATAATTAAGTAGTGTTTTCGTGTGTTTTAAGTATGCAGGATTGTCGGGGACATCAAAACATTCAAAAATAAGTAATTATGGTGTTATTATTTAAAAAAAAAACAAAGTCATATTTTGTAGTGTTTTTTAGAAATAACAAAACCAGAATAACTTATTTTTAAATGTTTTGATGTCCTCAACTATCCTGCGTACTTCGAACACATGACAAAAACCACTTAATTTTTCAAAACTTTATGAAAGACAGGCTCAAAATTTCGCCCAGTGTGGGGCGCGGGTCGGCGTAAACCGACGCGTTGGTTTGAAGCCGACGCACTTACCGCGGTAGGCCCCAAGATCGTCTATCTTATATACTTAATATTATAAAGAGCAAAGATTTTATTATTTATTTGAATTGAATAGGCTTCGAAACTACGATTTTGATAAAACTTTGTATGAGGATACATAGATTCAATAGAAGTGGTATAGGCTACTTTTTATCCCATATATTCTTACGGGATCGGGAGTTACGCGGGTGAAACCGCGGAGCGCTGCTAGTCTTATTTAAATTAGGCAGTAAAATCCCCAGCGCACTGATGGAAATGAAAATAAATTGAAACTTTACAACATTTCATAAGTAATAGGTTCGCTGCAGGTTGCCGCACCGCAATCCAATAAAAGCAACATAAAATTTTAATAATCCACTTCGATGCAGAAATATTCTGTCGACCTTCTTTTTTCCGAATTGCATCCGTAAAGAACGCTTTGAAAAATTATTCGTTTTTCACCGATCGTTTGTCAACAAATATTTTCTGCTTCGTTTTCGTTAGTCGAGCTGAGTGCATTTACATAGCTAATGGGAGTAGCAAATAGGGATGATAGGCTTGTTTTTCCCATTAATTTTTTTTTTATTAAATCACATAAGAGTTATTTGACACTTTGACAGTTGGTTAAACATGTTTAACGCATGTGGTCTTAAACGTATTTATTTTAACATTGAAAATGTTTATGTTTTCGTGATCGAGTATTTATAGTGCCTCGATTTATGAAATTGTGACACTTGCCTGAAGTTATCAGATGAGAGGTATGCGGATGAGCCATATATCAAAACTAGCTGCACTCAGCGGTTTCACCCGCGTAAGTCCCGATCCCGTGGGAATATCAAAATGAAAATTAGCCTATAGCCATCCTAGATAAATTGACTATTCAACACAAAAATAAATTTTCAATTTGAACTAGTAGTTCCTGACATTAGCGCGTTCAAACAAAAAAACTCTTCAGCTTTATAATATTAAAAAATATAATATTATAAAATGCATTTATAATGCTGTGGCGCAGTATTGATCGACGAAGTGCTCGAATTGCAATTTGAATTACCAAAATCGGTCGGTATTTTCAGTGACATTCAGTTACAATAACTTGATAATTTGTAATTTTGTGTTTTAAATTGGTTCTAAATAAATCAATGTGATGTTACAATAACTGTAAAAGCAGGTATTGAATATTGATCCCATCCCTAGTAGCACCCTAGCAAGGAAACTGAGCTAGATGAAGCGGCTAATTAAACTTAGTTCGACAACCCTGGGAACAGGCGGACAGATTCATAACTGGACAAGTTTACAAAGAGAATTTCTTCAAGTTTTCTTTACATGATATTTTCTCGTTAAAAAGTTTTAAAGATGTTTTATGGAGGTACGTTCATTTCATCGCTCGGGCAACAGACCGCAAATGGACCCCTATTTTTGAATCGTTCGGCCCGCGATTTCTACTGATATTCGTTCGACATCGGAAATTCGCTATTTTGAATCGCTCGATCGACGAGTGGTCTCCACTAGTCGTCCCCGACAGGCGAGTGGTAGAATAAATGTCAAACAATCAAAGTCAAACATTCGGAAACGATCTTTGAAAAATATTTATATCTTTTGGTATTATTTCGGACGTTCGTCGGTAATTACCGGTTTTCAATTTTCAGAGTAAAACGAATAAAAATTGACAATTTAAATTTCGACGACGAACGATTCATAAATACAGGAAATTGGTGTCATGCGACTTGGAAGTCGAGCATGACTTGTAGGCGTATACGATGAAGCTATGTCACACGAGTGATTTAAAAATAGAGCCTCCGCACGTGCAAAAAAACTGTAAATAGGTCCCTAAAGTACGTAAATAGGTAAAATTTTGGGGCGGAGTTGAACTAGTGATAGATAACTTTACTTTTATTCCGAAGGCCGGCTGTTCACCAATGAATTTTTCTTACATGCGCTAATTGACATTACTCTTACGGTGAAGGAAAATATCGTGATGAAACCTGCCGCTTAGTTGGCTTCAGATGAATACAACAATAGACAATAGTCAAGTTTTTTTTTCTGTACACGGTCGACTAAGCTGAGAGGGTAGTATAGGTTCTGTAGGTACACACGCGAAAAGGACCCAACTAAAGAGGTCTAATTGCAGAAAACAGCTCGTATAAAAGTAGGTACAAGTTTATAAAACGTAGATTCTACTGACAATACAACAAACTGCAATTCAAAATATAAAAAGTTTACTAACCTGAAATTGGATTTATTTGTTTCAGCAGTTAGTCTGCGGCTTTTGTTCCCACTTTGTTCTATTGTTCAATTCAGTCCATTCTGCTTCGTCAATTTAAGGATAAACAATGAGACAAAGGAGTGTTTACTCGTACCTACTTATTCCAAGGTTTTATTGCAATTCTGCAACGGGTTTATCAAGTTACTGTAATCGGATTTCAACGCAATATACATTGAAATGTTGACTATTTATAGGTATTTTGGGCTTTGGGTAGTAAATAATTTAAGCGTCGGACATAGGTGTTTCCCTCAAGAAATATGTAGTGAAAACTCTTTGTGGCCTCCCAAGGGTTAGAATTTCCTTTACTAAGGATCTTTAAGAAATTCAAAGAATCTCTATTATAATTCAGCTTGAATGAGAATGTATCTACCTATTTACGTATCCTACGTATCCGACCTATAAATTAAAACACCTACCACCTAAATATATTAAGTACTAACCCTATAATTTAAGTTTTACTAACAAAATTATGGACTATGTCTGAAATAAATAAATAAATAAATTATTATTATTATTATTTAACATTTTACAAATATGACCTCTTTACTACTACTATTTAAAATATCTTCTTATTAGCACATGATGTCCCGCTGGACAAAGGCCTTCCGCCTTCTATATGTACGGTCGGCTGCATAATTGCGGACCCACCGTAGAGCTCCAAAACGACAGTTATAAGAATGTTTTCAACACGAGCAAGATTCTAGACACCTGCTTTAGGTGAAGTTTAAAGTCTTCTAACTCATCAATTAATCAAACAAAAATTATTAGAATGCAAACATTCCAATAATAGCAATTTTCCAACTCTACCGGGGGCTGCAATTATGCAGCCGACGTACCTATCCTTTTTAAAAACGCTGGCATTTTCCAAACAATTTTTTGAATCTTTTTAAAAAGCGGATCATTTCGTATCGGTCTCAATTTAGGGATTCTATCCGCGCAATGCAGATTCCATCAATTTCAGATTAAAATGTTCCCGTCAAACTCTAGCACAAATATCAGTGATTTTTCCGAATGCTATCCCGGTTTTATGGAACATTCTAATGGGAAATGGCTTTTATTTTTCGTTGTTGACGTGACTTGATGGATGATGGTTATTTGTAACGATTTTTAGTTGATTTATGGTTTAGTTGACGTGGCGGTGACCAGAAACAACAATACGTTGTCGATCGTGACTGGCAAATTATGCTGGTATAAAACAACTTGTCTTTGTGGTATCTTCAAAATTAAAGATGATCATACAATATAACAAGATTTAATCTTGTTATATTGTATGATCATCTTTATCTTCTACCAATTTATTTTGCAATATTTTTCGGTCGTCGCCACCCCTGGGAATGCTGTTGCTGTGATGGTTTCCGTGCGGAGGACCTAAGGAGCAATAGTATGCATCTGCTTATATGTTTGTAGCGAATAGCCTCTGAAACTACTAGACCGATTTTGATAAAACTTGGTATGAGGATACGTTGATTCATTACTTATTACTACTTTTTAACCCCCGACGCAAAAACGACGGGGTGTATTAAGTTTGACGTGTCTGTGTGTGTCTGTCTGTGGCATCATAGCTCCCGAACGGTTGAATTGATTTTGTTTTAAAGGTGAATTAGTCGGAAGTGTTATTAGCTATGTTTGATCGAAATCGGTTGAGTCGTCTGAAAGTTATGGGGTATAAATGTCATTACCTCTACATTAAACGCGATCGGGCGTTAAGAGGGCGAAACCGCGGTGCGGTCATAGTATGATATTCCTACCAATTACTTATGGAGGGTTCAGTTTGTTTTGGCTACTCTCTGAAATTAGATTAAAAGACAAAAGAAAAGTATAATTCACATGATTATCATAATAATTTGGTCGAAGTGATTATCTGATAACTTCATTTTCCAGTTAATTAGACTTATACCTATATGTTTTTATTAGCAGGAGTAATTAAACCTTCGTTCGTTAAGTAACTTACTTTTACGTAAATATTTACTACGGCATGTTTTACAAAGAAATACTACGGTATTTATTTTTATCTAAAGTCGAGACACAACTCTGAAACCATTAGATAGACTAATTCCCTCGAGTTTTCTGACATTTCTCAACTGAGAGGGAAAATATTGGATAAATAGAACTCTCTAGAAAACGTCGTATCGCTTGGTTTTGGGATAATTCGTTTAAGCTGATGTTTTTTTTTCCGTTATATTAATTATTCTTTTAGCAGTTTCTGAAGGTAAGGTAAATAGGCGCATACCTTTGAATTAAATTAATATAGAAGGTAGGTGGGTATAATAAATATAATAATTTAACCCCTTACCGCATACGAAGCCTTTCATGGCTTCTTGAAGTTTTTATTTTTTTACAGTTCATACTAACATGAAAATTGAAATGTATGAATTGTATTATATTAATCACGTCTTCATAAAACGGAGAGTAATTTTGTTGTCTGTGGTAAATGAATGGTAAAACCACTATTTGAGGTTGTTTGGATGGCTATCAGCGCATGAATTGCAACTATTGCAATGAGACTTTTACTTGTGAAAAAAATAACTAAAACGATTAGTGCAACCTTCAATTAAAATTTTTATTAATTCTTTATACGATCCACTATAACGCGTATTAGTAGAATTTGTGTCTTCTTTTGTTTTTGTTTGATTTTTGGCCCATTTTATTTAAACTCCATATATGGCTTCGTATGTGTTCCCGTTACAATACTGTCATACATATATGGCTTCGTATGCGCTAAGACTTTTCATTCAGATTTTTTAGATATGAACCCTTCACGATATTATGGAATTTGCAAGCATGTTAACAAAGGGTAACATGCTTGAAACTTCCACAATATCGTAAATAGGTCCGTGGCGATGGTTTGCAGAGAAAACATGAGCTCGTTTCCGATTCAAACCCGGAATACGATCAACCCCTGTTTGTTTACCTGAAAAAACATGTTATCATAGCAAAGTCTGACTCCGTCAGCTCCGATAGTAATACGAAGAGTTTACATTTTTCCAAAATATATGTCAAATATATAGAAAATTGTAAAATGGAACCTCACAATAAAAATACGAACAAGATTGCAGTTTCGGAACAAATGCGTCAAGCCGTAAAAACTCACTATACGACAAGAAAAAGTTGTCTTCCAGCGAATCTTTTGGAATCAATATTCTTCGATGGAGTACTTACCTCTCTAGTCAAGTTAACACTTCAAATATCTTGCACATTGCACCGGTGTCTTCAAAAAAACCTTGAAGTGCTCCAGCTAGGCATCAACATTTGCCATTAGCTTCAGTACGCACTGACAACATTTATATTACTTTTCGATTTGGGTCAAAAACAAACGTGAATTATGCCAGTGCTGCTCAATTATATATTTCTACAGTAAATGTGAAAATAGTAAGGTCTTTCTATGTTACAAAGACAAGCGATATTGTTTTAAAAGTTTTCACAAAATACATACGAAGCCATATCTGACTCACGTCATATTACTATAAAACATACGAAGCCATATTTGGCTTTACGGTATAAATTCTTATATAATAACTTATAATTTTTTATCTTAATTTAAATTACTTAAACAGACCCTAAAACACTATTTTACATAAATATATTTTTTATTGTACCTCCTTCATAATTCATGCAGTAAGGGGTTAAAAATACCTAAGTTAGGGTCATGATGAGCGCATACCTAGCCGCACCGCACGCGCTGCAGTCTCCGTTTGTATGCGCGCAGCGCCCGCGCCGGGTTGGTGATGTCATCAGCATCGGCCTTGGGGATTTCCTTCGCTGCGACGACTGCGGCGCGTGTGGTGCGGCTAGGTGTGCGCTCACCTAAACGTGAGACAGTTTTGTCGCTCCGATCAATTTCATGTATTTCCAGTAAAAGGGCGGCCAGTTCGGTCCTGTTTTATTTCTAACTAGCTGCGCACCGTGGTTTCACCCGCGTTTTTCCATAAGAACCTTCTCCTGACAATAACAAACACCACAAAAAAGAAATAAACGAAATAGGTCCAGCCGTTCACGCGTGATGCGATGACAAAAGAAAATAGGGATTCATTTTATTTATATAGAAGACTAGCTTTTGCTCGTGACTTCGTCAACGTAGAAGTTGAAAATATTTTTAATAGGATCACGTTGTATTAAACAAACTTTGCTCCCGTATTTCACACAATAAGGGGTAGAATTTCGGAAAATCCTTACTTATCGGATGCCTACGTAATACAAAGAACACACCTTCCAAGTTTCAGGTCTTTACGATAGGATCAACACACACTACGCACAGCCAGCGGTTTATGGTGAGCGCACAACTAGCCGCACCGCACGCGCCGCAGTTTCCGTTCGTATGCGCGCAGCGCGAGCGCCGGGTTGGTGACGTCATCAGAATCGGCCTTGGGGATTTCCTTCGCTGCGGCGTATGCGGTGTGGCTAGGTGTGCGCTCACCTTTAGCTGTGCGTAGTGTGCGTTGATCCGTCAGTCAGGATAAAGCATTTTATATGTATAGAAAATAAATACACTTACTTCAGTGTAGTCAGCAAAGACCTTTAGAAACATGTTCTCATTAATAAACGAAAAGTTTTCTGAAATGAAATAACAAACCGATTCAACCGCTCTCGGCTGAATGACGAATTTTTAACGAGTCACGAATTTATTAACTCTTTGACAGCACTGTTTGTAGGTTTAATACGTTGCACCATGCGATGACCCCTGTGCCGCGTCAAGGGAACACCTGCCTGGGAATCCTGGGATGTAGATAGTTGCAGGTTCAATTCCCGTCTGATACAATAGATATTTATGTAGGTACAGACTAGCTTCGCCCCGCGGTTTGACCCGCGTGAGTCCCGATCTTGTGGGAATTTTAGGATAAATATATATCCTTTAGACGCAAAACACCAATTACGCAAAACATCACCTTTATGCAAAACGCATAACTCGCAAAATCACACGTTTTCCCATAAACTATCCCACTATGCCGATTTTCATCTAAATCGAATAATATACAAACAAGCTTTCGGATTTATAAGCTTTTTTAAGGTTTTTTTTTTAATAAGTTAGGATATAAAATAATATGATATTTGTTTCTGATCTGTATATGAGTATTTACAGAAAAAAGTATTACTTAGTGTATATTTTAAACGTTATCTGGCCACCATAATACAAGCCTTCCCTTGGGGCTAGATGGCACTGTGTAAAATGTCTTGCAATATTTATTATCACTACATAGTATAAATTAAAGTCACTTTTCGCCGTCCCTATGTCCCTATTTCCCTTTGTATGCTTAGATCTTTAAAGCTGGGTACTGACCGGCGTTACGGGGCGTAATGTAACGTGTTACACAGCGAGCATTCGTGCAGTCAGTACGTCGTGTTACGGGGAAACCAGCGAGCAACGAGCCGCTCGTTGCTCGCTTTGAGTGCTCCACCCGGCTGTCGGTTTTTTGGCGAATCCTTTGACTGTTACGCGGTTCAGTCAGTACGCTCTTGAGTCGTTACGAGCGACTTTTTATTATTTTTCTATAAAATACAGAAAACTCTATATTTTATAGAAAAATACAGAATTCTAAAATTGCTATCAATGACAAACCACCAGATACACTTCTGTTTTTTAAATAAGTTTGATGTCCAGAAACGTTTTTTTCTTCTTCTTAATTTGGATGAAACAATAATTAAGTAAAATCAAAGATACCAACGCGTCCTCGCTATCGACCATCTTGAGTGAACTGGCGGCGAAAGCGGAGCACAGAGTTTTGACGAGCATGTTACGCCAATTTTAGAACACAGCGTAACATGCTCTATGCGTAACACGCTCGATGCGAATGTTACATTACACCTCGTAACGTAGGTCAGTACCCACCTTAAAACTATGCAACGGATTTTGAAGCGGTTTTTTTTAATAGATAGAGTGATTCAAGAGGAAGGTTTATATGTAGGTACAATACATGCATAATATAGCCATGCGAAGGCGTAGCGGGTCGCCAGTTTATTAATAAAATGCGCAAAATAAGGTTAAGACAAGCTTAGGTAACGTTCGAGAGTTAGATGTTTTTGTTTGAAGCTTTTTCTTTGGATAAAATAGAATAAAATTACACTCGAACAAAAATGTAAGTACCTACGTGGGGCTTAAAAGTTTTTATCTTATCTGCGTGGTACGAAAACAAACTTTATGTCGGTTTCTTTTTCAAATAAAAATTGCAAAAAATTGGACACAGCGCCATCTACCCACAAGCTAAGCAACTAAGCTTGTACTATGGTGGGCACCTAATAAACAATTGATACTTATACTGTTCTCTAATACATTCTTAATACTGTATACATTCAGAAACACCACATAAAATAAATATCTAAACATAAATATCTGTTTGCAAGCCTGAAATCGAACCCGCAAGTAAACAAAACCTCACGATTTGAAAAAAAAATCGAATTTTCTAAAGTTGTAGAACTAAAATTGTTTCTTTATAATATAATAATAATTCATTTATTATCAGACTACTTGTCCATGTGTTAGTATACAAAGAGCTTACAAACTATGTTAGTAAAAGAACAGAGGTGAAATCAATAATTATTTAATATGGACCTGAATCCAATGCCCCCATATGGGACTATCAATTTTTTCCACCAATGCCTTCAGGTGCCGATTATCGCTGCTCCTCACTCTAGCCATCATTGATGCCGCTCTCTTTCTAATAATGGCATTATAGCCGTCCACGTGAGCTTCTGCAAACATCAATGATGCACTGCAGAAGCGAGGCAGCCCCATCAGCAACCTGAAAGCATTGTTGTACTGGACCTGCAGGGTCTTCACAGCGCGCAGCGTGTAGTTAGTCCACAAAGAACAGGTGTAGAACGATTGGCAGTAGGCCTTAAACAAACTTATTTTTACTGCCATCGAACATTTACCAAACTTGCGGGCCAACATATTACTTCGCACTGTCAAGGCCCTGCGCTCCCGCTCAACATCCAATTTATCTGATAGGTGTTCGTCAACCACATGACCTAGGTACTTGAACTGAGTGACACGTTTCAGAGCGACTCCATTCAAAGTGACGGGTGGTATATTTTGAGGACATTTTCGTCCTGCCCTGAAAACCAATAGCTCACTCTTCTGAACGTTGTATCTCAGTCCATGCACCCCGGCATACGATTCACAAACACCCACCATTTTTCTTAAAGCACTGATCGATGGGCTCAACAACACCATGTCATCAGCGTAACTAATATTATTAACAGTTTGATTACCTATGGAACAGCCTACATTGGTGTTGTTGAGCCCACAAATCAGCGCATCCATATACAAATTAAATAAGGTACAAGAGCTAAGACCACCTTGCCTAACCCCACACTCAAGCTTGTAAGCTTTCGAAAGAGTACCCGCCCATTTTACATGATTAGACTGGTTATCATACCAAACCCTAAACATTGTGATTATACCTTCCGGGACACCTTTCTCCCTCAGCTTTGTCCAAAGCTTGTCATATGACACCAAATCAAATGCCTTCGAGAGGTCTAAAAAGGCAGCATAAACTGGAGTTTTGCGATCTGTATAATACCTGACAGTGTGTTTAAGAACCAAAATAGCACTCTCTGTAGACAGCCCCGGCCTAAAACCAAATTGACCGTCATCTAGCGATATGTACTTTAGTAATTGGTTATTCAACACACCATCAAATACCTTGGCCACTATATTAGCTAACGCAATCGGTCTGTAGTTATCAACGCTGCTGACATCCCCTGTCTTGTTTTTAATGATGGGCACCACAATAGTCTTAACAAGATCGCCCGGCAAGTAACCATGACTACAACATAGAGACAACAGCAACGCCAACACACGACAAAGGTGAGGTCCCGCATTCCTCAGATGCTCCACACTTAGACCGTCATGACCCGGAGACTTGCCTCTACTCATGTCCTTCAGTACTAACGATACATCCTTAGCAGAAACCAGGATCGGTTTTTCACAAGTCATAACGGTCTCATGGGGCATCCTACTCTTTACAGGTATAGGCGACTTAACCCTGAAATGATCACAGAACATATTCGCGATGTCAGCCGCATCTACCCTACCCTGAATACTAACCGGGACACTGGGCCTAGGGTTCATTTTCTTACACTGTTTCCAGAACTGTTTAAAGTTTTTAATTTCATGGTTTGAAGCTAAATTATCCAAACGAATTCTTTCTTGATTATTTTGGCAAAATTTTAGATTTTTCTTAAAACATTTTCTACTCTCAGTCATTTCCTCATAAATTTGACCCGCGCGCGGTTTTCCATTTAATACCCAAGTCCGAAAACGAAGCCCAGCCTCCCGGTGAGAATCCTTTACAAATTTGTTCCAGCCTGCAATATAATTTCCTTTCCTTAACTGTCTTACTTGACAACTCTCTATAGAAGCACTGGACAGCGCACAGATTATATCATTATATAACTTATTTAAAATATTTCGGTGGCTAATATCATTACACATTGAGTCAGCACATAGTCTAAATTCATCAGGAAAGTCTATTAATTTCAATTTTCTGTTACAGATCGCTTCATAGCTTTCAATTTGTTCTTTATTTCTTACTCCCCATAGAACCTTATTCGGTGTTTTGTCATTTAATTTATTTTTAGATACAACACACTCTATATTGCACTCAACTAGTAACGGTAAATGGTCAGACCAGTACACGCCGTGAAGCACCCGCGCATCGACAACCGTACTCCATCCTGCCTCCGTAACTAGGCAATGATCAAGCCAACTCCTAGTCCCATGAGACTCGCTCACAAACGTGTACGTGCCCGACCCTTCACCCAGCACCCTATAGTCTGCACACACCCATTGTTGATTATTACAATAGCTAATCATTTCATTACCAAAGAGCTGGCCCGGCTGCGCATTAAAATTATTAGCATTTAGGCATTTAGCATAGCATTTAGCATTTAGGTGCACATAAGTGGCTAATATGTTAACCAATAACCCTTTATATTAAACTCTCCGCGGGTTCACCCGCGTAATTCCCGTACCCGTGGGAATATCGGGATAAATTAAGATGTAAGCTATCCTATCTTTCAAGTTGGATCAAACTGCACACAGGTGCAAATTTGATTAAAATCGGTTAAGTACCTACTCGTACTTTAGGAGTCCATCGCGCACAAACAACGTGACAAGTAATTTATACTTATATTATACTAGCTGCGCTCCGCGGTTTCACCCGCGTAACTCCCGATTCCGTGGGAATATCGGGATAAATTAAGATGTAAGCTATCCTATCTTTCAAGTTGGATCAAACTGCAAACGGTGTGCAAATTTGATTAAAATCGGTTAGGTACTCGTAGTTTAGGAGTCCAACGCGCGCAAACAACGTGACACGTAATTTATATATTAGACTAGCTGCGCTCCGCGGGTTCACCCGCGTAACTCTCGATCCCGTGGGAATATCGGGATAAATTAAGATGTAAGCTATCCTATCTTTCAAGTTGGATCAAACTGCACACGGTGTGCAAATTTGATTAAAATCGGTTAGGTACTTGTAGTTTAGGAGTCCATCGCGCACAAACAACGTGACACGTAAATTATATATATTAGAAAAATAAATAGCTATGAGTATTCCTAAGATAAAAATAAATAAATAACAACAATGCAATAACTTGCGCTTTACATTTGCTCTCGGTTGCTCTCACTTCAACTGAAGCGATAAACTTACGTAATATTAGTTCATGCACAGTATTCCCTTGGCTTCTGAAGGACTGATGTTTACCCGATATAGGTGTATGTAGCTAGATATACATATTTAGATTTCAGCTTGATACGTTTCTAGGGTACGTCCTCGGAAACCCCGAAGGTATTCGAAGGTGAAATGAAATATTTTGTGAGTTTAGTTATTTTGTTATATACTAATATTATAAAGCTGAAGAGTTTGTTTGTTTGGTTAAATGCGCTAATCTCAGGAACTGGTTTGAATTGCAAAATTTGTTTTTTGGATATAGGTAGTCTATAGGTACCAGCACGCTGCAACCAATAGGAGCGGAGCATCAATGAAAAAATGCAGGAAAAATTATTCCTTTTGAAAGCTTTCGCTGCGTGAGCTGCGTAAACAGTTAAAACAAAAAAAACATGTATGACGGAATTGTTTCTTTTTCGGAAAAGTTCTAAATAAAAGTCGCGATAGCATAATATGTCTATCTTTTAAGGTTGATCTACTATAATTTTTAATGGTTATCATATTCATTTTAAAATAATGCATTTTATTTATGAAGGAGTTTTTTTTACAAGGAATATATTTTAGTAGGTTTTTTCTCAAATTAACGAGGTTGAAACCGCGGGGCACAGCAAGTGTAAAACATTTAGTGAGGCATCCTGTTATACGCCTACGGTTTCGATACAGTTTAATTCCTAGAAAATCGTTCCTAACGATAAAATGAAATATCTATGCAAAATATCTAATGCGGAGTGGTGGTCCACTTAGTTGGATCAAGGGACTGTTCTATGTTCGGACCCCTCGGAGGCTCAAGTATGCGCTTATATAACAGGCGCAACCCCATCTTCGGATGGTGACAGGGGCCCTAACGGGTCATGGTTCCTATAACAAACACCTGTTTACACTAGGTTTTTTTTTCCTGTCCGGGCGCTAACGGCCCGGCCCGCGAGCTAATAAACTGCTATTTATTTTGTGGCATCTTTCTTTCTTTTTATTTATTTTATTATTTTAATTCTTAGTTTTTATTGTTTTACATAAATTTTTGCATGCACTTAAAACGAACAGTTCCGCGTCGATATTTGGAGTAATATTTTTAATACAATACGAATAAATTTTAATACAATTTTCCATTAAATACAATTATTATTTTACTACTACTATAAGAATAAGTTCACAACAACAGTATATCATTCACAGAATTACTAACAATATTTATACACATTATTAAACAAGCAATCTAGCATTCTGATACAATTTTTCCATTAATTCTCTATGTGTTAATCTCTGTAATACTCTAGGTGTTACAGACAGTCCCCTCTGCCGTGGATGCTTGGAGGATGAGACAGCCAGTAGCGTAAATAGATGGACATGGGCCCCGGTGCATTGAAGAATCGGGCCCTCATCCCCTCTTTCCACGTAGCTTGAACTTATATTAGTATTCAGACACTTAGTATGGGAAACTATGCCAAGCATAGTTTTTTTTGCGCTATGCATGTCGGGACCCATGCCAATCGATAGACGGCATTACAGTGAACAAATAATGCCTTCACAGCGAACGTCTAAAGCGTCTTTAAAATGGGATATTTAACAAAACGTACGTCATATGATTTTCCAAAAATGCGCGGTGCATTTTGAGACCCATACGTATCGATAGAGGGCATTACGGCGAAAAAAAATCTTGTGAGCATGGTCGAAAATTTAGGCTTGTACCTGCTCACATTTTTTTTTTCTCTTTGCTTTCATGCGCATCTCTTTTCAAAGCTGAGGCTATAGGGCCCCCTGCGCTCCTGGACCCTGGTGGCATCACCTACGATAGCTACGCCACTGGAGACAGCAACGCATGTGATCCTTCAGTCCTTCACGCTATTACGTGGCCCAATACATGGCGACTCACCTCAGCTCCCGAGGTAACAAAGAGCATTAAAGGTCTTTTGGCTTTCCTCAGGGAGTTGGGATAGCTCGAGTAGCAGGAGGAGGCTAAACTCCCACCCGGACGCAAAATGGGCGCTCAGACGTCGAGATGCGGAAAACAGCCCGACAACAAAAACAAATTAACAGGCGAAGTCTTACCGGCCTAGTCTCTGCGTTGCCTGCACTATTATAGAACTCTTTTTATTTGATATTATAGAAATTTCCTCAACAAATTAGTGTGAACTTTCACAATTAATTGATTACGAAGAAAATTGTTAATAAGTTACATAGAGAGCCCGTTAAAACTCGATTAGCAACTTGGACCAGATCGATCAATCTTTTCATATTTAATTATATTTGTTTAAGAAAGTTTATTTTCCTCCTACACCCGGTATACCCTACGTATTAATTATTTATTATAACTAATTGTAAATTAAATCGGAATCAGGTGTTATGTCTAGAGTCTAGAAGCTTAGCTGATTACTTTTAAAGGGTCTAGGCTCTAGACCTGGGTGGGTAGAGTCAATATATTGACTATATTTACCAAAAGTTACAAATAGGTACCTAAAGGTACCTTCTAGGCGAGCATGCTACATCCTCGACCTCATCTTCACTTCCTATTAATTGAGATGAGGTCAATTTTGTGTAAAAAAAAGTTATAAATAATAAGCTCAAAGGTGACTTATTGCTCATAGCATGTTCTTAATTTCATGAGCATGAATGGCGTGCTAATCAATACGAGCGGTCCACTAAAGGCTCTTACTCAAACTACTGGCGGCTCTTTGATTGACACTGCACTAAGCCTGGCTTTGTACGGTCCACTAAGCAAATTACTAATGGCCGATACGAACGCAACCCTCATCAATGGGGTTGGTTCTGTAATCTTGTTTAGATGATATTAATTACTGTAAGCTGAAGTAATTATCCGCTTTAAATAATGTTCAAGTTAGATTGTAATCTATTAGTAATACTGACTATTGATTTTATGTAACTAAAATTAGCTTATGTTACTCCCAATGAATCAATGTATCCTCATACAAAGTTTCATTAAAAACGACTTCTTCTAGAAGAACTACTTTTTCTAGAAGTGTGGCTCCGAAACTACTGGATCGTCTTTGAACAAAAAGCCCTCTATCTTTTCTCTATAAAATGTTAGAGTTGAGCAACAAAGATCGATGATAATAAGTAACTTAATTAATATGAAAATAAAAAAACAAAGTCGAGTTAGTTACACAATTTTTAACTCGAGAATGGCTAGACTGATTGGCACAATGGTCACCATGCCGGACTGCCAAACATAGGGTTGCGGGTTCGATTCCCGTCTCAGACAAGTATTTAAGCTTAGATATTTGTCTGTGGTCTGGTTGTTTTATGTATTATAAGTATAAGTATATATTTACAAAAGAAAAGTATACCTACAAGTAGTAAGTATATCCGTCGTCTAGCACCCATAATACAAATCTAGTTAATTAGTTTGGGGCTAGATGGCGATGTGTGGAATGTCCTCCAATATTTATTTATTGCAATGCAATGAAACTTTGTATGTAGATTAGCTGGAGACCTGGATAAACATAATATAGTTTTTTATCCCAAAATTCTTACGGAATCGAGATTAACGTGGGTGAAACCGTGGTGAAGTACTTACAGCTAGTTTTCAATTTATGGATCCGTATAAAAAATCAAGTTTTCTAAACCCAAGGTGTTCGAAAATAGGCTTCCACAACTCTAGACGTGGGCTGCCGAAACTTTTAAAGTTAGAAACAAACACATTACTCAATGTATGAATAGATTAGGTACAAACGAAATAAATCATTTTCTAAGACCCTTCATTTTCTCGAAAAAATATTTGATCGGGAACCCAAAGGATATCCCGGCAAGTTATTAGGTAAATGTAAATAGAGGGTAGATTTTGAAGATTAGGGTTGGGTTCCCGTGACACATTCATCGTATAGTCAAACACCTTTGTGAACAAGACTTGTTATGAAAAAGTTTAATTACGGTGATCGCGAAGGAAGGGCCGGCAAAATTAATTTTTGAAGTGAAAACTTCTTATGGCGCGTTGGGCACTTTTGTGGGTGAGCATTTTCAGCCGTTCTCGCGACAGACGACAGATTTTCTCGCGACAGATGAGATTTTACACAGATATACAGTTTTTTAATTTGGCTGTGAGTGTATTAAGACGTACATATGGTATTTTTTAACGGACGACTATTGACGGACGACAAATGTCGGACGACTATTTGTCGGACGACAAATAGTCGCTCGACTATTTTTTTTTTTTTTTCATCTAAAACTCTTTTTGCGTATGTTCTCGCGACAGATGAGATTTTACACAGGTATACAGTTTTCACTTCTGCCTGCACTCCCGGAGTGCGCTGTTTTTTTTTTTTTTTCAGTTTTTCTTAAACATGACCAAGTTAATAGAAGAATAGAATAGAAAAACGGAGGAGGTTCTTCTACTTCTACAAGCTTTTATTTAACTTGCACTGTTCTTAAGTTGTCCGTCAAAATTTGCAAACTATTTTTCGACCATTTTTTGTTTCGGGTTAAATGCAACTGAGGAATCTGCTTGAGCTATCTAAGTACTTTAATCATACATAAATAGTTTTGATAATAACAAAATAACTGTAAAATATAGCAATTTAAAAACTTTACTTTGAGCCTCCATTTTTGTTGCCAATTTGCACATTCATCATTACTTTATGACGAAATTGTAATTTGCATTTTGAGAGTATTGTCGCCTGCCTACGAGCTTTTTTACAACTTAATTAAACAACACGCCAAGCAAATATGAACTCTACCAAAAACACAAAATTGCAATACATTGTACGTACAATCAACGTTCAAAAGTCCACCGGCACCGTAACTTTTACAATCCTGTGCAGCACTATTTGAACATTATAACAATGTAACCTGTAAATTGATCCCACGTCGGTTGGTGTAGCGGGTGGCGGCTTATACCTTATACCACTAGGCCCACTAACATGCTGAAAATAATAATCACACTGAGCACATTTAATTCAAGTATTTATTTTTGTGTGTAACGTCTATTGAGAAGAAGGTCGTAAGTGCAATACTTGTTGATAGTATTATGGTAGCAAACTGATAGTGGACTTATGACGCTTACTGTACCTGCCTACGAGCTTTTTATGAACGCTACCAAAAACACGAAATTGCAATACGTTTTACGTACTTACCTATGTTTCCATTTGGCTAGCCATGTGTTGGCTTCAGACATGATGTTCGATAGAGCCACAGAACGAAACAATAGCCATTTGTCCGGTACGATTACACATTGTTGTGGACGGAATGGAACACACAGAAACCTATTGTAAGCAAAGGATAAGGTAAATTAGAAATACCTATCTTTCGAAGTCTTCAATCTTTCGTAAAATCCTCTCTATCCTAAGGTTGCGATAACAACCGCTTTGAGTGGTAAGGTCGCCTATTATGCCATTTTTTTATTTGTGTGTGTTTGTAAAGAAGAGAATGTAAGAAGAAAACAACATACTGCGCCGACCTCAAATAAATTGGGATAAGGGCGGGCAAAAGAAATGTATGTTTGCAAAAAAGCGTTATATCTATCTAGACCAAAAACTACATCTACACTAATATTACAAAAAAGGAAAGATTTTTGTTTGTTTGTAACGAATAGGGAAACTACAGGCCCAATTTTTATGAAATTTAGTAAGGTACCTGCAGGCAATAACCCAGCCGCAACACCTTAATTTAAAACAAAATATTTCGTAAAAAAAAAAAAGGGCTACCTACTTAAAACAGATCATTAGATTAATATTTGCTTTATAATTGTCAATCTGCAAAATAATTAATTTATTTATTTTCTTGTTATTTTGTCACTAATATTATATCAAGGTTTTTAAAAACTTTTTAGTTTTTTTTTTACATATGTTTGACCACTATCACACCTGCCTGATAGTAGGTGACGATGCGGCCTAAGTTTCCTTTGAGGATACGTTGATTTATTGAGAATAACATAAACTATTTTTCCATCCCGATTTTCTCACGGGATCGGGACTTACGCGACTGAAACTACGGAGCAACCGTTGCTTGATTGAGACAATTATCGATGTAAAAACCTAATGGCTTAAAAGAAAAAGGTATATTATATCCAAAAAATATCAAGTAACAACCTCTTAAATAACAATGCCTAAGGCAAAGCCAAATTAGGTTTCACTATTGTTATACCCTTGGGTTATGATCTGTTAGTATCATTCGCTAATTAATTCTACCTATTTCGTCTCGTTACTATATCTACTTACATACCTACTATCTAATGAAAGTTTAAATTATTAATATCTCTAGAGTTTCCTATTCGTCTAATCTAGATGGTTTATAGCTCCAGCAACTTTAATACTACATAATGCTATTCATGGATATGTATTAGATGAAGTAGGCTTGCCCAGCACAGTTCATAATTAATCCGACCATGACTGATCTCGTCAATACATCTGGAGCCAACTAAGCCGCGGGTTTCATCACGATGTTTTCCTATATAAACGATGACGACCCAGTTGGCACAATGGTCACCATGCCGGACTGCCAAACACAGGGTTGCGGGTTCGATTCCCGCCTCAGACAAGTATTTATGCTTAGATATTTGTCTAAGGTTTGGTTGTATATATGTATTATAAGTACATATTTACAAAAGAAAAGTATATAAGTAGTATAACCGTTGTCTAGCACCTATAACACAAGTCTAGTTACTTAGCTTGGGGCTAGATGGCGATGTGTGAAATGTCCTGCAATATTTATCACTACATAGTATAAAATAAAGTCACTTTTCGCCGTCCCTATGTCCCTATGTATGCTGTATTTTTTTTAATAGATAAAGTGATTAAAGAGGATGGTTTTTAGATATAATACATGCATAATACAGCCGTGCGAAGCCGGGGCGGGGGTAAGAACAATGTTAATTAGCGCACATAAATTTTTTGTAACAAAAATCCATTGTTGAAGTTTTTTTACGAAAAATTTATTACGGGCGCCGGGGATTCGAACCCACGATTTACGGAATGAAAGTTGGAAGTAGGTATATCAATCATGTATGTTCTAGCAATTCCGTACTAAATATGATCCTAATGGTTTGTCCAAAAAAATCACGGCAGGTATTTGTCATCAATTAACCAAACATTTTCCTTGGTTCACAGCGTCCAAAAAGACAAAGTCTCGGCGGAGTGCTGAGAAGGGAAGGCAACTGGAAGTGTTTCATGCTGACGCTGATGATAGCAGGCTGCCTGGGTTCAGTAGCGTGGTGCAACACCGCCGAAATAGACCGGGACCTAATTGATTTCAGCAAGTGAGTATTTATAACTAATCTTGGGATAAGAACAGACTTTTCTGCTTCTTGTTTGCCCTCAAATTGAACGGTTCGGTCGCTGACTCGACGAATTTCGGGTTAGTTCATTTTAGAGCGATCTATACAGCAAATCCACCAATCTTTGAATGACAACATCACAAACACATTTCGTCGTTCTACTGCAATTTAATTGTTGCAGAAGTATAAGGCAAGTGTGTAGTCTGTTTTCAACCTTATTGTATTGAAAAGTGTTTCGTGTTCAATGTTTTCGATCGATGCCAAGATTGGGCTTTCAATATCAATTAAATAATTTTCAATAGGTATTTTACGAATGTGAACGTTTTTAAATAAAGTATTTAATGTGAAATCAGCTTTTACACAAACAATATTACGTCCGATATTAATTTCTCTTACTGTATTATTAAAATCAATTACTAAAAATAATTTTGTTTTGTTTACGACTGAAATACTTAATTGCTGGAAATTAATATTAAATGTCTTGAATGGATTGAGATCCATCTTCTTACAAATTGTATTTTGGATCTTGTTTACATAATGAATATTTATAGCAACAAGTACTTGTATACTCGTATAATTGCGATGTTACTTGCGGTTTCCTTCCTGCCTTCTGATGTTAGTTTTGTCAGTTCATTTAGGTACTAGTTTTAGCTTCGGGTGACCAAAGGGCTGGACACCTAGGACAGTGGCTAAGTATGGCTTTCCAACGAGGTAACGAAGCCAGTCTTTTGGACACTCTTCCTAGGGACCCTATTTGGACTTAAAATTTATTTTTATTTAATGTAAGTAGGTGTTAATTGATTTAGATTTTATAATTTTAAAGTATTGGAAGTATGTCATGTAATTTATTAGTAAGTTTAGATAGATTTACTTTTGTGACTTATTTACCAGTTCAATTACTTGTATCTTGCAGATATTGTCTCAGTTAATAATTATTTTTTCACATTTTTAAAACTAAACTATTTTATGACCCCTGAATATGGTTCTAAGTAAGCACATTACCTCCTTATAATAAAAAGAAAACTAAACAATAGTATTTTTCCGTGTTCTTCCACAAAAGATTCCTGTTATTTGTTTTTCGTACCTTTTGATAACAATAGGTGCCAACAACAATCGCGTGTTTGTGATTATAAACGACAACAAAAGCACCGAAAATATATTTACCAGGAAGTATACTTATTGACGTTTTCAGACCTCCATCAAAATACACGAAAACTTGCGAAAACACTAATATCTATCATCCGGTATAATCACATGAGGTTGTTTTGTCCAATCTCCAAGTCATTCTATTAGATGAAGCATTATTCATTATGACATGGTGAAGCATCATTGATATAATTAGCGATCCAACGACTTTTCGTCAACTACAGTACCCATAGTTAGCGGCTTAGTTGACGTGGTCGACTAGAGCAAAGATGACGCTGAATAATTATATAGATTAGACGTAAAGGTCCATTCTATTGTTATTAATACGTATTGAATTATAATACAAAATAATGTTCTTAGATATATATTTGACATGACAAAATATACATAACTAGCGACCCGCCCCGGCTTCGCACGGCTATCATATAAACCTTCCTCTTGAATCACTCTATCTATTAAAAACAACCGCATCAAAATCCGTTGCGTAGTTTTAAAGATCTAAGCATACAATGGGAAATAGAGACATAGGGACGGCGAAAAGTGACTTTATTTTATACTATGTAGTGATTATAATTAACAGTAGGTTCATACACTAGACTAGCCTGTATCGCGAGTAACTGAACAAGGTGGTATAACTTTACCTACTTGAAATTGCGCAAAACATAACAAATACATAGATTACATGCACATCCTATTCATATTCCACGCAAAAACTAATGGACCTGAAAGTAGCTGGAGACCTGGATTAACACATACTCGTAGACTACCTACTTTTTATCCCGATTTTTCCTCGGAATCGAGACTTACGCTGGTGAAACCGCGGGGCCCAGCTAGTATTTGATAATTTAGTAGCAATTGACAAATGAGTCTTAGTTACATCTCAACCATTTGACGAATTAGCATTACTCACTTGCTAACAATTAAAATAGTTTCGTATCCCTCAGGCACCCGATCAAGAGAACAGTCCGCGAGTCACCTTGCGATGTCGGCTACGCTTACATCCCTATCGCCTTCGTGCTACTGCTTTACCTGGTGTATTTGGTAGAGTGCTACCACAGTACTGCCAGGATTCAGCTGGCGAGGCGGGTGGATGTGGCTGCTGTTAGTGCGAGGGTTAATGCTATGAGAAGTGCAACGCCAAGGGTCTGGTAAGTAGAATTAGATGTCGGTATTGATGGTGGATTTTCTGGTGGAAATAAATCGCGCGGTTAGAGGAAACGAAACCTAATAAAATCAAGCGAATGAGTACGTCTTCCAATATATAGACCGGTGCAGCCAAAAAAGGAAGACTGATTGGGAAAAATTAGCGTTCTACAGCCGCCTCCCTATCTTTACTGGCGTCCCTCGAAATCTCTGATTATTAAGGGTCTAAGTAGGTATTTTCTGAATGCTACATCTTAGTCCACATCCTCATTTATATCATCGGTTGAGATAATGGTCAAACACTGACTTATTTTGCATATAAATATAAATACCTTAACGGTGCGCCTTTTGTTTGAGTGAATAGTATATTAGATCACTGTGTGTTAAATCAAGATTCATACGCAGTCTGAAATCATCAGTGTTATGTACATTTATGCAAACATTTGCATGCAGTATGATAATATACAATGTTTGTATGTTGGTATACTGAAGCATACAAAATTTAACATAGGGACGATAAAACAACGTGATGTGTTTGCTGAAACTACACTACATTTTCACATTCAAAACTGTACGAAGTACGACCCACACGACTTTGCATATTCATTGATTGAGATTTATGTTTTTAGTTGTTATAGGTTACTTTTAATCACTATTTTCTAATGATTTGGAATCTATGTATGTCGCATGCCACATTTTCAATAATAAATACCTAGTTGTAAATTACCATGAAGCAAGAAAAAGTTTTCCGTCTGGGCGGGGAATTTTTTTTTTCCTCCATGTAAATTACAATGACTTTCATTAAAAATGGTCAATTAGATACCTATATTATATCGTCATAATTTTAACGGTTGTTGTTAATCCAATAAAATAATCCAACTTTTTGAGAATTCTTTGGTTAATGAAGTAGTTTTGACGTCTCAACTGTGTTGATCTTTCCAAATGCTAGTTTGATGCCACAAATAAATAGCAACAAAAATGCTTATGCTTATATCAACTTCCGTCCCTTCAAAATCCACAACCATGTATAACTACTAATGGAAAACTTATCAAATGTTCTTTATAATGGTGAGCGCACACCTACCCGCACCGCGCCGCAGTCTTGTCGTGACGTCATCAGCATCGTCCTTGGGGATTTCCTCTGCTGCGGCGACTGCGGCGCGTGCGGTGTGGCTAGGTGTGCGCTCACCTTAAACAGGTTAATGTAATTTGGCACACTGTTGTAGGTGGAAAGCAATTTGCTACCACTACGTGCGCCGGAAGCGGCAAGTCACGCGATATAGGAACGGCGACGCCTACACCACTACGCAGGTAACTTGGCAATATAGATCCTGAATTACCCTGTGCCTCGAATCACTAAGGTTTAAGGTTGACGACCCAGTGGGTCCAATAGTCACCATACCGGACTGCCAGACACAGGGTTGACAAGTATTTATGCTTAGATATTTGTCTGTGGTCTGGTTGTTTCTATGTATTATAAGCTCTGAATAAGGAAATAAAATAATTCAGAGATTATAAGTATATATTTACAAAAGATAAGTTTGTAAGTAGTATATCCGTTGTCAAGCACACATAACACAAGTCTAGTTACTTAGCTTGAGGTTAGATAGCAATGTGTGGAACGTCGTGCAATATTTATTTTTTTATTTAAAGTCGTTTGGGCGTTTGTGATTACTAGGTCGCTATTGCCATACAAAAACTAGAGTTACCGCGCCCTAATCACAAACGCCCGACGACTAAAACCTTAGTAAATCGAGGCACTGTTTTATGTCTCCCATATCATGTGGCTAATAACGAGGTTTAATGTGGACACCAAACCAGCGATTACCTCCGTTTATTTTCTTAGCTAATTAGGGTGACCCAGTCTGAGAGTTGGCGAGTCTTGTTACGGCAAGCGCTCTATTATCCATTGTATCCCAGTATCCAGTCCATATATACTACTAGCTGCGCCCCGCGGTTTCACCCGCGTAACTCCCGATCCCGTGGGAATATCGGGATAAAAAGTAGCCTATAGCCTTCCTCGATAAATGGACTATCTAACACAAAAATAATTTTTCAATTCGAATCAGTAGTTCCTGAGATTAGCGCGTTCAAACAAACAAACAAACAAACAAACTCTTCAGCTTAGTATAGATTTTATTATAATACCCCCTGTTTTCTCCTGTAGTTTATCAATAGCTCTATCAATTATCCAGTTCTATTGTTATTAAGAGTGTAAAATATCACATTGTAGGGCAAAAGCTTCTTCTATTAATCTCAGTATAAGACTATTGTAGACAAGTCATGCTTATAGCCATCAAAATCATCCCGACATCGCCGTCTGCGACGTGGCTATGTTTCTAGCGATCTGAATCAAACAGTTGATATTTTTGCCTATTGTTTATCCTACCATTTTCTAGCCATTAACTTTGAAGCTTTATGTTCTGATATGAAAAATATTATTAGGAACCTAAAAACATTTTTCCCTGCTTCAAATGAGTGTATAAACGTGAATTATGAAAGGAACTTTTGCGGTGATAACGAACTTTATTTTAAAGGTGGTTTCCAGGTAATTTATGGTCCTGGGAATTATTAGAGAGATTGATAATAAATGTGTATGTCTATAATGGGAATAAGCCAATTTCGCGATAAAGCTCTAACTAGAAGTTTTTTAATAATAATTGGTGAGTTTTAGCTATCATCATGGTGATCACAAAAAAATAAAGACAAGAAAATTCGAGTGGAGAAAAATGCGAATGGAGAGTTCGCTACGCGGAATTAAGATTAACAAGTTTAGAGAAACAAACTAATTACTTTACCGCGAATTCGGAGAGCACAATTTTTTAATTTTTTCTATGTAACTATCTTATTAATTCATTTTTTTATCTTTTAAGCATTGTAAGCTATTGTACTTATCAAAATTACAACCAAAACTACAATTAACTACGAACACTATGGGTGGCCCGACGTTTATAATTAATTCCAGACATAAACGAAGTTTTAATTACATAGGACCCAATTGTCATACCAAACACCAATTAATTTTATTAGGTACATAAATTCTCTAATTAAACCCTTGATTCATACTAAAGTCGAAAGCCATAATTTCATTCGAAAATAGGGAAAATAGACAAGGTGCTATGAGCAACTTCGATAGATAATAAAAGTAAAGTTGTGTATACCTATTATTGGTAAACAAACTTTATTATTATTTCGGTAATGTTTTTCTTCATTCTTAGTATTAGTGTGTGTTACTATTGGTGTACCTAATAAATAAATAAAGTAACTATTCTGTCATAAACCGAAGAATTTAAAGCTCCTTGAATAAAATATTGATGGGATATTGACAGGAAATTGTCAGTAAGCTGACGTCTGCGACTTAGTTTAAATAAGTACCGCACATTTATGAGTAAGTACATATTTATTTTGTGTTGTCCCTTTTTGTTTAGTTAAAATTATTCTGCACAAGGTAATCTTAGGTACCGTCCAAAACATTATACCGTCCACTCTCATTGCTGTAGTTTTTTTCCTCGACCCACTTGACATTGGCAGAATTGCGCCTTTATGTCAGCAATCAGCCATACAAAAAAGTTGAAGTTGAAGTACCGCACTCTGTCGCGTGTGTTAAATAAAATTCGTTCAATATTCCATTCGTCGAACGAGTGTCTTTCGCAATAGAAATATACGGTCCCAGTTTAATTATGTTGTATAATCTCCGCTGAGTAGTAATTTGGTTGCAATCTTTTGACGAATCGGATTGCTATGCAGTGCACAGTTGTTTGAAATAGCGTAGATTTTAAGCCAATATACAACTATATTGCAACTAAGCATTCTAAAATAAAAAGTTGGGATTGAATTGTCCAAAATGTCTATTTTATAACAGCTAGGTACCTATGTACCAAATGTGTACTCAATCCGTCCATTGGTTTGAGGTGTGCAGGGTGCGTTAATATATCAGCCAGTATTGCATCTATCACTGAATAGTCCATAGTTGACAAGTCCTGTCGTCGAAAAGCCACATACGAATAATGCTATCGGCGGAATGTCGCATCGGTGAATGGTTCTGACGGCGAATTTCTCAGAAATAAAACGTCCTATCGGCGATCAGTCCAAAGGCAAAACGACTGTCGGTGAACGCTGGTACAATCATCAGTCAGTCAGAATTTTGAATTCTATATTAATAGATAAGTAATAACTGACCTATAATTAACATCAATACAACTCCCTACGATTGACCTTCGCTCTATAACGACGATCCCACAACATAGTTTACCGACCACAACTCTATCAATCAATATCTCCAAATTGATATTATTTCCCAATAGACTATTCCATATATTAGAGGTAGCGTTATTAGCTTTTACCTCGATTTCTACCAATATTTTTTGTACTGAGTAATCAGTTATTAGTAACTTTACAATGAAATGAAACTCGGGGATTGCCGCGGTAAAGCTATTGCATGGCGACCGCTCTCATCCGAGCTACATGGTAGGCGGAGTGGGGGGTGTTAGGTTTTATTTTCGTTACGAAATTTCTTGATTCGCTCGCCGCGCCCGCGATAAAAGCTATGCAATAGTTTAAAAAAACTATTCAGAATAATATGTGGTACCTACTGTTACTTTTAGCATTGCTCTTACGGTAAAGAAAAACATCGGTACGAAACCCGCGGCTTGGTGAGCTCCAGACGTATTTAACGATTTCTTTCCTCTGGACAGGATCAACAAGTCTACTACATTTAATATTATCATCACATGGCAGTAGTTTTCTCCTGTAGTTTATCAAAAAACCAGAAGTTGCCCTGCATTTTATAGTGCAGACAGAGACTCATTTACGCTCGGTCTTTAGATTTGTTTTCAATAAATATAATTTGTTATAGGTTTATCATTTAAATGCAGATCTATGTACATAAATAGAGTCTGCTCATTTTGATATTCTGAAAACCACTAACATAAAATACATTTTAATAATGTATTTGCTTACTTTGATACAATATTAATAACGTTCCTATACTTCTTGCGTATGTGATGGTACAATATAATACGAGTACCGAAGCAGATATTTACGTAAAATGAAACAACCCTCCGTCAGAGGCTGCCCTTGAAGCGGTTTATTTACATTTACCATATGTCGCTTACTGAAACCACTTTATTTGCTTCGTTTTGTGTCATACACACGTACTTGTAGCTTTTTAAGGTGAAAGAGTACCTGCGCGCTCTCCATACAAACGTAGTCGACTGTTTCCTCCCTGGATAATGACACTAGCACAAATATTTTTGTGCCATTAAACCTATAACTGCCATGACTATGCCCCTATGTTTTGGTTTTTTTCATTTTCTAATTATCATAGAAATTAAAAAAAAAATTAAAAAAAAAAAAAAAAAAAATAGGGGCATGGTCATGGTAGTTATAAGTTTTATGCACTAAAAATATTTGCTCTAGTGTCATTATCCAGGGAGAAAACAGTCGACTACGTTTGTAATAGTTTATGTATGGAGAAAGCCCCCGGTACCCTTTCCTCTTAAGGAATGATTCCAATTTATGAGTTACGACTTTGTGACATCTTGTGAGATTACGTTTTCATGTCGCATATCTAACAGCATTTTGTTTTATCAACCTACGTTTTTGAATACTTATCCTTCATTCTTTGGTGTTTTTCGGAGTTAGGCGTAATGTATGGAAGATTGAAACTTCAAAAAGATTTAGGTTAACCGACAGGATATTCGCATTAAACTATGACCAATATTTAGTCGACAATACTACTAATACGTATTAGTACCTACATTGTTACCCTAGGTGTGAAAGTCACTCATTAAAGTCCCGAAACGGAGTTTGGCGCCCGAGCGTAGCGAGGGCGCTAATATTTCGAGGGACTAAATGAGTCTTTTACCCGAGGTAAACACTGTGCTTTTCATTACGAATAATACATAAAATTCTTCCTTACAACGAGAGTGAATGAGAGACTCCATACTACCTGATCTTCTTACAAGGTTGGGACCAAAGACGTTATACATTAAGTAGTGTTTTTTTTAGGTTTTTGCTATTTGTATTCAATACTATATAGTATCTTCGGTAACGAAGAGATTTTTATTAATGAGTAATCCAACACTGGGAAATGACGCGAAGTCCGTAGATTTAAATTACAGTTTAATGTAACACGGTTTGTCTAGAAAATGTTATTTACACAAAAAACTAGTTTAAACTTAACACATAAACGTAATAAATTAACAAAAGATAATACTAATTAAAACGTTTTAAATAATTCAAAATGCAAGCATTTCCCGCCAGTTTTTTTTACTCAAGGAACGACACTGACCGCACGGTTGCATAAAGTGACATCAGCAACATCTCGGCAGGGCGCGGGCGGCGGCGCAGCATGGTCATATGTCGCTTTGACCATTTTCGTCTTTACATTTATTTTATTAAATAAGATATCTTGAACAAAATATATTATTATCTACTTGAATTCGATTACTGAGAAAAAACCTACTAAGTACTAAACTCTGTCAGTATGCATGAGCCGTGCTAAGCCATAATTGTTATTCTTTGGTGTCTTATGATACTGATTCTGGCTACATGCAGATTGCACAAGCCGTGCGAGGCCATAATTTGACATGACAGCTGTCAGTGAAAACGATTATCCCTAGGGCTGGAAGTTTTATTTTCTACACGCTCTCAGGCATCTTTAGACCTACTTTCGGAGTATGAGTAATGAAAAGTATTTTTTCTCATGTCATTCGTTTGATAAAAATCCGAGGAATACTTCTTAAATATTCCTTTTGCTCAAACATCAGTTTGGAGGTATTTCCTTTGTTCTTTCTTACCAACGTCAATATATTTCAAGTTACAAGCTATAAATTCCAACTGCTTGTACATAGGAAATGTATAAAGCTAAACGTACTTCCTTGTTCCGTCTTCAACATTTCGATTCGAAATACTGCAGTCAGCGTTAGGTATAGGTACAATCGACGCCCAAAAGTCCACCGCCACCGTAACGTTTACAATCCTGTGCAGCACTATTTGAACATTATAACAACGTAACCTGTGGATCGCACCCACGTCGGTTGGTGTTGCGGGTGGCGGCTTATACCACTCTGCCAACTAAAGACATATAAAACAAAGTCGCTTTTTCTGTCCCTATTTCCCTTTGTATGCTTAGATCTTTAAAACTACGCAACAGATTTTGATGCGGTTTTTTTTAATAGATAGAGTGATGAAAGAGGAAGGTTTTTAGATATAATACATGAGATATAATACGTGCGAAGCCGGGGCGGGTCGCTAGAAGCTAATAATATTGAAAATAATAATCACACTGAGTATACTTTTAATTCAAGTATTTAAGTTTGTGTGTAACGTCTATTAGAAGAAGGTCGTAAGTGCAATACTTGTTCATAATATTATTGTAGCAAACTGATAGTAGACTTATGACGCAGACTGTCTTACCTACTCGATATAGGTAGGTAGGTGGTACTCGTATGCATGTTTCTTGCACTCATGAAACGTGAAATGCTTACAGTGGATTTACAACGTTTCAGAGCTTTTGTTTGAATTTTAACTTTAGCTTTTGAAAGTTGAAATGTGCTTCGTGAAAGTTTGTGAACGTAATATTTTGCTGTATTCATTTCATAAACGTCGTATATATTTTAAAATGTTTGTTTGGAAATTTACTCCAGTTAATTCTTGTTATTTAAAATATTTAAAAATTAGGGTTCACGTGTAATTTTAGCCGCTTTGGTGACCGCGCACCTATGCCAAACCTAGTTTGTTTCAAAAGTAGTTTGTGACTTATAATTATCCCTTTGCCTTCCCTAGAAAGGCAATAGTTAAGTTTGCAAACTGCGACATAAATTCGACATAACTGAAAAGTAGGCATTGTGCGATCTGAAGTATGCAATTTTAGTAATGTTGTCTTTGTGCTACAGATTCTATAAAAGTTCAAAAACTCGGATAAGTCCGTTAGTAGGCATCCCGGTACGAAATCGTTATTTGACCCTGGAATTAGATGTCAACGTCATCCAGCGAGAGATTCAGAACTAGGTCTGAGTAAAGGCTATTGTCGATGAATAAATTAAAAGCAACGACAAAGAGTACAAAGCAGAATGATAGAACTCTTCCTTAGGGAATACGTTAAGAGTCAACCGATTCTATCATAATACGATAGGGATCGGTGGAGTGAAACCTTATAGGATTTTCTATGCTAACTCGTAGTCATGGACCATGGTAACATGAAAGTGGTTGGAATATCCCATTTTAATTTTTTTTTTTTTTTGCCTCATTTACGTCGGAAGACTAAACGGCTACTTACCTTAAGTAGCGATTAAATTGACATTTAAGTGTCACTTTTGTATAGATAGGGGCGTCCTAAATATGTATCCTAAATATGGGACCCTTAAAATTAGAGAGACGTTTAAGTATTCGGAAATTAATGTATTTACTTATGTACATAATTTATTTGAAAAAACAAATAAACCTTATTTCGTTGTTAACTTAAGAGGAAAGGGTACCGGGGGCTCTTTCCATACAAACTATTACAAACGTAGTCGACTTCTTTCTCCCTGGATAATGACACTAGAGCAAATATTTTTGGTCCATAAAACTTATTTATGCAACTTATAACGGCCATGACCATGTTTTAGTTTTTTTTTTAATCTTAATCTATGATAATTAGAAAATGAAAAAAAAAAACAAAACATACGGGCATAGTCATGGCAGTTATAGGTTTTATGGCACAAAAATATGTGCTAGTGTCATTATCCAGGGAGGAAACAGTCGACTACGTTTGTACGGAGAGAGCGCAGGTACTCTTTCACCTTAAGTAATAAACTTACTTTGCACCTGAACTTGATTGAAAGCCATACTCAACATAACTTTATGTTGAGTATGGCTTTCAATACACTATACACACACTATATACACATTATACACTTGTATAATCATCATCATCATAATATCAGCCATAGGACGTCCACTGCTGAACATAGGCTGCAGCCTATGTTCAGCAGTGGACGTCCTAAGACCTCTTTGGGTGCGCCCAAAGACCAGAGCGATTGGTCTAGTCTAGTGTATAATATGTGTTTAAAATTAAACCTATTTTTTCCCCACAGGTATATTACGAAAGAGTAAACACACACAGTGCCAGCACATCCTTCGCCCACGCGTGTTGTGGACAGCGAGACGCGTCCAGGAATCTTGTTCTGGACTCAAAAACTCCTATTACTAAAGTCAGATTTAGCAAGGGTTTCGCTTTTGCTAATATTGAAGCTGCTAGTGGTGAGTCCTGCTGTAATATTTTGTCTAAGTTAGTAACTATTGACTGCACCGATTGCGATGAAACTCCTTGCGTAGATAGCTGGAGACCTGGATTAACTTTGGGTTTCCCACGGAATTGGGAATAATGCAGGTGTAACCGCGGAGCGCAGCTAGTGAAATACTATAATATATTCATACCTAGTTTTCACATGCGGCATCCCTGAGTCTATGATCTTTAGTAATAACAGTTTGACTGTGAAGAAGGAATAATCAAAAGAAACTTATACAAACAGACATACAGCAGGTAGTTAAGTTAATATTAGAAAATAATTTCATTTTTCGTTCGTACGTCCGTATTTTTTCATATATTTTTTGTATCGTTACTATTATTTTTTTCTCTTAATTTTCTGTTTAGTTTATACTTTTTGTTCTTCTGCTCTGTATATTTAGGTCAGTGTTCTTATGTTTGTTTGTCTCTTTCAAAGGTCTCTTTACTTTTTTAAAATATCTTGTGTCGTGTACTTGTTTACATAATCGTTTTTCTATTCTTAGTTTTTCTTTGCATCATTTTGACAACTTACATAAAAAATTGTAATTTTGTAATCTTCTAGAAATATTATATACTTAGTTTATAGTTTATACTTTTTGTTCTTCTGCTCTATATATTTAGGTCAGTGTTCTTATGTTTGTTTGTCTCTTTCAAAGGTCTCTTTACTTTTTTTAAAATATCTTGTGTCGTGTACTTGTTTACATAATCGTTTTTCTATTCTTAGTTTTTCTTTGCATTATTTTGACAACTTACATAAAAAATTGTAATTTTGTAATCTTCTAGAAATATTATATACCATACTGAATCGTAATTTAAATTCAAACTTGGGTTTATTATCTAAAATAAAGTTGAAAATTGGGTCAAAGATAAAGTTCAGTGCGGAATAAATCAATGCATGCTTGCCCAGTCTTTTATCCCGAACCTTTAAAATTAAATTATAAATCACGAAACTGTACCTATAGCCTTGTAGGAAGGTATACACCTAATTTAATTTCCTTGTGAAGATAAAACGAAAAACGTGTGGAGAATTCTAAATACGATTAAAAGAAAGGAATCTCTCAACTTCAGATTACAATTCTTTCGTAGTTGAAATTTTATCAGCATGTTACTGAAATTGTCTTAGGTAGGTACTTAATTTTACTTGTCATACTTTGAAAATAATTGGCTGAGCTCGACACAACTATCCCTACAAAGCGTCTGGTAAAGCAATTTGAAATTCAAAAGTTACTAACCTACTTGTCACAATATTCCAAAATATTTATAATAACTTGTATAATTTCAAAGCAAAACTCGTTCATTTTGTTGGCAGAGTTTGAAGATCAAAGATCGAGGTTTTTCGCTGAACATGAAAGGTTTGATGATTTCATGGAAATGCGTGAAGGCCTTGACTTAATTGGTGTCAGTTCCTTTAAAGAATACATGGTAGCTTACAGGTATGTTCTAACTATAGTTTTTAGGGTTCCGTACCCAAATCGTAAAAAGGGTAAAAGGGTATCGTATTACTAAGACTTTACTGTCTGTCCGTTTCTCCGACATCAGGCTCTCATGAACCGTGATAGCTGGACAGTTGAAATCTTCACAGATTATGAAAATCTGTTGCCACTATAACAACAAATACCAAAAACAGAAAAAAATAAGAGGGCTCCAATACAGTCCGACTCGCACTTAGCCAGTTTTAATTTTATTTTAAGGTTACCTGATTAAAGGTGACAGCTGATTCTCTTGTCTGTTCCAGGGATATAGATCGGTGCCCATGGTATTCGTCACAGGTATTATTCTGGACGTTGTCGGGTTTACTCCTCTCTTGGCCACTTAGGATACTCATCGAGTGTAATACTGCTTACGTTCACTATACTGTAAGTTAAAGACACAATAGGCAAATTATAATAGAATAAAATATAATTTATTCAAACAAACATACCACGTAGTACACACACAAATACGAAACAATAAGAGATAGTTCCAGAGAAAAGTACAAACTACAGACACAGAAAAACAAAAACAAATCCAAACATACAAATTAAAAGCTCTTTTTCTTTATTTTAAATCAATAATTATTTGCAGATAACAAAAATCTTCGGGACAAACTACGAATTAGATCCTAGTCGTCAATTAGACATCGATACTCACTTATCCGACACTCTGCCGCCAGTAACAGCCACAAATTATGCATGGGCGCCTCCGGAGCAAACAGCCATACTAACTTCCGCCCCACGACCCACTCGAGCATTACCTCTGTCTCACGCCTCGACAGTCGATAGCCTAGAACTGTTTGCGGCTATCAGAGGCAATTGTGCCTTAGTGCCTTCATATTCTGAAGCTATGCGTATAGATGCAGCGTTAAGGGAAGAACCACCAGCGGCAGACGTCATCATTGACGTAGAAACCGAAGTCAGACCAAATAGGAGAGCTATAAAAGCGGCTTCCTTTGACGAACCTCCACAAAGACCTCGAGTGCCAATCCCGGGCACACATTCAAGTCACAACATCGAAGGAGGCTCGAGAACAAACGAAGCTAAACAACAGAATAGAAGATCTTGGACTGGAGTGATGACGTCAACGAGAAGCGCTAGACAAATCCTAGAAGACTTCCGATCTTCGAGCTCAACTTACGAACCAGTGCCTGAACCTCAAACGAGAGGCAACGAGGTAGCCTTGTTCTACCCTAGGGAATTGGAAGCGACTTGTTCAAGGGATCCGTTCGGGGGCCGCGCTTTGACGACGCCAACGGACGAGCCTCCGTCGTACGAGGAAGCTCTGAAACTTCCTGCGTTAAGGAGACTTACTCGTTCGATCACGGGAACGGAGCTCGCGAACCCGAGACGAGCGTTCTTGAGGGACGTCCTCACCAACAGGCGCTCGTGTCTCGAGGGTGTCGGTGTGCTGTCAGGCGCTAAAGTAGTCCGGCTGCCAAACGCCGACTCTAATGGCGAAGAAACACCTCTATAGCGCTCCTGGCAAGCAAGCAATAAATTAGATACACGTGTTGAAAGCTTTCGTTAGTCTTATCCGTAGTGTTTATACATACGTATTTATACGCTTTGGAATTGTTGAAGTTAACAATGAGCTTGTGGAATAATTATTCATTTTATTTAAGGAGGAATTGATGGAAACCTTTATAATTACTTCACTTAGGTCATAAAACAGTCGCGGAGCGACGTCGGCTCTCGTAATTTATTCATGAAAGTATTTTTATTGGAAGACCTTAACGGACTATTAAGTTGTAAAGAGTCAGTTTACATCTGATCTTAAAGGACTCTTGATTTCTCTCTTACCTAAAAATATAGGGTATCTAATCACTTTCCAATTATAGAATTTCTTAATTAAATAAGTAATGTGAACTCCATTAAGTAATTTTAAATTCTATTTACGTTTTTTTTTTAATTTATTAAGAATTTACGGAATACTTATTTTATAAGCACATTTTATTTTACGTAACGTTTTTGTAATTAAACATCGAGGCTCATGATTAGTTGAATAACTTTCGTAATTTGACTTTGTTTTTCGTATTATAAATGTAATTTTAACAAAGGTATAACCTGATTATTTTATTATTAAAAATAAAATTGAGATTGCGTTCTAAAAGCTAATTATTTTGGTTGGATATTTGTAATTACAGTAAACGATCTAGCCTTTTTGAAAATTATGAGGGAACAAAAATAATTAACGTCCCAATTATTAAGATGAACGTAGAAAATAATGCTAAAGACAGTTTTGATTAAAAAAGTAAATTAAGCTGAAAAAATAAATAAATGACTAGTTTTTTAGAAGAACTCTATAAATGATGTCTCTTGTAATGAAAGCTGAGTGATGAAAATGAGACTAGAAGTTAGCTTTTATGGCCTTTTTTTTGTTTGACTTTCAGTGTCGCCCTAAAAGAGTAATCTAATTTGGTGATTTAAAATGTATTATAACTATTCCTCACAGAAATTCAGAGGAAATTAAGGTTTGTTAATTAACCAAAAGTGATATTATTGTAAGTTTAAGCTACTTTAATTAAAAGCTTTTGAGTTTCAATTAATAATGGCTGTATAGAGGAACCAATTAACATTTTATGGGTTTTGTTTAAATATCTACGTTATACAGGGTTATTGGTAATCTTATCAGGAAGTTAATTTTAAAATCAGCTGATTTTTAGTCATTCAGACTTAGAGCAGTCAATAAAATTAAAAATATAAGTTTAATCTTAAAGTTAATGACATCTCCGCCTGTGCTCTAACACCTGATTTTTAGGTAACCATACTCTCAAAATTATCAAAAAATGTTAGTTTTTTCCAAAATTCGTAGAATAAACGTTGTTTGTTGCAGTGCAAAGAAGTAGTCCTCACTTGCTTTCTTATATGATTAGGTACCAATTACCCTGCATAAGAACTACGTTTTGTACTTGTTACTTTGTGAAAAGGATTTATTTTTAAAGCTCTGATCAAAGTGACACAGTAGTTTAGTAAGGTAGTTAAAGCATGCTAGCGAAGTGCACGAATCACGCAATAGTTGCACGCGTGCTGGATTGTTCAGAGCTGTTATTTCTTGTTTTAATTATATGTAATTAAAAAGAGATGTCAGTAAGTAATTTAATACTTAGAATTTGCCTTTTGGGTATTAATTTTGTCTTCCTTTTCTGTCTATCGCCATGATGGAGCAGTCGTCAGTGTATTTTAATTTAAATAAAAATAAGTTTTTGCCATTTCAGAAATTGTAAAAAATTAATGACCCGTCCAAACTATTGTTCTTTAAGGATATAAACATATTGTGTGCCTATTTACTTTTAACCTGAAAACATTTCTCTAAATTTAAAAGCAAACTACAGACTTCACAGTTCTCCAACCAGACAATTTATAAATAATAATATAAATAATATAAATATTGCAGGACATTCCACACATCGCCATGCCATGCATCGCCCCAAGCTAAGTAACTAGACTTGTGTTATGGGTGCTAGACAACGGATATACTACTTATATACTTTTTTTTTTGTAAATATATACTTATAATACATAGAAACAACCAGACCACAGACAAATATCTAAGCATAAATACTTGTCTGAGGCGATAATCGAACCCGCAACCCTGTATTTGGCAGTCGGGCATGGTGACCATTGTGCCAACAGGGACGTCAAAAAAAACAAGGTAGTAATTTGATAGTAATCAAAAACACCCAGTAAACAACTTCCAATTGAATGGTCGGCAAGTTATCGGCAGATAGAGTTCTGTAGTTTACTTTTACTCTATAACTAGTCTATTCCAAAACAAGAGAGAAATTCAGTTATTGAAGATTGAAGTATTTTGTTACACCCAAATAATGATAAGTTTGACGCGTTACTACAAGAAGCCGACTGTGTTTCGTTACAGACTTCGAGTTTCGAAATACCTACCGATATCTTACATAGATTATTGTAAATATATCTCCTGTTTTGGAATAGTATATATAACATTGATAGGCATAAGTTTTATGTAGGTTATAAGATTTAGTACATATGAGTACAGGCTTGTAAATAAATTAAAATAAAGCTTAGAATAATCGTACCAACACAAATGAAAATTAAAAACAAATAAGTGCCAAGAATTGTAAATGAAAAGTGTTAAGTATATGTTTGATTAATTAAACGTAGGAACTGCTTTATAAAATGTAGAAATTCAAATTAAATAATCATTTCTACAACTTTTCTCTTAAGTGGACATAAAATCTATGAATAAAAGATGCTTATCCGTGAGGTTACTGCAACGTAAGTACTAAATTTTATTTCAGTAAACTATAAGAGCTCTTCGCTCGGATACCTATAAACCTAGTTGTTAATATATTTAAGTAAAACTCGAAGCTTGCTTCAAAATTTAGAAAATAGTTAAGGTAAATGTTATATTGCTTTGAATGTATGTACAAAATAATATATTTATTGTAAAAATGTAATTAATTTACTAGATATAAATGTGCTAAATTATATTTAAGTTAGCAAAATAAAGAAGATTAATTGATGAATTGTGTTAATGATTATTTGTCTCACTTAGTTACTTAGCTACCCATCCAAATTATACTTGCGATAAACTTAGATACAACCTTGGTGTCAAGAGTGAAGAAGTGTCTCCAAGGCTAATGCTAAATCCTAGACCTTATTGTCGCTTCCCATCAGGTGTTCATGAGGTCAAATTGTCAGGTCAGGTCAAAACAAATTCAAATATTACACTGCACATACGGCAATATAAAGCCAGATAATGCTCGCAGTTATCGCTAAAGTGGTTGACCATGGCGTCCAGAGAAAATAACTCGTCAATACGTTTAGAATCATCTAAGTCGCAGGTTTCATCACGATGTTTTCCTTCACCTTAAGAGCAATGTAAATTATTGTGCCAACTTAAATTTTTCGTAAAAAAAAAATCCATTGGAGCATGGTCGACCAGAATTCGAACTACGAGCATCGGAAAGTCGAGATTTCCACCATTAGGTCAACACCGCTCTTTGTCTAAGTAGCCTAAAAGATTGTACCTACTGATAAACGGAGATAAAAACATGAAAGTAACTTGTAAATAAACGTAACGTAGGTACCAATCCTCTCATTTGGCAACGCTGTCGGGCGTATCGGCTACACGGTTGACGACAAGCTCGAAGGCGATGCCAAATAAGGGAATAAACTTCAACATATCTACCACTAAACTAACTCCACTCTCAAGTTGGCAGTATAGTGCTTTTAAATCTTAAAGCACCCCCGTCACGGATAGCTTGAAATAAACAAGATGTCCCCGCTGAGCTAGACCTAAATGCACTTTGAGCCTTGCTCGAATGCATTACGTTCAAACAGATGCTCGTCGATACTACAGTGACGGATTCAGGGTATTTTGCAGCCATTTTGGAGCCCACCGTAGAGCTCCAAAACGGCTGTTATAAGAATGTTTTCAACACGAGCAAGATTCTAGACACCTGCTTTAGGTGAAGTTTAAAGTCTTCTAACTCATCAATTAATCAATCATTTTTTTATGCAAACATTTCAATAATAGTAATTTTTCGAACTCTACCGAGGGCTGCAATTGTGCAGCCGACTGTACCACTGTAAACAAAGCTAAGAAGTACTATTGAGTAAACCAACACTAATTTCTCTGAGCTTCCACAATGAGCTAATTCACTACAAATCTCCAAGGATTAGAAATAGACTTTAAACCGCACAGTTCAACTAACAGTCGTTACGGGCAACTATAGTGAATTCTAAATCCAGTCCTGAACAATACTACTATACTACAGATAAACAGCTTTATATCCGAACACCCACGCAACTGTACCCCGGCTCTAATATTATACGAGAAATATTGTTCTCATCGAGTTTTTATCTCAGTTATTTTTCTTTCTACCTTTTGTAGCAATTCGATGACGCAATTGAGTACTCCTTCAAACCAATTCGATTGAGTTGTTTGGGTAAAGGGAAACAGCGTTAAATTAAAATACAAAACATTTTCCTTTTGGAAACGTTTTCAAGGAAACAATACAGGTAAAGCTTTATTACTGAAGATTGTTTTCTGTTTTTATACAAAACTAGCGACCCGCCCCGGCTTCGCACGACTATATTATGCATGTATTATACATATAAACCTTCCTCTTGAATCACTCTATCTATTAAAAACCGCATCAAAATCCGTTGCGTAGTTTTAAAGATTTAAGCATACAAAGGGATATAGGGACAGAGAAAGCGACTTTGTTTTATACTATGTAGTGACTAGCAGCTTTTCGTGGCATTATTATGGATATTGCTACGGGTAATTATTCTACGATCTCCATTCTGCACTTAAACCAAGTTGCGACACGAGTACGTGTCATCTCGTACCAGCGAATAAATAATTCAACAGTTTATTCTTGGAGAGAACTTTTTTACAAGGTTCAAGGTTCGATGGTCAACGTTGGATGGTGGGAGAAGGGCGGGCGGAACCGAACTGTCTGCCGCAGCTTGTCGGAATAAAAACTTTCACAACGATCCTAATGAACTAACTTGGGAGTGATTTAATGAACTTCTAAAGTGGCTTTGCGGTGATACCTACCCGTATAATTTTACGGCCTTTGTAGATTATGGCAGCCGTCAAAGTTTTTTAGAAACATATAAGTTGGTACCTGAAAATGAGGTCGAAATATATGATAACACATCAACGAACTCGGTCTCTTGAATCGCCCGCATCTCTTCCGGAGGCCTGTAGCAACCTGAAAAGGCTGTTAGCTTTCTGGGAGGACCTGGGATGGTTGGAGTGACAAGTAGGATATTCTCACACGCACAATGGCCCAAATAATGAGGCTAAGTGCCGAAACAGCCCCTTAAAACTAAACTTAGCTAGATGATAACACATGAGCGGTTTTAGCCTTTCAGACTATCAGTTTACGGTCGTTTTAGTTTACGTGAGGTAATGTAGTTTTTGTATAGCGTGTTACCTAAGCCAAGATGAATGAAAACAAGCAGATAAAGCGATAGTTTGGAACCGCTTCATTCAACTTTATGTAAGTGATAAACTTTATCACTTATTTACGTTCTGTAAACGGTCTCCAATTTTCACACTGGGTTAAAAGAAATCCCGAAATGTCATTTTGTTGTTAGGTACTGTACTTTACCTGTAGGCCATATTTTGCCGTTTCCTTGGAAATTCTTATTATCGACCTCAATGGTCTAGGCCACAGTCTAGCCTCTACGTTTCTAGACTATAATCATTTTGCAAGAATCGTATTTGGTCTGAACGCATGGCAAAGCCTATAAGCGGAGCAACTGTGAATACACCAAGAATCAATAAAAATATATCATATTCATTTTATTTAAATGTACCTACCCACACAGTATTTAAAAATTTAATAGGTACAAATTTATAAGAGTAGAGATAATAAAGTTATGGGTATTTTTGACCACGGTCTATTTATAAAAAAATTTTTTTTTACCGACTTTACAGGCAACCAGCCTGTAAAGTCGGTATACGGGCGAAACAACTGTGCTCGAGTGGAAGGGACGCGTGCCTTTCACTTTTTATGTCTGTCTCTCTCGCTCTTAGGCGGGCTAACCATGCCCGCGTGCCTCTCACTCGCTCTCATTGTGAGCGCATAACGTCAGCGGAGCGTAACGCAGTTTCTTGAAGTGTCACCCGGCAAACCAATTTATAAAACGTTGTCACGTCAAAATTGGTTGTTGTTGACGTATAAAAACAAAACAATATTAATTCTGAAAGCGGTTCGAATCGACCCCATTATAAAAAGTTCTTGGGCGATTCATACCGCGGTTCGAATGAATAAATAATAATAAATAAATAAATATTGCAGGACATTCCACACATCGCCATCTAGCCCCAAGCTAAGTAACTAGACTTGTGTTATGGGTGCTAGACAACGGATATACTACTTATATACTTGTAATGAATAAACCCATTCAAAACGAGCTCTTGGGCGATTCATACCGCGGTCCGAACCGCTCGCGCAAATAAACAACAAGATGGAAATTTTTAAGTATTAAATAAAGTTATCGTCACACGTACACGGTAATCTGATTTGTGGAAGTAATGCATATACGCTGCATATTGACTTTATCTTCAACTGGTTTATACCGAGTTTGTCCAGACGGAAATAGAGTTCTGGAAGCAAAATTAGATTAGGTAGTGCGCTAATTCTAATATCACATTTTATTTTAAATATAAGTTGCGATCATTTTTGAAGTTATATTTCTTTAGGCGCATTATGAAAAAATGATGAGAGTGAAATTTTAAGATACGCGCGCATTGATCTCACACAAAAGTCACAGGTTGAAGCTGCGTAATAAAAAAGAAACAGGTTGAAGCTGCAAAATAAATATCAGATGGACGGACGGAATCATAATCTAAATAAAGCATCATGGTGTACTTACAAGTTATTTAACATCAATTTATTAACATAAAGGGGTTAAATTTTCAATTACTGACCCAAACAGCGCAAGCTAAATCAAACCGTTTAAAAATAGCACAGTTTTTCATGACAAGACAAAAGGAGTAAAAGGTTTATATTAATATCTACCTAGTTAATGTAATACTTTTTGCCCTACTACATTTTTTTATTCCCGCCTTTAGTTAGCCTGGTAACACCAAACACAAATGAAAATAAGTTTACTTTCTGGCTAATTATGTGCATAAAATGGTTCATAATTAATGACTCGTAATCGGTTTGGAATATCTGGTTTGTATAATGAAGTCAAACCATTTAATTTACCGGTGTTTACCTCAGTATCAGCGGGGTATGTATTCGGGTCAGGGCCGCACGGTCAATTCAATTTGTTTACGTCAGTCCAGCGTGTTCAATAGTTTATTATTGAAAGCCCTTTTCAGTCACGCGCGGTCACTGAAAATGTTAGTTTCAACCATTTACGTAATAATAAATAGTAGGTATTAATACGTCCATGGTTTCAACCGACGATGTTATTATAATACTACCTCTTTGGAAATATTAAAATACAATTTTGTAGAGGTTCTCACGTCGATATGACTGTTTCAGTATTAAATGTTACCATTGAGGGAATGGACAAAGTAGAAAGGTCTGTTCACTATCACACCGTACAAAGAATAGGTATAGGTTTTTTGATCGTCTGATAGTGCGCCAACCTGAAAAATAAATTAAGAAATAAAATTTTATTTACTGGACTATACACGAATAACATAAACAAAAAAAAACAAGAAAAAGTAGAACAGCTCCCAAGAAAAAGGTTTGCCTTAGCACGATGCTATAATAGTGCAAGAAGCCCCAGCGCTGATTTGCAGTACGAACCTTACTGAGACGCAGTTCCGGCACCGCTCAAGTTTGATGAGAGAACAGTGAACTAAAACAGACATAAGAAAAATAGAGTGAGAGTTGAGTAAGGTGCAATAAATACTTAATATTACCTACCAACGAATAAATCAAACAACTAACACAACCAAATACCTTTTAATCATGCATCGATTAATCGAAAAATCTGAAAGTACTTATTTAAATTGACTTTTTAAACGTCAAAAGTTAAGCCCGTACACAATAACAGCGTTCGCGTACCGTCAACAACAGACGCAGTTTTAATTAAAACTATTTTGTATAAACTTTTATTTATTTTTTTAGTAAATTGCAATTAACGAAATTTTAACGACACTGAGGAATTTAAGCCTATTCCAACACAGCCTATAATACAGCTTGACACTATGTCTTCATCTAATTAATTTCACCACTTCTTCATGTGGATAGCATTATTTGTATAAGTTTCGACCGATTAAGTTCCAAAAACGAAAAACCAGGTATTGGAACTACTATTGTTCAAGTACAAACTGTGCTGATAAAATAAATAAATAGTTAAAAAAAGCTTCTTTTGCTTTAACGATTTTTCTGTAAACTGTACTAGAAACAATGCAAAAGGCTTTATTTGCCTGACGAAAAATGATAAAATAAATTCATCAGGCAAATAGAGCCGTGGGTTTTTTAACCAGACCACGATAGGGTAACGTTTTTGAAGCGTCTTCTTTTGCCTAAATATACTCAGAAAGGGACCTTTTTTAGCATTTAGTGCCTATGGGAGCTTAGCATAGTGTCTTTTTCTGCGCACTTTCGAAAAATCCTAAGACAATACGTTGGGTTGAATATACCGTTTCCGAGAAGCTGTAGAGGTTTGGCGTTAAGGTTCCGCTGGTCGATCGTGTTTCCATACAAATGAATTTAAAGTGTTATCCATTTATTCTTTATGAAATTTGAAAAAACAAAAAATCTAGCCCATGTAGGCGACGAAATAGACAAATTATATTTAATTTAATATTTAATATAAATAAATATAATTGTAAATATAAATATAATAATGACGCATTATATTTAATTTAATATTTAATATAAATAAATATAATTTGTGTATTTCGTCGCCTACATGGGCTAGATATAGACTTGTTATGTAGATTTAACTTTTGTTTTTTCAAATTTCATAAAGAATAAATGGATAACACTCTAAATTCATTTGTATGGAAACACGATCGACCAGCGGAACCTTAAAGCATTATTTGTTCGCGGTAATGCCCTCTACCGAATGGTATGGGTTTCGAAATGCACTGCGGCATTTTAAATCACAATGCCTGTTGTGTTTATAGGCCTTTTTGCAAACCGTACCGAGTCCGGCGATAGGCAATCTAATTCCACCGTGCAGCAGGTATCATGGAGTTACACGACGAACTTAATTACTTTCCTGTCCATGGACGCATAAACCGAATACCTACTCGGCACTCTCCGATTTGTAGAGAATTCCAGAAGAATTGGCTTACGAACGTTTGATTTATGGTTAATGGCACTTTGCGATGTTTGCTTGTTTTAGGGGTGTAATATCACAGTAATATGTCATTTAATTTTTTTTGCTTGAATTGGTGAGTAGAAAATCATTTCAACTGTATACAAATATTTTTGTGCATATTCTAACCAAATCAATTATTTGTTGTTATGCTTCACGTAGGTAGAGTCTGCACTCTAGATTACGATATATTTGGTAATAGGTATAATAAGTAGGTATGCTACAGGTAATCTAGGTATGAAGGAAGATATATACAAAGTATTTGGTCACTATAGAAAGAGGTTGAGGGCTACTTCTGTGGACCTTCGTCATCAACTTTTGTCATACGACTTTAAGAAATTCAATATTTTTTTTGTAGATATTTGATGTTATGTTAATTTGAAACTTATAGCTATTGATAGGTATTTTTTTCATAAGTAGGTAGGTATAGGTCATTCAGACTTAGATCATTCATAAAACTTAAAAAACAAGTCTAATTCTAAAGTTAAAATGACCTTTCCGCGTAAGTAACAGCTGATTTTCGTGTAAATATAAGCTTATTTCAAAATATTCGCTTCAAAATCGTTGCAAGATTGCAACCGAACAAACATATAAACATACATTGCAAGTTAAATAAAAGCTTAAAAAAACGAATTTCCAAAAATTGTAAAACAAAATTCAGAAAAAACCTTCAACCGCTTTCTTACATAAATAATTAACTGTATACGATATAGGTAGGTGTGTATAATTGTTCAAACTTATTCTGAAGCTTATTACTTTCAACTTCCAGTCATGTTCAAATAATAATTACCTAATTAATGTATTACTTTGAGACGTTGAAATTCAGTTTACCTTACCTTACCTTTGGGGATGAAAGGTTAGCTGTAACTGAATGTCAAACTACTATATAATAAACAGCAAATATTCAACAAATTAGACTTACTTGTATTAACCAGCTGTTTGGTCGCCAACCGAGCGTTCGTCGTACGGCGGGCGGCGGGTGGGTCGCTGCGCTCGGCGGCACATCAAAGCCGATATCCCTTTGATCTCCAAGCTCCAGTCTGCAGCCTCGATATTATGGCCTTCTGTTGTATAAAACTGATGTTATCGATCTGTAAACACTCGGTTTCTTTTATGTTAAAGTTGGCTATCGAGACAGACGGTAAGTAGTCACCGTCTAATATAAATGTCTATATCTAAACTATTATTATAAAGGAGAAAGGTTTGATTGTTTGTTTGAATTGAATAGGCTCCGAAACTACGAGACCGATTTTGGTTAAACTTAAATAAATAAATATAAATAAATAAATATTTCAGGACATATTACACATCGCCATCCAGCCCCAAGCTAAGCAACTTAATGCTTGTGTTATGGGTGCCAGATAACGGATAAACTACTTATATACTTTTTTTTTTTGTAAATATATACATATTATACATATAGGAAACACCCAGAACCAGAAACAAGAATTTATGGTCAGCATAAATACTTGTTCCCGGCGGGAATCGAACCCGCAACCTTCTGTGTCGCAGTCGGGTGTTCGCCCGACGCGCCACAGAGGTCGTCAAATGATTGGTATGAGGGTACGTTGATTTATTGACAGTAACATAGACTAGTTTTTATCCCGATATTCCAACGGGATCGAGAGTCACGCGGGTGAAACAGCAAAGCGCTGCTAGTTAAATTTTAATATCTATGTAATGTTTTTTTATTGTCAAAGTTTATCATGTTTTATTATGTCTGTGTTTTTTGTAGTGGCGTTGACTAATCTGCGTTTCATCAAATAGTTCCTGCCGTTATGTTGGCACTTGGCACTTGGCAGTAATGCAAATATGTATTGCCTTAGTACCAAGGTACATCAAAGCACATTCAAGAATGTGTTAACCTTCACTAACAAAAGACAGGGGAGCCTGCATGACTGTATAGGAATTATTTAATGAAATGCACTCTAATCGTTGCTAGACTGGAGAACTTACACAAATAACAATTACCTCTTTATAAATAATCTGTTTTAAGCCTTTGATACATAAAATATGCTTTGCGTCAGTCATACATCTGTCATTTGCACAAGTGCGAAAGTGACAAAACATATTTTAACTAGCGAAGCCATTATATGGGTTGTAGTATAATTATTATTTTCTTCCTAATATATCATTAACTGACAGCATTGAGATACTTTTTAGACTTTAGGTAGTGTAATCGAAATTTATAAATAACTAGCTGCGCCCCGCGGTTTCACCCGCATAAGTCTTGATCCAGTTAAAATATCGGGATAAAAAGTAGCCTTTGAGTTAAAGGTCTCTAGCTATCGTTTTATTGCAATCGGTCCAGTGGTTTTACGTGCCAAGGAGTAATAATCATACACACTAACTTTCACATTTATTATTGAAACTAGCGACCCGCCCCGGCTTCGCACGGCTATATTATGCATGTATTATACATATAAACCTTCCTCTTGAATCACTCTATCTATTAAAAAAACCGCATCAAAATCCGTTGCGTAGTTTTAAAGATTTAAGCAGTCAAGGGGAAATAGGGACAGAAAAAGCGACTTTGTTTTATACTATGTAGTGATAGTACATTAGAATTAACTTGATCAAACAATTGAGACAGAGTATAATCTAAACTTTATATAGATTTACTAACATGATTTATCGATGGGTCTGAACTCCTCGGAACTCATTTTGCCTTAGTACCCAACTATCCACCCATCCAATTTAGCTCCAATTAGTGTAGAGATTTATTAGCTAAAGCCTTATCCACACGCGTAAGTTGTTAAAGTCACCGGTTTTCGATAACGACATATTGTTACTACCTGCACCTAATCACTATCCTACTATCACTACATAGTCTAAAAAGTCACTTTTCGCCGTCCCTATGTCCTTATTTCCCTTTGTATGCTTAGATCTTTAAAACTACGCAACGGATTTTGATGCGGTTTTTTGTAATAGATAGAGTGATTCAAGAGGAAGGTTTATATGTATAATACATGCATAATATAGCCGTGCGAAACCGGAGCGGGTCGCTAGTAATATTATAAATGTGAAAGTTTGTGTGTGTGTATGTTTGTTACTCCTTCACGCAAAAACTACTGGACCGATTGCAATGAAACTCAGTATCTAGATAGCTGGAGACCTGGATTAATACATAGGCTACTTTTTATGCCGATATCCCCACGGGATCGGGACTTACGCGGCTGAATCCGCGGGGCGCAGCTAGTATAGTATAAAACAAAATCGTTTGCCTCTATCTGTCTCTATGTATGCTTAAAACTTTACAACTACGCAAATGATTTTGATACGGTTTTTTTATAAGATAGGGGAAGGTATACATAAAACAAAACTACCTTGCGGTCGCGGGCAACAGTTAGTATATACGTAAAAGTGTACAATATTCAAATATTACGAAATCTTTGAAACTTCAAGAGTCAGCGAACTTTTATGAGCTTGAAACTGCGCATGGGGGTTCCTTAGGATGAAGCGAGCACTAAGAAAGGTTTTTTTTGGAATTTCTTGGTAAAGGGTATCCTTGGTAAAGGGTATTTATGGTAAAGTAAACTAAGTCTTCTGAATTTGTTGCATCTCCAACAAATTCAGAAGACACTATCATAGGTAGTTTTTATTTATAGTATGTAGGTAGGTAGATAGTATTTAGGTACAAGGACATTATTAAAAATATTTTTGCAGAATATACAAGAATAATTATTTACATTAAAGGTTTTGGAAAATTGCCATAATTGAATTTCAGATTAAATTAGGATGTGGGATTGGCAGCGGGGCCTTTCAAGTTAATAATGGTGTTGTCAAATTTTGAACTTTGTAAGTAAATTAGGGTAATTTTCCCAAACTTCTAAAAAAATATCCGTATTTTCCAATATTTTTACCTACATGTACCTATATAATTTTCTTCTAAGGGATGCCAGATTATTTACACTATGTAACATACTTATTAAAACTACAATTAAGTTTTTTTGTGGTCATAATAAGCCTACTACCGTGTACTAGGTATGTATCTGTGTACAAAAAACTGCTATGATTACATGAAAATTAACTTAACATTTCTTTTTGTATTGTCAACAACGAAACGTTTGATTTTAAATCAAGGTATGCCTTCGAATGTCAATTACATCATTAGATAAAAGAAAAAGAAAAAAGAACAAATTGAATTTCCTTACATAAACCGTGCTGAATCTTCAATCTACTTGTATATTCAAGAGCTTCTCAAAGACTAATATATTTTCTACGAAAAAATCTTTGTTTGCCAGAATTTTGGGCACAAAGAAAATATGAAATCATAAAGATAAAAAAAGCTCGCCATAAATCAACGAATAATAACGTTAAGCTATTTTGTAATTAAACAAAATCTCAATTATATTTTGTATTGTAATTAATTTTAACAATCCAAGTTATTCGTTATAAAAGGTCAAGGTTAACTCATTATTTGCTAAACTTTTAATGATTTGTATACACTTAATGTTGTGAAACATGTCTGAGATTTTAACGAAGCAGTAGCAGCAGGCAGCAGTAGGTATCTTAGAATTTTAGAAGGTGATGTTTTGCGTTTTCACTCTACTTTAGTGATATAAAATTTACAAGGTAATGTTTTGTGTTTGTGGAATTGTTCGTTGTTAGTATTTTATGTACTTAATTATTTACACAAAACATCAGAAAACCTCAAGTTGGTGTTTCGCGTAGGTATATGGTTTTATGCTTAATATTATCTATATATATAAAAATCAATTGCTGTTCCTTAGTCTCGCTAAAACTCGAGAACGGCTGAACCGATTTAGATGATTTCGGTTTTGAAATGTTTGTTGTAGTCCAGGGAAGGTTTGAACGGTGAGAATTTAAAGATCGGACTTACGCGGGAAAAACTTTTAAAAAGCATAAATTGTGCGGTAAGGCATACTATGATACCTAGTGATTTCCATTTCATATAATACCTTCAAATATTTGTAATATTGTCCTTTGTGAGCATGATCACATGAAAAAAAAAATCTTGTGCTTCTCATTGGTGGGCGCATTCCAAAGGCACGCATCCTTACCAAGTTTTTAAGAAGGTTCAATGTGATCTATCACTACATAGTATAAAACAAAGTCGCTTTTTCTGTCCCTATTTCTTTGACTGACTGCTTAAATCTTTAAAACTACGCAACGGATTTTGATGGGGTTTTTTTAAATAGATAGAGTGATTCAAGAGGAAGGTTTATATGTATAATACATGCATAATATAGCCGTGCGAAGCCGGGGCGGGTCGCTAGTGTATAATAAGCATCGAAATGAATAAAGAAATTTGTCTTTGGACTTTGACTTTGTGTCGAAAGGGTTTTAAAAGTAAATAATTTGTAGTCGTTTTATTAAATCGTAAAAACGTTATCAGGGTTATATCTTTTTTTACAAGTTACGTCAAAAATTACATTAGGCAAGCTTTCTTGGGAAATCATGTTTGTCTTATCTCTAACTACATGAAAATGCTTCTATCTATAAATATTATGACAGAGAAGGTAAACTGGGTTGATAGTTTGATAGTGATGTTCCTGGAAAGGTAGCGTGGGTACTAGTGCTGTACTAAGTCGGGCTGTATATCTAAATGAGTATGAGTTCTTAAATTCACTCAATTCACTCACCGCAGAGTTTTTAAATTATTATTTTTGGATTATTTCTCTTCCAATAATATTTATCTAATAAATTCATGAGTTAAAAGACTAACTTGAACTCGAGCAAGACCTTAGAATCTTGCTTGAATTGGAAACATTTAGAAGTAGTGGAGTTCTACGGTGGGTCTGCAATTATGACTCCGACTGTACATAATACATAGATAGATAATAAGCCTTACATGCTCAACTTAAAATACCTATAGTAATTAAAGGCTATTACTAAAAGCGATTCTAACCTTTGTAAAAATTACCACCGGAAAAGTATCTTCTTCTCATTGGTTCCGAAGCCAAGTAACAAATTCTAACTTAGTTTTTTAGGCGTTAGCAATTGGTCCATTAATTATAAGATACCTTATAAAAATACGAACTTATACAATAAATTTCTTTTGAATTGATCTTTCAGGTGGAAGGTAGGGTGATAGGTATTTCAGGTAAATTAATATTTTCAGAATATTGAGGACAGGTGTCTGTCGAGTCAAAGTTAAATTTAACCGAGTAGAAATCGGTCTTCCAATAAAGTAAAAAGTAAGCATAATTTCTCATAAAAAACTGTTATTATGAGATTGAGGAGGTATTGATGCCGCCTTGATTGGCGCCGTTAAGTCGCGCCACAAGGGCGGGCGGCCATCATACGCGCCCGTGGATTCTGTGGTCGGGCGGATCTTCGTATATCTAAAAAAACATAACGATATTATTATAAAGCATCTAATCAGGTGGGTAGATAAGTACCTACCTGCTTAGAATTTTTATTTCATCTTATATTTATAAAAAAGAAACGAACTCACTCATTTGAAATCTCAGAAACTCAAGTGCTCTAATTTCGCATTCTTCTAGGATTTTCCAAAAATCGAGTTTTTGGAAATTAGTGTAAAATAAAGGGTTAAAAAGGGTTGATAAATCTAATTTATAAAACTGATCTTAAAAATAATGATAATATTTGACTAAAATCTCTCAGTAATTTATGTAAATAGTTCGTGAAAGCGAATTTTGTTTTAGCCATAAAATTAAGTAAGTAACAAAAACATGATTTATTCAACATAATTTCGAAGAACATAAGCTGTACTTACCTACTAAGCTTTTGCTAAAATGATCCTATTTCGATATTAAATTCTGGTCTTCAAACGAAAGTAAATAATAGAAAGCTTATTTCACCTTTGTAAAACTTAGGTACTTAGATTTTCAGTAAATAACAATTTCCAAGTAAACATTTTTTTAGTAAAATGATGTGACGTGTTATTTGCTGAATATTCTTTCTTAGGTACCAACCAACTTATTTACAATACCCCTTTTTTACCTGTGCGACGCAAAGGAGAGTAATGTATTTATCTGCCTAAATAAATATTTATGTTTGATCCTTTATCTGTTTTTTTTGACGTGACAACGTTTTATAAATTGGTTTGCCGGGTGACACTTCAAGAAACTGCGTTACGCTCCGCTGACGTTATGCGCTCACAATGAGAGCGAGTGAGAGGCACGCGGGCATGGTTAGCCCGCCTAAGAGCGAGAGAGACAGACATAAAAAGTGAAAGGCACGCGTCCCTTCCACTCGAGCACAGTTGTTGTCACGTAAAACTTTCGCCCGTATACCGACTTTACAGGCAACCAGTTTTTTTTATTATAGTTAGTTAATTTTTAAATATCAATGTAAGTATAATAATAATAGACAATAGAATTGAACCCGTGACCTTTAGCTTCGTAATGTGGTCGTCTTAAGAGGAAAGGGTACCGGGTGCTCTCTCCGTACAAATGTAGTCGACTGTTTCCTCCGTGGATACTGATACTAGAGCAAATATGTTTGTTGCAAAACTTATAACTGCCATGACCATGCCCCTATGTTTTGTTTTGTTGGTTTTTCAAATCTTAATTTTTATGATAATTAGAAAATGAAAAAAAAATAAGACATAGACCATTCAACATCGACCTAATTGAGTCATGGTAGTAATTGGTTTTATGCAACAAAAATATTTGCTCTAGTGTCATTATCCAGGGAGAAAACAGTTAACTACGTTTGTAATAGTTTGTATGGAGAGAGCCCCCGGTACTCTTTCCACCTTGGCTCCGAAACTACTGGACTGATTTTGTATTTTATATTTTGGCCCATTCCGTGCTACTGAAGGGCAAATGTCACTAGACGGGGGAAAAGTGGACCCTTGCTACTGTTCCCTGTCCAGAAACAGCTGACAATCGGCTCCGTTCAGGGGTAGGGCTCTGTAGATCGAACATTGTTAAGCATACCTACTCGTCGCGATCCGAGTGCGACTGCGGTGCTCCAAAGTAGGACATGGCACATCTGCTGTCTTGCCCATCATACCCCAACTTCTGCACAAGAGAGGACCCTTATGGAAGTCACAGACGCCGCTATAAATGTGGCTATTTGGCTGACAATTTTAAAATTAAAATGGAAATAAGTAAAAACGGCCGTTGATACTATAAGAAGAAATGACAGCTCTGGGTCAAATCTCTAAGATGCGAGTCCAATTCGTCCCGCCATTTTCTTCTGGGCTTGCATTGGATCCTATAACAAAAGTATTCTGCTAGGTAAACAAAGAAAAAATTATAAAGAAAATAAAACGTTATTCGGTTACAAATCCTATCGATTACTCAATCGAAATAATAAAAGTGACGCAAACCTCTCTCCGAGCGCTGTAGCAGTAGGACATAATTCAACAGCGACTTAATTGATTCATTTCCCGCGATGATACTGTTTCGCCACTTGAATATCGACACTTTTACTAATTGAATGAATTCGAATGTTTATAATTGAATTGAGTTGTTTATCTTTCAAATTACGCTTCAAATTATTTGTATAAAGTACGTAATATTTTAAATATAGAGCATAGGGTTCGTTTTTAGGGTACCATACTCAGAGGGTATAAAAACAGGACCCTATTACTAAGACTTTAATTCACTGTCTGTCTTTCTGTCTGTCACTAGGATGTATCTCATGAACCGTGATAGCCTTATACCGTGATATTCTTGAAATTTTCTGTTCATTTGTGAAGATGATACTGAAAGGGTATTGTTAGCGCTGAAGGTTTCAGTAGAAAGACTAACTATTTTTAATTTGATTTAATGATGAATTAGGTAGGTATAGTACATTATATCGGTGCGCGCGAGTCGTTCGTACTGTCGCGTCGCTGGTTTGCGAGTATATGTGTGCGGGCGGCGACCGCGGGGTCGGTTCCTCCGCCGCCGCGCTCCGCATCCTTCCCCTCGGCGTCCCGCTAGCTCGAGCGTAGACATCCTGGGGGGCGTTGGAACTTGTTTCCAACTAAGTCGACGATGTAGATGAAGTAGTTTGTTGAAGGGTCTCTCAAAGCAGATGACCAAGTTGAAGCAGAATGATGAAGTGCATCTTGAAGTAGATGGCCAACATGAAGTAGGAAATGAAGTGGCTTGGCGTCATTGGTTGTTAAACAGTGGGAAGATAGATAGTCCTCATTGGCTGTCCAGATTAGGCTCTGACGAAGGTATCAGGCACATCCGGTTGACCGCCCTCTTCACCGTACCCTTGGTAGTATGTACGTCAGCTACTCGACATATGTTGTCCTTGCCCTTGTACAGTATAGAGACGCGACCCATCCTCCAATGAAGTGGTGCCAAGTTGTCTTCTTTGAGTAGGACAAGGTCTCCTACTTGGATTGGTGGGCTGTCTTCTTTCCATTTGGTTCTGTTTTGAAGCTCCGCCATAAATTCTCGCCGCCATCTGTCCCAAAACTGTTGACGCAGTTGTTCGATGCGCTGATGTCGATTAGGCCTCGATGAGGTGGTAGGCAGTGTTGGTACAGACATCAACGGACGACCGATCAAAAAGTGCCCGGGAGTCAAGGGATTTAAATCAGTAGGATCGGACGATAATGGAGAAATAGGGCGGGAGTTGAGGATGGCTTCTATTTGTGCGAATAACGTGGACAACTCCTCAAAAGTCAAGGAGGCGCTGCCAGCTATACGTTTAAGGTGGTATTTTGCGGAGCGAACCCCTGCCTCCCAGATTCCTCCGAAGTGAGGAGAGTAAGGAGGGGAAAACATAAATTTAATGCCCTCGTTCGCAGCATAGGTATGAACTGATTGGCGACTGGACCGCATAACTTTACCCAACTCATTGTTGGCACCTACAAAGTTTTTCCCATTGTCACAATATATGACATAAGGCTTGCCGCGACGAGATACGAACCTGCGTAGGCACGCTAGAAAGGCTTCTGTACTAAGGTCGCTGACAACCTCTAAATGAAGGGCCTTAGTTACAAGGCATACAAAAACGCACAAGTAGGCTTTAGTTACACGGTTACCCCTTCCCTTTTTAGAAGAAATCATAAATGGTCCAGCAAAGTCAATTCCACATGAATTAAAAGGAAAGTCTGGACTGGTTCTCACATTAGGCAAGTCCCCCATCTTAGGCTGTATGGTCTGGCCGCGCATACGAGCACAGACAACACACCTTCTGCATATAGCACGCGCAAGATTTCTACCGCCCAGTGGCCAGTAGTGTTCGCGAACTGACGACAAAAGTAGCTGAGGGCCTGCGTGAAACAAACGTAAATGTTCATGTTGTAGTATAAGTTTAGTAAGGTGGTGTTTAGCATCGAGTAGAATAGGATGTTTTTTGTTATAGTCACAATCAGACTGAGATAATCTGCCTCCTACTCTCACTAAACCACATCCATCTAAGAATGAATTAAGAGGCAACAATTTGCTTTTGTGATGCAATGTTTTGCCAGTTTGCATTTGTTTAATATCAACTGAGAAAGATTCTGTTTGACTTTGTTTTAACAAAAGTGTTAAGGATTGTTCAAGTTCATCAACCTGCAACGAACCGGTAAGTTTATTTTTATTTATTTGACAATTATTAACAAAACGTAATACATATGCATAACTTCGTTTTAGTTTTGACAAGTTTGAATAATTAGTAAATTTTATAAATGATTCATAAGCAATTTCATTATTACAAATTAATATTTTTATTTCAGGTAAATTAGAAGGCGTAATGTGAGGTTGAGTAGGCCATGCATTTTGACCTTCCTTCAGGAATGAAGGTCCCTCCCACCACAAAAAGGAAGCCTGCAGCTTTTGCGGGTCGATGCCCCGAGAAGCTAAGTCTGCAGGATTTAAGTCTGTTGGAACATGGTTCCAATTATAATTTAGGGTAAGTTCGTTTATTTTATTGACCCGATTGCGAACAAAAGTCTGTAATGTTTTACTTTGAGTCTTAAGCCAACCAAGCACGACAGTGGAATCTGTCCACATATATACTTGTGTAACGTGGTACGGTATTGACTTGACAACCTTATCTGATAATTGAGCTCCTAACAAAGCAGCAGTCAACTCTAGACGTGGAATTGTCAGAGTTTTAATAGGTGCGACTCGCGATTTTGCACACAGTAGCCTTACACTACTCTGTCTATCATTATTAAGCGATCGCATATATACGCATGCCCCGTAGGCTTGCTGTGAAGCGTCAACGAAACAATGCAATTCCATAGACTGAGTATTCTGACTATCTCCTATAACACAACGAGGTATGACAATATCAGACAAATGATGAAGGTTTTCTAGGAAGGTGAACCACCGTTTTGCGAATGGCTCTGGCACTGGGTCATCCCAATCCAATTTGGCATTCCACAAGTCTTGGAGTAAAATTTTAGGTTTTATTATACAACAGCTGACTAATCCCAATGGATCAAAGAGCTTACAAGTAGTAGATATAATTATTCTTTTAGTAATTTTAGATTTGTGTTCGATACCACTTGGGAAATGCAATTGGTCTGCTTGGGGTGACCATTTCAAACCTAGGACAGTAGCTTCTTCATGAAAATCAAGACAATTTAAAGATCCTGATTGGTCATTTAATATTTGAGGACAGTTAGTACGGAATTTTCTCAGTGGAAAACAAGCTGAGTCGAGCACCTTGGTGACGTTTATATAAATGTGTTTTAACTCGTCTGTGCTTGAAGATCCCGTATTAAGGTCATCTATATAAAAATCATTTTTAATGACGTTAGCGATAATTGGATCAGGGCACTGATTAGCTAACTGGACGAGGCACCTCGTACTCAAGAAGGGAGCAGAAGCCGTTCCATACGTCACAGTTTGAAGTTGTAAGATTTTGATAGGCTGTTCGACTCGATCCCTCCAAAGAATCAGCTGTAAATTTCGTTGACTCTCGTCTAAAGCCACTTGCCTGTAAAATTTATTTATATCGGCTGTCAAAACGAATTTATGGACTCTAAAGCGAAGAAGGATAGAGAACAAGTCGCTTTGTACTACTGGACCTATAGCCTGAAGGTCATTTAGCGACTTGCCTGAACTAGACTTGACAGATGCATCATAAACAACACGTAGGCGGGTTGTTTCCCGTTGCTCCCTTATAACAGGGTGGTGCGGGAGGAAACACCCAAATTCAGGCCGTTTAATCTCTTTTAGATGACCTAAATCACCATATTCTTTAATAAAATCGCTATATTGTTATTTAATATTTTCATTTTTATTTAATTTTCTTTCTAGGTTCATAAAACGACTCATTGCAATAGGGAATGAGTTACCGAGTGCCTGCTCAGGGACCTCCTTCAGCGGCATCATGACAGAAAAACGACCGTCAGGTAAGCGACAAGTGTTTTCTAAAAAGTGGGACTCACAAAATTGTTCGTCTGAAGAATAGGTATTTTGTTCCGAGGGTAATTCTTCGACCGCCCAGAATTTTTTAATAGACTCATTGATATCTTGAAGTGATATTAGAGACAAAGAAGGCTCATGGAAGTCTTGAAGTGACTCCATGGAATTATGTTTCCCAAAGTTACATTTAACTTTGGAAATTGGGTTGAACTTTGGATAAGTAGGACCAGTAGGACCCGCTACTAACCAACCAAACAAACTCTCCTGGAGTATAGGTTTATTCGATCCTAATTTAATTTGAGTAGGACATATGATGTCAAAGAATATGTCCGCCCCTAGTAAAATATCTATCTCGGAAGGTTTATGAAATGAAGGGTCGGCAAGAACAATATTATCAGGTAGGTTTAGTGTTTGAACATCAACTTGTACGTTAGGTATGGTACCCGTTATCTTAGGTATGACTAAACAATTAACATTCACACTATACGACTTCACACGGGACCTCAACGTAACACCACATCTATCAGACACCGCGCATAAAACATTACTTATACCAGACACGTTAAAGCTATTTATTTTTTCTGTTACTAATCCTATTTTCTGTTTCAGATCATCGGTAATGAACGACGCTTGGCTTCCAGAATCCAACAATGCACGGGCGAGGTAAGTACGATTATTTTGATTATTAATAATTTCAACAAGAGCCGTACATAGTAGGACTTGGCCTGGAGATACCACTGATAAACTCACCGGATTATTGCAGGTCGACGCTTCGACGCTGTTAGTAGCGAAGTTACTTACTGTGCTAATGTTTTTATGTAATGTTGTATTATGTTTTTCTCGACAGATGCGGCACACACCTTTCAAAGTACAATCTACAACGGTGTGACCACGACGCAAACAGTTGGTACATAAGTGAAGTCTAGAAACTGCAGAGTGTCTGTCATCTATGCTCATGGCCTTGTATATGTGACATTGATGCACATAATGATTTAATTTATTACAGATAAGACATGCTTTTTTGTGAGAACCCTCCGAAACAATAAATGATTTTATATTTTTATCATAGTTTTTATTATTTTTGTTAGAAATATTTTTATGTTCATAGTTGTTGTTATAAGTACTCGTACTTCTAGTTTCCAAAGTATTCGCTCTGTTTTGTATAAATGTTTTAAAATCCGTAAGTGTAGGTAATTGCGATAAGCGCCCTTTGTGATCTTCCCATTTGCCACTGGTTATAGGATCTAACTTATTTGTAACTAGAAATAAAACCAAGGGATCCCATCCAGTCGTGGGGACATTCAAGCTATTGAGTGCGCTTAAATTTTTATGAACCTGGTCACTCAAATACCTTAAAGCATTATATGATTCCTTCTGAATAGGGTTAAGGTTCACTATCGCCTTTAAATGATTATTAATTAGAATGTTTTTATTATTATACCTATCACATAAAGTGCTCCACGCAAGCTCGTGGTTATTAGCGGAAAAATCTATGGATCGAAGAGCGACTGAGGCACTACCTTGTAAAGAATGTCTCAAATAATGAAATTTATTAATCGATGCAATCGAGTCGTTGTCATGAATCAGTGATTTAAACGAATCACGAAACTCTAACCATTTAATATAATTACCGTCAAAAGTAGGTAGGTTTATGGTAGGTAACTGAACTGACATGTTATTATTATTCGTAGAATGACAATGACCCGACTTACATGACTTCTCCGATCCATGATCTGAGTTCCTATCTTTGTTCAAAAATGAATCAATTATTACTTGCGCCAAAGCGATTTGAGAAATAAATTCATTTTCCGTAATCTCACGCTGAGCTATTTGTTCGTTTACATTTTCAGAAAGTTCTTCTATTTCTGTTTGTATTGAATTAAAATTGGATGATAAGTCTTGTATCTGAGCTACTTTTAACGATAATTCTTTTATTTGTAAGTTAGTATAGCCAGATTCTTCAACGGATTGGAAATTTTGTAAATAAGTTTTAAAATTGGATAATCTACATCGAATAGTGCCCCGTTTTCTTGATAAATTCTTTAAATGTTCCTTACTAGACTCTAAATTTTCAGAATCTACATTTAAAAGTGGAATAGGGCTTTTAGACCTTGCTTTTGACTCGTTTTCAAACATTATTAACAAAAAAATTCAAATTTGAACAATATACCGTTAAATAATCAAATACAATGAGTTTGGTATGTTAGTTTAAATATACTGTGCACTCTGACCGTTATACAATCCAGTCGTCACCCAATTCAAACCTCAGCCGCTGCCGCCGAGCCCGCCAACCGCGCAGGCCGCGTCAGCGGAGCCCGCAAACCGCGCAAGCTGCGCTCGCACGGTGCGACTTGCCACGACGAGAGACGACCCCAACGGGGCGCTGGAATAGTCGGCACACAAGCGTTGAAATACAAAGAATAGAATGATAGTTTAGCTTGGGATTATTTACTTTGAATCGTAATAAAATTACGCTAATTATTATTGGAAATGAAACGAAAATTATTAATAAACAATGCCAGCAATTACCATACAAAATATAGCCAGCGATTATGAAATATAATAAGATAATTAGTACGATAAGAATGTATGGAAATTTCCAGTAAACTTTTTAATGTGGCATGTAGGTAGGAATAACGGTTCGCTCTAAGAAATGAAATGAAACTGCGTAATAGCAAATAGGTACTTTGGCAAAGAATATAGGTACATAAAATGGTTTATAATGATAGTTCTGTGTAAATATATAGGCGAGAATGATGCGCTAAAAGCAAGACACCTCCTCAAAACAGCTGCGAAGTAGCTTAGGCATTCACACAGAAATAGAAGTTGGGACTTGGAAAGAAGGGAAAGCAAAAGGAAGGCTTACTTTCTTGTATGACCGGCCGCCCCCGTCCGTCCGTACTCACTGACACGACGACAAGGATACTCCGATTTCGTCTCCAGGCCCAGGATCTTCAACAGTCACGGTCGCCACTTGTTAGCGCTGAAGGTTTCAGTAGAAAGACTAACTATTTTTAATTTGATTTAATGATGAATTAGGTAGGTATAGTACATTATATCGGTGCGCGCGAGTCGTTCGTACTGTCGCGTCGCTGGTTTGCGAGTATATGTGTGCGGGCGGCGACCGCGGGGTCGGTTCCTCCGCCGCCGCGCTCCGCATCCTTCCCCTCGGCGCGCGGCGTCCCGCTAGCTCGAGCGTAGACAGGTATAAAAAACAGGACCCTATTACTAAGACTTAAATTCACTGTTTGTCTATATGTCTGTCACTAGGCTGTATCTTATGAATCGTGATAGCCATACCGTGATAGCCTTATACTGTGATAACTAGAGATGGGATGGACTAGTTGGGAAAGCCGACTATTCGGCATATTCTATTTGGCATATTTTGCCGATTAGTCGTCGACCAGTCGCCGACTAATCGGCAAAATATGCCAACCCTCCCCCTTTGTCACCTTTCGTGCGCGAATCACTTGCAGTTGGTTTGTATTTTTTTAATAAAATATTGAAGTGTCTACAAAAAAATATATTAGTTCATTACGTTGTCAGAAATCTTAATATGAAATTATAATAAGATCTTAAATTTTAAGGAGGTAGGAACAATTTTGCCACAAAATTGCACTCACCGTAGAGCTCTAAAACTGTTACTATTAGCATGTTTTCAACTCAAGCAAGATCCAATGGTCCAGCTCGATTTGAAGTTTAAATAAATTAAACGTTATTAAAATGAAAACATTCCAATAAATAAAGAACTTAACGGTGGGTCTGCAATTCTGTTACCGACTGTACTTTGACATCGTTATACTATAATAAATATAAAAAACTGTAACAAAACGTTTTGTTCAAGTTTTTTTATAAAAGATAGACAGACAAAACACTTCAACAAAAGCGAACAAAGTACAAATACCACACAATAACGGCACTCCCATTAAGCTCCTGAAAAAACTACTTTTCAGTGTTTTGTGGTCAGAACGTAAGTGGACAGTTCAGCGACCCAAAGTTTAGACCAAATAATACGATAAAGCTGAAAACAGACTAAGGACTTTATATTGTACAATAGTTGAACAACTCTCTCTCTCTTATTTATAGGTCGATTTCGGCCGCAACGACAAATATTTTATTAACCGACTTCAAAAAAAGGAGGAGGTTCTCAATTAGGTTGTATGTATTTTTTATTATTTAGCCAAGGTGTGTGTCGTGATGGTTGATATATCATAATTTGTAAATGCTAGGCGTGGCCTATTCTTTAGTTGATCATCTTGACACCTTTTTTCTTAGAGTAACAGTTGATCTTTATTGACATTCACTTATCGGCAAAATAGCCCTTTTAGCACACTTTTAGTTCTCAAAACTTCAGGCCTCACCGTGCATGCATTCCTAATTAATTTTTATAAAAGTATAGGGCGCGAATTCTTATCTATACTTATACCTACTATATAAAGCTGAAGAGTTTGTTTGTTTGTTTGAACGCGCTAATCTCAGGAACTACTTGCTCGAATTGAAATAATATTTTTGTGTTGGATAGTCCATTTATCGAGGACGGAATATCAAAATAAATAGTAGCCTATATATACTAGGCTACTTTTTATTTTGATATTCCGACGGGATCGGGACTTACACGGGTGAAACCGCGGGGCGCAACTAGTCTATACTTAATATAATAAAGCTGAAGAGTTTGTTTGTTTGTTGAAACGCGCTAATCTCAGTTCGAATTGAAAAGTTCCTTTTGTGTTGGATAGTCCATTTATCGAGGATTGTTATAGGCTATTTTTCATTTTGATATTCCCACGGGATCGGGACTTACGCGGGTGAAACCGGGGAGCACTGGTAGTATAGTATAAAGGACCTCTACCAAAGCATCGGTCAACAGAATATACCTATCACTACAAAGGTACTCTAAACCTCCCTACCCGCCGCCACCGGATGTCTGTGGGCAACCACTTTGTCAAATGAACCTTAAAACACATTTGCCTAATTAAATTTTGTAGCTAATTTGTTTTTGAAATAGGTACCTACTTTAGCAATGTTTGGGCGAATTATCAAAGACGATTTAGGGAACTATGTTATATTATTTAATTTAGTTATACAGTGCGTATCGGCTAATGTTTCTAAGTTACATAAAAAGGCAGAATGAATACGTCACTATCTATGACGTTACGGATACAGTATTATTTGTCACTATTATAAGGAGAATTCCTACCATATTATGTGAATATGATATAATTGTATGTACTCGTATTTGTAGTATATTATTATTTATGGATATGTAAATGTAGGTATATAATATATTATTATTTTATTTTATTTATGTATGTATATAGTAAATTTATTTGTATAAGTATGTATTAAATGTATAATATTATTATGTGTTTAATTTTCTCAGTTTTTTTGTAGTTGTAGGTACTATTTATATTATCTCTTTTTCTTAATGCACCTTACCCTTAATCTTACGTCGAATCCTCTTCATCCTAAGGTTGCCTGAAAGAGACCGCTTTCAGCGGTAAGGCCGCCTATTGTGCCACTGTTTTTATTTTTATAATTTAAATTAATGGTCTTGTTTTTAATTTTCTGTAACTTGTGTGTGCAATAAAGCGTTCTATCTATCTATATCTATCTATCTACGTACCACATAGAAAAGCACGTATGAATGAAGGAGAAACGGAACGGCGCGAACAACCACGATTTACACATTTTACAAAGCTACATGAAAATTTGGCTGAAAAGCGTAATACTGATACAAAATGTAAAAACACAAAGTTATAAGAAAACCGGCCAAGTGCGAGTCTGACTGGCGCACGAAAGGTTCCGTACCGTTAAATTCTGTTTTAGTATTTGTTGTTATAGCGGCAATAGAAAATCATCTGTGAAAATTTCAACTATGACTAGCTATCACTGTTTATGCCAGGTGACAGACAGACAGACGGACAGTGGTATCTTAGTAAAAGGGTTCCCGATTTTACCCTTTAGGAACGGAACCCTAAAAACGAATAACTTGATTGTATTCTTCATATTATTTAATATCATTTAGATTCCACGTAAACCTTTCGAATGAATTGTAAACTTAAGTCATAACTTAGGGGTTCGTTATAAAAACTTTTCACAAAAGTGACGGGCGGAACCCTCAGAAATAAGATTTTCCTTTCCATTGTTGTATGAATTGAGGATCTTTTTATTGTAAGATATGTTAAAGCGTTTAATGACATCCGCAGCTTTTTGTTGCATCCGGTTTTTTATATGAGAACGCATAATGGGCCCGTTTTACGTCATTATTTATACTAAGTTTTAATTAAAATATGTAAATAGCATAGGTACTTATTTTATTTTAATAATTTCTTAACAAAGTCCACATCGTCTTAAATACTATATGGTTACAGTAATTTAAGTTTTCATATCTACAGAAAATTAAGTATTGTTTTATTTTTTAATAGCATTTTTTTTATTAATCACTAGCGCCCGCTGTTTTCCACTCGTAGTATTTTTTCTGCGCAACATTCTTAATTTTTTTTTATGATCCTTTTCCTGACATTATGAAACACACCAAAAAAGAATTAGCTAAATTGGTCCAACCGTACATGCGTGATGACCAAGAAAAATAGGGATTCATTTTTATATAATAGATAATTAATTATTTTGTTTATAGATTTATGACGGACGATAAAGTAGAGAATATTATCTAGAACTCGATTATATGATATAATATTAGGTGAGTGCTATGTAGGTATCTATAGTTCGCAGCAAAATGAGCTGCCACAACACCGTGCATGTGTCAGCATATTTCGAGCCATTGTTAGAAAGTACTTACAGTACAATCACCTTGCCCTGTATCTACACACCTCAACCCCTGCCTCATCCATCAGTCAGTGTCATAGCCACTCAGTGGGAGTACTAAATAACTAGATAATTTGGAGAAGGTTACGAGAGGCTTACCTTACGAGAGGAAACTCTTTCTTCCATTGTAATGATATTCACCGTACAATTGATCTGAGGTACAATCGCTACTAAACTTGGACATCCAGTGATTGGCTACATTGCGGCTTTTTACAGTGCAGATTCGAAGAAATTAAAAGAAGAAGAAGAGAAATTTGTCGAATAACTAGTATTGCCGAACTTTCTATACTCTACAGTAAAACTATCGACTGCTCTGTACCTTTTTGTAATGTTATATTTTTAATATAGACATTAAAGAGCCCGTAGTGGGAGTTTTTTTAGTTAAGCAAACGCTAGCGTAAACAAGAAAATAGTGTAAAAAGATGAAAATGCCTCTAGCGGACGTAATCAGAAGTTTTTTCTTGTTTACGCAGATGTGATAGTAGCGTTTACTATACGAAAAAACAGGCTCTGAACAACTGAACAATCAATTCTATCGAATATTAACATGGATAATATTATTACACAACATTGATTTGAATGAACTATCGATATATCGTTAGACTATCCATCGGCAACACTAATCTGCACCCAAAGATAAAAAGTGTTTCATAAACCTTAGACTTTATGTTCAAAAGTCACGTAGCAATATTTGCGCACGTATCCAACAAACGCGGTTTGATTCCGACAGTAGCAAGTTAACTTGTTAGTTTTATAACACAAACAGGTCGACAAGTTTAATTAAACGCTAACATCATTCACAACTTTCTACCACGTTATTTGTCAAGTTGCGTAAATCGTGGCTTTGGGTGTTTACGCGCCCAAGAGGCAATTTTAAAATGAATCAAAGTAAATATCGTTGGCGGAATGTTTTTGACTGTCGAGGGACATATTCGTTAATAAAAACGGGAACGTAAGAAGCTCCGAGATACAGATCTTACATTGTTAACCTTAACAACATTAGGTGATATTATCTTTTTATCTATACTAATATTTATATTTATTATTTATTTATTATAAAGCTGAAGAGTTTGTTTGTTTGTTTGATTGTTTGTTTGTTTGTTTGAACGCGCTAATCTCAGGAACTGCTGGTTCGAATTGAAAAATTCTTTTTGTGTTGGATAGTCCATTTATCGAGGAAGGTTATAGGCTACTTTTTATCCCGATATTCCCACGGGATCGGGAGTTACGCGGGTGAAACCGCGGAGCGCAGCTAGTACAATATAAAAAGTAACCTATGTTACTGCCTATGAATCAATGAATCCTCATACCAAGTTTCATAAAAATCGGTTCAGTAGTTTCGGAGCCTATTCGTTACAAACATGATAAAACATAAGAAGTTTCTAACGTAACTCTTGTAGTTTCCGAGGTTGATTGACGAGTTTCTCTTTTATAAATATAGACTTGCAAAATCCCGCGATTTCACTTATTTTTCCCGATTTCTTGGGAACATTGGAATAAAAAGTAGCCTATATCTTCCAATGCATTAATGTATCCTCAATCAAGTTTAATCAAAATCAGTCCAGTAGTTCCAGAGCTTATAAATAAATAAATATTGCAAGACATTTCACACATCGCACCATCTAGCCCCAAGCTAAGTAACTAGACTTGTGTTATGGGTGCAAGACAACGGATATACTACATAAATACTTTTCTTTTGTAAATATATTATAATACATAGAAACAACCAGACCACAGATAAATATCTAAGCATAAATACTTGTCTGAGGCGGGAATCGAACCCGCAACCCTGTGTTTGGCAGTCCGACATGGTGACCATTGTGCAAACTGGGTCGTCTAACTGGGTCGTTATACAGCACAAGCAAAAAAATAAAATCCTATTTATAATATTAGTTAAGATTGGTGTGTATTATTTATTTATTCGGAGATTTAGCTAATGTTGGTGTAGATATTTATTTATTTGGAGATCTAACAGTTATTAACTTCTACAAATATTGTCATCATTCAAACACACGTACGCACAGTAAAAATATATACTGTGCGTACGTGTGTTTGAATGATTTACCTCTAGTATACTTATTAAACAGTGTAACAACAGAAAGCCAATTATAGGATCTAGGTAGATATTTGTATTGGTAGGTATTTAGTTATGTGTATCTTATGTTGATCACAAGAAACCACAATCACTTAGTTCCATTCAACCGAGTTTAACTAAGTATACAAACTAACTCATATATCTATAGTTAAAATAACGGTTTCTCGTATAAATAAACTTTATGAAATACGTAGGTATAATAATGTGGCACAACTCTGCCGCGGGGTTAAGAGATAAATCATTTTCAGAGTTCAAAGGAAGTTATTTACGGCTGTGAATTAAATTTCACTCGCTTAATTGTTCGAATCTGGTTAGGTATTCATTCGGTGAGAATCAAGTATAATATTACTTATATGTATGTGGATGAAAATGTTTCAGATTACATTTAATTAGATTGTTTAGGTTTATTTGGGAAAAAGTGGCGATATAAATTCACTTAACTTGGTTAAAATTACGTCTATTTGGGATAATGACAATTGACATGATGTATAATTCTTCTCTAAAACACACTTAATAATTATTATACAAATTCAACTCGAGTATCCAACTCATCATCATCATATTATCAGCCCATACACGTCCACTGCTGGATTTAGGCATCTCCCATACGAAGTCAAAAACAGCAGTCCTGAGCCGCCTCCATCCACCGACTACCCGCCCGCAACCTCTACAATGTCGTCGGTCCACCAGGCAGCTGGTCTCCCAACATTCCGTTTCGCGTCCGCGACCGCCACTCGAGAATCTTTACTCCCCAACGGTTGTCAGTTCTGCGGGCTATACGACCTGCCCATTGCCACTTTAGCTTACTAATCCAGAAAGCTATGTCGGTGAGTATCCAACTAATTGTACAATATATCTAAAGTACCTACCAACAACAAGTGTGTATTGCAGCAGAACAAAAGGGCCATGGACTCAGTGTAACCCGCGGCAGGGCGGTGGAGACGGCGACGCTTGCCGCAATTCGAAGCGGGCCGCGCGATGAACCATTCGTTGTCTGTAAATGTTAATGCTTAAATTCCTCAGTGTGAGCCACGCTCAGTGGAGACAGATACATGCTTTGGCCATGGATGCTGAGAAACAAGTGAAGGAATGGATCGGACAGAAGCAAGCTGCTTTTAGACGCTTCTAAGTGGTGAAAATTGTATAATTCCAAATGAATAAAAAGTTTCATTATTGTATTTTGTGGCTCAAGTGGAGACATAATAATTTTGCACAGCCTGCGGCACGCTCAGTATGAGGCAGATCGATTCGAGGCTACAGCTAAAGATTTTACTCTACTGAGCGACCACTCATATTATGAAACACGGCTCTATCTAATACTGTTACAAAAAAGCTGATAATGAGCTTCAAAAATTGACTGCACCTCGTAGTATACTGCTCCCTATTTGTCTTTACGTGTGTGAACAGGACCATGATGTTAAAGAGGTAAATACAAAGACAAAGTAAGTATGTTCAAGTAAGTTAGCAATTAATTTCACAAAGGGCATTCCCCGAGAGGCTCGGAGCCTAAAGTAAAAGGACCCGCAAATTAGTCGACAAACTTTTAACTTCAATGTATATGTAAGAGAAGTTAGAAGGTTTAAACTTTTCCATTGAGCAATTACTTTAGGCAGTTATGGTGTGCTATGGACACCATAACCTCTTAAACAATTTGACTTGGTGTTCTAGCCAAGGTAAAGCAGTACTTCACACCGGGGCAGCTTCTTAATCTGTACCAGGCACAGGTCCGATCGTGTATGGAGTACTGTGGTCACCTGTGGGACGGAACCGCCAAATACCAGCTTGAGGCTCTTGATTCCATTGACAGGCGTGCCAAGAGGCTGATAGGCGATGACGCGCTCGTCGAGTCACGCCTTCTAAGTCTAGGACACCGTCGTGAGATCGCCAGCTTGTCGGTCTTCTATCGGATTCACTTCGGTGAGTGTTCTCAGGAACTCCATGAGCTCGTTCCATCCTGCCCTTTCTTTCACAAGACAACGAGGTGTACGAAGGCTCGCCATCCACACATGGTGAAAGTTCCTATTTCGCGCACAAAGCGTCATGCATCCACCTTTCTCGTACGCACTGCTAAGCGAGCATGCTACATCTTCGACCTCATCTTCGCTTCCCATCAGGTGAGATGAGGTCAAATGCAAGCCCATTTTGTTTTAAAAAAAAAAGACTAATTAAACCAAGTATTTTGTAGATATTTCTGTTTAATTTCGTATTAGTAGGAATAGTTTTTCCACAAATAAAACTACCAAAGTTTTCATAATTAAACCAATTTAATATCCATTATCGCAGTTAATTTAGTTTTTACAAAAAACACATAACCCTCCCTTTTGGCTTCGCCGTAGTCGGGTAAAAAACTAAATTATTTCCGTTTTAAATAAGTTTAATTATGAGTTCAAGTCGCGAAAACCAAAAAATACCTTACCAAAGTTTTGTTTATAATTTTGATTTGATGCCTTTTTATATTAATAATGTGAAGTACATTAAAATTATTAAAATAATGGAATTAATTAATCTTTGTTTCAACATATTTTCCATCCAAAATAACCTTACCGAACCAAATTTATTCCTTTTAACCACAACAGAAACCAAATTAAGTTACATAATTGTGTTGAAGTTCAAAGGTTCCTAGAAACAACGAAATATTATAATATTGTAACAAGTTTGCGAGCAATTTGATATCAAAGATAATATGAATTAAAGTGAATTGAAAGTAGACATGGGGCGGGTACCCGGTTTGGATCCGGTACCCGGCGGATCCGGCACTTTTTTTAGGATCCGGCCGGGTACCGGGTAATGGTGCCGGGTATCCGGCTCTGCCGGGTAATTTGATAGACCAAAAATAATGAAACATATTACACTTTTTAAATTATTTATTATGCTGAACACAAACGGTAATCATTATAATTATGTTTTGCTCACTAATTTATCAGGAAGAACTAAAAAAACTAAATATATATTTTATTTTAATATTGGTAATTTAAGATGGGTAAGTTGTGATGTAAAAACGCCAATTTTTCTGCGCGGTTAGCATTTAGGCGACTGCGTTTCTCGTCATAAATTAGCCCTGCTTCTGAGAACAGGCGTTCGCTGTATACAGAACTAGATGGTGTGCATAGATATTTCGCCGATACGTACCCGCCGGGTACCCACGAGTACCCGGCGCAGAATGTGTCGGGTACCCGTTCAGCGAGTACCCGGCAAAACCACTACCCGCCCCATGTCTAATTGAAAGTGTGAAACCGTAGACTTAAATTACTTCAAATTAACTTCACTTATGTAAACAAATAGGTATAGCTACATATTACATAACTTACTTACCGCTGTTTTCCCGCAACTAAACCTCTTTGGATCCTTTTTGCGTGAGGATGGAGTAGACTTGTCCAGCACCTATAATACCCTCTCAACTTAGTCGACCGTGTCTAGAGGAAATAACTCGTCAATATGTCTGGAGCTAATCAAGGTTCGGGTTTCATCACTCACTATGTTAACCTTCACCTTTAAAGAAATATTAACTAGAACACATAAATTTCTAGCACCTACTTGTATTTGTATAAGGGCTGTTTTCCGCAATTAGACCCTTTTTAATTGGGTCCTTTTTGCGTGAAGATGGAGTAGGCTTGCCCAGCACCTACTACCCTCTCAGCTTAGTCGACCATGTCCAGAGTTTCATCACGATGTTTTCCTTCACCGTTAAAGAAATAATAATTAGAACACATAAATTTCTAGCACCTATAATATCCTCTCGGCTTAGTCGACCGTCTCTAGAAGAAAGAACTCGTCATACGTCTGGAGCTAACCAAGGTGCGGGTTTCATAACGATGTTTTAATACATCGTAAAAGCAATTTGAATTAGCGCACATTTTTCCGTAAGAAAAATACATCGGTGCCCGGCCGGGAATCGAATCCACGACTTTCACAATAAATGTCGAGGTAACCACCACGAGGCTAACACCGCCATACGTATTATTAACAGTTAATTTGCAAATATTACGCGTTGATTACGTTTAATCTGAGTTAATGTAGGGAGCTGTTTTGATTCAATTAACATGGCCTTCTAATTAATAATTTTTGTAATTAAATTATACTTGTGTATGCTGAAATGATTGTTTATTTTCCCTCAGTTTATTTTAGGTTAATTTGAAGCACGTATGAAAACTAAATTAAATTCATTACAAATTCTGTCGTTATTTTAACAAGTATTTAGCTTTCAGTTTTTAGAATTTTGTGTCTCATTTTTATTCTTGTTGTCTACTTAAAAAAAAGACTTTACGAGCGACCGCAAACTTTTAAAAATTTCGACTTCACTACTGCATAGTATAAAACAAAGTCGCTTTCTCTGTCCCTATGTCCCTTTATCGGTTGAATGCTTAAATCTTTAAAACTACGCAACGGATTTTGATGCGGTTTTTTTAATAGATAGAGCGATTCAAGGGGAAGGTTTATATGTATAATACATATGCATAATATAGCCTTGCGAAGCCGGAGCGGGTCGCTAGTAAATATCTATAACATAAATAGAGTCTCTAACATCAACCTGCGACAAAGAACAGGTATTGCAGTCGTGGGCCAGAAGACCGCCCGAATTAAGTGGGAGTGGGCTGGCCATGTATGCCGAATGCAGACAGACAGATGGCCAAACAAAGTCACCCAGTGGGTCCCTCACGATGGCAGGCGTCTTCGAGGTAGACCCAAAAAACGATGGCACGACGACCTGGATGCATTCCACGCAGAGTCGCCAAAATATCGAGACACATGGAAGAGTCCTTTAATTCCCAGCAGTGGGATACAACAGGATAAGTAGAAACATAATATTTATAACACAACACAACATCACAATGTTTTGGGATCCACTGATCTAAGATAAACAACAAACAAGAAATCCTGGGTACGCTTAATAAATGATCATCCTTTAAAACCAACGTCTACGCGTCTCTAATCTTAGAATTCACGCTTTCACGCTCCATTTACATTAAAGAAAGACTAGATAACACGGCATACTTGCGGTGTCGCGCGACGTCATGTGTTAAATAGAGACATTCGCACCAATCCATTGGTACTAGAAAGAACGATGTTACACAGCGCACATAAATTTTTCATGCACAAATTAACGTTGCTGCGATGAAATGCGCTGCTTAGTTCGCTTGGCTCCATTTGACGAGTTTTTTCCTCGGCAGGCTGTATTAATCATCTAAAATAATTGTAAAGGCCAATATTATGACACATAAAAAAACGGTTTCAGGAAGCAGTATTCTTGTTGTTTTATCGAGTTAAATCAAAATCTCCAATCAAAATCAGAGTGTCCTCGCGACCGTGACTATTGTAACATAGTCGAAACGTCGAGGTAAGGGAAATAAAAAATTAAAAAATACGCGATTAAGACCCGGGAAAATAATTACTATGAACACAAATAGATAGATAGATTATCTATCTATCTATCTATTTGTAGCACTTTATTTGTACAACACACAAAACATTGAAAATAACAAAAATGACGAGAAAGCTTATTAACTACGAAATTGTACAAACAGGCGACCTTATTGCTTAAAGCGATTTCTTCCAGGCAACCTTAGGATGTAGAAGGAAAATAAAAAAAACAAATCCAACCGTGTGAGTTTAAAAACTTTCTTAAATCGAAATGTTTTCACATCTCTACTGAGACAGCATGGATTCCTACCTACCCAAGTAACAGTACTTGGGTAGGTTAGGTACTTGTGGTGACGCGTATCTCGCGACATAGAGTGACATGGCGTGCGACATAAACAATGTTTAATTCATATTGTTAGTGGAGATTACATCGTCAAAGCGATGCGGCACTGCGGTCGCGCCTCCGTATGAATATTACATTAATATGGTGAGTGATGTCATGGATTTTTTATACTTAAGTTGATAGTGTTGTGACTGAACATAAACACTGTCTAGGAATATTTTGCAAATGTAAGATCCAATAAAAAAAAAATTACCAAAAAACCTTACGATAATTATTACATCACAGATCCGCCAAACTAGGCTAAGCCTGTCCTGTGGGGGAAGTATCCTCAACAACAGTATAAATAAAAAATATTTTTTTTTTACAAAAAATAAATAAAACTAAAATGTAATTAAACGGATGACGAACTTGGTGGCTATTTAAAAGACTGCCTAAGGTTCGATTCCTAGCTACAGTAATGCTTACAAAAAAATTATGATTTAGTTTCTTATTTTTTTCAAAATCGGGCACGCGACCTTTTTTCGGGATCTATCCTGATTAAAAAAAATTGTGTGTTTAATACCTAGTACCTACCTATCTTGTTAAATCATGCCACAAGAAGAACCCAACAATTTGAAGCATCTTCACTACATAGTATAAAACAAAGTCGCTTTCTCTGTCCCTATGTCCCTATGTATGCTTAAATCTTTAAAACTTTTTTTAATAGATAGAGTGTTTCAAGAGGAAGGTTCATATTATGTATAATACATGCATAATATAGCCCTGCGAAGCCGGGGCGGGTCGCTAGTTAGTTTATAATTATAAGACCTTATCATGTTTGTCTCATAGCTATAATATATCGATTGTTTCTACAAAGATGACTCAATCCTCTCTCCGCCAGAACGACGCCTCCGAGGAGCCACGAAGTCTGCAAACAGTCGTCACCAACATTCCTGAAACACAATTACAGACTTCACCGCCACGTTATTAAGCTCATTTTCCCCTAACACCAATCTGTCCCGTCACGGGGCCTGTAAGATTGCGTCATACCGCATCTTGCCAACTTCTCCAAGACCACCAATATAAAAAGGACCCTTTAATAGAAGATTTACAGAGGGATGAAGTATCTAATAAAATAGTTGCACGTAAAACCATTTATTGGGAAAACAGGCCCAAGGTTATTGGATGTAACAAAATAAATGTCCAGGTTAATATTTAGGTCGGGACTCTTGCCTTTTCGCAATGTCAGAAGGGTAGTTATGAAAGTTTAACTAGAACTATAAAGGCGAAAGGGTAAAATTTGATAGGCAATATTTAGGAACTATAGTCTAACTAGAATTACTCTCGAGACCCCAGTATTCGGAAAATATGACTCTCGTAGCATATACTACGACGTAGCTTGTCGTAGCAAGTGCTACGAAAACAAGCGTAGAATGTTTTAAACCTACATCTACACTTCTACGCTAATATTTTTGTTTGTAACGAATAACGACCCAGTTGGCACAATGGTCACCATGCCGGACTGCCAAACCCAGGGTCGCGGGTTCGATTCCCGCCTCAGACAAGTATTTATGCTTAGATATTTGTCTGTGGTCTGGTTGTTTCTATGTATAATAAGTATTTATTTACAAAAGAAAAGTATATAAGTAGTATATCCGTTGTCTAGCATCCATATCACTAGTCTAGTTACTTAGTTTGGGGCTAGATGGCGATGTGTGGAATGTCCTGCAATATTTATTTGTTTATTTATTTATTTATATGTTCACAGGAATTGAGATTATTTTTAAGTAAAGCCTAGAGTACCAGTTTATGCATAATTTTCATTAGAGTAAAATAATTCCACGAAAGTTTTATTAAAACATTTTATTCTACCCAATAAACAACACTTTGATCACATTCCTTATAATAATAATTCAAAGAACGTTTCCAAATATTTATTTCACGAAAACAACAGTTAACTGAAGTGTGAATTAACGTCAGTTCGCAGTAAATTTCCGTTATGTATTGGACGATAACAAAGACATTTAATATTTACAGGTGAAAAAGAACGTGACAAAACCGACAAAATGAAAAAGAAAAACAGTTTTTGAAGTGTAAACTTCTTACGCATATTTTTACATGAGATAAAATCTCTGACCTCGTTACCGAGACGCAATGTGACAGCTACGTCATTATCGGCTTCAAACAGTACTACATTTTCGTCGCTCGGTAATAAGACTTTGTGGCTTGGTGGTTTTGAGCGCTACTCAGCCCCAGGTTCGTATCGCATCGAACACTTCAATTATATCTTGAATATTTATTTTTGTATTTAATTTTTTTTTATTAGTTTATTTTTTACTAGCGACCCGCCCCGGCTTCGCACGGCTATATTATGCATGTATTTTACATATAAACTTTCCTCTTGAATCACTCTATCTATTAAAAAAACCGCATCAAAATCCGTTGCGTAGTTTTAAAGATCTAAGCATACAAAGGGAAATAGGGACATAGGGACATAGGGACGGCGAAAAGTGACTTTATTTTATACTACGAGTATGTAGTGAAGTGATAAGTTTTCACTTCTGTCGGCATTACCGGAGTGCAACCATTTTTTTTTAAATTATATATTGGAAATGTGTAAAATTGGGAACGTATGAAAGTGTAGTGTCACGAAAGTGCTCCTAACATAGTTCTAAGCTATCTTGTTAAAAAATATGTATGTTAGTCTATAAGGTATGTATCTATATGGGCCTTTGTAGCCTGAAATAAATGATTTCTATTAATAGAGATTGGAATCTGTTAGTAATAAGTACAGTCACATACAATTCCTAATTGGTTACTGAATACATTTTACAATTTGTTAAGTTAGATTTTTTGAACGAAGTTTCTTTTCACTTGTTAGCAAAGGAACCCAAAAAATGTTACGCGTTACCAAAAATGTGAAACAAAAAACTAAAATAAAATAAAATAGGTGCTAACAAGGACTTCGTTCAGTTTTTTTATAATTATCTCTTACTTCAGAAAACAGCAAAGCGCGCGTTTTTTTTCGTACTCGCTTCATCGGAGTCAGATGTCTTTTCTATTCAATAATAATTTAAAATATTTTAAAGATACATACTAGAAGAAAATATGATTTATTTTCGCTCTTATTGTGATGAAATGAAGTTTAAATTGGAAAGTATTCCACTGTTCCAAGTGTTCGATACAAACGCCTAGGGAAATTACCGAATGTAAACAAAGCGAGTACAGTGAGACAATTATCTTAACGAACGTGCACAGGGAGAGAACGTTTAGAAGAACGAGGTGATGTATACCTCCAAAGGGCAGATCTACCATTGGACCTAATGGTGGAGAGGCGAAGTGTTGCCACAAACGCGTCTAATGTTTTAGTTCGAAGCACTATCATGAGTGTCTCGCTAGTTTAAATAAAATAGGGATACCCTAGATCAGTCATGTCAAACATACGGCCCGCGGGCCGCATGCGGCCCGCTAATCATATTGATGCGGCCCGCAGTCGGAATCTAGATCACAATTTTTTTTGCGTATTTTTTAAATTTTCGTTTCTCTCGCACTTGCAGTGCAAGACACCCTTGACTTTGAGTATTCAAAAGCTAGCTATCCTTTTTCGTAGTTCGTATTTATGTGAACAAATGTTTTCTATTATGAAAATGAATAAGAACAAATATCGGTAAAGACGTGATAAACATCTTCAGTCTATTCCGAAAATAAATACCACTAATATGACACCTGATAACAATGATATTATGAAAAAAAAAAGAAGTGAAGTTTCCGGGTCCTACAGATAAATTTACTTATCCTTTTTTATTATTTTTTGCAGTACCTACCTATCTAAAGTTAGAAAAACTTAAGTGTTATCTACCTACCTATTTAAAAAGTGCCAAATAAATGTAAGTAGGTACCTACCTGACTAAAAAACTTAATAAAAAATGTACGTGTTTAATTATTTTATGTCTGGCCCGCTAGCACATCTACAATTTTCGAAATGGCCCTTTGGAAAATCGAGTTTGACACCCCTGCCCTAGATCGAAGCTCACCGCTAGCTTACTCTACCTACCAATTCACAACTTTCTTACACAAAACTTCTAGTAAAAGACCAAAATGTCAGTTAAACGCATATCTACGCGTAAAATATAACATAGCTTTTCACTACTTGTTTATTTATTTATTTGTAATTATTTATTTATTTATTTGTAAGGAAAATCTACAGCTTGGATTAACACAATAAACAGAAGAAAAAGAAACAAGAAAGCAAATTACAGACAATCACAATTAGAAACATAAGTACTAAAAATATAAAAGACAGCGTATCGAAGAATAGATAGTTAAATATACATATAACGATAATCGACGACCCAGTTGGCACAATGGTCACCATGCCGGACTGCCAAACACAGGGTTGCGGGTTCGATTTCCGCCACAGACAAGTATTTATGCTTAGATATTTGTCTGTGGTCTGGTTGTTTATCTATATTTTAGGTATATACTAGCTGTCCCGGCAAACGTTGTATTGCTATTTACAAAAAAAAAAATGCCGTTTCGGAGGAGTTCAACTTCGAACCCCGTGACACGAGAATTTTATATATATAGAGATTTACAAAAGAAAAGTATTTATGTAGTATATCCGTTGTCTAGCACCCATAACACAAGTCTAGTTACTTAGCTTGGGGCTAGATGGCGATGTGTGGAATGTCCTGAAATATTTATTTATTTATTAAAAAAAAAAATATAACGATAATAAATTCAGAACGCACACAACTACAAGAAGGATTTGTAAAAAAGTATTGCATAATTATGCGTAAAGTCATGGAGAAAAATTATGGAGGATTCCTAGATAAAAGTTTATTTTTTAAAGAAATGCTATTTGTAGAATTAAATAATAACGTGTAAGTAAGTATTTACTCACCTATGTTTTAGTACATAAGTCTGTTATTTTTAGTAATACCAAGAAAAAGTTGTTGTATTGGCGAAATAAAGATATTTGACGACCCAGTTGGCACAATGGTTACCATGCCGGACTGCCAAACACAGGGTTGCGGGTTCGATTCCCGCCACAGACAAGTATTTATGCTTAGATATTTGTCTGTGGTCTGGTTGTTTCTATGTATTATAAGTATATATTTACAAAAAAAAGAAAAGTATATAAGTAGTATATCCGTTGTCTAGCACCCATAACACAAGTCTAGTTACTTAGCTTGGGGCTAGATGGCGACGTGTGGAATGTCCTGCAATATTTATTTATTTATTATTTATTATTATTTCTATCTTTCTACCTAGGCAAGAATTTGCTTAGACTAACCTTTATTAAGATCCTTGTCACAGATTGTACGTAACGTTTACATTTAAATAAATAATTTGCGTACAAATATTTGTAAACGACGTTTTTGGGCCGTGTTTAAGTTGTTTTTACTGTGTTGTTTATTTGTTTGAGTTTGCTTATGTAAATGGTATTTTACATTTAGGTAAGTATATTAATGTCGCTCTACCTTGAAACATTTCAAAGTTTAAACAAACAGACCATGTAGGCTTGTTTGGTTTGTGTACCTGCTTTAAAATGGCTAGGTTTACATGTTTTTAAATAAAATGATTTTTTGAAGTTAGGTATACTTTTTTTTAGGCGCGTTAAGAAAAAACGATGAGAATGAAATTTTTAAGAAGCGCGCGCATCAGTAACACAATAGTCACATGTTGAAGCTGAAGCTGCGTTACCCAAAAATAAAACAGGTTGAAGCTGCAAAAGTGAAATTTTAAGATGGACGCGCATTGTGCATCTGTAACACGAAAGTCACATTTTGAAGCTGCGTAACCCAAAAGTAAAACAGGTTGAAGATGCGAGAGTTACATTTTAAGATGCGCGCGCATCAGTGTAACACAATAGTCACATGTTGAAGCTGAGTAACCTAAAAGTAAAACAGGTTGAAGATGCGAGTGTTACATTTTAAGATGCGCGCGCATCAGTGTAACACAATAGTTACATGTTGAAGCTGAGTAACCTAAAAGTAAAACAGGTTGAAGCTGCGAGAGTTAAATTTTAAGATGCGCGCGCATCAGTGTAACACAATAGTCACATGTTGAAGCTGAGTAACCTAAAAGTAAAACAGGTTGAAGATGCGAGTGTTACATTTTAAGATGCGCGCGCATCAGTGTAACACAATAGTTACATGTTGAAGCTGAGTAACCTAAAAGTAAAACAGGTTGAAGCTGCGAGAGTTAAATTTTAAGATGCGCGCGCATCACTGTAACACTAAAGTAGCAGGTTAAAGCTGCCCGCAAAATTAATATCAGACGGACGGGCAGACAGACGGACGGACAGACAGACGGACTTCTAGAAGTTAACTTCTCACGCGTGTACTCATATCCATTTTTATTAATTTTGATATGAAAGATCTTCCGGTGAAGGAAAACATCACGATGAAACCCGTGTCTTAGTTGGCTGCAGACGGATTGACGAGTTCTCTTCTCTAGAGTCAGTTGACTAAGTTGAGAAGGTGGTATAGGTTCTGGGCAAGCCTACTCCATAAATGCTCTAGGCACAATTGCGTTCTGTGGGTGGAGTGCGAGTTTTTTCGTTAGTATCACGTTTACGTAAACGAGAAAGTCTAAATCATCTCTAAATTAGATGTAAAAAGCCAATATTAATAAGATTAATTAAACTTCTAACTCTAAAAAGGGCGTTCCGAGGGCCTAACTTAGTTTTTAAGACGTTTCAATGTGATCTATTTATTTCATTCGATTCGAATAAAGAAATTTGACTTTGACTTTGGCTTCTACAAACAAATATCCCTAACAAACATATCTCGTAAAGTCTTCATAGACGTCGAGTTATCCCAGCTATCTCGCTACTATCTCCTTCGATCTGAAGTCCAGACTCAATGCCGCCAACCTTGGCTCTGGCGCCGTTCAGTCGCGACATCCGATCGTTGCTGACATTATCATGAACTGTAGACAGACAGAACAGCGATCAACTTATAATATAGATATGGTAACCTTTTAAGGTATAAATATAAACTAGCTTTTGCCCGCAACTTCCTCCGCGTAGAAGTCGAAAATGGACCAAGGAATCATGTTGTCCCATACAAACTTTGCCCCCCTTTTTCACCCCCTTAAGGGTAGAATTTCGGAAAATCCTTTCTTATCGGATGCCTACGTCATACAAAGAATGTTTCTTATTGTTTCTAAGTATATATTTACAAAAGAAAAGTATATAAGTAGTATATACGTTGTCTAGCACCCATAACACAAGTCTAGTTACTTAGCTTGGGGCTAGATGGCGATGTGTGGAATGTCCTGCAATATTTATTTATCTAAACATATAAAATCTTTTGTCCTGACTGACTACTAAAAGCTAGTCTATCAATATTTTATGCTTTGTCCAACGAATGACCGACTCCGTCAGTCGGTCGCACAACCCAAACCGCTGATCGTAGAGACCTGAAACTTAATTCATAATTAATTAATTCATAATTCATTTATTTCATTTCATACACATGGGTACATATTAAGATCTTAAATCGAAAAAGAGTTGGTGCCACCATGGTTCACCTTATAGGCATATGAAAATTTACAATGTGTTATTACAAAAATATAGAAATTGTATTATCCAAATGTCAATTAATATTTAGAATATAAATTAATCGAATAGGTCAGTCAAATCAAAATAAAATAAAAATAAATCCACTACAAAAAATATTGGAGGATGTGTTCTTTGTATGACGTAGGCATCCGATAAGAAATGATTTTCCGAAATTCTACCCCTTAGGGGGTGAAAAAGGGGGCAAAGTTTGTAAGGAACAACGTGATTCCTTGGTACGCAGACGAAGTCACGGGCAAAAGCTAGTTTCGATATAAAAACACATTTATTCATTATCAATTACAAAATAAAATATTCAAAACATAATAAAAATAAAATGTTATTAAATTAAGGTTATTGTAATTTGGTAGATTTAATAGAATACGTTTTTTTCCCACGCTGATTATTCGCATTGATAAAAGAATATAAATTATAGAGGCACTAATTGTGCTTTGTGGAAAAATTAATGAAATAGATTAGATTTTTTGCGGAACAAAAGCTTTATGATGAATTTTGTCTCAAATGTCGGGTTGGAGTCACAAAGGGACCGGTTTTATTATTAAAATATTTGGCCAAATTGAGGATCGTCTGCTAATCTATAATGTTTAGTATACGTATATTAAAAACTGGCTGCGTCTGAATGGGGGTTGAATTTTCCAAAATCCTTTCTTAGCTTTCGTCCATTTTAGGTTTGAGCTGTGCATTGATATAATCAGTCAGTCAGGGCTTTATATTATAATATTCATCATCATATCAGCCACAAGACATCCACTGCTGAACATAGGCTCAAAACTTCCCAGAGCGATCAGTCTTATGCCCTCTGCATCCAACGACTTCGATTTAAAGTTTGTATAAAATATGTTAACGTGATAACGTCGTATATGTAAATTGGTAAACACCTGCACTCTCAAAAAAGTGTGACGCCATGCGTCATGTTCTGGGAACGCGAGTTAAATTATTGACAAGATAACTAGCGTATTATCGTTGCTATGGTTACCATCAATGTTTTCTTATGAATATAAACGAAAAATAAAGGGAAAAAAAATATAAAGGAAAAAAAACTAGAATGTTGTTCGATTCTTAGACCTAACGAATATACACCTAAAAATTATACAAATCAATTCAGCCGTTTAGGTGGAGTTTAGCAACTAACACCGTTGCTATGGTTACCATCAATATTTTCTTATGGCGTTATCACGTAAAATATCGTCTGTAAACCGACTTTACAGACAACCATTTTTTAATATCAAAATATTTCCAATAAAAATTGGTCACGTCTGTAATCATCCTTAATTCACGTTTTGCACCGCACACGCATAAAAACCGCTTTTACATGATTTGTGTTTTACATCGAAGTTATTATGGGTTCTGTGTGAGCTTTTATCACGTTTTTATGAACATTGCTTACTTTTTGTACGTGTTCTGCCATATCGGTAACGGATTCACTGATTTATAAAAATACATAGGATTAGCCGATTGAAAAAATAAGTCATATTTTATATCATTTTAAAGTTGATATTGCACTGGTAGTTTTATGTAAGTTTTATCATCTCTGTTAACCTTATACCTAAATTAATTGTAATTATTTACTTTTCTGAAACTTATGTGTGCAATAAAGCGTTCTATCTATCTATCTAAATATGAATTTATAATCTCTGTTGAATGTAGACTCTATAGTAAAAGAGAACCGTTTGAGTTCTATCTAGTTGATCTACCTTCTGTTTTTTGCGAAAAAATTACACAACAAAATATTAAAATCAAACTTAAAACTTATTTTCTAGATAATCTATAAAAACTTAATTACATTATTAGGAATGTACCTACCTGTTACCTATTTTTTTAAAAGCTCTTATTTGCCTACTTTTAGTATATTATTGTTATATTTAAGATAGTGCTATACTCGTTAAATACCTACTTACCCATAGACTGACGTTAACTTAGTTGTTACTTAGCATTAAGTCAAACCTCCGTGGTTTTTATATGTTAAGAAAACCTATTTTTGTGTATGATTATTAATATGATAAATAAATTTAAAAAAAAATAAAAAAAAAAGTTGGTATGGACATGTGATGAGAAGAGAAGAGACGCATGTAACTAGAAGAGTGATGAGCATGAATGTATAGGGATGGTGAGGAAGAGTACGACCAAAGAAAAGATGGATAGACTGCGTGAGATAAGACATGAGAGAGATGAATGTGAACGATGAGATGACGACTAATAAGAGTGAATGGAAGAAGAAAACATACTGCGCCGACCCCAAATAAATTGGGATAAGGGCAGGAATATGATGATGAATGTATACCATATAAATATAAAAAAGCCCTGGCTTACTGAATAATCAACGCAACAACCTTTGGACGAATCGAGCTAAAATTTGGCACAAAGATAGCTATTCCCCTTCCCTTAGTCCCTTGGTACCCTGACTTAGTCCAGGGGGTGGTTATAGAAGCCACCGGCCAAAGCCTACCACCGCTTGATTGTCTGCTCTTTTAGCGCCACCCAGGGGTCAAGTGTAGGACATCGAGGGCTAAATCCTACGGACGCGAGCAAACATAAACCCCCAAAAGAAAGTTAAATGCGGACGAAATCGAAGGTTAAGGTAGGTTTTATTATAATAAAAAAATATTTTTCATTACTCATACTCCGAAAGTAGGTCTAAATATGCCTGAAGAGCGTGTAGAAAATAAAATTTCCAACCCTAGGGCTTTTCGCTTTCACTGACAGCTGTCATGTCAAATTATGGCTTCGCACGACTTGTGCAATCTGCATGTAGCCAGTATCAGTATCATTACGCATTAGGAACTTCAAAAACCTAACCTCCTTGCTTTTTTTTTTACACCAAAGAATAATAATTATGGCTTGGCACGGCTCATGCATACTGCCAGAGTTTAGTACTAAGTAATTTTTTTCTCAGTAATCAAATTCAAGTAGGTAGGTACCTATATTTAGTTCAAGATATCTTATTTAATAAAATAAATGTAAAGACGAAAATGGTCAAAGCGACCTATGACCATGCCGCGCCGCCCGCGCCCTGTCGATGTTGCTGATGTCGTACGTTGAGTAAAAAAAAACTGGTGGGAAATGCTAGCATTTCCAAATTATTTTAAACATTTTTATTAGTACTATTTTTTCTTATTTTATTATGTTTTTGTGTTAAGTTTAATCTGGTTTTTCATTTATGATTGTGTATTTTGTGTAAATAACATTTTCTAGACAAACCGTGTTACAAAAACTGTAAGTTAAATCTACGGACTTCGCGTCATTTCCCAATGTTGGATTAACTCATTAATAAAAACTTCTTCGGTAAGTACCGCCGTATTTAAGTATTGAATACAAAATAGCAGAAACCTAAAAAAAACACTACATAATGTATAACCTCTTTGGTCCCAACCTTGTAAGAGGATCAGGTAGTATAGACACATGAGTACCTACTCATGTGGTATGGAGTCTCATAGTCTCATTCACTCTCGTTGTTATGAAGAATTTAATGTATTATTCGTAATGAAAAGCACAGTGTTTACCTCGGGTGAAAGACTCATTAAGTCCCTCGAACTATTAGCGCCCTCGCTACGCTCGGGCGCCAAACTCCGTCTCGGGACTTGTAATGAGTGACTTTCACACCTAGGATAACAATGTACTATTCTGCTTATTTTTCCATGTTAAAAGTACAAATAAATTCACTGTCTTTCAAAGAATCAACTAAGTTAAATATCACAAATATATTCCCACAAGATTCAAAGAAGAAAACGAATTTATTGCTATTCAATACATGTTCCTCGGAGTACATTTCCTTAAATTTGAATATTATCTTTTATCGAAGCTTGAACAGAGATGAACATTTCTGATAACCTATTTTGTCGAACGTATGGAAATCAAGTAGATATCTGAGCTTTCATTCGATACATTATTCAATTACATTACCTTTTTTTTCTAATTCCAGTAGAAGGCAGGACAGCAATATTATTGTATTCCAGATTTTTTATATCAAACTAGCGACCTGCCCCGGCTTCGCACGGCTATATTATGCATGTATTATACATATAAACCTTTCTCTTGAATCACTCTATCTATTTAAAAAAAACCGCATCAAAATCCGTTGCGTAGTTTTAAAGATTTAAGCATACATAGGGAATAGGGACAGAGAAAGCGACTTTGTTTTATACTATGTAGTGATAGTGAAGCACATGGACAAGAAAACAAATACAAAATAGGTAGACACAATTGCAAAAACAAGGATAAATTTAAATGTTAAATTAACATAGAACAGACAGAATTAGAAAACAATCTATAGACTTAGATAAAGGCAAATAATAATAAAGTTTGTCGTCGCATGCTCTGACTATAATAACCTATATCTCAGATAATTTAGCATAAAATAAATGGCGAGTTCATTTCATAACAATAAAAACATAAAATTATTTTGAGTAGGAAGTCGTACCTATAATGATAAGTAGCGCAGTTGGAAGCGCGCCTGCCATTTAAAATTGACATAAAAACCTAGAAATATACTCACAATATTAATGAATGGTCTCCAACTTAATAATAAATAAGCAGGCCAAAACTTCATAGCATCAAAATGAAATCATAAGAATTAAAAACATCCTGCTTTTTTGAAGTCAGTTAAATTTTTAACTACTAGAAAACAAATTGTAAAATCATTAAACATTTACAACAAAACCATATTCCTCTAACTGTTAAATCACTTTTAACTGGATTAACCAAACTGTTATGAAAGCTTAGTTGAAAATCATGAGGACCAGTTTTGGTTCATTCCCTAAGGCATTTGGGTATCGATTTCACACCTTGAATAAGGAAGGTGTTTCACGTTCCTTACGGAGGCAGCTATATTTTATGGTTATTCAATTTCTGGTACATATTTTACCTTGTTAGATTATTTATTTAATCCATTTACAATGTTGGCACGCCATTTTTTATTAGGTTTACTAGCTGCGCCCCACGGTTTACCTGCGTTAAGTCCCGATCCCACGGGAATTTCGAGATCAAAATTATGCTATAAGTATCCTTCGGCATCCCCTAAACTCTTCGATCTTTTATTCCTCTATGCCTAAACTACTTCTTTTTTCATCCAAATTGGTCTAGTCGTTTGACCGTGAAGAGGGAAAAATACAAAAAAATATGGTTGTCTGTAAAGTCTGTTTCCGGACGATAATTTTACGTGATAACGTCATAAGAAAACATTGATGGTAACCATGGCAACGATAAAACGTTGCTATAGTTACCTTGTCAATAACATGAGGCGTTCCAGTAACGACGCGTGACGTCACACTTTTTTGAGATTGCAGGTGTCTGCGTAAGTCCCGATCCCACGGGAATTTCGAGATCAAAATTATGCTATAAGTATCCTTCGGCATCCCCTAAACTCTTCGATCTTTTATTCCTCTATGCCTAAACTACTTCTTTTTTCATCCAAATTGGTCTAGTCGTTTGACCGTGAAGAGGGAAAAATACAAAAAAAAATGGTTGTCTGTAAAGTCTGTTTCCGGACGATAATTTTACGTGATAACGTCATAAGAAAACATTGATGGTAACCATGGCAACGATAAAACGTTGCTATAGTTACCTTGTCAATAACATGAGGCGTTCCAGTAACGACGCGTGACGTCACACTTTTTTGAGATTGCAGGTGTTCACCAATTTATAAAACGTTATCACGTCAAAAACAAAAATATAATTTCTGGTACATATTTTACCTTGTTAAATTATTTATTTAATCCATTTACAATGTTGGCACGCCATTTTTTTATTAGGTTTACTAGCTGCACCCCACGATTTACCTGCGTAAGTCCCGATCCCACGGGAATTTCGAGATCAAAATTATGCTATAAGTATCCTTCGGCATCCCCTAAACTCTTCGATCTTTTATTCCTCTATGCCTAAACTACTTCTTTTTTCATCAAAATTGGTCTAGTCGTTTGACCGTGAAGAGGGGAAAAAAAAATGGTTGTCTGTAAAGTCTGTTTCCGGAGGATAATTTTACGTGATAACGTCATAAGAAAACATTGATGGTAACCATGGCAACGATAAAACGTTGCTATAGTTACCTTGTCAATAACATGAGGCGTTCCAGTAACGACGCGTGACGTCACACTTTTTTGAGATTGCAGGTGTTCACCAATTTATAAAACGTTATCACGTCAAAAACAAAAAAATAATTTCTGGTACATATTTTACCTTGTTAGATTATTTATTTAATCCATTTACGATGTTGGCACGCCATTTTTTTATTAGGTTTACTAGCTGCGCCCCACGGTAAGTCCCGATCCCACGGGAATTTCGAGATCAAAATTATGCTATAAGTATCCTTCGGCATCCCATAAACTCTTCGATCTTTTATTCCTCTATGCCTAAACTACTTCTTTTTTCACCCAAATTGGTCTAGTCGTTTGACCGTGAAGAGGGAAAAAAACAAAAAAATAAAAAAACAAACTTTATGATTTATATTATTAGTTAGCTTAGCTACTAACTAACTTTTGCCCGCGACTTCGTCCGCGTAGATCCTGATCACAGGGACCTGAAACTTGGAGGCTGTATTCTTTGTATGACGTAGGCATCAGATAAGAAAGGATTTTCCGAAATTTTACCCTTTAGGGGGTGAAAAAGTGGCACAAAGTTTGTATGGGACAACGTGATTCCTTGGTCCAATCTACTTCAAATTTTCGACTTCTACGCTGAGGAAGTCGCGGGAAAAAGTTAGTCTATACATATAAAATGGTTTGTCCTGACTGACTGACTGACGGATCAACGCTCAGCTTAAACCGCTGATCGTAGAGACCTGAAACTTGGAGGGTGTGTTCTTTGAATGACGTAGGCATCCGAAAAGAAAGGATTTTCCGAAATTCTACTCCCAAGGGGTGAAAAAGGGGCGCAAAGTTCGTATGGTACAACGTGGTCCAATCGACTTCTACGCTGACGAAGTCGCGGGCAAAAGCCAGTCCAACTATAAACCAATCTTGGGCGTCACAAGAGCTTGCTCAAAATATAACGAGATTAACTCCCAAGACTCCCGACATATTGACATCTTCAATGACTCAATGGCCGGTTATAAAACTAAAGTGCTGAAATGCCTTGGTTCGGTCTAGTTGTTAACCTAATTTAGTGCTTCATTTAGTCCCTAAGTTAATGCTATGGATAGTTAGTGTTTTTAGCAGAAATTTGGAACATTAAACCTAGTATAAACCTAGTAGGGTAAAGTTATGTTTACTTACCTATAATTGGTAAACAGTAACACACTTGAACAAATGAATTTTCCTATGTATGTGTAACTATTTTATTTTGTATGTCTGTAAATAAAAGTATGTTTATTGTGATATTTAAAAAATCCAACGTATGGATGACGCAAAAAAATATTAAATTCTGTGATTTATATACGCTTTAGGTATATGTAGTTTGAATTGTGTTTAATGACATTTTTTTTAATGAACCTACTTTTGCATCATGCAATGGCTCAGTAGCACTTGGACATATTAGTATCTGGATAAATAAAAAATTGAGCATAAACTTTTTTTTTAATTATCTATTTAAATATTTGGAACTTTTGTCACTATGTGATCATGTCAGTTGAGCATAAACTATGAAACATAAGGTTTTAAAAAGTCTTTATTAAGGTGAAAAGTGCTCTCTCCATACAAACGTAGTCGTCCCTGCATCATGACTCTAGCACAAATATTTTTGTTGCATAAAACCTATAACTGCCATGACTATGTCTTGGTTTTTTTTCATTTTCTCATTATCATAGAAATTAAGATTTAAAAAACAAAAAAAAAACAATGGTCACGGCAGTTATAAGTTTTATGCAACAAAAATATTTGCTGTAACGTCAATATAATATATATACTTATTTCAATAATCGATCTAAAAACTGGTAATACCTACATAATCTAGTTCATTAGTTAACACCAGTCACCTTGAACGTCAATATTCAGGGAGGAAACAGTCGACTACGTTTGTATGGAGAGAGTGCCTGGTACCCTTTCCTCTTAAAGGAAAACATAAAACATAACAAAATCAAGTAAAAAAAGTGAGGATAGGTAATAGGTAACTTTATTTAAAGAAAAAAATCAAACATATCTCTCGAGAGTAGTGTTGCCAACCTCAGCATAGAGCTAAGCTGTAGATATGCCTGAAAAAAAAACTGTAGAAAACTGGCAATATCAAATTAAAAAACAGTAAATCTACAGCATTATCTTTTTATTATTTAATGATGGTAATTAATACAATATTTTTTACAGAGGAAATTAAAAACAAGAAAATTCATGTGATTATTAATTTTTTTATCAAATTAAATATCAAAAGTCATAGAGATACATTATGTCAAATAAAATTAGCAATATTTAAAAGCTAGTATTGCAACACTTCACGAAATGTGACCAGCTAATTTTGAGGAAGCTTATTTATAACAGCTTAAAAAGGTCATTCCATGGAAAATAGATGGCGCTAGCATCTTAAGCAAAAAAACTGTAGATTTCGACGCCTAAACTAAAAGCTGAGATCATTTCCAAAAAAACTGTAAATCTACAGTTAAAACTGTAGGGTTGGCTACACTGCTCGAGAGTAGTAATGACTTGCGAAACACTCGGGCACGTTGCCTAATGTACCAGCGAGCTTCCTGAAAAATTGTAACCATCAATCAACATTACAACTTCTCAAATATTTTCCCCACTTATAGGAAATGATTTATCATTTCAAACAAAGGATGTAATCTGAACGTTGTACAAATGTTTCACTTATATAATTTTAGTTGTATAAAAGTCGGGACATGACTTGTAACATTGTTCGTGACATGATTTGTGTGTATGATAATGCTTTTTGTGTATGGTTTAAAAATATATAACGGAGAATTTGCTGAAAAAAAATTTCGCACTTTTTACGTTTATGTTAAGTAGGTACCTAAGATAATTCTTTTTGGTAATAAAATTTGGCCAAATGCGTTAGTTGTATATGTAAGTAGGTACATGTAATTCAAATTTGGCCAAATACGTTTTTGGCCTCTTGCGTTTAAGGGATTACGCGTTTTTAATCTTTTACGTATATTGGCTTTTCGCGTTTTTGGTCATATGCATCGAAACCAATAAAATCTATAATAATGTCCTATAATGGTCTTCTATAAATATAAAATTCGAAGTCCTGAGACACCGATATCACTGAACAGATCAGACAGATGCATACAGACAGGGGCTATCCATAAATCACAAGAGATGCTCGAAAGGGGGGAGGGGGCCCATAAAAAATCACGAAACATCACAGAGGGGTGTAGTTAATTTATCACGTGTATTTATTTTTTCGGCAAACGCGCGATACTCAACCGACAAGCGGCGTTACGTGTATTATTTTTTTCGTCAAACGTGTACACTTATACCTGTGTTTTATAAATATTTAGAAACACATTATGATTCTTTGTAAGTTCTAAAAATACAAGTGATATTTTTCAAACCTCACCATGTATCACCAAGGGGGAGGGGGGTTAAAAATGCCAAAAAAAACACGTGATTAATAAATAATAAATAAATAATAATAAATATTTCATGACATTCCACACATCGCCATCTAGCCCCAAACTAAGTTACTATAGACTTGTGTTATGGGTGCTTGACAACGGATATACTACATAAATACTTTTTTTTGTAAATATATACTTATTATACATAGAAACAACCAGACCACAGACAAATATATAAGCATAAATACATGTCTGAGGCGGGAATCGAACCCGCAACCCTGTGTTTGGCAGTCCGGCATGGTGACCATTGTGCCAACTGGGTCGTCAATGGGATTAATGGAAAGATTTTAGAAAATTCAAATCCTACGCTGACGAAATCTCGGGCTAAAGCTAGAATTTCTTTAAATTTAATACCCACCTATTATATTAAACCCTGGGCTAAAATAAGACCGATCCTTTCCTTTCCTCAATGTCGTAGGACAGAACGATTAAGGGATTCCGACATCCGGGAGAGTCAGGGACGTTTCATCCGGTTATGATAACACTTGTGAAGTCATATGTAAGAGGAAAAGGTAGTGATTAGCTACGTATGACATTGCAGGATATTTGGAACTTGTGTTCAATATCGGATTATTTTACTTAGAAGAAAAAATATTGGTGGATAAATTTATAAAAGTAAAATGCTGAAATGCTTTGGTTGTTCCTAGTATTTAATCTAATTTAGTCACTAAGTTTAAGTTTTTTAAGAAGTTTGTATTTTAACCAGAACCCTAACCTAGTACAAATTGTTAAGGTAAAGTTGTGTATACATGCCTATAAATTGTAAACACGCTTGAATATTATTTCAGTAATGTATGTATCTATTCTTAGTATTGGTGTGGTGGACAGTCACATTACCAATTAGCTGAACCCCACGTGACCTAGAGCTCACTCGCAAATCTTTAAGGTTGTAAAGTAATGTTACCTGATTATGTTTTTTGAAACAATATACTATACAATACAATATAAAAAAATAACAAAATAGGTAAATAAGTACTAAGTATATTTTTTACAGATATGCGGGTGAGCTCTGGGTCACGTGGGGTTCAACTAATTGGTAATGTGACTGTACCTAACAGGTAAATAAATTAATAATAAATATAAAAAGGAAAAGACTCGCCAAGAAAGCTCTGAGACTAGAAGAGCTTCCTTTCAGGGCGTAAGTAAGCACCAAGTAAGGATTTTTAGAAATTCTTCCTCTAAAGAGACTGATAAAGTTTGTTGTTCGTAGTAACTAAGGTATTATTTATAGGTATTTTATTATTATTATGTTTTTCTATTATTGTGTGTGGTTTAATTGTGTTTAGATTTAAGTACTTGATTTGTTTTTTTATTTGGTAGTAAAATTTTTGGATAATTAAATTTTAAATAGAATTTGAATGTAACGAATAGGCTCTGAAAGTACAGGACTGATTCAGATGCTACTTTTTTATCCCGATATTCTCACGGGATCGGGACTTACGCGGGTGAAACCATAGGGCTATGCTATAGGTAGGTAATCATATGTGCTCGTTAAGTTCTGGTACCTACATTCTATTAAGGCTGATACGGCGGGTTTTTACCATTTCTTCCATTTATGATGTGTTAGGTACTTGAACGTTTTATTAGATTATTTCAGAGGCAAGGGAAGCAATTCAAGTTAGGGTCATTCCGTTTCGGTTGTCTTTATCGGAGTCTGTCAGTAGTCTTTGGGTTTTTGCGAAGACTTTCAATAATACGCTCTCGATACTTACAGTTTGTTTTTTTTTAACACAATGATAAGTAATAAGTTGTTGTATTGTTAAAAAAAATGTAAGGCAACTTTTCTCGGTAACTGTACCAAATCATCATCACTAGGTACATAGTATAAAACAAAGTCGCTTTCTCTGTCCCAAGTCCCTATATCCCTATGTATGGTTAAATCTTTAAAACTACGCAACGGATTTTGATGCGGTTTTTTTTAATCGATAGAGTGATTCAAGAGTATGGTTTATATGTATAATACATGCATAATATAGCCGTGCGAAGCCGGGGCGGGTCGCTAGTTGAAAATAAATTAGAGTAGAAGTTATTTATTCCTAAAATAAGGGACGGTCTCCTAAAAATGTTTTTTTAGTAACCACAATAAGAATGACCCCTACTAGGGTCAGTAAAGGTAATTCTTAGAACCTCCGAGTGGGTACTAAGATTAACTACTCTGTTATCTTTGGGTTTTTGACGTTGTTGTTTTAGGAAAATTTCATTTTTTAGGGTTCCGTACCAAAAGGGTAACTGTTACCCTATTACTAAGACTTCACTGTCCGTCCGTATGTCTGTCTGTCTGCCATCAGGCTGTATCTCATGAACCGTGATAGCTAGACGGTTGAAATTTTCACTAATTATGTATTGCTGTTGCTGCTGTTACAAATACTAAAAACAGAAAAAAATTATACGCTACGGAACCCTTCATGCTCGAGTCCGACTCGCACTTGGCCATTTTTTTATGTCTGCTTGATATCTTACTCTCTTACTCCAAATACCCAACTGTGGATTTAAACAATTTATGGTAAATATCACAAGCTTTTCCAACATATTCGACGACCTCTGTGGCGCGTCGGGCGAACACCCGACTGCGACGCAGAAGGTTGCGGGTTCGATTCCCGCCGGGAACAAGTATTTATGTTGACCATAAATTCTTGTTTCTGGTTCTGGGTGTTTCCTATATGTATAATATGTATATATTTACAAAAAAAAAGTATATAAGTAGTTTATCCGTTATCTGGCACCCATAACACAAGCATTAAGTTGCTTAGCTTGGGGCTGGATGGCGATGTGTAATATGTCCTGAAATATTTATTTATTTATTTATTTATTTATATTATGTTGATTCTAACCCCATGTGAGTTTTAGAAAACTCGTCCTACGTTAATGCTTTCGCACACTTTCATGTTTTTAGAACCCAAATGGTTTAGGGTTCAACCATGTACAGGAAAAAAAATACAATAAAGAAAACTGTTTTTTTTGTCACCTGCCACCTTAATTAAAAACTAAATATTACGTAAAAATAGGAAAACTACTAAAAAACTTGAAAAATAGGGAAAACAAACTTTTTTTTGCAAAAAGCCAACGTCACGCGGTGTTCCCAGGCGGTCACCCATCCAAGTACTGACCGCGTCCGACGTTGCTTAACTTCGGTGATCGGACGAGAACCGGTGTTTTCAACGTGGTATGGAAGTTGGCGACAGTTGATTTAAATTTAAGCTACAATATTGTAAATAATATTAAAAATTATTTTGTTTATTTTCTTATTTTGTCACTCAAGGCACACTCAAGGTTTTAAAAAGCTAATAGTGGCCCTTACCCGCAAGTACCTTTATGTGCCTTTATTAGCTCAGGGGGAGGGGTGGGTACAGTAACAGACAAAAACAGAACTGGTAACATTAGTTTACAACCTTACAGATGTGCGAGTGAGCTCTAGGTTACGTGGGGTTCAACTAATTGGTAATGTGACTGTACTTAGGTCTATTTATATGTAGGTTTTATCTTCTCCAAGCCATTAACCTATACATAGCTAATATAAAGTAGGTACGGGTAGGTACGGGTAGGTACAGTAATCGGGTGAAATAGCCGAAATGGAGCCATTCTACGCCCTGTGTTCATACAACATTAAACGTTTCATAGTGAGCCGGGCTCGCGAGACGATACAATCAATTATACATGAACTTCTCTCTTCCGAAACCAACTATACTCTTTCCAAAATGAACGCCTATTTAACCGACTTGAAGAAAAGGAGGACGTTCTTAAGGTATTAATGAAGTAAAACTTCTTTGTAACTCAGATTTTTTTTCTGACGGAAGTAACGCTTACGTAGTTTCCGGTTATATTGACATGTGCTGAAAAATGACAGCTGACTTAATAGGTTGCATACCTATAATAACTACTTAGTAAAATTAAAAAAGAGGTTGGTGCATAGAGGTACTACACCTTTACCGAAGACCTTCATTAGTATTAGGAAGTTAGTAACTGTCCGTGATGTTATTCTTCTATCTCTAATTATATAGTTTGATTATAAGTTAGAGTACCGGAAACCTTTGAAAATACTAGATATTTTTGCAAAAATCTATTATTTATTTAGTTTCCTTCAAAATTACGCTTTGAAAAGAAGTTTTAATCAATCGCGCGTAAAGGTTACACGCACACACTTTTTTTTATACGTTGGTATACTAATATTAAAAAGAGGAAATATTTGTTTGTTTGTTTGCATTGAATAGGCTCCGAAACTACTGGACCGATTTTGATGAAATTTGGTTTGAGGATACGTTGATTTATTGTGAGTGTTATATAGGCTTTTTATCGCGATATTCCCACGTGATCGGAAGATACGCGGGTGAAACCGCGGAGCGCTGCTAGTTAGTTTATAAACTGATTTTATAATTCTTTTTGTTGTAAAAGAGCGTACATTCCAATCCAATCCATTGGTAAAACCATGAATAGGTAAATAGATTTAGCTTGTAAGTACACGTTACTTTAATCCACTCCTATTAACATCAACTCTAATCCATTGGTCAAATCTCAAAGGAGACCCCATCAATAGTGAGAACCGGGGAACTTCAGAGAAGACACGGACAGAATTGCATCTCGAGAGTAGAAAAAATGTCCACTAAAGGAGATCTGCAGATCTTCATAGAACCTTGGGCGTAAGATGAACAAAAATGAAAAGTGACAATTTGCAATCCACATTTAATAGTAATTTCATAAATATCAGCTTCATTACCATAGCACTCCGACTTTATGAGATATTTGCAGTCATACTTGACCAACTAATTGTCAATTTCATTACTTAATACACTGTATTTTTATGTTTGCTATCACTCCTAGTTACCTTTAATGAAACTAAGATTTTGCCGCATCTGTCTGTCAATGCCTGCCTTTGAATAGAAACGTTGCAAAAGGCCGTCGATTTAATAAAACTCGAAAAATACACAAAACATACCGAAGATTTACAAAGCAAAAAAGCAATGAGAATAACAAACATCTGTCAATCAATCTCAGAAAAAAAGTGCCACAGATTCAATATCGATCTATAATCGATAAATAAATCGATATAATTTTTATTTCGGTCGATTAACTTAATAATTGATTCTAGCTTTAGTATTAAACACAATTATCTTTAGTAGTTCACAAAATGATAGATTTCATTATTTAAAAACCACTGACCTCCAAAGTACTAGATAAAAACGAACAAAACGTAAAAGGGAATGTATCGGTAAAACAATATTATTCGATTCTAAATCGTTCGATTATTATTGACCAAGCAATTATAGTCACTTGTAGTCACTCCTGTGTTGAAGAAATTGCCAGAACAAAAAAAAATGAAAATGGTAGCTTTTTGAGGTAAGTGAATCTGTGATAAATAATATTTTTATAGTAAAAAATGATTCCCGACTGGTAGGAGAAATATAATATGCAGGCGCAAGACTAAAAATATAGCACTATTCTTTGAATATATCAAACATCTTGTCTATCCTAGCCCAAGCTTGCATATCTCCTTTAAAAAGAACGGACATTAAAAACAAAAGAAAATAACTGCACCTACATTATCTGAATGTCGGGTAACCAGACTACAAAATGGATCTACCTACATATTATTACGTAAAATTGCTCGTCTTCAGATTATGCTAGCTGTGCAGTTATTTTTCCCTTTTATGAAGTTTGTTTTTATTTTAGATTACATATTTTTATCTTTTTATTTCATACACAATTACATATAATTAAAAGACTAGAAGTTCCTTGTCTATCAGACATCTTCTGAATAAATACTCTTTATACAAGTTTTTTTCTTTTTCAATCACGGAGTTTTTTTTACTAAAACCTGCCAGTACCAGTACCTACCAACGTACTGGCAGTAAGTAAAGTAAATGAAAACTTTTTTGGGATAGGTTTTAGAGTAAAAACTTTTTGGAGCTAGAGTTGATTTAAATAGTCTGTTAACATTTCCGTACCATTTTTAATAATGTACCATTTTTAATAATGTACCATTTTTAATAATGTACCATTTTTAATAATGTACCATTTTTAATAATGTACCATTTTTAATACCTACTATGTTCATATTATATTATTTAAGCTTCATAGAAAACCAGTTTTTAACCCCCAACGCAAAAACGACGGGGTGTTAGGCCCGTATTAATAAATCGCTCTCAATATCGATCTTGAGTGCGTATCAATCGAGTGAGTCTTGAGATGTGGTCACTATCTTAAGTTAGGCGTTAATTAATAGATAAAACTCAAGTTTTAAACTGATATCGCTCCTGAGCTTTGAGACTGATCTTGAGAGCGACCTTGAATGACAGTAGCGCTATGTTCTTACCTTAAATGATCTGTTTTTACCCTATGGTAGGTAGTTTCGTCATATTTTACTGTCAACTTGTTTTTAATGTGAAAATATTTTACAAAATGTAAGATTTTACTATTAAATAATTATTCCGAGGTTTGGTGTGATGACTTTATTTGTTCACTGCAATGCCCTCTAACTTTAGTCATGTATGACCCGCAATCAGACTTGAGTTCACGAAACTACATCTTGAGACATATCTTGAGAGCTGAGTTTGATTTATTATTACGGTATTACTCAAGTGATACGTCGCTCTTTAATCGCGTCTTAAGATAGGTTTATTAATCAGCGCTACAACTCAAGAGCAAACTCAAGATTGAAATCGATATTGAGTTCGGTTTATTAATACGGACCTTAGTGTGACGTGTCTATGAGGCATCGTAGTTCCCGAACGGCTCAACCGATGTTGATTCTTTTGTTTTAAAGGGGAATTAGTCGGCTATTTTTATTCAAAATCGATTTAGCCATCTAAAAGTTATGAGGGATAAAAGACGGAGGTTTTGACGTGACAACGTCTTATAAATTGGTTTGCCGGGTGACACTTCAAGAAACTGCGTTACGCTCCGCTGACGTTATGCGCTCACAATGAGAGCGAGTGAGAGGCACGCGGGCATGGTTAGCCCGCCTAAGAGCGAGAGAGACAGACATAAAAAGTGAAAGGCACGCGTCCCTTCCACTCGAGCACAGTTGTTGTCACGTAAAACTTTCGCCCGTATACCGACTTTACAGGCAACCAGTTTTTAAATTTTAATTTTTTAGAAACGGCCACAATTATACATTATACTTATCTATACCAATATACAGGGTTCGAATGTCCAAAAGTCGTAGAACAAAAGTTGTTTTTTAAGGTGCACAGAAGTAGCCCTCAATGGCTTGCTAGTATAATTTCCAATAACCCTGTATACGTAAAAGTAGAGCTTAGGATAACAAATAAACATTAGGTACCTACCCATAGGGATTTCTATTTCTTTATCATGTAGGTAGTAGGTATATAAGCACAGACCTTATATGTTTTTGCTCGCATCGAATCACAAAGATACCGATACAATAATCCAATAGCCTAATCCTGTGGTTTTATATCAATTTGTTTCGACGTTGTTTTTTCTTGGAGCAATTTTTTGTAAGAGTTTTTCTTTCCGGTTGACTTTTTCTTAGAGTAAAATACAGTTTACTCTTCACTATCACTATCACTACATAGTATAAAATAAAGTCGCTTTTTCTGTCCCTATTTCCCTTTGTATGATTAAATCTTTAAAACTACGCAACGGATTTTGATGCGGTTTTTTAATAGATAGAGTGATTCAAGAAGAAGGTTTATATGTATAATACATGCATAATATAGCCTAGCGAAGCCGGGACGGGTCGCTAGTTTACTACTAAAACTAATTTAAAAAAAAAGGAAATGAAATCAAAACTAAGTTACCTAGGTACGTTTAACTAAGTTATTTAAAAAAAATAAAATTCTGCAAAATTGAATTGAAAAATAATTAGCTCCGCGGTTTCACCCGCGTAACTCCTGATCCCGTCGGAAACTTGGTATCCTCATACCAAATATCCAAATTTTGGAGCCTATTTATTAAATCACTATCACTATCACTACATAGTCACTACATAGTATAAAATAAAGTCACTTTTCGCCGTCCCTATGTCCCTATTTTCCTATGTATGGTTAGGTCTTTAAAACTACGCAACGGATTTTGATGCGGTTTTTTAAATAGATAGAGTGAATTAAGAGGAAGGTTTTTAGATATAAGACATGCATAATACAGCCGTGCGAAGCCGGGGCGGGTAGTTAGTAATAAATAAATGCGTTTATTTATTTTACAAATGCATAAATCTAATACCTATCTACATTAGGCATGTAATGCCTGTGTCAGAAGGCTCCGCTTTTCTTTATACAATACTTAATATGACTTCCTAAATTATTATATAATACTTACAAAAATCAATCGTAATATTTTTTTTTGTTTATTCGAGGTTAAATGCATAAATAATGACGACAAGTAAAATTCATTACAAACAAAAAGACAAAAAATCTTTCCTCTTTATTACATTAGTTTAGATGTAGATTGGTGTAGGTAGATAAAAAAACAGTTGTCATGATTTTGTTCCTACTATCCATTTATTGCTCATCTATAGGGTAGGTTCAAAATCATCTATCAATATGTAAGTAAGTACTAGGTATAAATGTATAGAAAGCTCGATGTCAAAGTTCCACCTTTGTTTGACTACACTGTGGCCTGGATTAGCAAGGCGGGGTATACCTTGACATTTTGCAAACATTCAACGAAGTCAACAATAGGGGATTTCAATTTTCAATAACTATTAAGTGGATAGGAAGATTGCCTTAGAGGTGACAGGTAAATAGTAGATTATTCTGTTTAGATAGATGTAAATATATGGTTTTTCTTCTTCCTTTGTTCTGCATATTAATAACTAAATTTTATTAAATAGTTAGCAGCATGGTTGTGATTTGTTACAAAATGCAAGCTATCTAATAAGAAATTGCTACTTGTTAAAACCTGAAAAAACCGGCTAAAAATGCGAGTTTCCGTAGGTACCATGTTGTATGGGAGCATTGGAAGCCCCACTTAACTTTTTTTCTTTTCTGTTTTTGGTACCTACCTATTTGCTGTTACAGCGGCAATAGAAATATATATAATCCGTGAAAATTTCAACTCTCCAGACAGACAAATAGTAAAGTCTTAGTAATAGGGTCCCGTACGTTTTTACCCTTTGGGTACGGAATCCTAAATTGTTTTATTTTTTAAACTTTGTGTGAGGCAGGCAACATGACAAGCTTGCCATTTTTTTTTAACTATACAAAGAAAAAAGTTTGGACGAAGGATTTTTAACACAAATATGTTTATGGAACTGTTAACATAAAATAAATATTTCAGGACATATTACACATCGCCATCCAGCCCCAAGCTAAGCAACTTAATGCTTGTGTTATGGGTGCCAGATAACGGATAAACTACTTATATACTTTTTTTTAAATATATACATATTATACATATAGGAAACACCCAGAACCAGAAACAAGAATTTATGGTCAGCATAAATACTTGTTCCCGGCGGGAATCGAACCCGCAACCTTCTGCGTCGCAGACGGGTGTTCGCCCGACGCGCCACAGAGGTCGTCAGAATAAAAAGGTTATACCAAACAGTACGACTGTATAATTATAATTTTACTAGCGACCCGCCCCGGCTTCGCACGGCTGTATTATGCATTATATGTAAAAAAAATATATTATATCTAAAAACCTTCCTCTTTTTAATCACTCTATCTATTAAAAAAACCGCATCAAAATCAGTTGCATAGTTTTAAAGATCTAAGGATACATCCCTATGTATCCTTAGATCTTTAAAACTATGCAACTGCAATGCAACTATGTCCCTACATAGGGACGGCGAAAAGTGACTTTATTTTATACTATGTAGTGATTTATAGTGATGATTATGTAACCATTAACCATGCGTTAAGGTAGATTAAGGTAGATATTTTTCAGTCAAAAAAAGCCCAAATCAACCCCCAAAATGTTGTACCTACCTACTGTTTTAAGTGGTGGGGCGTGCATTTTTGGACTGAAAGATATCCACTCTACCTATTCTCCTTAAGTAACTATTACCTTCGTACATTAACCAGACTGCAGCCTTTTAGCAAATAAAAACATTACGTAATTTGTTCGACTTACCTGAAAAAGCTTTTCTTTTCCAAGGACGTGTGCTTCCTTACGTAAGTTTAAGGGAAAAGGAATTAGGATTTCTACGTTCGTACTTGTTAGTAACTGAGTAGGTAAAAACTACCTTGTGTAGGTAAGTAGGTATTTACTAATTTACCTACTAAGTAACTATTTTTACTTTGTAAATATAAAGTTTTTAAAAATATCAATTAAAAATGGGTGACCAATAAACCAAAGCTTACTTTAACAAAAAAAAAGCATATAGGTACTGAAAAAAAGCTGGCAAAAGCTTAATTTGTCTGATGAATTTATTCCTATTATATTTCTTCAGGCTTTTGGAGCTATTTCAAATTCTTCCAAAAAATACGATGTTTTTGTTATAGTGAGCAGTTTTACCTATTCTATTTATATAATATCAACAGAAAATATTAAGTAACTACAATATTAATAAGTAGGTATACTTACATAGTGTCCAACTTTTGTCCTACGACTTTTAGACATTATAATATGCTATGTTTATTATGTTATATATCTAACTATCTATTTTTCGATAGGTACGCTGTCTTTTGTATTTTTAGTACGTTTCTATTTGTGATTGTCTGTAATTGGCTTTGTGTTTCTATTTCTTCTGTTTTATTATGTTAAACTTAGCTGTAGACTTTCCTTTAAATAAATAAATAAATAATTTTCTAGCAAATTAAGAGGAAAGGGTACCGGGAGCTCTTTCCATACAAACTATTACAAACGTAGTCGACTGTTTTCTCCCTGGATAATGATACTAGAGCAAAAAAATTTGGTGCATAAAACTCATAACTGCAATGACCAATATGACCATGCCTCTATTTTTTTATTTTTTTATTTTATTTATGATAACTAATTAGAAAGTGAAAAAAACCAAAACATAGGGACATAGTCATGGCAGTAATAGATTTTATGGCACAAAAATATTTGTGCTAGTGTCATTATCCAGGGAGGAAACAGTCGACTACGTTTGTATGTAGAAAGCGCAGGTACCTACCCTTTTTAGCCATAGTTAGCCATAGATATTTCAGTACCTACCTAATAAATAGACCTATTATTTTGACCCTCCGGCCATCTAAGGCTAATAGCGATCTAATCAATGTGAACAAACAGCCAAAGTTGACACAGCAGCAATCAATGTCGACTTGGCCATGCCGCAGTGACGACATTGCCGGCGTTGTCGGCAAACTGCCGGAGTAATGTGTCCGTAAAATGTCGCCATAATGACGAGTAATGCTGAAAATGAGCTCCGATTTACGACAGGGGGGAACTTACTAAAGATACTAAAACAACGTAGTAGAGAGTGCATCGGAAAATTCTTAAACTCCGATGCAAAAACGTTAAGTATGCACGTAGTATAAACGTTATGACACGGGTATCTGTGTGTCTGTGACAGTAAAAATTAAAAAAAAAGAAACGACTATAAAAACAGGGAAAAAACAACAATAAAAGGGTCAGTATGCCTAGCATGAAGACCAAAACACGATACGATAAAGCTATATAACTACATCAACTCTCAAAATATGGTAGATAAAGCCGCCATGTTGAATTTTTATCATAATTTTTATCGCAACTTATAATAAAAATAGTTATATCGCTTTATCGTATCGTGTTTTGGTCTTCATGCTAGGCAGGCTGGACATTTAGTATGGGAGATTTTTTATTGCACGGTGCATTTCGAGACCCCGAGGTCTCGGAAACGGGATATTTGTTGAATCATGTTGTTGAACGCATCACGTTTCTTTGAATATCCCGTTTCCGAGACACTTTAGCGGTCCGGTGTAAAGGCATTATTTGTTTGCCGTAATGCCCTCTATCGATTGGAATGGGTCTCGAAATTTCAAAGCACCGCGGTATTTTAAGATACTGTGCCTGTTATGTCCAAAGGCTTTTGAAGTCTGGTTACGTTCAATTTTATAGTTTAGATGCTCGCCTTTTTTTGGTATTTTTCACTTTTTGTTTGAAGTCCGTATATTTTTTAATTAGTTATTTTTAGTGCATAATAATGTCTATGAAAATTCCACTCGATGTCAGGCAACAGGTACTAAATTCTTCAAATTGTAACGCGTAATTGTAATTCATTCATTCAATTAATTCATCAAACGACATTTATTCATTGATCTCCGGAGAAGGTTCCAGATGCTCCATCAATCTTTACCTATACTAGATATAGGGTTAATTGTACTGGAGATGTCGAAAACTGAGCAATTTGCTGTTCTCTCGACGTGCATTCCTGTTCGTCACTCAGAAGATCAGAGATCACAGATAAGATCCTCATCAGATCTTCACCATTTTTTATGGGACCACCCCTGTGGTATCCTGTTTCTAACACAAAAGAATCTTCATTTATTAATATAGGCATATTAAATGTTTATATCAATCAGGGGGTTAGATGTTATCTCTAATGTTATATTAAATGTCCTTCGAACTGACCTAATAAAATTGATGAACAAAGAATTATTGATGACCAAGTCCTCCTTGCGGAATAAGGGAACAACCCTTGCTAAGTGTTTTTGTTTTCTGAAACAGCTGCGACAAAATACCCTTTAAATAAAATGAATAAATAAAAATTAAATTAAATGAAAACTCTAATTTAAAAAAAGAGGTTATAAAGACGGCTCAACTGAGAGAGTTTTTTTTATTAGAAAAAAAGAATTCCTCAGGGGTAGTCCCATAAAAATTTGGTGAAGATCTAATGAGGATATTCGGAGTGATGAACAGAATTGCACCTCGAAGGCGCAGCAAATTGCTCAGTTTTCAAGATCTACTAATAATAATCACTACATAACATAGTATAAAACAAAGTCGCTTTTTCTGTCCCTATTTCCCTTTGACCGCTTAGATCTTTAAAACTACGCAACGGATTTTGATGCGGTTTTTTTTAATAGATAGAGTGATTCAAGAGGAATAATCAATAAATAATAGGTACCTACGTACAGATTGATAGAGCATCTGGAACCACCTTCTCATCAGAAAAGTCTTCAATAAGTTACATTACGGATTAAAAATCGAAGAATTTAGTCTTTTTTGCCCTATGGAGTGGAATTTTCAGAGACAGTAGAAATATGCAGTAAAAATGACTAACATAAAAAATTAAATTTAAAATAACCGACCTCAATAATAGTCCGGGATCCCTTGGTTTTTTTCCCTTATCCACTCCCTTGCTTATGGAAACGATCGTTTCCAATTTAAAGTGTCGAACTTTGCTCATGGAAACAATCGTTTCCAAATATGATTTTTAATTAAACGAATCTGAACTCTATTTTGTAGGGAGTAAGGTCCACCCAAAAACATTTTAAACCATAGACAATGAATTTATCTATCATCGAAACGTAAAATCACAACATTACAAAACGAATTTCTATTAAAAAATACGAAGTGGGGTTTCGAGTCGCCATTTTCTGTTATTGTGTGTGTATCGTGAGTGAGTGCTCCCGCAAAAAATGCCGTAAATGTTTTAATTTATTACTTACTAGCTGTTGCCCGCGACTTCGTTCGCGATGTGGTTTTGGTTTATATAGAATGCCTAGCATTTTCCCGCATAGATACTATTTAACGTTCGGTGTAAGTTATAATAACAAAATAGATACATTGTTTTTAAGCTATATTTTTTGATTGATTTGGCAAAGGCACTTATGTAGGTAAGTAATATTTATATTTATTTATTTCACTCAAATAGAACATAATACACAACAATATAATAAGCTAAAACTAAGTTCAATTCATATTCGCACAAAACTTTCAACATCTTTGCCTTCCTCATCATCTCATCTTTGGTTTTCTTGTAAATGAAAGTAAAAAATAATTATTAACTAACCGTTGTCCCTCTATCCATATTTTTGTATTCATAATATAAGAGGTTATAGTATTTATAAACACCAACATCATGCAAAAATAATCTATTTTGGTGCAAATAAAATTTTGTTTTTTATTTTCAAATATTATTAATGATTAAATATGAAAGGCCAATTGGACAGAACAGATACTTATACATAAAATAACGTCCTTACCTATTGATAGCGGGCATTACGTTGAACAAAAAATGCTTTCACACCAAACATCTAAAACGTCTCGGAAACGGGGTATTTGAAGGAACGTGATGTCCTATGATTTTACAAAAGTGCACGATGCCCTTAGAGACCTATACCTATCGATAGAGGACATCGAAGAAAACAAATAAGGCCTTCACACCAAACTTCTAAAGGATACAAGGTTTTTGAAGAAACGTGATGTTCCATGATTTTCCAAAAGTGCGCGGTGACTTTATGCCAATAATAATTGTGTAAAATTACGGTATGCCTAGGGTTATTTTATTATGCTAAAACGTTTATGCCAAACTACAAAAGGACATTTTGTTTATGCCAAAAATGTGGTTCCCATCTAAAACATCTAAGCCAACCTCCAACTACTAAAGCGTCTGGGAAATGGAATATTTAAAGAAAAATGATGTCCTATGATTTTTCAAAAGTGTGCGGTTCACTTTGAGACCCATACCCACCTAAATGAACAAAAAATGCCCTCATACAAAACCTGTAAAGCGTAAGGGCATTATTTATCCATCGGGTCTAAAATCACAGCGCAAAAAACATAACACTGCCACGCTCCCATACTGAATGTCCGGACCCTTTTTGCAATTTTCTGAATTTTAGACCAAATTTCCCAGATTTTCTTAATTAAGTAGCTAGGGCTACGTAATTTTGGGGAAAACAAAATAAAAAAATAGCTGTGACATACGGCAGACAGACAGACATGACGAATCTATAAGGGTTCCGTTTTTTGCCATTTGGCTACGGAACCCTAAAAATTGATTTTTACAAACATACCTTATCTATTATTCACTTCAAAAACTTCAAAAAAGCAGGAGGTTCTCAATTCGTTGCGTATATTTTTTTATGTATAATTTTCGCCTATTACTTACTCGAAAACGCTTGAACCGATTTGGAAAATTCTTTTTAGGGTTTCGTACCTCAAAAGGTAACAAAGAAACCCTTATAATATCACTTTCTTGTCTGTCTGTCTGTCTGTCCGTGTATCACCACCGATTATCTCAGGAACGGTTGGACTTAGCAAGTTGAAACTACTGAAGTCTATGGTCCCTATTATGTGTATAAAAATCAAGGTGTATAAAAACGAATGTACGGAACCTTCGGCGCGCGAGTACGACTCGCACTTGGCCGGTTTTTTTTATTTTGTTTTTATTTTCTAAGGTGTCCGCGACTTGAACTCATAATTCAAACTATTTAAATAAATTAGTTGAGCGCGATATAAGTGTAACATCGAGGAGGTCTTCGCTATAGGAGATCCGTAATTTTATGTAGTAGTACCTCTTTGTACCAACCTCATTTTCAGTTTCACGTAGGTAGTAGATATATGTAAACTATTTGGTTTTATGACAACTGTCATCTTGAGCGGAGGCATGTACCTGTACGCCTAGTATGGCTTGTTGAAGCACTCGAAAATAAGGAACCCTTATAAGGTCACTCTCTTGTCTGTCTGTCTGTCGGTGTGTCACTACCGATATTCTCAGAGACGGATGGATCTAGTAAGTTGATTTTTAGGAAGTTTCATAGTAAATACGCAATATAGTATGTTTGATCGAATACGTAAAAAAGTAGTGCTAAGCGTACTGTTCCTTTTTGACGTTTGATTACGTTTTACACGGAAAAATATTTCGATTTCACATTTTTTAAATGTTTTTTTATCAAATATCAAAATTATTGTATTAAAGTTAAATTGAAAAATACCCTAAATGTTAATCTGGTATTTTCTGAACATATTGGTGTGGACCTCGTTGAAATCTGTTCTCTAGTTTATGAGATTACCTGGTTCAAACAAACAGACAAACAGACAAACAGACAAACAGACAAACAGACAAACAAAAATTCTAAAAACTACCCTATCGTGTTCAGCTAACGATTCCAAGACGACCTGTGTATTTTTTTTCTGGATATTTTACAATTACAGATTTTTTTATGTCTACAGATTTATTATATGTATAGATTGATTTTTACAAACATACCTTATCTATTATTCACTTCAAAAACTTCAAAAAAGCAGGAGGTTCTCAATTCGTTGCGTATATTTTTTTATGTATAATTTTCGCCTATTACTTACTCGAAAACGCTTGAACCGATTTGGAAAATTCTTTTTAGGGTTTCGTACCTCAAAAGGTAACAAAGAAACCCTTATAATATCACTTTCTTGTCTGTCTGTCTGTCTGTCCGTGTATCACCACCGATTATCTCAGGAACGGTTGGACTTAGCAAGTTGAAACTACTGAAGTCTATGGTCCCTATTATGTGTATAAAAATCAAGGTGTATAAAAACGAATGTACGGAACCTTCGGCGCGCGAGTACGACTCGCACTTGGCCGGTTTTTTTTATTTTGTTTTTATTTTCTAAGGTGTCCGCGACTTGAACTCATAATTCAAACTATTTAAATAAATTAGTTGAGCGCGATATAAGTGTAACATCGAGGAGGTCTTCGCTATAGGAGATCCGTAATTTTATGTAGTAGTACCTCTTTGTACCAACCTCATTTTCAGTTTCACGTAGGTAGTAGATATATGTAAACTATTTGGTTTTATGACAACTGTCATCTTGAGCGGAGGCATGTACCTGTACGCCTAGTATGGCTTGTTGAAGCACTCGAAAATAAGGAACCCTTATAAGGTCACTCTCTTGTCTGTCTGTCTGTCGGTGTGTCACTACCGATATTCTCAGAGACGGATGGATCTAGTAAGTTGATTTTTAGGAAGTTTCATAGTAAATACGCAATATAGTATGTTTGATCGAATACGTAAAAAAGTAGTGCTAAGCGTACTGTTCCTTTTTGACGTTTGATTACGTTTTACACGGAAAAATATTTCGATTTCACATTTTTTAAATGTTTTTTTATCAAATATCAAAATTATTGTATTAAAGTTAAATTGAAAAATACCCTAAATGTTAATCTGGTATTTTCTGAACATATTGGTGTGGACCTCGTTGAAATCTGTTCTCTAGTTTATGAGATTACCTGGTTCAAACAAACAGACAAACAGACAAACAGACAAACAGACAAACAGACAAACAAAAATTCTAAAAACTACCCTATCGTGTTCAGCTAACGATTCCAAGACGACCTGTGTATTTTTTTTCTGGATATTTTACAATTACAGATTTTTTTATGTCTACAGATTTATTATATGTATAGATTACTAAAGTTTAGCTACCAAATTGATCAAGATGACCTGTTCTATGATATTTTTATAATTGAATCAACTATTATAGGAGTGAAATGTGATAAAATCGTAAAAGCCGAACGCGTGTTTGTTTACGTTGTTTGTTTTCGTATTTCATAGTGTTAATTTATCGAAAATACTTAAAACTACGGGAAACTATGTATGAAATAACAAAGTTTAGATATAATTTTAATCATAAAGTGAAAGTTATTTTAATAATATCTTGTAGATGTGCTGGATTAAACGAATATTAATGACAAGTAAGTAAATAGTAAACGAAACACCGTCCTGGCAACTATCGTTTCCAGAAGCAAAATAAGTTTCACTGTCAGGGTTGTCACATACGTACAGGCTTTTCTGAACCGAAGTATTTTAAGTGTATGTTTCTTGTGTTTTATTATTATGCACACTGTCCTGAAGATTTTGCACACTACCTATTGTACCTACTACAATATTGACATAGCTTTTTTTGAGATTTTCTCAAACCTTTTATGCAAAATAAATTACTTGGTCAGATGCAACCCTAGTTTCAAGACGCCATCTTGGCTCATTCAGAGTTGTTTCGAGTTTTTGTACCTAATCTCGTTGTACATATGTTACCGTTTTATTTATTATAAATACTACAAAATGTCGTAGTTATGTATCATAAATATAAACTGTAGGATTTGATCTAAATATCTAAATATTTAAACTGGTTAAATGGGAGCAAAGTGTAGACGTAATTTTGCGTATAAAATAACTCTATTTTTTCTTTAAAAAAATTCTCCCTTTGTGTTTGTTGACCAATTACTAACAAATGTATGGAATTTTGGATATTTTGACATACTTTTATAAAAGCTAAGAAACTGGCCTTTCTAATCCTAGTCGTATTTTTGTTCTAGGTTTTATAGTTCTTGTGTAAATTGGCTATGACTGCCAGTCTAGCTTAGAGCGTGAATTGTGCAACTACGTGTTTATGCTCGCAGATTATATTATTGTTTTTTTAAACATTTTATTACCAAAATGATTGTTGTTTTATTTTTAATAGTTTAAATAACTATTATATTTTATAAAAATGACCCAAAATTATATACCTATCGCGCATTATTTTTCACAATTTCAATTTATTTGACTACAGTCGCAAAAATATGCTCGACCCTAACTTTAGCCTCAAATAAAATATTATACACATAACTTTTATTAAATAACAAAAACGTTATTTTATGCGTGTTTTATTGTCTACACAAAAATGTAGTTATATTTACTCTAGGCTACTTGTATCGATTATAAATCAAGTTTTACTGAAGACGGCCGCGCCGCTTGTAACTGTCAAATTTCACTAGCAATTCTCGACGTTTTTTTTGCAATCGAGAGCAAGCGAGTGGTTATAAAAAAGGGAAAAATAACCGCACCGCAGCAAACATCATCCCAAAGACGGGCAAACTACAAAATGGGACGTAAAAAACAACCCGACTTCAGATAATGTTTAGTGCGATTATTTTTTCCCTGTCTTTTTTGGAGTCTGTTTTTATTTTTTTGACTATAATGGTTGAACAATGTGCCAAAAAGATAGGACCCTAATTTTGTTAAACGAAACAAACAGACAGAACGTGGGAGCAAACGAATTCCATCTGTAAATTCTATTATAAAACTATATGTCCCGGCGAACGTTGTTTTGCCATATTATAAAAACGGAAAAAATATATAGATAATATTATGTTGTTCGATTTTCAGACCTAACGAATATAAGTACCTACCTACCTACCTACACAAATCATATAAATCGATTAAGCCGTTTAGGTGGTGTTTACAAAGTGACACAAGAATTTTGTTTAGGTGCCTATATAGGCCTATAATAGGTATAGATAGTTATGATAATTGATAATTCAACATAAGTAAAGCGAGGGGTGAAATGTCCTTGAAAGTAAGTCGCCAAAATACGAGATTAAGTTCAACAAAAAAAGTACATTATACTTCTTAGTAAATTGTATTCAGTCCGACAGGAATCGGGTTGTATGAACCCCTCGCTACTAATACCTATAGGTACCTACTCATTACTCCGACTCACCTTAAAAGTAGACAAGTACCTAAGTATCTTACCTAGCTAATTACCTCATTAACTGGAAATTCTTCAAGGAAAAATCTTAAGTAGATATATAGGTACTTCACCAAAACAAAACCTTCTTAAACTTACCTATCACTTTGGTTGTCTCGTTGTAATTCCAACTAAGTATACCTTTACTAGTTAGATAGAGTCGGGTTAGGTAGAGTCCAACAACCCCCCCGTGGGTTCCCGCCTTGTCGTGGCGGGGGGCTTAGTAACCGTGGCCTAGCCAACCACGGTGAAGCCAAGAGGAACCCAGGGCCGGGCCAGGCTGGAGGAGCTGGCTGACCCGAGAGGGACCGCTCCACCGACTTCCCCGCAAAGTCCGGTGTGAGCGGTACGAGAGGTAGGTCGCAGTGCTGTATGGGCGGTACTGCGACTGAGGCGGGTTGCGGTGTAGTATGGGCTGCACCGCAACTGAGGACTAGGGGCCACGGCGGGAGAGGGTTGCCGGTATTGCGGTGAGCCGTTTCCCCTTGCGTGGCCCTGACGGGGCCGCCACCGTTGGATGGCGGACGCGGTGGGGTCGCAGAGGAAGAGGACTGTCGGTGTGTCGTTGCCGCTTTTCCTGTCCTCTGCGACCGGAGTGGCTGGCGATGGGGCTACGTATCTGACCCATCGCAGGGGACCACGGGCGTCCAGACATGGGGCTGTCTGGCGACCATCCGCTTGGTCCCCGAGAAGGTGGTTGCGACGTGCCACGTGCTACGGTACGGTACGTCGCAACAAGCGGGGAGGGGCGAAAGCCTCGTAAGAGGAGGGTCCTCACGGACAAATGCCGTCGGGGCTACTGTTGTATGCGAAAGCTTTCCCGGTAGCCCCGACAATAGGCATCGAGACGGAGCACCCTGGGGTTTTAGACGGTTGGAGCCCGACATAACCACTTCGTTGGCCCCAACAACGGAGTGGTACCCGACCGGGTTTCCCGAGGTCAAAAAAAAAAAAATAGGTAGAGTCCAACAAATACAGACGTGGCTTGGAACTCATGGCATCTTGTTGTCATAACTCTTGTATCTTCTGTCCTGCCAGTTTAGAATTGTTGGAAAATGGAATAGATAGGTATTTTGTTTGCAAATTTTAGTCAAAATTATTATGCGATACAACAGCAGTTGGAGAATTTCATAGTAACTCAAAGTACAAAGGTTGAATAACTTATAATAAACATTATTGTAACGTCTTGTTTTCGATTATGTAGGGTAGGTCCTTTGTAAAAAAAAAAAAAACAAATTACTAATTTTTTTGGTGTAAATCAGCGCCATCTAGTAAAACAATTGAATTTAAATATTGACATTACAAATAGATGGCGCTATTGTTAATTATCTAAAAATTATAAACGATGCCATCTAGTTTTTAATTAGGTGACTACGTACAAATTAATACTCTTTAGATTTCATATTAGTATTAGTGAAAGAAAACAGATGTCGCTATTATCTTTTGTTTTCAATGTGGTAGGGAACGGCCAATATTCGGTTTCAGTTTCAGACAAAGAAAAGATAAAATAAAAAGTGGTAAGTATCAAAAAACCTAAGATATATAGAAAGGTACAGTAATATTTAGAAATAAAAATTATACAAAAAGATTTTTTGTCGCCTCTCGGCGGCAAAAATCTTTCATAGACAATTTCTAATGACAGCTAAATGTCATGGAAAATTGCTCTCTGGTTTCGTCACATGACCCTTTTATTTGTCCCCGTGATCAAATTGTGAAAATTCAAAAACGTTTTACGCGCAATGGCTAAAATAAAAGAGGACATCGACGATTTACATGAAAGTTCTCTAGATAATAGGTAATTTCAATAGCGATAGATATTATTTGAGTAGTGAGTTACATAATATTTTTGTGATAAATGTGAAATGAAGGCCGTTCATCTGCATTCTTGTTGCCAAAAATTGTACATTAAATTCGTAGGTTTATTTTGTGGTGATTGTTTTGACAAAAGATTTTGTTTATCCGCAGCGGTGACGGTGAATATATTTTATCCGAAGAAAGTGGGAATTTCGGTAAGTCCTTACTGAATTTCCTTTATGAAATTAGTGACATTTGAACATATTCTTCAAATTAGACCGAGGCAGTTGTTCGTACCCATAGAAGGCTAAATTAATAAGAATTAGATGAACAATGAAATCTAATTAACCTATAAAGCATGCGTTAACACTGAGGCTTATTGAATTAAGGTTAAATTCAATTACTTAGGCAGTGATGAAATTTCAGGCAGTCGTGAAGATAATTCACGTTTAGTGCCATTGGCCCAACACTTTCTTGACAATGGCGATAGCGATCCTTTAGTAATCCGTGAGTTTTTTAATATTCACACTTTGATATGAATACATACTCATTGTTGATCTAAATCTTGAACTTCAGGCCTTATACCTCATAACCTCAGAATACAGAAAAAGACAGAAACCGCGCACGCTTTAGAAACTGAAGCAACAATAACTACACCAAATTGGTGTAGTAGTTATCAGTACTCTATGAGTCGCAGAGGCGTCAAGATACATTGTGACAAGTGCAGTTTTTCAGCTAATTTTGCCTTGTTGAGTTGTTCCCCGTGTAAAAAACCCAGTGGTTCTACAAAAAAGCAAGAGGGGATCACATTTCATGTGGAAGTAATCCATTTAAATTTCATTTCCTTTGATAATTGAATTTATCGAGTTATATTAGTATTTAGACGAGTCCATTTTTGGTGTGTTGCCACTTTTTTTTTCTAAGTGTTTTCCCCACATTTTTTACGCACGATGGATCGGAACATGCGTACATGCGCTATAGTATAATCACTACATAGTATAAAATAAAGTCGCTTTCTCTGTCCCTATTTCCCTTTGTACGCTTAAATCTTTAAAACTACGCAACGGATTTTGATGCGGTTTTTTTAAAAGATAGAGTCATTCAAGAGGAAGGTTTATATGTATAATAGATGCATAATATAGCCGTGCGAAGCCGGAGCGGGTCGATAGTAATAATATATTCTTACAAATAAAGAAGTGATTTCATTAACTGTTAAATTTTTATAATTTTAATACATGAACTAGTTGTCTCGGCAAACGTTGTTTTGCCATACCTATATAAAAAAAAAACATACTAATCAGTTCAGCCGTTAAGATAGAGTTTGGCAACTAATAACACCGTGACACGATTGTGATCAATATTTATACATATATTATTATATTAGAACGCCACACAATAATTGTTTTGTCTTCCCGGAACCTCTCCATTAAAACTTGAACTTGTATTAAAAATTGAAATGGTATTAAAGTTCAAATTGACTTTAAAGTATTATTACGAATCGTTTGTATGGGAATTGGGAGTTTAGACAAGTGTTCTTTTTAGACATTTTCAAGTAATTTTTTGATTTTTTCTCATTACCTTCCTCGTATTTCAAGAAATATTTAAAAAAAAGAATAAGCAAAATCGCCTCAGCCGTTCTCGAGTTATGCGCTTAGGAACACCAGGTTTATTTTATAGAAAACTTGTATGAGAGAATATAGAAAAGTGTTGTTTTTAGACTTTTTCAGGAATTTTTAAAAATTTTCTCTCCGTAAGAACCATCCTCGTAACTTATGGAATGTTCAAAAAAAAGAATTAGCGAAATCGGTTCGGCCGTTCTCGAGATTTGCGCTTAGGAACACTTCAGCGATTTTTATATTATAGATTTCTACCCAGTACATATAATTTATTAATCAATAATAATAAAAAATAAAAAAATCTTTAGCTGTGTTTATTGATATATTATAGATTACTGTTGTATATTTAACAAATATCTTATTTTACCCAAAAAGTGGGGAGTTACTCCCGAGCTAGCAACATTACGCGGGTGGGAAGAAGGGTGGGCGCGGGGTGTACGCTTTGTTTTTGGATACACTGCAGTGCATGAAAAAAAAGCGTAACGCGGCTTCTGTCTTTTTCTGTATTCTGAGCTCATAACTAACAGTTCAATTCATGCATTATAGGATGCTTTAGTGCCTGAGACCATGTTATTAGATAGACCAGGCTTGCTTAGCATCTAAACTACTCACAAAATAGTCGACTGTGCCATAATATAGGAATAATGGCTAAGTATTCAAATATTAACCTTATTGTCTCATTTATTTACAGCAAACTCGGTAACATACAAACTGATTCACGTTGGCAGTGAAGAACCTGATGCCAATATGCAGAACTCACCGGCACATGACACGACATACTATGTGATCAGTAATCCTGGAGATGTATTTGGTACACAAGCTGTTGCTCCTAAGAAAAACTTAAGTTCTAAACTTTCAACTGTTAAAGTTGAACCAATTCAAAATAAGGTTCAACCTCCACTTTCAAAGAAAGTAAGTATAACCGCTCGTCTGTGGACCGCGCTTTAGAAGCGATGTGTCAAATGACCCTTAACTGTGGACCACGCTTCTAAAGCGAGTTCTGTGAGCTAACGGAATTTTTATACAGTTGCATACCATAAACTATGGCTTTACCGCTCTAACTTGCATAAAATGTAGGGAAAACAACAAGGATGGCACAAGGTCACATGCTAACTTACAAAAACGTACCCAAAGCAGTGACGACATGTTTAAAAAAAAGTATCGCGTCAGTCTCGTTCCCGCCCGCGCGTGAAATTGTGAGTTGGTTGAAAGAAATGTATTGAGAAACATGATTATTTTAAATGGAATAATTTGTATTATTGCATAGCAATGTAATGAAACTAAAACTATTTGAAGTATTGGTATATTTTTTTATTTATAACGACTTTTGTTAAAAAACTGGGAAAATTAGCCTCACCCCAAATTTAAGTTATAATTAATAGTACATTGCAAGACAAAACTAGACTTAACCATGTTTAAGATGTTAGCTTATTTCATAACGATTCCAATTATATATAAATTATATAGCTTCGATACAAAACTTAAGAGTAATAGTCATTTTAATCACCCGCGCCGATATCACGCCGGACCACCCGGAAGTACCACCACAGATAATAGTTTTTGGGAAAAATGGCCTTTAAATTTAATATTCTATCTACATTATTAAAAGTACTTTCCCTCCATGAGACAACTATTTTAATAGATGTTGTTTAGTTAACTTGAAATATTTGAAGCCCATCAATTAAAAAACCCCTTGTTCTTTTCGAGTCAGTGATGCTCGACCAGTCAAATTTTTTCCATGCCAATAGTAAGCCACTGCAACTGCAGAAGCAAAACACCCTTAATTACAATTAAACATGCTTAAAACTGTTAAACCAATTTTCAAGAAATATACTATAGGTTGCTATACTCTGCAATATTTTGGGCTAGGCCACCTACCACACCTATAGCAATGTATAGAGGATAGATAGAAAGATAAATGCTTTATTGCAAAACACAATTGTTAAAGACAAACAAAAAATGTTAGGAACAAAATCTTGTAAAAAAATTACTTTGCAGAAAAACAATTTGCTTTACAACATTTTGTTCCTAACATTTTTTGTTTGTATTTATGTGTGGTACAGTATAAAACCGCAAATCAAAACTTCTATAGCTTCTAATTCAAACTTCTATAGCTCAGAACTTAGCTGCAGGTGTGCCATAGCACAGCACTTTGCGCCTAACCTACCAATAACTTGATTTCCTAATACTTACATTCCAGCGTGACGATAAAAGGCGAGCGACACACAACGAAGTCGAAAGACGGCGTCGGGACAAAATAAACAGCTGGATTATGAAATTAGCAGCCCTCGTACCGAATTCTGGACTACCTGACTCTGCAAGCAAAGGAGGTATTTTGGCGAAGGCTTGCAATCATATTACAGACCTCACTGAGAAACAAAAAAGGTAAGGAAACAATGCTACTATAATAGCTATTAAGAGGAAAGGGTACCGGGGGCTCTCTACATCCAATCTATCACAAACATAGTTGACAGTTTTCTCCCTGGATAATGACACTAGAGCAAATATTTTTGGTGCATAAAACTTATAACTGCCATGACCATGCCCCTATTTTTTATTATTTCTATGATATTACAAAAAATAGGGGCAATATTTGTGCTAGTGTCATTTTCCAGGGAGGAAACAGTCCACTACGTTTGTATGGAGAGAGTGCAGGTACCCTTTCACCTTAAGTCGACCAAGTGCGAGTCAAACTCTGAAGGGTTCCATACCATTATGTTTTGTTTTTAGTATCTGTTATAGCGGTAACAGAAATACATTTGTGAAAACCTGTCTAGCTATAATGGATCATGAGATACAGCCTGAAGACAGACAGACAGATAGACATCCACTGTCTATCTGTCTGTCTGTCTTAGTAAAAGGGTCCTGTTTTTACCCTTTGGGTACAGAACCCTAAAAAGTAGATTATATAATATTATTCCAGAACTCCAGCTATCTTCATACCAAGTTTCATTACAATTGCTCCAGTAATTTTAGCGTGAAGAGGAAAAAAGCATACTTGACAAACTTTCAATTAAAATTCATAGGTTTTTTTCTACAAGTAGGCATGCATCTGTGATTATTTTAAAAATTCCTGAACAGTTTCTATGTAATATTAAAACACCTACATAAATGTTACAAAAAATTAATAGTTAAAAAAACTAAAAAACACGCTTTAAAAAAAATCCAACTAAAAAAATAGAAAATAAAATTTAATTAGGATTAAGAATGTTGTAAATAGTAAGCGTGTTACATTGTGATGCTACACCTTTATTATTTTTCTTTTGGATTTTTTTAAAGCGTGTTTTTTAGTTTTTTTTAACTATTAATTTATTTTATACTTTTCGGTCTTTATTACCGAAATATGTTAGATCAGACCCTGGTTACCATTGAAAGACAAACTACTCATCAAGACGATTCTAACGAGCCCAAACTCGACGGGGTTGTGTCGTTTCATTGCGAAGTTCCTATGACCACCTTCCAGTTCCACCATCAGACCCTGGTTACCATTGAAAGACAAACTACTCGTCAAGACGATTCTAACGAGCCCAAACTCGATAGAGTTGTGTCGTTTCGTTGCGAAGTTCCTATGACCACCTTCCAGTTCCATCATCAGACCCTGGTTACCATTGAAATACAAACTACGCGTCAAGACGATTTTAACGAGCCCAAACTCGATGGGGTTGTGTCGTTTCATTGCGAAGTTCCTATGACCACCTTCCAGTTCCATCATCAGACCCTGGTCACCATTGAAAGCCAAACTACTCGTCAAGACGATCCTAACGAGCCCAAACTCGATGGGGTTGTGTCGTTTCATTGCGAAGTTCCTATGACCACCTTCCAGTTCCATCATCAGACCCTGGTCACCATTGAAAGCCAAACTACTCGTCAAGACGATTCTAACGAGCCCAAACTCGATAGGGTTTCGTCGTTTCATTACAGAGTTCCTATGACCACCTTCCAGCTCCATCATCAGATCAGCACCATGTTATCATAATATTGCATTGTCATCGGTCTTTGACAAGTGTGCAAAGTTTGAATTAAATCTGATCATTCTAAGTAGGGCAAAATCGTGCCCAAAGGAGTCGGTTACATACATACAAACAAGCAAGCAAACATACAGGTGAAACTAATAAAAGCGTGTTAAAAACAGTACAGGTTTTCATATATTTTTGTAGGTCTGCCATCAAATTACGCCTCTTTCGATAGGCTAGGATAACCCTACACACCCAACACTTTTCGCCGTCCCTATATCCCTATGTATGCTTAGATCTTTAAAACTACGCAACGGATTTTGATGCGATTTTTTTTAATAGATAGTGATTAAAGAGGAAGGTTTTTAGATATAACACATGCATAATACAGCCGTGCGAAGCCGGGGCAGGTCGCTAGTTGTATTATAAAGCTAATAATAGTCCCGGGTCTAAATCGCGTATTTTTATTTATATTTCTCGCGATAATGACCACCACGCAATGGTCGCGAGGAGACCATCGCGTGGGTGGTCAGTCTCCTCGCGACCATGACTATTGTAACATAGTCAAATCGTCTAGGTAAGAGAAATAAAAATACGCGATAAAGACCCGGGAAAATTATTACTATGAATATAAATAGTGTGAGTTTAAAAAGTTTAAAGCCAATAATAATATTAATTTACTAACTTTTTCAGATTAGAAAAACTAGAAGTGGAAAACGAGAAATTAGTCCTCGAAGTTCTAAGGCTAAACCAAGAATTATCAGATTTAAGGAAAGACAATTCGTCAATGCGGAACCAATTGGCAGACAACTGCATAGTACATAACACAAAACAGAAATTACAAAAACCTTAGCTCAGACACAAATCTTAGATACTAAAGTAGTTCAATAAGAACTGAGTGGTAACTTAGGTGCTGTTTAATGACTAACGACGTCAAAACACTGAAGAATTTATCAAGTTGCTGTAGATATTTCAACTCAGGTTGAATCGAGGAGTTAGCGCTTTTGCATGTGCTTGAGTCTGTAAAAAAGCAGCTTTGATCTGTGTGGCTGTCGTTAGATCACAGTAAGACCATTTGACGACCTGGTTGGCACAATGGTCACCATGCTGGACTGCCAAAAAAGGGTTGCTGGTTTAAATCCCGCCTCGAGGGAAGTATTTATGCTTAGATATTTGTCTGTGGTCTGGTTGTTTCTATGTATTATAAGTATACAGGGTTATTGGAAATTAATTGACACGGCGTTAAGAACTTCTTCTGTGCACCTTAACGATCAACTTTTGTTCTACGACTTTTGGAAATTCATTATAAAAATATTCCATACAAAAATAAAAAATTAAATCCAACAGTTCAAATAATACTCAACTCTATGTCTACGTCACAGAATCAATCATAGTAGGTATGGTACAACCCGCCCGGTGACGATCGCGCGCGCGCACTTGCCGCATAGACATAGAAAATTACCAGACAGTACGAGAAACACTTAAATATTTTTTTTGGGATATGTATTAAGTTTCGACAAAAGTCGTAGAACAAAAGTTGTTTGTTAAGGTGCACAGAAGAAGCCCTTAACGCCGTGTCAATTAATTTCCAATAACCCTGTATATTGACATAAGAAAAGTATAAAAGTAGTATATCCGCTGTCTAGCACCCATAACACAAGTCTAGTTACTTAGCTTGGGGGTTTTTTAAGTCAGTTCAGTTATAACAGCAACACAAATTAAAGCTGTATAGTTTTTAACTACTTACTCGGCGTCTGGTTACAAGAATCATTTTCTTTTAATATTAGGACCATCAAAGAATTATTGTAAAGCTGATAAAAACACTCATATAAATAAACAGTTTAAATGCTTATTTATATGAGTGTTTTTATCAGCTTTGTCCGGATTTAAAATGAGATTCAATAGAAAAATTGAAATAATTCATAAAATAGCAAGTTCCATAATCTACGAATTCTTACTGGATAAGAAATCTAAAAATTAATTTTATTATGGGCTTAATTCAGCATCGCTTGTTTTCTTAACTAGTTCTAAATCGCTTCATATACGGCGCTGGGATCTTAATAATTGTAGGATATTCAGAGAATTTAATTTTTACCTATCAGGGAAGGCAAAGGTTGCTAACTCCATACAGCCTTATCTTTACAAAATTGGTTTTTACTCAATTTTTACTGGTCATAGACATCTTTCAGTTTTTTTTATTCCGGTACCGAGATGGTGTTGCCACCTATCGAGATATAAAGGAACTAGTTTTTTTTTTCAAAGTTAGGCTTTTTACGGCTGGTTAGTAAGCAGACACTCAAAAACTTTATTTTGTTTCTTGACGTCATAATTTTAGCGCCAAATGTTTATTTAGTGCGTAATTTAGGTTAGTTTTTTAAGTTTTTTCTAGGAAAATCATTGTGTAATATTTTCACAATTACGTTTAATGAATTGGGTAGGTACATTATAATAAAATTAATGTAAGTCTAAGCTGTACGTTTGGCAGGTTCAGAATCTTTGGTATTTTTTTGCGTTTCAGTTTTAATTTACAAAACAAAAGAAACAAGTAAATCTGTGATGCACCAATAAATCAATAAATAAGTAGTTTTAAGAAATAGTTTCCTAAAATTTTCAACGTTTGTATGAAGCACAGGCTGGAGCCAGAAGTGCGCTACCACCACTACGTTCTGAAGTAAAACGATTTTTAACATAAGTAGAATACGTCTTACTTGACTACTTTATTTATTTAAAACACGATATCATGTTTTTTATTTTTTTAAATCGATGTTTCGGTACTGTAACAAGTGCTATGTTTACGAAAATGCTAAAGTTTTGCGGTCTACCCCCTTTGGCTTACGTTTACCCCCTGTAAACATTTAAATATTTTAGAAATCAATTCAACCAGGTTAGTTGAAAATTCAATAAGACATTATGGTTAAAAATCAACTTTACAGCATAGAGGTGGTAATGCAACTGACCCTAACTGTACTTATGTAAATATAGTATACCATTTATCTTAAATGCTTGTATACGATAAGCTGATAAAAATTAAGTTGAAGTTCTGATAAGTTAACAGATTCGCGACTTCAAGCAAATACAATCGTTATGAGCTACTTTTTTCGAATTTTTTGAAGGAAGATTGGTCCACTCTGCTCTGGCAACGTATTCCGGCAAAAAATGCGAAAAAAAAATGTATTTTTTGTTGTTGTACAAAGTAAATTCAACTGTTAGTTTTAATCTTAACTAGTTACGTTAATAAACAGAGCTAAATATTGCATTTAAAATTATTATTAACAAAATAAAATAAGGGGTAATTTTCGTTGGTCAGATGTCGCTACTGGCAAGAGAGTGTAAAGAGAGTTGTAAGAATAATATCAAAGGAGTTTAGAATACCTTGTGAAAAAAGGTTTGATTTCTTTTTAAACTGACACTAAAAAGGCCGACTAACCTCTTCAGTAATGGAGTGTAAAAAGAGGTTGGATAAGTATACACCAAGGGTCGGCGGCAACCTTTGGAGTCGGAACAGTCAAAAATTACAATTTACAAACTTTCAAAGTTTTAAAAGAGCCATATTTTTTTTTGCCAACAATAAATAGTAGGTACCTACTTGAAGTATAGTTTTTTGAAGATAGACAGCACTCCAAATTAAATTCTTCACCTCACTGTAATAATCAGGAATTAATGCCTCAACTCGCGGTATTTAAAATATAATATTGCATATGGTACTAAAGAGCCACGGCTTTACATCCAAAGAGCCACATGTGGCTCGCGAGCCGCAGGTTGCCGACCCCTGGTGTATACCGTCGGAGGTTTGAAAAGGAGTTCGGCTTCACTGCATATTAGGGTGGAGCGAAAAAACTTTTTTTTGAAATTCGATTTTCCTGTATTGTTAATTAATGACCCGTAGTCTTAGGAGTGTTCATGCAAAATTTCAGCTTTCTAACTTAATATCTTGAGGTGGCGCACTAAACTTTAAGATTGGAACAAAGGTCATTTTTGCGTTACCAATAGAGCTAGTGTAAGATTATAATTACCATCTCTATTAACAATATTATTACTCAATATTACTATTACAAGTAATAACTTTATCAATACGTAATAAATCATTATAAAAAATATATCTTAATGCCCTCAATCAGAATTCTCAGAAACATCTTTTTTGACGGAAATAGTAAATTTTGGTGTTATACTGTGGTATGTGTTGCCTGGCTTTTATTCTGGGAATGAATTAAACCATACCTAGCTTCGGGTCCACAAACAGACTACGAAGCCTCTGATGCAAGCTTGACACATCTCTGTACTGCCTGAGTGTGGTTAGGATACTTTTAATGTCAATTAAATTACTTCCTAGAGAAATGATTGCCATAATTTCGGTGTCCCTATATTTTAATACATTGGAGGTTCTATTAACTTCTATTTCACCAAATCTACTGCAACCATCTTAAAATAGTGTTAAAGACATGATTTGGAACATATTTACAAGAAAATATTGACTTGATATCAAACAAAGTTGGTGCGTAAACTTTCATGGTGAAAGTAGCTAGGTTCCTTCTAGTTATGTGTCAATTCAGCTGTTCCATTAAACAAACGAAGAATCCTATTTGCGCAAGTCAATCATCAAGAATAGACCACCTTTCCTAGGCTTTTGTTAGCTAAGGTTTTGAGACTGTACCAGCAGAAATAGCAGAACACTCTGAAACAGATATTTCTGATTGGTGCTTCACAAATCAGTGTTTAAATCCGGAAAAGATAGAGATCGGAGGTGCAAATGGGTTCAAATCCTATATTTTTAAGTCGAGACACTTGTCGAGCCTTTTTCTAAGCTATCAGTAAAGCTATTAGGGCATGTTGTGGTACTAGTCGAGTCTAGATAATGAATGGCATGCAGATAATTGACATTAATAAATACAAAAAACATTGAAAACGCGGCTTCAGTTGTTTTTCTGGTAAAAATTGACTATATTTTTGTGTCTGATGTTCACAGCGGTACCATCGCATCCAATCACCACCAAAAAATAACAATATTCAAAAGTCCTGTGATGAAAGTTTCACGGTAGAGTTTTTGAAGAAAATTTCCTAAAGTGTGACATTTCTCAACATTGATGTATAGAATTTTATTGGACCGCAATGCACTCACGTCTTAGATAAGACATCGAAGAAAGTAAAAATCGTATTTTTATTATAAAAAGTTTCGAAATTAGTTAAATTTGCGAGTAGAATATAAAAGTAAAAAAGTAAATTTTGTATAAACTACCTTCTCAGTGCGCCACCTGAAGATAAAGTCGTAGACTTTTGATTTTTTGTCTGAATGAAGCTTTTTCATAGGGTCATCGATTAACAATACAGGAGATTTAAAAAAAGAAAAAAAATTTTTTTGGCCTGTTTCACTCCACCCTACTGCATATATCCCAACCACAGACAAAATTATCTATGTATCCAACCTACATTTTTTCCAAAGACCTTAGAAACTCCTTAATGATTTTTTCCTTGCTACGGAACGGCGACGGATACCTTAATTTCAATAGATGTCGCTACCGACATCTATTGAAATTAAGGTATCCGTCGCCCTTGTTAATCGGTCACTGTAAAATTATGTTACTCATAGATGTCGAATTAATTTTGTATATTTTTATTAGTTTTTGTTTCGATTTAAATATAATCGTGTTGTTAAAATAATGTTTTTTCTTTCCCTGAACATCCTTATCCTTAACTTGCTTATCCTTTAGGTCAGCCTTTCCCAAAGTGGGCGATAACGTAATGCAGGTCAGGGGCAGTAAGAGACCCAAAAAATGGGTGTGTTGTGTACTAGCTCCTGCGCTTAGGTTTCAAGTTAACTCTTGCAATTTCTCGTTTAGAATTAATGTTTAATCTCCGCTAAAATAGCTCACTGTAATTAATTTAATTTTATGTTAAAGTGGTTTTAAAGTTGGTGAAAAAATGCGTTAAAAATGGTTGTCTGTAAAGTCGGTTTACGGACGATAATTTTACGTGATAACGTCATAAGAAAACATTGATGGTAACCATGGCAACGATAAAACGTTGCTATAGTTACCTTGTCAATAACATGAGGCGTTCCAGTAACGACGCGTGACGTCACACTTTTTTGAGATTGCAGGTGTTCACCAATTTATAAAACGTTATCACGTCAAAAATATTTTATTCTCAACGTGGGCAGTAGACAAAAAGTTTGGGGACCCCTGCTTTAGATACTAATTTTGTCTTTCTTTCATGCCTGATGTAGGGAAACGTCTCAGAATTCATCAAATTAAACAATAAATATTATATTACAAACAGATATTATTCCAATATATCAATTACTAGCCAATTAATTATACACAAAAATAAAGTAATCAATTTACAAACCTTCCACAATCTGTACACTGATTTGGAAGCTTTCTTTTTTTTAACCAGTCGCCAGATTTTAAAGTAAACCCCAAAATTGTGATTTGTTATTCAATATTTTAATTTAAATATAGTAAATCTAGATTAGAATCAGAATGTTCATCTTCTTTGAAAGAAATCGGACTAAATTTCACAGTAAATTCAATTTCCTCAGTTATAATCTCTTCTGGTTTATTAGTTTCTTTAGTTATTACTTCTGGCGTCTTATTATTTGGGTTACACTGTTCTATTGATGTTTTATCAGGGTTACAGTGTTCCATTGATGTCTTATCAGGGTTACACTGTTCCATTGATGTCTTATCAGGGTTACAGAGTTCCTCTGATGATTCATTAGCTGAGTTACACTGTTCTTCTGTTGTCTGTTTGGCTCGCTTACGCCGTTTCACTGATGTCTTATTATTATTTGGGGTCAACTGTTCATCTGATGTCTTATTGTCAGGGTTACACTGTTCCATTGATGTCTTATCAGGGTTACAGAGTTCCTCTGATGATTCATTAGCTAAGTTACACTGTTCTTCTGACGTCTGTTTGGCTGGCTTACGCCGTTTCACTGATGTCTTATTATTATTTGGGGTCAACTGTGCATCTGATGTCTTACTAGCTAGATTACACTGTTCCTCTGATGTCTTATTATCAGGGTTAAACTGTTCTTCTGATGTCTGTTTGGCTGGCTTACGCCGTTTCACTGATGTCTTATTATTATTTGGGGTCATCTGTTCCTCTGATGTCTTACTAGCTAGATTACACTGTTCTTCTGATGTCTTATTAGCTGGGTTACACAATTTTGTTCCAAAATGATTTTTCAGCATACGTTTCGAGGTAAATGTTGTACTACAAATGTCGCAAATGACCTTTTGTTTTACTGAAAGTAAAAAAAAATAATGAAGTAAGTTTGTTTGTTTGAACATGCTAATCTCGGTTCGAATTGAAAAAATATTTTTGTGTTGGATAGTCCATATCAAAATGGAATTACAAAAGTAGCCTATAGGCTTACTTTTCATTTTTATATTCCCACGGTATCGGGATTTACGCGGGTGAAACCGCGGAGCGCAGGTAGTAATATTATGAGGAAATACTCATACTTGAGTGTTTTTTTGCATTGAATAGGCTCCAAAACTACTGGATCGATTTTGATGAAACTTGATATGAGGATATGTTGATTAATTGGAAGTAAAATAGGCTACTTTTTAACCCGATATTCCCACGGGATCGAGACTTACGCGGGTGAAACCGCGAAGTGATGTTAGTACTATATACAAATATGTACTAGCTTTTGCCCGCGACTTCGTCCGCGTAGATATCGACAATTTGAAGTAGATTGGACCATGGAATCACGTTGTCCCATACAAACTTTGCCCCCCCTTTTCACCCCCTAAGGGGTAGAATTTCGGAAAATCCTTTCTTATCGGATGCCTACGTCATACAAAGAACACACCCTCCAAGTTTCAGGTCTCTACGATCAGCGGTTTAGGCTGTGCGTTGATCCGTCAGTCAGTCAGGACAAAGGATTTTATATGTATAGATATAGATAATAAAATTTCTTACCTAAATGTACTTTATTATAATGCATGTTTAATGAAGCTCGTAGTTTATAAGATTTTGTACAAATTCTGCACTCAAATGGACGGGTTTTGGTATGTGTCCTGAAACAAAATTCATTATAGATTTTCGATATAAATATTTAAAATAAAACCGGCCAAGTGCGAGTCGGACTTGCTCACGAAGGGTTCCTTACCATTACGATTGATACATATCGAGCAAAAAACCCTAAAAATATTGTAAGTCAGACGAGGCTGTATAGGTTAAAAGTATTTTGCCTGCCCTTTTGGAAGTATAACCTAACAAAAAAAATATTGCCTTAAAAATAATTAACATGAAAATAACCTAAAACTCTTCAAAACATACTCAAAAAATATTTACTTTTCTGTTTTTAATATTTGTCATTATAGCGGCAACAGAAATACATCTGTGAAAATTTCAACTGTCTAGCTATCATGGTTCATGAGATACAGCCTGGTGACGGACGGACAGATGAGTCTTCGTAAAAGAGTGTGGTTTTTACCCTTACGGATCCCTAAAAAAACAATGCTGATTGATTGGTAACAACACGAGAGCTCTGGCTGCTATTTTGGATTGGCCTTGCCAGCCAATGTGGGCCAGCTTTTTGAGCACCAGGGAAACTTATTTAGATTTTAAATACTTATAATTATTATTTGCATGAATTTTAACATAAATACTAATGTAATGTGTAATTTACTTAGGTCATTTTTTGTACTATAGTGACTACTACAATTATTTTTATTATCTTATCTAGGAATTTACTGCCAAATGGAAAATGTACAATTATTTTTATTATCTTATCTAGGAATTTACTGCCAAATGGAAAATGTACAATTACTTTTATTATCTTATCTAGGAATTTACTGCCAAATGGAAAATGTACAATTATTTTTATTATCTTATCTAGGAATTTACTGCCAAATGGAAAATGTACAATTACTTTTATTATCTTATCTAGGAATTTACTGCCAAATGGAAAATGTACAATTATTTTTATTATCTTATCTAGGAATTTCGGAGTTTGTTATTGTTTTGATTTATGTTAAATTCCATTTTTAGTTTTCTTATTATAAACATTCGTCCATTGTGAGTCCAGTATGCTAGAATGCCAATAAAATTATAGATTTTACTAATTAAATTTACCTCAAATGATTCTTATAGTCGCCTTGCCTATAAAAACCTTTGTCACATATATCGCATTTAAATTGAAACTCTTTGAGATGACGGAGTAAGTGCATTTTATAATGTGATGCCGTAAATTTTTTGCCACAAATATTGCATATGCTATTACGAAGATACTCCTGAAAAAAAAAATAGTTTTTTTAATTAATCTGGATAGTTTTTTTTTTTTTATATATATATGATAGGTCAGCGTTTGACCACTATCACTCCTGCCTGATGGTAGGTGACGATGCGGCCTAAGATGTAACACGCCTTCCTAGAAGATACCTATTCACTCGCGACTTGAAGACCCCCAAATTGTCTGACTGGATTGAGAAAGATCTACCCTATCTCTATTTGACGACCCAGTTGGCACAATGGTCACCATGCCGGACTGCCAAACACAGGGTTGCGGGTTTGATTCCCGCCTCAGACAAGTATTTATGCTTAGATATTTCTGGGTGGTCTGGTTGCTTCTATGTATTATAAGTATATATTTACAAAAGAAAAGTATATAAGTAGTGTATCCGTTGTCTAGCACACATAACACAAGTCTAGTTAGTTAGCTTGGGGCTATATGGCAATATTTATTTTCTCTTTTCATCCATCACGGTCCTCTACGACTTTCAGCCAGTATTTTAGTTTAAGGTTGAATGTTTCGTATCGCTAAGCAAAGTATTCCGCTAGATGGCGCTTGTTTTCCCCGAAAGTATTGTTTTATTTTATTTTGCTATAATTGACGTGGAATTAAAGTATTTGTATATATATTGCCTGTTTTCTAGTTTGCTCTGAACATATTTCAAACATAATTTAATTTTTTGGAAGTCACATTTTAATGTATTTCCAAAGTACAATTTTTAACTCTTGTCACGATATAAATGACACGCACACATACAAAACAATAAACTGTAGCAACTATAGACTATATTTGACGTAGTCCTACAGATACCGATTGGTGTAGTCATTTAGAGCGGCGGGGTAGTGTTCTGAAGAGCCCCAGTTCAAATCTCGATACAAATAGAATTTTTTTTTGAAAATATATTTTTGAATAAATTTTCTAAAACAGGATCAATTTTATGGTAGGTACTGTTAGTAATCTTTTTTTTTAAACTAGGACGAATTCTGAACGATGCAAATTGTACTAGGTCTGAATGGAAAGAGAAAAATAAAGACAAAGTAATGTACAAAAAGGTTTATTTATTTAAAATTAGTTCTATCTTATCATCTTATATCGGGGACTGACATAGCCAGCAACACTTCGACCCCTTGGGATCGATTAACGCAGTGATCCCACTAAGAGGAAAAATCCTACGTTTTTCGGTTTGGGATATAGTTTCTCTGACATCACCGCAGGTTCTGCAGTCAATATTAGAAGTTATCTTCATTTTTAAAAGCATGGTTTTGTAAAGCCATGTCAAGGCACCAATCACAGCTCGTGCTTTGCTTTTTCCGTTATTCAATATAAATTTAGAAGCCCCTCTGGGCCTGCTACCTATGAATTTCTTCGAATGTAGTAGCCCTTCACTGATTTCCCACTCTTGCGTGTGTTTCTTATCAACGTAATCCTTTACGGCCTTTGTGATTGTGCATGCTGGCAGGCCCGTACATGGTTCTGGTCCAAGCATAGCACTTGCCGATCCTGTTCTTGCAGCTCATCAGTCTTCTCATTTCCTGCTATTCCTTCATGGCCTGGGATCCAGAGTAGTCGTAGTTTGTTCCTACGGCCCAACTTGTGTGGATAGGTTACCCACCTTGAGGGGTATACTTGTGAAATAATTCAATCACTTACAAGACACTAAAATTCCCTAAAGGTTTATTTTCAGTAGGTGCTCAGATGGATGATACTTTAAACACAATAGTAGGAATATATTAAATGATTATAATATTTTATTTTTGGTTTTTCTATTTACTGACTACTTGACATCTCTGTTGACTCTCCGTTGCCTAGGTAACAAGCGCGCATCTAGTGCGAGGCAAAGTATCGACTGGGTGTATGTTACCAGTGTGTACAACAAACAGTATCAAAAAAACAACAAGACTGCTTGGTTTGTTTCTCACGAATTACTATACTTCATTTATATTTTATTATATTTTTATACTATTAATTAAATGCAAACAAGTACAAATGTTTATTTATTTATTATATACGTAAAGTGATAATTTGATAAGTCTATCAAAATAATGTATAATTCAAGTATCAAAAGTGACGCGACAGTGCCAAAAGTTACATAAAATCTTGCAGGTGTAGGTCTGGCAGCACTGAGTTGAATATCATGCAATTGAAATTATTTTGATTTTTTATTAGACAGATTAGACGGAGAGGCAACGTCGCCCTTATCCAGCAAACTGTATTGCGGCTCTGCTCTAGCGTAATTGCGTGTTCCTGCTTCCACACACAACGCGACAACGTCGCGTGTTTCCACACATCTATGCGTCACCTCACACTATGACCATACGTCAATATAACCATGCACTACCACATACGTAAAATTGGTCTCTTTTTTCACGCTGAAACAGAGTACTTCCTGGATGTTAAACAGTGATATTTTTGGTCTGCCCCTACAATAGCTTAAATTAGGCCTACTTTAAGTCATAATAAGTTAAATATCTCAGTATAAAACGTAGGAATCTCTAAAACATTTAGTAGGGAAAACGTACCACCTTAAGTATTTTAGAATGATGTATAGTTGTAAGGTTATTTTAAAATAAGGCTTAAGCGCTGCATCAGCAATAGTAGCCATATTTTTAAGTTACATAATATATAAAAAAATAGGGGACAGTTTGGCTGAAAGCTGTCCAAATCGTCTAGCCAAAGTTTCAGAGGCTGTTATTATATATATTTTTTATATTATTTATTTACTTATGTATATTGTTTATTTAACTATAAGAGGCTCAACTAAGTTTAGTTGGCGGTGGATAAACGGCTTAATCGCTTTTAGTTTTTGAAGTCATTTAAGTGTTACTATTTCTTACCTTTTGTGTATTTATAACTTTTGGTGTATTTTTAATAAGATCTTCTTTATGCTTCCTCTTGTGTATATCTAAACCAAGTTCCGTAGCAAATGATAACATACATTCTGTACACGAGAACTCTCCCTGAAAAATAGTTAATTGAAATAAATATACCAGAATAAATATGACTGCGATTCTAGAACATAATTTACCAAATAAAACCTTAATTAGGCTTAAAACTATCTATAGGTACTTATAATAAAGGAAAAGAGGATAAAAAGTCTTAGGACTTAAAAAACCGGCCAAATATCACTATCACTACATAGTATAAAACAAAGTCGCTTTCTCTGTCCCTATATCCCTTTGTTTGCTTAAATCTTTAAAACTACGCAACGGATTTTGATGCGGTTTTTTTAATAGATAGAGTGATTCAAGAGGAAGGTTTATATGTATAATACATGCATAATATAGCCGTGCGAAGCCGGGGCGGGTCGCTAGTAAATAATAAATAAATAAATATTGCAGGACATTCCACACATCGCCATCTAGCCCCAAACTAAGGAATGGGTGTGTACTTGTGTTTTGGGTGCTAGACAACGGATATACTACATAATATAAACTTTTCTTTTGTAAATATAGGCCACCAGTTAAATATAAAATTTAACCTCATTTAATCAATTTAAGTATTTGTTGTTATAGCGGCAACAGAAATACATAATCTGTAAAAATAACTCTTTAGCTATCACGGTTCATGCGATACAGCCTGGTGACAGACAGACGGATCAACATTTTTTTGGGATAGTTTCAAACCCCAATTAAGACTTTAGCAATTAAGGTGATAGGGTACCTGCGCTCTCTCCATACAAACGTAGTCGACTATTTCCTCCCTGGATAATGACACTAGCACAAATATTTTTATGCCATAAAACCTATAACTGCCATGACTATGCCCCTATGTTTTTTTTATTTTCTAATTATCATAGAAATAAAAATAAAAGGTCATGGCAGTTATAAGTTTTATGCACCAAAAATATTTGTTCTAGTGTCATTATCCAGGGAGAAAACAGTCGACTGCGTTTGTAATATGGAGAAAGCCCTCGGTACCCTTTCCTCTTAAGAAACTATGTTTAAGAATCGTACAGAGCAACAGAGCATTTATTTTCTTCTAAATACTTACTTTATGAAGTTTCTTTTTATGTCTATTCAAATTAGCTTTCCCTTTTAATTTACACCCGCAAATATTACATACTAGTAATTTAAAATCATCTTTCGGTATATTGCTAACAATTTTAAATTTATGTTTCTTTGCAAAATGTATTTTCAAATTTATTTGCGTTTTAAAATTCTTATTGCAAATTTTACATTGACTGGTTTCCAAGTCATATTTATTGTAAAGAGGTGACAGAGGTTTTTTGAATATACTATCATCTAATGTAGCGTTTGTTGCTTTAAGTAATTCTAAAGCGTCTATTTCTACATTTTCAGTTACATTTATATTTTCATAGACATTTGTAACGTAATCTTCTATTAAATCTCTTATGTCTTCACTTTTTTCCTCTTCATTTTTAATAAGATTATTTTCTTTATCATCTCTTTCTTTAATAACCTTAATTTCTAGAATTTCGACTTTATTTTTGACTAGATCGGGGCTGTTTATTTTTAAATCTGGAACGATTTCCTCTTTCACTTTAAGATTTCCGATATTGCTATCTTCGCCTTTAAAGAAATCATCCAGTATGTTTGTTTGTTCTTCGATTGGTTGAAATTTCTCTATACATTGACCTAATTTGGGAGAGTCATCTGAATCTAATATTGTGTCACCGAATAAAATATTTCTTATTGTAGGTGTTGATGCTCCTGATCGAATATCAACTGAAAATAAATAATAAATGTTTACACTTCAGTATATTGTTAAAATAATTCAATTTTTACCGAAAAATACTTTGGTATTTATTAAAAATACTACAGTATCTTACTAAAATACTACAGTATCTTACTAAAATACTACAGTATCTTACTAAAATACTTCAGTATTTACTAAAATACTTTGGTATTTACAGTCGTCGTTCAGTCGTGTCAATGCTGTTACCAACAGCGGTCGTTCCGATATGTGTGACCTAGTAATTTTTGCAGTGTGTATTTATTTAACACTGTAGAATTACCTACGCATCGACATGGCGCAACCTAAGCGCTCGGATACTGTTCTCGTTCACGAGTGCCTCGCTTTCATCCAGAACAAACTAGATGTGATGGACGAATTAAGCCTGGCTCAAATCTGCAAGACAAGCTATACCGAAACCGAAATCCTGGAGGCCAAGAGGTTCCTGGGCGACACCGCAACTCTCAAGATCCGATTAATGACGAGACAAAGAGATGGACATGGGGAAAAGGACCTGCAGGACATCTTCCGGGTGTTCAAGGAAACCGATCCTGATGACATCCCTACGTATGTAGCTAAGGACCTCTGCAAGCTACCACCGGTAACCTTCGATCATGTCGACGTTACCCGGCTCCTGAAGGACATCACGTTGCTGAGGGCTGACGTTACAGACATTCGTATGAAACTCGAAATTTCTGAACGTACTGTTGCTGAGCTACGGGCCGAGGTTTCAGCGTTGCGCAATAATACAGTTGCGCCCGCGCTGAATATTTCACCGGTGTCAGCACAAAACGTAAACACGCAGCGAGGCGACCGCGGCAAACGTCACATTGCACGACTCAGCACTCCTGCCGGCGCAAATGACTCGAAAGTATGCGCGCAGGTTAATGACCGACCTACATTGAAAGTGACAAAAGAGGCTTCTTTTATCCCGAAATCCTACGCACAGGCCGCTCACGTTCCAGATAATGTGAAGAAAACATCATCCAATGGGCGAAAGATTGACGGGGACGGTTTCACGCTTGTGGAGAAGAAAAACCGTCATCTGCCGAACCGTAATCACCGTGGTACTGCAGCTACAACTAGCTTGAAGGCTGTAGAACCGGTGATTCCTATGTACATATCCCGGTTCAGTAAAAGTACAACTACCAACGACGTACAAGAGTACATTAAGACCAACGGCCGGGAACGGCTGGAACAGGAGAAGCTAGGCATCAGCCTCGAACTAGTGGAACTGGAATCCCAAAGGAAGACTAACTTTAAGTCCTACGTGCTCCGGATTCCAGCGACGCTAAAGGACATGTTCTTCTCGGCAGATTTCTGGCCCGCCGGCATTGTATACCGACGCTATAGGGAGGCGAGACCGAAGGCAGAAAACCCTAAAACTTAACTTAAATTTAATAAAATATTATCTATATGTATGTTAGTCTGTAAGGTATCTATTTCATATGGGTCTGTACTTATTTATAAGGCTGTTACCTGAAATAAATGATTTATATATATATTTACTAAAAATTAGGTAAGTACTTGCCTTTAGGAGACGATATCAAAATATCTAAAGGAATTTCCTTATTATCTTCATTTTCTAACGCCTTTTCCAAATTCCTATCTATCAAACACTTATTACTGACTAAATTGCTTTTTTTCTTCAATTCAGCTTTACTAATATAATATTCAAGTTCATTATTCAACATTGAAGATTCATCGATTTCAATTTTAACCTTTGATTGGTTAGAATTATTAGTAATATTGTAAAAATCATTCTCAATTTCAGTAACCGCTATAAAGTCTTGTGTCTTATCTCCTATATTTAAGAAATCATCTTCTATCTTATTTGGTTCGATTTCAGTCATTTGTTCTACAAAATATGTTCCTTCATTATTAGCATTAATATTGATTTTTACTGTGTTATCCACTTCATAATTTTGAATTTCCGTTTCATTGAGTTTTATATCCTTCGTTTCGTAATTTTGATTATCCGTTTCTTCGTGTTTTACATTATTTACTTCAAAATGTTGAATTTCATAATTTTGACTTTCCGTTCCACAGAGTTTTAAATCTTTCATTTCGTAATTTTGATTTTCCATTTCTTCGTGTTTTACATTGTTTACTTCAAAATGTTGAATTTCAACGTAAGAGTCACATTCAGTTTCATCGACATTTAAATTGTGTATTTCATAATTTTGACTTTCCGTTTCATTGAGTTTTAAATCGTTTAATCCATAATTTTGCCGTTCCGTTTCATTATTTTTTACATTATCTACTATAAAATTTTGAATTTTAACCCCACTGTATGAGTCAAATTCAGCTTCATTGACATTTAAATTATTTATTTCATACTTTATACTTTTCTCCTGAGTAAAGCAATCAGTTTTTACAACATCCATAGGTATACTTGCTGGCTGATCTATATCTATATCACAGTCATCTAATATTGGCATATGATATTGTTCATCTGGTGGTTTATCAATTTGTTTTAGTGTAAAATAATCGTCTCTATCATCATTCAGTCTTTTCGGTGTGTAACAGTGATCATTTTGTATAGATCTTGGGGTTGAAAATGGACTGAAGCTACAAAATACAAAGAAAAAATTAGGTTTATTTATTCTAATTAGAATTTGCTTTTATATCTTTACTTCTATACTAATATCTTTTATATATATAGATTATAAAGAGGCAAATTTTTTGTGTGTTTTTGTTTGTAACGAATAACTTGGTATGAGTATACATTGATTCATTTCGAATAACATAGTAAATGATATACATGGCTACTGAGAACTTTATAATGACCAGTTTCATTTTAATTTCTATTTCTAAATTAAAACCTAAAAAAGTAAAGTAAATGATAAGAGGCATTTGTATAGTAAACCTTAGATTTATGAAAATAAAAAGAAATTGTTCTGGAGTCTAGTCTAGGGAATGATTCCGATCTGTCCCCTTAGAGAGAGGCATTATTTAGGAAGTAACTGAGGGATTACATTCGTATGAATGAATCAGGAAGCGCTGCTAGGACACTACTATCTTAAGCAGGTAAAATCTGTAATATTATTTCTAATCATACTTAAAGTCCATCCTAAATTCAGTCTCAATAGACATGTCATCTTGGAGCCAGTGCGAGTCAAGCGAGTCATCCAGCACATCGGCCTCCTCCTCAATCAATTCCCTGATGATCCGGGCTTCAGTGTCCGGCACTTCTTCCCCTTGTAGAATATCTGACATAAAGTTCCTTATACTTGTGCATGTTGATTCTGGAATTTAAAGAAATATTTTGTAGTTTTGTAATAAAAATCATGACTGAACCGATTTCAATCAAACATAGCTAAAACACTACTAGACTAGGGTCGATAATTTTTAAAACAAAAAATAATAATAGTAGGATGAAACCCATTAGAAAAGGAGGGGAATATTATAAAAATTAAAGGAAAAATAATTTACGGGCGATCTGAGGTCGGGAAGGGTATGGGGGTGAGCTTTTAAGGGTAAAAAACGGTTTATCTCGATTTCCGGCAAAACTAAAAGTCCTATGGAAAAAACTCAAACTGCAAAGTTGTAGGTAATAAAAAGATCTAAAACTTTTGTATTCACACTTTTTTCACATAACCTCAAAATTTATGTGAAAAATTCAAAAAACCAAGTTTTTGGGTTTTCTGTTCGCTGAAATCTCTACTTTCCGATGGTGAAAAAAATCGATTTTCTCGATCGGTTTTTTGCATTTTCTGAGAAGATTTTTTACAGTAACATATATATATTTTTTCACCATCGGAAAGTAGAGATTTCAGCGAACAGAAAGCCTACCAACTTTTTGAAAAAAGCTGATATTTTGACGGGTGAATTTTCGATTGAAAATTAGGGTGTTTTTTCGATGTTAATTCAAAATAAGGTGAAAAAATAAATATTTCTAATCAAATAAATTACAGAGTATTTGGGACATAAATAGGAAAGTTTTCACCAAATTTCGTAAAAAAAAAAAAAAACATTTTTGTAAAAGATAAACATAAAAACTTGGTTTTTTGAATTTTTCACATAAATTTTGAGGTTATGTGAAAAAAGTGTGAATACAAAAGTTTTAGATCTTTTTATTACCTACAACTTTGCAGTTTGAGTTTTTTCCATAGGACTTTTAGTTTTGCCGGAAATCGAGATAAACCGTTTTTTACCCTTAAAAGCTCACCCCCATACCCTTCCCGACCTCAGATCGCCCGTAAATTATTTTTCCTTTAATTTTTATAATACTCCCTTCCGTTTCTAATAGGTTTCATCCTACTATTCTTTTTTTTCACTTTTTATTATTTTTAAAGGCTTCTACCCTGGTCTATACCGACTTATTCACCTTTCAAACAAAAGAAAAGAAATCAAAATCGGTTCCATTCGGAAGCTACGATGCTACAAACAGACACACACACAGACACGTCAAACTTGACAACACCCCGCCCTTTATGCGTCGGGGGTTAAAAATAGTCCTGACTGACTGATTGATAAAAATATAGGAGCGGTGTTGGCGTAGTGGTAGATAAATCGACTTACATTTCAAAGGTCGTGGGTTCAATCCCTGCCGACCGTGCACCAATGGATACTACCTACTTACCAAAAATGAATGTTCCCTAATTGACATTGCTCTTACGGTGAAGGAAAACATCGTCATAAAACCTGCAGCTTAGTTTGCTCCAACCTTATTGACTAGTTATTTCCTCTGGACAAGGCTAACAGGGTATTGTGCTGGGCAAGCCTACTCTAGCTCCACGCAAAAAGGGACCAAACTATCTTTAGTTGGGCCCCATTTTTGCTTGGTGGTCTAGTTGAGGCAAACAGCCCATATACATGTACAAGGGAAAAATATACAAAGAAAAACACAATAATAATCATACCATTATCATCTTCTTTATTTTTCTGATGAGCCGGTGTACTGTTCCCACTTGTCAATGGAAGTCTACAATAAAACACATGAATACTGATTAGTGTTAAACAGGAGACAATTTGCAACACCAGCATTTCTATCTTGCAACGAATGCAAAATGGCATTCTAAGAGCAATGTGGTGCAATCCACCATGGTTCACCACCAACAATGAGATTCACCAACACCTGCAAATGAGCACAGTCAAGGAGGAAATCCAACTTGCTGCACAAACTTACCAAAACAAACTAGAAAGACATCCCAATGAGCTGGCGGCGAATCTCATTAATCGAACCTACAAGAAGAGACTGAAAAGAAAAGACATCCTGGGCAAAACTATTATAAAAAAAGAAAATAACTATTATTATAAAAAAAAGAAAAAAAGAAAAAAAAATAAAAGGAGACAATTTCTTTATTATTTGACAACCTTTGTTGTTTGGTGGGTGAACACCCGCCTCTGACGCAGACTAGGTTGTGGGTTCGATTCCCAGCTCAAAAAATATATACTTATTAGCAGCGTTCCGCGGTTTCACCCGCGTAAGTGGCGATCCCGAGAGAATACCAAAATGAGAAGTTGCATATAGTTTTCCTCGATAAATGGACTTTCTAACTCAAAAAGAATTTTTCAAATTGAACCAGGGGCCCTACCGCGGTAAGTGCGTCGGCTTTAAGCCAACGCGTCGGCTTACATTTACCCGCGCCCCACACTGGGTGAAATTTTGAGCCTGTCTTTCATAGGAGTTTTGAAAAATTAAGTGCTTTTTTTCATACGTTTTAAGTATGCAGGATTGTTGGGGACATCAAAACATTTAAAAATAGGTGATTCTGGTTTTGTTATTTCTAAAAACACCACAAAATATGACTTTGTTTTTTTTAAATAGTAATATAACCATAAATCACTTATTTTTGAATGTTTTGATGTCCCCGACAATGCTGCATACTTAAAACACACGAAAACACTACTTAATTATTAAACATTTCTATGAAAGGCAAGCTCAAATTTCCGCCCATTGTGAGACGCGATTTGGGATATCGACGTCGGCTTGAAACCGACGCAGTTACCGCGGTAGGGCCCCAGTAGTTCCTGAGATTAGCGAGTTAAAACAAACATACTCTTCAGTTTTATAATTTAAAGTATAGATTAAGTATTTGTTTCTGGTCTGGGTAATAATTCTATGTATAATATGTATTTATAAAAGAATTTAAGAATTCTATCAATTGTCTAGCTAACATAAAACAAGCCTAGTTGCATAGCTTGGTTGGGACTCGATGACACTGTGTGGTTTGTACTGCAATGCAATATTTATTTATTTACTTAGCTACTATCACACATATAACTAAAATTTCATTGTGAAATATTGCATGGAAAATTGTTTGTAAAGTTTTAGAAAAAGACGAAAATTCCTTGTCATTTTTAACCATAAACAAACTTTATTTGAATAAAGATCATTTTTATTCTTCACACAAAAATACTGAAACAGTTGCAATGAAATTTGGGTGTAAGTAGGTAGCTGGAGACATAGTTTAAAACTTAGGCTACTTTTTATCCTGATATTACCATGGCTTTAACTGTGGTGTGCAATAGTTAAAAATAATGTAGTATAAGTAGTATATCTGTTGTCTAGCACCCATAACACAAGGGGCTAGATGGCGATGTGTGGAATGTCCTGCTATATTTATTTATTTATATTAAAATCTGAATTTACCTGATAGTAAGTAAATCTTCACAGTTCTTGATATAAGAGCAGAAATCGATCGCATCTCCATCTTCCTTCAACAACATGTAGTTTTTTAACTTTTTCTCTGAGTTTCGACATTGTTTTTTGAAAGTGCATGATTGTTTCATGTTTAGATAACAGTCTTTGCATAGTTGGAATGTAAATGTGTCGTTGCGTTTTACCTAAATAAAAAAGAATTTCTTAGGTTGAAGGGTACAATGTAGAGGACAGCGACCTTAACTAAAAGTTAGTATCTTAGAATGTCTGAAATTTGTTAATTATGGAAACCGTATGATTGTAAATATAATTAAAACATTGTACAATGAACGGTCAAAACTCTCCGCTACCATAACATTTACAATCCTGTGCAGCACTATTTGAACATATTAACAACGTAGCCTGTGGATCGAACCCATGTCGGTTGGTGTAGGTAGTGGGTGGCGGCTTATACCACTCGGCTAACTAAAGACATAGCTAACATGTTGAAAATAATAATCACACTGAGTACTTTTAATTCAAGTATTTATATTTGTGTGTAACGTCTATTAGAAGAAGGTTGTAAGTCCAATACTTGTTGATAGGATTATTGTAGCAAACTGATCATTTACTTATGACACATACTGTACAGTTCTTGCAATTCACAAGTGCACTTGGCCTTTGTAGTTGTAATCGTTAATACACAGTAAATACGCATCTGTTAGTGTGTGTACCTGACGACAGAGCGACACATATACAGATTGGTCACTCACACAGACAAAGGCCAAGCACACTCGTAAATTGCAAGAACTGTAGCACATAGGAAAGTGGTTACAAAATAAAGGAGAGTAGGGTAGAGATATGGTAGAGTAAGATAGAAATATAAGGCAAGTACTAATAAGATTCGCTTATCAATAATTCTAAGACTGAAATTCTAATTTTGTGTTTGTAATAAAATAAAGTTATCATATTTTGATGAAACTTGGTAAATGTGTGAACACTTTTTGTGTCCATATTCCCCATGGATTTGAGACTTACTGCTAGTCTTGGTACATGATAATAATGGTGAAAGTAGTTCCTTGGTTCCTGGTTGATAAGTCAATTTAGAAAGCTATAGAGTTGAAACTCATAATTCTTGCCATGCTTTGCCCTATATCATTGAATAGATAGTAGTTCCAGGACCTACTAATTAGCTAGGAAATGGCCAAGACTAGGTCGATTATTTTCACTGATAACTTTTGTGTATATTTACAATAGTGAAATTTTTGCGTGAAGTCATAGCTTGAAGATGTTAATTAGCAGTTTACCTGTAGACCGGTAGAGTAAATAAATAGTCTCCGATTCTTTTCAGAGTACGGTATGAGATCGGTGGGTTCATCGTATTTGACGAGACAGCCTCGGCAAAATCCTTCCATTTCGATGACATCACCTTCTAGGTGTCTCCCAAGCACTGTTTAAACTCCTCGGAGCCTCCGGGCTTACTTAAGCAGGAAAGAAATTAAAACTACTAGTTTTTAAAACTTCATCACCACCAAAACAATCAACAAATCATTTTTTTTTAAACACTGAAAATTAGTGTTGTTAGTAATTTTTAAACAATCTCCGAGTCTCGGTTTTTTTAAACAAGGACTCAAAACGTCCCACAGACTGTTACAGATGCTAAAAACGCCCGTAAGCAAAGAGAATTTAAATACTACGTAACCCGTAAGGAGTTGTTGTCTGCAGTGACCGGAAGTGATGTTTTTTTAACAGAAATGGACGTCACAATAGACAGAAGTGTCACTGTCTCTGTGTCATTGAAGTTGTCAACCTATCGTAAATAAACAAAGGTCGGTTTTGAAATTATTGTATTCCCAGTGAAAATGGAAAATAACAACGATTCAGTGAACATACACGTAAAACCGACAAAGGTTTTACATTTTAGTGATGGAGTTGACGAGGAGATCGTTGAAGAACAAAGTCAGGAACTGAACAAGGAACCAACGCAACAAGTCGATACGGTGAGTAATCAACTATTTTAGAGCCTTCACTCATCTTTGACTGCCTTTTAAAGGCGCTCACGTAAGCTTTAAGCAACTATTTCAATAAAGCCTTTATTATTATTGGGAGGTAACTGCGTAGATGATGTAGTAATACCTATTTTTGTTCAAGTATACATAAAGTTTCTATTTTACAATTTACTATTTTCAAGGTTTTCGCCTACACAGGTCTTACTACCAGTCTCACACACAAGCGAAGGCCTTCATGTTACAGCACCTGTTCGTTCTGTTATCCTTGGAACCAGCAGTTACTATAGCCATTTTTTCTCACGAAATATAAAATATATCTAAACGCGCGTTTGCCGGCGTGTACTGTACTAAGTCCATGAGCCGTTAAACTTTACTGTACTTCAATGCCACTCACATAAAATTATAATTTGGAGTTTCTGTTTAGCAGCCAGTAAAGCCTTCTAGATGCTATCTCCATGTGCTGCTGCAGCTGCACCAAACAATAAACAACACATACAACTAAACAACAAATACAGATACAGTGAACCCCACTGACTTTAGGGACCCCATGAGCGATGCTGTAACATATCTTAAAAATATTAACATACTTAGATGTTTAGCTTTATGTTATCTTAACACTACATAGTATAAAACAAAGTTGCTTTCTCTGTCCCTACATCCCTAAGTATGCTTAAATCTTTAAAACTACGCAACGGATTTTGATGCAAAAATTTTTAATAGATAGAGTGATTCATGAGGAAGGTTTATATCAGGGTTCGAGGATATATATCAATGGATATATATCAATGGATATATATCATGATATATATCCGATAAATATCCGATATATATCAAAGGGTTTTTTGTGATATATATCAATACAAAAATTGTTTAAAAATTTGATGAAAATAAGTCATGTTTTGCAGTTTTCTACTGTAGTTCTCCATCCTAAATATAGATGGCGTTAGAGTAAAGTTAAAACATACTCCCTAAGTTTAGGGAGTTAGTAAGTTTAGGTATTAACGTTTAAAGTTTAGGTATTTTAAGTATTAGTGTAGGTATTCAGAAAATTAATGAAGTCATTGATTGAATGATTGGAATTTATAAGATTTTACCTTTTTGAGTTGATTTTACCTGATGTTGTTTATGATTTTAATTGATTTTTCTGATTTATAAGAATATTTTATGTTTTTTAGTTGATTTTTCTTTCTTATGTTGTTTTTTTTAAAAATAATTTATTATATTTATAAAACGTAGCTATGCAAACAGTATACATAAATAATACAATAAAATAACAATATGACTGTCATACAAAATGAATAAATATCATGTAAATATCACATTTTTAATATATATCGGATATATATCAAAAAAATCCGATATTTTGATATTTATTATAAATATCGGATATTTTCGAACCCTGGTTTATATGTATAATACATGCATAATATAGCAGTACGAAGCCGGGGCGGGTCGCTAGTGTTAAGTAAGAAAGGACTGAGGGTACCAAGTGCATATTATAAGTTTTATTTTTTCAATAACGGTTCAGTACCTAATCGTTAATTATTCTACTTTATACCACTAAAGCTTCTGAAGTGTTAATTATTTCATGCAGAATAAGTAATAAAAAAAATTAAAACCTTATGCACCTGGTACCCTCAGTCCTTTGCTTACTGTACCAGTAATTCATTAAGCCATACGATAAATAAATAATAATTGAAACTAAATTGTTTCAGAAAACACTGCCGTGGGGCCCTTGGTTTTCTCACTGCGCATGGAAAACGGGTGAAAAGATGTTAAATGCAGTAGACTACGCCGGTGAATCATTAGCTGGGTTCTTCGGCATAACAACCCCTAAATACCAACTAGAGATAGATGAATATGAACGAGTCAAAGAGGAAAAGAGAAAGATGGATGAGGAGTCCGCAGGATGGGTATCGAGGAACTCGGGAGGTGATATACCTTTAGTTTTGAATGAACCAACCAAGGATCTGATTAGTAAGCCTGCTGAAGTTTAAGTACACTGACTGCACTATTATTATGCTGAGTAAGAATTTAATTTTTTTATTTATGTTAAGGCCAAATTTAAAAGAAATGAACCGACGGACTCATAAACTGCATCAAAGTTGAGGATTACTTTCAAATGAATATTTTAATGAGTAGTTATGTAAACTTTTCATAGAAAAAATTGGATCCATTTTATTGTAAGTA